>OX421979.1:48950656-50150656 GCA_949128135.1 Parasteatoda lunata | reverse complement strand
TTCCCTGTTGTGATAATAATAAGCTTTTGATACTTAAAGCATTAATAAATACTAACAACTCCGAATACTTTTATTTTATCTATAGTTGTACACATTATATTCAAAGTATGAAGTGCGCGTTTTTTAAAGACATAAGTACATTATGTCTTTAAAAAAATATTGAAACAAATAAAATTTTAAAAACTTTAAACTAAATATGATAGATGCAATTTATATATGATTATAAAGTTGAAAATTGTTTTGTTAAATAAATTAGGATATGATTCTGAAGTGGCATGCAAATATATTATGATATTTAATATTATATGTATTTTTAAATATTTTATCCCATATTCTATAGTGCACAAAATAAATAAAAAATCAAACACCCATAAAAACCTCGGAAGAACATATTTTCATGTACTAGAACTCGATCTTAACAGTTTAAGGTCCTAACTTTAATTATGCTAATTAATTCATGCAGATGACCTTTCAAGTTTCGAAATCAGTAACAAAATCGTACTTCCTCTAAACAAACATGCTTTGCTTTCGACGGATTTGGAACCGTGACTCTCAAAATACGTACAACCGTAATCTAAAAAATATGCAATATATTAGGCAGAAGAGCATTCAAAAGTTTGACCCACTAAATGTTTGTTTATATATTTGTTTGTTTGTTTGTTAGTTAGTTTGTCTGTTCCTCCATTCATTAGTTTATTGTGCGTTCCATGTTTCCACGACGACTGAAGTATATCAAAAAAATTCTGCTCGAATATAACTTGTTTATTCTAGGAAAATTCTACGAGAAAACTTTTAATTATTATTATTTAAACAAAATATTTAAAAAAAATTATTAATAAGTTTTTAATGGTAAAGTATTTATATTTTTACACCAATTTACAACAGAAAATCAGTCAAATAGAAAATCAGAAACCTTTCGACCGATTTCGTACAAGTTTTGTATTTTTTTTCATTTCAAATTACATAGTTTAAAAAGATAAAAGTATTTTGAAACTTTAAAATTTAAAAATTTTTTACTTATTTTTAAATAAAATAATAAAAAATGGAAAAAAGGCAACTAATTATAGAAAAAAATTTCATGAAATTATCTATCGCTAAACGAATTTCATAATTATGTTCAAAAGATTTTTATTTGCCTTAAAATTTTCGAAATGTAGAGAAATGTGCAAAAAAGAAAAACTAAGATTGGTGCCTCCAAACATTCTTCCGCTCTCTTGACTTAACTATTGGTTGGAGCCATATTTTTAAGCATGCAGCTAGTCCCTTTATTTTAAGATCGAAGAATTCAAAACCATCTAAAAGAAGGTATGTTCATTAAGAAAAAGTATGCTTTTGTATCTGATTTTATAACTGCACTAAACAATTAGTATATTTCAAACTAAGCCCTAGAACAATTAACTTTAGATCCTATTACACCCTAGTTTTCCTTTACACAGTAAAATTGTAATTTAAATATTTAAGTAGCATAAAGTTGAATTTTTCTTTGTTTTCTAAAAATAATTGTTAGTGTTTCTATTCGTTTACTTCCTTCCGTTTACTAAAAACGCTTCACGCTTTGCTTCATTAACTCAAAACAAATTTTTTAAACTCAAAATGTTTTTTTATTTCAACTCATATAGGAGTATTAAATTGATTCATTTCACTGAAACGTTCAAATGAGTAGTTCTTAATTCCTTGTTTAAAAGAAGAAAAAAACATATTTATTTATCACGTATTTTATTTATCACACTTCTGTGTTGATAATTATAAGAAAAATTACAAATCCATGAAATATCTATTTGAATAATTAGTTATTAAATTCATTATTAGCTATTAAAGTTATTAAATTTATTATTATACTATTTATTAATATAATATTTATTATTAGCTATAAAATTTATTATATTATTTATTATTTGCTACTAAATCTATTGTTATTTTTAATATTTATTCATTAATATTACAGGAAAGTAACAAAAAGTTTAAACTAAAATAAACTTTTTCATTTTCATCGAAAAGCTACAGTTCAGATCTTGTTTATCGAAGCTGACTTTCCGAAAATTGAATTTTGGAATGGCGGAAGTTGCCCAATCGTAAACCTCAAGCGATAGTACTCCCTCAACCTCCCTTATCATTTCAACTTCAATCCACTTTTAGGGAATACAAGATTTGATACACGTCCATATATTTTCTATAATATCTGACTGAATCTTTATAGTTAACAATTCTAAAAATTGGGTTTTTTTCAAACAAAACTATATAATTGTTTATCTATTACACAAAATAAGTCTGAAAATATTATTAATACTTGCTCTACAGGAATTTTAAGAGTTAAGAATTAGAAGAAAAAAGTTGCTAAGCTTTCAGGAACTACATTATTTTTTGAAGGATAACACAACTGTAATATTTTTTTTAAAAAAATCTCTTTGTTATTCAGTTTTTTAATATTATCGTTTAAGAGCACTGACTTAAGAACATAAGATAAAATTCATATAAATATGAAAATTACATCGCCCTCAGCATTGACTCGTATATAAAGATTAATAGGCTTCCGCAAATTTTAAATTTTGTTTGTCGAAACTATAATGTAAAAAATTCCTGAAACTTTATGGTAAAGTTAACTTTACGGTATCAATAATAAACGTGTCAATAATTTTTACTGCAAATTCAATATACAACGTAAAAATGGTTCATTAAAAATTACTTGGAAACCCAAAGAAACCCGTTTTTCAAACCAGTGCACTAAACACTATACCAAGCCGTCATACGGTGTAAATGGTTGTAAAATCAAATAAAATATGTTGAAAAACTAGTTGTGACATTATAGTGCAGGGAGCTACTGAAAAAGTTGAATAGAGACTACAGTTTATACTAGCATTCGCATCATTTTTTATGCACGCAGACAGTTTGAAAACTACGCATCGTCAATATAGATTTTATTGCACCTCTATTAGTAGGTTTTTTATCCTTCCCAAATGAAAAATTCAAATTTTTTGTCGTTTTCCTGCCAAGTTGGACTTTATGTATGTACGTAATCTAAAAGTTTCTATAAACAATGGAAACTATTTAAGTTTTAGTCAAACATATTGAAAATTTAAAAGCTACCACTTCTGTAAGTATGAAACTAATAACTTTGAGAAAACGCTATTTAAGAGTTGCAAAATTAAATTGCGATTGCGTGTCAACAGTAAGAGTGGTGGATTTTTCACTTCTATATGTGTTAAATTTTACTCTTTTAGAAGTTCTTGAATAAGTGTACTATCGAATTTAAATTAGAAAAATATTTATTATATTTCCATAACTTTATCCCTGCAACATCCAAACGTTAAATGTCATTTCAGTTAAAACAATATAGACTAGAAATGCTGTCTGTCCACTGTAAGAAGATGGTTGACCTTCAGAGTGTTTAATTTGTCATTGCGCTGTGGAATCACAACAGAAGAAATTTTTTCTTCGCCTACTATTGATTCTTTGATCTTCCTTCGATTTCAGTTTAGACGGTCAAAACCTGTGTGGACTTTTTAAAAGTAGTTAATTTAGTTTTTAACGATGGATTTTCATTGGGAAAAAAAAAGATAAACTATAGAAAAAATCTTAATTATCACGTCAATAGCGCGAAAAAACAACAAAATTTACTTCTCAGAAAATAACAATAAGGTATGACATAAACAAAAAACGGGTATACTAACGCCATTAAAAGTAACCAGTTGGATACCTGCAAGCGATATAATCGCGGGTAAAGATTCTGAGTCTGCTGAAACTTGGCATTTGCTTATGTTTACAACTGCTTTTTTTTTCAATTTCGATTTCGAGTAAGCCAAGTCCGTCAAATATGAATTCTATATACGATCTCGTAATCGATTATCATATTGTAAGTAATTAATGCTTAGCAAAACAAAAGAAATGAGCTATTAATCTTTCTACATCAACGAAAAGATGGCAACAATAAAACAAACCCTTATTGCTGTAACGTTAACAAGCCTTCTTGTTTACCCACAACCTACTGGAGCTGAGGTTATGGGCAGGTAGTTGTGTATCAACGGTCTTCTTCTTCTCGAGTTGAGAGTATACCATTACACCGAATCCAAGAGTTATTTATGGAATGTCACCCTTTGGGGACTTCCTTTAAACTACCAACTGATACTCTTGTTAACTAGTTCAGAACAGTGTATGTGTGTGCCGAGAATGATGTGTAGCCTTATCAAAACAAGGCAACCTGGCCCTGTTTTTCAGGGTTGTATCTTTCAATTTACTGAAGATAGAGCTTCTCTTCCTTTAATTTAATTTATTAAAAGATGGAATCCTAAATATCAACTTTCAACCCCGCTCTGACAATATGGAGAGCGCCTAATTCACAACCCCTCCTTAAACCTCTACTCTGAAACAGAAGAAAATTTTTAGCTACAGTACAGTTACAGTGCAATTTGCTGTCTAAACACGCTGATTGCTTAGTGGGGCGCCGGATTGAACACACTTGCTCTCAGCGACGCTGTAATCGACTGCAACAGATATGATGACCGTAACACAGATAGTCGCGCCTTAATTTTTAAAACACAGATCATTTTTAAGATTTCATTTTAAAAAATTCAGTAACGAGTAAGAAGCAGAATTGGTATAAGTATTAACGAAAAAGAAAAAAAAATACATGGCTACAAATCACTCCAAAAGTTAATGTTCTGAAAAACTGAAGTTCATCAATCGTGACTCACTTCGAAAGCTTTCAGAAAATTGATTTCTTTCCTCCTAACGACAGCGACACTGTTGTAACCCTGTGCTATCTTTTCGATGAAATAAAAGCTTTCTACAGTGGAAGCTTTTTTTATTCATGACTTGTTTACATAGATTGATTCATTGACTAAAACTTTGATTTTCTCCCTTGCTCTCATAGCTTTTAATATATAAAAACTAAAATTTAATAAGACTTTTTTTACCTATTTTGCTGCATAAACTTAATCTTTTGAAATTATAAACAACAAAATAAAATCTTAACACTCTCCGAAAAATAGATTCAACATTGGACTATAATATGGTCCAAGTTGGGTATAATTTGCTTGAAATATCTCAATACAAAATTCAGCTTAAACGATTGATTTGTAATTATTAAATTTAAAAAAAAACGATTGTTATAAAAATGATAAACTATTTCTCATCTAAGATGTGTTTAAAGACTGAAACATATTTGGATAATCAGTTTTCACATTATGAAACTTAAAGCATTTGTTATTAGATAAAAACAATTAAAGCACTCAAATATCTTTAATTTTAAGTATAATCCTTGCATGACAAGCAATAGAAAATTATTAGTGTATGCAATCGAAAATTCAGTTTAAACGGTAGGTTTTTAATTATAAAATAAACATATACATTGTTATAAAATTGATAAACTATTTTTCGCCTTCTAAAATAAGTTAAAAAAGTTAAACACATTTTTAAAATCAGATTTTACATCATAAGAAATAAATCATTTGTTATTAAGTGAAACAATTAAAACACTTGCGTATCACTAATTTTAAGTGGAATCCATAAAATGTAAATAATAAAAAGTTTAGTTTATACATTAGATTTTTCATTATTAAAAAAATACATTGTTATAAAAATAATAAACTATTTTTCGCACTCTAAGATATGTTTAATTGAAACATATTAGATTTCACATTATTGAAAATAAACCATTTTATATTAGATAAAAACATTTAAACATCTATAATTTTAAATAGAATTATTAAATAGTAAACAATAGATAATTCAGTTCAAACGTTATTTTTCTAACTATTCAATAAAAATACATTGTTATAAAAATGCTAAACTATTTTTCACCTTTTAAGATATATTTGAAAAGAGAAACATCTTTTGATAATAAAATTCCACATTACGAAAATTAAAGCGCTTGTTATAAAATAAAATTAATTAAAACACTTAAATATCTCTATTTTAAGTGGAATCCTTGAAATGTAAATGATAAAAAAAGTTCAATTTTAACGTTAGATTGAATTATTAAATAAAAATACATTGTTATAAAAATGATAAACTATTTTTCGCCTTCTAAGATGAGATTGATATAAAATAAAATTAATTAAAATACTTAAATATCTCTATTTTAAGTGGAATCCTTTTAATTTAAATGATAAAAAAGTTCTATTTTAGCGTTAGATTTAATTATTAAGTAAAAATTACATTGTTACAAAAATGATAAACTATTTTTCGCTTTTTAAGATGTGTTAAAAACTAAACATAGTTAGTTAATCAGATGATGAAATGAAGCACTTGTTATGAAATAAAAATACTGAAATATCTCTAATTTTAGGTTGAATCCTTGAAATGTAAATGATAAAAAAGTTCCATTTTAACGTTAGATTTAATTATTAAAGAAAAATACATTGTTATAAAAATGATAAACTATTTTTCGTTTTCTAAGATGTAATTGAAAAGTAAAACATATGTTAAAAATTAATTTTAACATACTAAGAAATAAAGCATTAGTAACTTGATAAAAAAAATTGAAATGCTTTAATATCTCTAATTTTGAATGGAATCCTTAAAATGCAAATCGTAAAAAAATTCAATTTAAATGATAATTTATAATTATTGAATAAAAATACATTGTTATAAAAACGATTAACTATTTCTAGTCTTCTAAAATATTATTAAAACGTAAAACAAATTTTAAAAATGAGCTTTAACAATATGAGAAATAAAGATTAGCTGAAAACAATTAAAATACTTAAAAAAAATCTCCATTTTTAAGTGGAATCCAGGAATTGTAAAGAGCAGCAAAAAAAAATCTTTTAAAAGAAATATTTTATTCCTTATTCATTTTCATTCACAGTGTCTCTCAAAAATTACTTTCACTGCTTGCACAGTCACGTGATTCTTTTATTAACGATTTTGATTAGTATTCTAATTGGCTATTTCTTTCTAATATTATTATTCATCGAGTTATAGAGGACACAAAAAATACTCTAATGACATTCTTAAAAATCAGCCATATTGTAACTTTTACTGCTTTTTTTCAACTTTTGATCCTATTTCTGTTCGTAAAAGAAGCATAAATTAACTAATTAGAAGCCTTTTTTTCAGATTTTTTTATTCAAATTATTTGAAGCAGATTAAGGTTGTGTCAATCCCCGCTAATGAGGTTCATTGATACCCCACAATTCCACTATCTTTTTTTCAGCTTTTCGATTAAGTATTTTATGCCTCGTGGGATGTTGGAACATAAGATTTACTTATGATTTTCTTTTCTCCTTTTTTATTTTTTCAAGATTTGCTTTGTTTTATGTCACGTTTTTGAGTGTAAATTTTAATCGGAGAATTTTTTTTACAAATTTTTACCTTTAAAAAAATTTTAGCGAAGACTCTAAAGTAAATGATAAAAAGTAAAAGAGTAAATGAAAAGATTCTGTAAAAAACGAGATTCTCAAAATACCTGCTGTTCAGTTTTCTAATGCTCTTGTCAAAACTTAGCTGTTATCAATAAGTAAACAATCTGCAATTTACTTTTTTACATTGAATTTTGTGTTTTAATACACTTCGTATTATAAGAGTTAATAAAGAGTTTGTAAAAGAGATGGTAAGCCCTTGGTTGCAAAACCTGTACCTACTTTAAAGTAATGACATTTCTGGTAAAAAAAAAAACTATCATTTTGGTTAATTATACAAAAATATATTGTATTTAAATCATTCATTTAGTAATATTTCCTATTATATTGTAATGGTTTACCGAAAATAGTTATAACTGAAACAAAACTGAAAAGTAAATTTACCAAATAAATAATTTTTATACTATGCTCTGAAACTAAGGAATCATGACAAAGCTACCAAATTTTACCACATTTACAAAATTTTATCACATATTATAAAACCATATATCATTGCTAATTTTACTAAAATCATTACCAAAGCACTTTGGTTAAAGTTATCGAGTTGTTTGACGTTCTCATTGATCCTGAAACAAGTTAAATTTTACCATATTCTGATAGTTTTGACATTACTTTTTTTATAGTGAAATTAATAAACAGGAAACAGGCAGCTTTGTGACCTCAAGAGAACAACTAAGAACAACTATCCTATAGAATGTAGTATCTATAGTCGGAGTATCTCATGTGAAGTTTTAGTAAAACTTGATATTTTTCCGAGTCATACAAAATGTAGTTGATTTTTCCTTTTTTTACTGGTGCACTCAAAAATTTCAAACAAAGCTTTGAAAATTGCCAATAAAAGCATAGTATCTACTTTCGCCATCTAAAAACTAAATCAACCAAGTGATTCTGAAAATGTTTGCTAAGCCCGAGTTTTCTTGCATTGATAATAAATAACAATATTTACGCACCCTTTATAACTCAGTATAATCTAGAAAGCGTTGAACCAATATATAACTTACAGTTTTTTAGCTATTACTTCACCGAAATTATGCAGTAATAATAATACGGAACATATTGTGTTACTTTTTAAAATGGTATGTCGTAAAGGACATAGTAGGAACAATTTTTAATTGACTTTCTAAAAAAAAAGTTTAGATTTTTAAAGAAAAAATCTTATTTTAGTATTATTAAACTATACAGCAGTAGTGTTTTTGCATAGTCTTCACATTTTGAAGAGCCTTGTGAATAAAAGTACTATGCAACACTCTTTAATTACTTTCGAATTGGAAAAAGGATCTTGTGCATTAGGCGACAAATAATTGTCAGAAAGTCTCTCTTTTGGCAGTCAATTAAAACGTTTAAAGGTTGATTAATATACGCCATGAAAAGTTTAAATGCGTTATTAAAGGTTTAATGCACTTTAAAATATTTTACAATAAACTTTAAAATAACTTTACTTAAATACACTAAAATGTCATTTAAGAATTTCATTTATTCACTTCTTCAGTTGAGGTGCAGTAGCATAAATTTTTAAAGCCAAATACTTTTTAAATTTTACCATCTCAATTTTCATAAAAAGTATTTATTAAAACTCCTTATAGCGCACCATAAGCAAATAATAAATTGAGTTTTAAAATGTCAGAATAAGCATATTTTATGCACTGAACACCCATTTAGTTTTCTTCTTAGCTTCTTCTTTCTAACTCTAATTTATTTTTTGAAAAACGTAAAAATTACTAAATCGTATTGGCTTTGATTTTTTTAAGCTTTCTTCTCTCACAAAAAACAAAATGATTTCATCATTAAAACATTTCTTCTATATCTTCTCAAATATTTTTTTACTACCAACAATATCTTTTCTACATTACATAAGTATAATCCAATTTAACATTCTTGTAAATCCTCTTCTTCTCATTGAATTATCTCAGCCAGTTACTACACTACAAGTTTATTCTCTAAAGGTATTAACAAAATTCTTTTTCTTTCATATTCATTTAATTCCTATACTTCCTAACAGCGATGCCATTAAAGATTCTGGTTTTCGTTTCCCCGACTTCTGGCTGACGGCTAATTTAGAGGAAGTTCTTTAGAACTTTTTTAAGTTGCTGTTTAGAACTTTTCTGATTCCAGTTTTACTGCAAGTTTTATTGTAACAAATAGATGATGAGCTTGTTTTTTTATAAAACTTTAACACCCAAGAATGTCCGAAGCAGACATCGTTCTTCAACTGTTTTATCGTTAGAGAAAATAAAGCTTTAATAAATATTTTGCTATTTTTATAACTGTTGAGAGGTTGTAACAGTTATTCACAACATTTAAGCTATACTTATAAATCGTTATCCGACGTCCTCTAAACTTATCATAAAAATGGCGCTAAGTGTCAATACAGAAATGCCACTTTTATGAAAATAAAAAGGCGTTTGTGATTTAATCATTTAGTATTAGCAAAGCTTCAGACTTTAACTTATTATTATTAATATTGCTATTATAATAATAATTATTATTATAATTATTATTTGCAAAAGAGTCCCCTTAACATCTTTAAGCTTAGTGTAGATTAAAAAAAAGGCCAAAGGTTAGGAAAAAGCCTAAGCAACGGAATAATGCATTAAACTTTTAATCCACAGAATTCTTCCCTACTCAGTGAAGTAATTGGTAATTATCCATTCGTAGATTAAAAGGTTGATAAATATTACTTTCCTTTCTTTTCTTTGGCCGTATCAATGCATGTATATTACATTTCCAAAGAATAATTACGTTTAAAACTTTATTAAAGATATTTTTTCTAATAAAAATATTACTACCATTGGTAGACTATTTCATTCTTATGGTATTTTTACATGAACAGTTAATTTTTTTGAAAGACTTGATAGGGAAAAATAGATGGACAAGCTTGGAAAAAAAAGCTTGATAGTAAGAACAGATAGTAAGAATGGGCTTCCGTGCGACTTTTGCACCTACGAGGAAGAATTGTAAGTCCTAACACAAGTTTGTAGTTAGAAAGATAACGGAAATCGCTTAGATGACCAATAATGGTTTAAAGCCTACTTAATCTACCATACTTGATGAAGTAATTAGGAATAAAGCATATTGACGTTAAGAACATGCTAAATATCAAACGATTTGTTGTTTAAATAATTAACTGAAAAATTGCTTCCTTGTATTATAAGAATAAATTTAAAATGGAATTAACTGGGTTAAGTGTTTTCTTTAAAGGAAAATGTCACTACCATAAAAAAAATTTTAAAAAATGTGCGAAAGACAAGGAAAAAGCTAAGCAATTTTTTTTCAAATCGCAAGGAAATAGCGATGCTTACTTCCCTTACATAAACTGCAGGTTTTTACTGCGTTAATTTTAATTATGTTTGAACTGCGATTATTTTATTATTTTTCATTTAATTTTATAAAGCTTTCTGTTATTATTTCGATATTTATTCTATTTAAAATGCTTGAAGGTTTTAAGCGTGCCTAATGTTAGAAAAAAAGGGAAAAAACTCATTTTTTTCTTAAAACCTAATGTAAACTATTATTTTAACATCGTTCCGTTCTTCTTTTCTTTTTTTTAAAATTTATATTCATGTTGAATATAATGCATATCTATGTGTTTTATATGCACCATTAAGCCTTTTAAACAATTAGAAGTGTAAATACGTAAAATGTTTTATACACTGTTAAAATTTTTATTCTAACATTATAGAAAAATAACGGGTAGTTATCTGTCCATCCAATTAACCGTAAAGCTTACGGTAAAGAACTTTCTTAAATTTATGGTTTTGAAACCATTTACAACTAGTATGATTGAAGAAAACTATGAATACGAAACTATACGGTCTTTTAACCATTATTTTAGCAGTTTTAGGGTGCTGCTATCTTTTGTGTAAATGAGAGTATCGTATTCTAACAGATTATGGTCAAAAATTGTGCAAGACACAGGAAACTTTTCGTATGAAGAAGGAAGTACTGTGATGTCAACACTGGAACTCAAACCTTCATTCTGTCTGAGAATTAGCCCTCTCTGCTATAATATGTACCCATCTGCAAGGTACCAAGTGGCTTCATTAATTGGATCTAGTTGGTGCGATAAAATTCTGGTTGTTCAACCGTATTTGGTGAAAGCATTTAATAAACGATTTTTCTCACAGTTAACAGTTTGAAGACCATCTTATAAATGGTTATTTATCTGTTTTGTTTGGATATGGAATAGAAAATAATGAAATTGTTAAAGTCTACTTAACTTTATGCATTTTTTCCGCGAACTTTCTAACAGTGTAGCTAATTTTTCCGATAAACCATCAAGGAAGATTTTTCACCTATGTATTTATAATAGAAGTTTTTGTGTTATTTATAATATCATCTATCAATTTAAGACTGGAGAACCGTTGTTAAGAACAGGTTAGTATGATAGAGAATACTCGAAAAAGCCTGGACCCACCCTGTAGTGTCAAGTCAATGATGTTGATTAATAATAAAACTCTTCACGTAACATAAATAAATAAAAAAGAAAAAGCAGATGTATTAGGGAGATAACATTAAGTTATTGAGCGTTTACTCTTAAAATCAACATCATCAATAAACATTTTCCTAAAAGAGTTACTTAGGGCTATACTGTAACTACGAGAAAAAGAAATTCAGAAAAATTTTCATTTCCGTGACATAACAGTTAAATTCACGCTTAATGTTGAATTTAATTTCAAACCTACTTCATTTGCAAAAATATTTTCTTTCAAAATTTCATGAAACGCCTTTCAGTAAATATAACACATAAATTTTAAAAAAATATATAATATTTTTTTGGTTCTTTTACTTTAACATTTTCCAATGATGTGGTATTTATTCATCTAAAAAAAAAAAACAATTTAATACAATACAATAAATAAAGGCAAAGAAACAGACAAACACAGAAGAAATAAAGTGAACAAGTCATTTTTAAATCGCTAGGTTCATCTCAGTGATTACAGAATTGAATTTATATATTATGAATATAAAAAAATAAATAAAAATGCACACAAATAAAGGGAAACACAAAAAAATTACAAATGATAAGTTTGAAAGGAGGCAAACTGAAGAGTATAGTTTAAAGCAATTTCAAACTTTCAGAGATATAATCTCACCATTATGACTATGAAAAAGTAAATACACAAAAAAGATAGAGGATGTATAGAAAATTCCATAAGAAAATATCTTTTCATTAGGTATAAAAAAGTAAAGTCTTTTAAGATTTTTTTAAAATTATTTAATAATATTTAGCATATATTTTTCTTCCCTAATGCACCTGCTCTATTTAACAGTATAGAGTGAATTTTTTATTATTTTTTTTCTCTTTATTCAAAGCCAATTTTCTACAAGAAATTTAAATAGATTGCGTTAAATTAAATTCAAATTACTTCCATAAAAAAGTTAAATGCTGAATTTAAATTTAAAATGGCTTTTAAAAAAAAAATTTCCTTTAGAATTTTATAAAACACCTTTCAGTAAATACATCACATAAATTTAAAAAACAACTTTTCGAATTTTTGCTTCCTTTGTTTCAATATTACACGGATACTTTTTCTTCTTGCATAAACTAACTACATTTTGGAGGTATTAGCATGGATTGAATTTTGCATTCAACGCAAATTTTTTCTTCAGCAAGTTAAATAATTTGATCTGAAATAGAAAATTAAAGATAAATTCCCTTTTAAAAGAAAACTTTTCTTCGGTTTGAATAAATATCAAAGAAATATTCCTTTTTGAAAGTTCTTTTCTGAAATCACAAGAGAGTTTAAAATTTACAAAAAGTAGAATAAATTATTCAAATATTTTTATTTTCATTAGAAATGTAAATGAAAGTAGACAAACATATTACAAGTTTTATCTTGAAACTTTAAATAATAAAACTTTTGTTTTCAATAACATAATTTAAATCTTTGTTCTCAAAACGGAACCTTAATTAACATTAACTAGTAATATAACTAGTTTTTTTACATTAGAATATATACTATAATTATAACTAGTTTTGCATTTTATTAGACATTCAAGGTATTGTTTAAACGCTATCTTTAATTACTTTAATTTTTTAAATCTTAATTTTACATAATAAAGCTGTAAATAATGTTTAATTGCTTTAGTGCAAACCGCTAGAGCCGAAAGTAAATAACGATTTGAAAATTCAAGTTTCGGAAAATAAAAAGAGGTAGGAAGTAAACATTTATAATCTTCTTTATTTCGAAAAAAACCATATTGAGAAGAAAAAGTATGGTTAAAATTTCCAAAGTAGAGCAAAATTTACCGTTTTTTGGGTTTATGGGTACAGCAAAAAGCTCTGTAATTTTTACCGAAGTGCTTTAAATATGATTTTGGTAAAATTAATAAAATATGGTTTTTTAATAAGTAATGTTTAAATTAATGAGGTTGTGGCGTAACTACCACTACGATTGTTAAACATCAATTCACTGGTATATAAGACATGCTAACTTGATTCAATTATGAGGTACCTTTTGATAGATGAAGGTTGGCATTGTCCATAACTCCATCCCCCACAAGGTTAAATGAGGTAAAATTTATTAATTTTATAATAATACTTTTGTGCACGGCATAAAAACCATTTAATATTCGGTGAAATTTACTTTTCAGTTTTGTATCTTTTACTAAATGTGTAGTAATAAACTGTAATTTTAAAAACTAGAATTTCTGGTAAACCATTACCTTATGAACGAAAGAATTACCAAATAAATGGTTTTAATACTGCATATTTATTTTTTATTAACCCATATAATGACTTTCTTACCAGTAATATCTTTACCATACAGTACAAGCATAATAAGTGTCTTACTTTAGTATACGATACTATAATCATATTATAACAATCTTAATTGCTCGTAATAAAGGTGTAAATTATATTAATTGGCATCCTTAAATGGTGAGTGGCTTAAAAATAACCAACGATTTTAAAATTCAATTTAAGCAAAATGGAAGGAAATAAATATTTATGGTTTTCTGGGTATCGAAGAGAAAACCAAGCTTAATTCTCAGCAAATTTCAAAACGATGAAATAATATTTACTGCGGCCGTCAGACCATTTGGAAGAGAAATATGAGTATGGGTGTCTGTTAATTTTTTTCTCAAACTACACCGTGTTGTTGATGGAAATGGTGCACTGTTAGAATTTTAATTCTAAAATTATGGTAAAATAACCGTCAGAAGTCTGTCCATCCAATTAACCGTAAAACTTACAATAAAGAACATATTTTACTTTTATGGTTTTGAAACCGTTTTCTATTAGTATGGTTATAAGACCATGAATACAAAACTCTACTATATTTTAACAATGATTCATTAATTATTTATTGTCCCCCGTATGAAGAGCGGGTATTCTGCTAGTAATATGTTGTTGTTGTCGTCGGCCATTAAAGCAGAGGAGGTGTGATTGTTCTTATTTTTCAGTGGAGCCATCTATGGCTAAGAATTCGACCTCTGCCACACCCATACGCCACACCCGTTTATAGAGCAGACCCATTTATACATCCATTCATTCATCAACAGATCGTAATTTTGATTTGAACCAGAGAATGATCAATCTGCAATTCAGTATCCCCAAAGGTATTAGTTTGTTATGGGAACATGGAGGATATTGTGACCTGACTCATTTAACGTGCAACAGTCACCATTTACTACACGGGGAGTCTTCGACCGGTTGGATTTGAACTCACAAGCGAGAGTCCAGCGCACTACCAACCAGGCTAACCTACTCGGCAGGCTGACACTGCTAGTAACATATAATAAATAAGTCCAAAAATTCCGTTTGAGACGAAAGATATCAGAAAATGGATCTGCGCAGCTTGATTTAAAAATTCATTATAATTTTCTACTTTAAGTTTGGCTACGTCAACTCATGTTTCCTGTGAAAAATTTCTTACTTATTTGTATCGATTTTCTTTGTAATTTCTGACTTGATAAATAATTAGATTTATCAAAGGAAATATATAAGTAATGTGAGTAAAATATTTTGTAAAAACTTACTTTTTTAATGTTTTAGAACCTTTGTTTTATAAATGTTCAAAATAAATTAAATAATTAATATTTTCAATATGATAAATATTATAAAGATTCCAACTTATCCCAAGTCAAGAGGGTACAGGGAGCTGAAAAAACGATCTAATCATCGAATCTTCACATTCTAGGGGGTAACCTCAAATTTGCTAATTATTAAGTGCAGACGATATTTTAAGTTACGAGATTAGGCACAAAAACGCACTTTCTCTGAATAAACATAAATTGTTTTCGACGGATTCAGATTTCTGACTTCCAAAATATAAGGTGTAGCCACAATCGGGAAAATAAGGTCCCAATAGTTTGATCAGGATAGTGCTCCAAAGATTGAACCCCTTACAGTTAATTTTACTTTTTGCGTATTTCACCATATCTCGAGAACTTTTTAAGCGAATTAAAAAATATATTTTACACACAATTATAAAATTCGTTTATCCAAAGGTAATTACATGGGAAAAATAATTTTTAGAAAATATTTAGCTCGAACCATTAAAATTGAGTCCTAGAACGGGAAGTTTCATTTATTAGATCAAAAGTTATTCAGAGTGGTTAATTTTTTTGCCCAATGTACAATGATTTCTCTATACTTATATAACTCAATAGTAATTGATAGATTATTTTGAAACGCTACTAGCCTCCTATTTCTGTCATGCTCCAGACTGGTTTAACAAAGTTAGTAACTTTTTGAACTGTACAACCCTTAATAATTCTGCAATTTTAATAAGAACAAAGCATCTTTCAGGTTTAATAGTAAAAAAACATGAAGCAAAATATTTAAGGAAAATCGAAATTTCATGAAATTTAAATTATATTATTATTTGTTTCGTTTGTTAAAGTGCATGCTAAAGAAAGTATGGTAATCAATAAATGCATTATTAAATTGAAGTTTAAATATTTTAAGAGAATTTCAATTTGTTAATTATATTTTACAGTAAATTCATTTTAAAAAGATGTAATTATGAGTAGTTTTCTGATGTAGTTTAAGCAACTATCAGTTTGAATGATTAATTTACGTTTTAATATCAGACACACGTTTTAATATAAAGCATTTTTAATTGTTTTCTGTTTAATATAAGTTTTTTTTTTCTTAAACTACACTTTTGCAAGCTTAACGTTTTTTTAAGCTCCAATTCTTCACTCCCTAAATGTTTTACTTTATTATATTAACTTGAAAGCGTAGAAAGAAATATGGCTGAAGAAAAGAAACTCCTCATTATATGTTGTACTTGAGTAAAAATTATATTTTTATTAAAAAGAAAACTAGAAACTTATGTAAATTTCCCGACTCAGTAATTAAGATAAAACTCTAATTCATATTCATCCACTGGAAATCTTTAAAAAAAAGTTACATCTTGTCCAAACTTTACGTCAAATGCAGATTCTTTTTCTTCAAGTGTTGGTCTAAGGTAAATTAATTAATTAATTAATAAAGGACAATCAAAGACACTTGAACAAATATTTGAAAATCTTTTCTTAAAATAATTTCGAGAATTATTAAAGAAAAAATCTTTCTGCGGTGACATTTTATGATTTGAGAAAAATCTGTAACAATCTCTCTCCTTCAAATCTGTTAAACAAACCGATGTCCTTCATTAAAATTATAATATTCTATTTAAGGTGATAGATTGATATTTATCTTTGAAAATTTAGAAGAAAAAAAATTTATTTCAAGGAAAGTTTAAACATTTCATTTCCTAATATTTGCTTAATTTGTCAGATTAAATATGGATGAAAAATCTTTATTTTAAAAAAAATTAGTTTTCACTGACGAGTATTTTCATAAATAAATATTTAAAACACTTTTAGGAAACTAAGTTGCATGCATGAGCAATAATTTAAAAATTCTGCTTAGTTTTGTTTATAACACAGTTTAAGATGAGATGCTTCAATTTAATTCAATTAACACAAACTTTATGTCTTGTATTTGTATCATTTATTTCAGTTATACAAATTTTAAAGCTTATCGAATCAATTTATTTTATAAGATTGTTTTTATTTATAAAACACATTTCTGGTGAACTTCCAATAACATTATCGCATTTAACTTCTTATAACTCTATAAAAAAAAAATTATTTATTGTTCTAGTGCATTTAAAGTTTTTCTAATCAATATATTTCTAGTTTTAATGTATTTCATTTATGATGATGTTTCAAAGTTGCTTTTTGTTCCGGTTGTATTTAATTTATTATGACGCTCTAAAGAAAAATCTTAATTGTTCTACACTGTATAAAATTCTGGATCAAACTGCGGTAAGAAGTACCGACATTCAGGGTGCCAGTACGTTCTACTCTAAAATTCACTTTACCGTAACGTTTTGCAGAACAAAAAATCTAATACACTGTAATTGTGCTACATTAGTATTAAATTTAAAATCACCGAATCAGTATTGTTAAATAAATATTACTGTAACAATTACGGTATAATATTTTACGATAAAAATGGATTTTACAGACAATGTACTCAGGGTGGCTGTACTTTTTTTTTAATTCAAGTTTATCAAACTTTAAAAAAATGCCTAAAAATCTGGAGAAAAAAAAATAATTTAAAAATTATTTTTTTACTTAGTTTAGTTTCAGATTCTTTAGTATTTTAATATTTTTAAATTAGAAAATTTTGTTTTAGCTCCTATTTGTATCTCCGATACAAGCATGAAACCTCTTCTTTTTTTTACGTATCGATTTTTATGTGAAAAATCAATGACACAGTCCTCAGTTTAAGGTTCAGATACAAAAAAATTAAAAATAATAATATGTAGAGAAAAAGCGCTTTAAAAAAAAAACTTTATAAAATTATTTATATTTGCATCTCAGTAGCAAACAATATCACTGTAAGAAAATTATCCAGTTATTCTATTAAAAACAATCAATGGCACTTATCATAATTGGGATTGACAGATATTTCTTCTAGAAGTAATATATATTAAAATATTAAAAAGTAAAATATAAAAAAAGCTTATTTTTTGAAAGAAATTAAGATATTAAAAATATTAAGATAAAAGAAATAAATTATTAAATTCTTTAACATTTTTTTTTCTTTTTTAATATTTTTTTTAATAATTAAAGAATCAAATTTTGGTTAAAATAAAAGAAAATATTAAAAATTGAATAAAAGAGGAATTTTTATTTTCAGAAACCCTCAAAATCATTTAAAAAATTAAACATAAAAAAATTAAAAACAATCCCTAAAGTTGATTACGAAATATGAAGATCAAGCTGGTTTTCCAAAATCAAAAATCTCAAATTTGCAACAACAAAAAATCCCTAAAAAGTAGAATATTTGAATGAATACACGAAACGCTGTAAGCAAAATAAGAAAGCTACGATTAGTGAAAATTCCCTATCGTAAATCACAGAGATTTCTACAAAAATCCTTCTTTGTTTACGTTGTCGAAAATAGACTAAATAGACGCTTTTAGCATTAAAAGCTTACAAGTCCACCAGTTTTTCTCGATCCATTTTATTTATTCTCCGTTCAAGAAGTGAATCAGTAGAAACAAATAGATACGTTATCGGAATAACTTTGTTTCACGACTTATAGTTTAGTATTCTCAATACAATGGTGCCAAAACTTATCCGTTAAAATTTATCATTCTTTTACATAGAAGAAAGTTTATGTAAGCTAAATGCATTCAACTAGGCATAAAAACATAGTTTTGTGATAACCTTCCTTGTTATCTTAAATAACAAGAAAAATCTCAGAATAATAGCAAGAGAACAGACTATTCAAATGAAGATAAATATTTTTTTAATCATCTGTTATATGTTTATGAAACGTTATTTTAACATCAATCAAGTGCTGCTGCAACGTTATTTCATGAAAGGAATTTGAATAACTGCGTTGTTAAAAGTGATATGATTGGTGTGGGGGTAGTTTATTTAAAATGAAAAAACAGTTTTTCATTTATTTATCAATAATACTTTATCAATAAAGTATTGAAGACAGAAACAGTATTTTGATATATTTGCTCTTGAAAATATAAAAAATTGCATGAATTATATGCATGCCGCTAAACTATTTTTTTTCTTTTTTTTAAATAATTTTTTTTCAGACTAATCATAGCATTAATGAGTGCCTTTTAAGCCCCTTAAAAAAATAATAAATAAAAAACGGAAATTGTTTATATACGAGCAAAGTAGTCACTCATCGGACGAGCTGAGATTTTATCATGAATGAATAATACTTAAAAACGTTCTACTTTGTAGTCATGACAACATATTTTTCAAAGTTTCCGAGTAAATCCGCAACAATTAATCGTAATAATAATTATTAGCAACATTAATTGTGCTAAAGGGAGTAAATCCCTTTAAAGGGAGTAGCATAAGGGGAGTAGCATTAATAGCAATTAGTTGATGCTATAGTTTATTGAAAAGTAAACAGTCTACAGTCAAATTATAGCTTGTCATAATTTTATTTACAGCTGTTTATTTCTCTTTTAGTTTACTTAGTAATATTCTGTTCTATGCTTCCTAATAAAAGTTCTTATTGTTAATCTGTCGAAAATTATTTATGAAGTATTAATAGGAAAATTATTTTTTGTTAGTTTTAAAGTCATTTTTGCTAGTTTTTATTTATTTATTTGTTAGTGTTAAAGGATTAGTTGCGCTCGTCAAGCACCACTATATTATCCACAATATCAAATACCACTATATTTTAAATATGTATTATATTCGCCATCAAAATAAATTTAAGAAAAAAAAAGAGAGAAGCTAAAATATTTTATTCAATTTGAAATTTTCTTTAAGCGCAACACCTAAAGAAAAGGATAAAAACATCATTTACACTCAATATTCTTTAAAGAAAAATACCATTTATGCACTTCATGGAATTAAAAACTAAAATAACCAGACAACCGAAAATAATTTCTTAAATTTGATTAACAAATAAAGAAGAAAACAATAAACTTGTTAACCAATTAGTAGTTAAGCTTATTACCGCAGCGAGCACTGTGTGTGTTTAGTCTGGAAGTGTTGCCACTTTGCCGCACTACGATCACTAATTAGGTTGTTTTTCTACATACACCAATATTAGAATGGATACTCATAAAATACTTCCGTCTGATTTTTTATATACATGTGCTGTTTACGGCAAGAAAATAACATCTTAATAAATATTTTTTTATTTATCGCAATAATTGTTAAATTATAGATTGTTTAAAGCTTTAATGTTCACTCGTAAATACTGGATTATTTTGACTCCTTGACAAGTGAAGAACACTGTTGACAGAACAAATTTATTTAAACTTCGGTGTATTTTTACGTTGAGTTTAACTTCCAAATTTTGTAAAACTGTCGTTATAAAGTAGTTTTTACTAGAAAATTACCTTTAATTAGTTTTTACTAGATAATTCTTCCAAGTAATTATTTTACTCTCTTAAAAGAAACTCTAAAATAACTCATAATATAAAATAAATAATTTCCCAGCAAGCGATTATTTTTCATTTTTTGCTACTTTGGAAAAAAGCAATTTCCAATAAATGTTTTTTATTATCATTATGTTAGATGTAAATTATTTCCAGCAATCGATTTTTTATGCATACTGTATTTCTATAGTTTATTCAGCGAAAACTTGGTAATTTATTTCAATTCTTATACATATAATAATGTTTATTTCCATAACCAAAGTAAAATAGTGAGAACTAACTACGTCTCCTAATTTCTTTTTACTTCAAAATTCAGCTCATTTGGCAAGCGAACTTTAAGTACAATCTTCCCAGTAAGTTAACTTTCGACTTTTTCTTCGGAAAAATTATAACTCAAGATTTTTCTTATATAGAAAACTGTGTTACGTAATAAATAATACATGAAAACTTCCCCTCCCTTCTCTGTACGCTTTTTTAGAAAAATAGAGGTGATTTGAGGAGGGAAATTAAATTTCTTCTGAACAGTAAAGTGAGGCTTATTTTCCTATGAATTTTTTCACGCTGAATTGCATAACACCAATCCAAAGATAATCTGACTGATAGTTTAAAAGGTGCATTTGTACTTGCACCTATTTACACTTAGCTTTTTGCAATCTAAACAGAGAGATATTGTTTCCTATGTATGTATTTCATATTTTGTTTTATAGCCGGTGCTGACAAGCTGACCTAATTTTGAGTTTAAGACTTTCAATATTTAACTCTATAGCCTTGCAATTTTAAACCCAGCCCAGAAGACAAGGGAACTCCTGAATCAAATACTTTGACAAACTAGTCTTCAAGGAGGATTTTTGGCGGAACTAAGCCATATTTGCGTTACATGAAACGGAAAACCACGGAAACCTCCCATGATTAGCCATACGCCAAGGGGATTCTAACCCATGATCTATCTATCACTGAAGATATTTCACGCCAGCTCTGTGATCATGTGATTTGGTAAAAGAATTCTTCCTCACCTCATTGGCTCAGGTAATAGGTTAACTCTCTATTCTTCGAGCCACCACGATTCTTTTATATATGTATGCAACTTTTAAACTATTCAGTTTGGATGAACTGGTGTATAGTCTCATTAAAAAATTGTTTAGATGTCAATATATTGCAATATAAGAAGCAATATAAGAAGCGTTGAATGTTTAGATAGCAATATAAGAAGCGTTGAGTGTTTAGATAGCAATATAAGAAGCGTTGAATGTTTAGATAGAATTATAAGAATCGTTGAATGTTTAGATAGCAATATAAGAAGCGTTGAATGTTTAGATAGCAATATAAGAAGCCTTGAATGTTTAGATTTCAATATAAGAAGCGTTGAATGTTTAGATAGCAGTATAAGAAGCGTTGAATGTTTAGATAGGAATATAAGTGCAAATTTACCTTTTAAATTATCAATCCAAATGTCTCAGAATTGATCTCATTAATTTCAGTGTGAAAAAGTACTTTGGAGACATGCCTCACTTGCCTCTTTATAAAAAAATTCAATTCTCCCCATTAAATCACCATATTTCCCTTAAAAAAGGAGATGTGTGCAGAGGAGAGATATTTCAAAATATTAATAATAAAATATTTATCATAATATTTCAAATATTTATCTATCATATTTATATTTATCATATTATTTCAAAACTTTAACAATATCTTGGGTATTAATTTTTTAAGAGAAACACCGTTTTCATCGCTATAAATACTACACTAATTTCATTCGTATTTAAGAAAATATATTTCTATTTTCTGATTTAAAAAAAATTTCTATTTAAACAGATTTTAAATAAAACCACCTAATTGAATAAATATTTAAAGCAATGGTTTCTCACATTAGGATCAACGTGAAATAACAGTTGGCTTACGCTCTTTATTTTCATTTGACTCCTTTGAGATAAAATGAACAGTGAATGCATCGAATTGCAAGATTTCGTTCAAATCCAACCATATCATTTGGGATTTCTGTCTTGGCATAAAATACAAATCAAAAATTAGCATTGACGTCAAATAAAACGACAATAAAAGTTTTTTTTTGCGAACTTACGCTTAACAAAATATCTGGTTGTTGATTTGAAATATTTTAAATCTTAAACTTGACGGTTGATAATTAAGTAAATTAAAATTGATGAAAACATAATTCACCGTAAGAAATTGTCTTCCATATGTGGAAATGAAAATTCATTTGGGAAATCATTAATTTATAATATGCAGAGATTTTATTTCAGAATTTCTTTATTTATTTCAGGTGTCTTTATTAGATTATCGTAAAGAAGTTGGAATTGAAAAGCATTTGAATTTACCATGAAAGATGAAGTCACTGGTGGGAATTTTAATAACCATACTTTTTTTTAACTATGTAATAAATTCAGTAGGCACATTTCTAAATCATTAGACTAAAATTATTCATTTTAGTAATTTGTTGAAATATATATTTTTATTGTAATGTATAGGAAAGAAATGCATTTGTTTCTTCATTATTTTTATTTTATTTGCTTTTTTCTTTTTCCTCTAACTTGAAACATTTTGGATTTTTCTATATGTTTTTATTTGGGCGAAACCTGAATATTTGTTTACCGACTACACCTTTAAAATAAAATAATTATTAATTAGTTAATAATAATACATTTAGTTTATGAATAATTTCCTTTCTTAATTTCCTAAATTTTAATATTCGTGCAAAACGAAGATAATTGGGTAACAGCATCTTACAACAAAATATTTACGAATAATTTTAACGTTGTAATTTACAGAAATAACAAATTTTATTATGATTTGTAAATAAGTTATGTCTTAAATACTCGTGTTTTTTACTATTTTTCTCTTTTTACTAGCTTAATGAAATTTTTATTTTCTTAAAATCTAAATATTTGAGTAAAACCGCTATAATTGATTACCAACTGACAGCTTACAGAAAAATATTAATGAATATTTTCAACTTTAGATTTACAGAAATAACGAATTCTATAGCGAATTGTAAACAAATAGTCGTTTACGTCTTAACCGATCATGTTTTGTTTACTATTTTTCTCGTTCCGATTGCTCAATACAGTTTGCATTTTCTTAAAATCTCATTTTTGAGTAAAACCTCGATAACTGATTACCAACTAACCTCTTATAACAAAATATTCATCAATAATCTCAGCGTTGTAATTTACAGAAATAACAAATTCTATTGCGAATTGTAAACAAATAGTCGCTTACGTCTTAACCGATCATGTTTTGTTTACTATTTTTCTCGTTCCGATTGCTCAATACAGTTTGCATTTTCTTAAAATCTCATTTTTGAGTAAAACCTCGATAACTGATTACCAACTAACCTCTTATAACAAAATATTCATCAATAATCTCAGCGTTGTAATTTACAGAAATAACAAATTCTATTGCGAATTGTAAACAAATAGTCGTTTACGTCTTAACCGATCATGTTTTGTTTACTATTTTTCTCGTTCCGATTGCTCAATACAGTTTGCATTTTCTTAAAATCTCATTTTTGTGTAAAACTTCGATAACTGATTACCAACTAACCTCTTATAACAAAATATTCATCAATAATCTCAGCGTTGTAATTTACAGAAATAACAAATTCTATTGCGAATTGTAAACAAATAGTCGTTTACGTCTTAACCGATCATGTTTTGTTTACTATTTTTCTCGTTCCGATTGCTCAATACAGTTTGCATTTTCTTAAAATCTCATTTTTGAGTAAAACCTCGATAACTGATTACCAACTAACCTCTTATAACAAAATATTCATCAATAATCTCAGCGTTGTAATTTGCTGAAATAACAAACGCTATTACGATTTATAAATAAGTTGTCGTTTATGATTTTGACTTTCCGTGTTTTACTATTTTACTATTTATCGCTCTCTACGAGTTTATTACAGTTTTAATTTTCTTAAAATCTCATTCTTGTGCAAAACCTCAATAATTCGTACAGATTAACCCCTTTACAACAAAATATTTAGGAATAATTTTATTTTTGTAATTTATAGAAATAGCAAATTTTATTGTTATTTGTAGTAGAAGAATTTCATTTATGTCGTTATATTTCGTGTATTGTTTATTAGACAATTTTTTCTTATATTCTAATTTAATAAATGTTTGATTTTCATGTAAGTTTATATTTGAACAGAACCTTGATAATTGGTTTTGATTATCCCATCTCCAGCCTGACATTATTTTATTATTTATTTCACTTTTTTTAATTTATGAAAATAACAGACACTAATATGATGGGGTACGTAGAAAAAATTCATCTATGTGCTATGCCTTATTGTGATGACATCCAAATGGTCTTAATGGTTTGTTTCCTTTTCTTCACTTTTCACAACGTTAATGGATCTTGCATTGTTTAATGTTTTCGAAATTTCTATAAATCTGGGTATAAAACATCGTATTGCATAATAGAATGTAAAACAACGTTCTTAATATAATAGTTTTCTATTATTGACTCTCCAATACCACATGATACTTTTGAAAAAACTTGTACAATATTTATATAAATAAAGCCGAATGTTTAGATGTATGTGTGTGCATGCCTTACACAAATCTGAACTGATACGCACCAAAATGAAACATTCTGAATAACTTTTGATCTAGCGAAGGGATTTTTACGTATTCACTATTGTAAGAACAACATTACATGCTACAGTTTTGAGGAAATGACCTCAGACATGCTGATTAAATAAAGCATACGATATAAAGAAGAAAAGATGCTTATTCTTATGTTAGATCCGTAAAAAATAGCCGTATTGTTATTGAGTCTATTGATGCCCAGTTAATCTTAGTAATAGATAAAAATTTTTGTTCTAAAAAGCTAAATTAATAGAGAAAAAAGCTTATTCGTTCAATAAAACTATTAAAAAATTGTCATATTATTATTAACGCCAATGATGCTTGATTTTGGTAACAGGTACTACTGGTATTGTGAAATCTAATCTGGCTAAATAATAAAAGTCATCGAATCAAGCGATAAAACTTAACAACTTTTTTTAATCAGAAAAAAAATCAACGACCAAAACTGACTTTTTATTTATGAAAGTAAAAGCAGTCGATCACGTGACTCGATCGACTGCAGTCAAATTTACTGTTTATTAACACCTGAATAAATAAAATGAATAATTATCTCTTTTCAGATCATCGTTTTCAACAGTTATTAGGTTAACTGATACTTTTTAATTAATACTAAATATACTATTATTGGTACCAAAATCTGTACTATGGAAATAGGTCCCTTATGGCTAATTGAAAGGAATAAGTATGGAGTAAATTGTTGATATTGTAATTTTTGGACAATCCAAATACGTGTGTAATCAAGCCAAATGATATTGAATATAGTTAATAACTGGTATTATTAACAGGTTTTGTTTAATCCATTAACGTAAAGCCAATTGGAAGGGCATAATGTCTTTGTGTTGATTGATAACGATTTGTTGATTATTTACATTTTTCACCTCGCACGAATAACATGTATTCATCTAATCGTTTAATAAATTACATTTCATATTTCTATTCTCAAAATATGACAACCTTTAACTATTCCTTTATGAAAGTATTTCAGAAGAATGATATAATATGCTCGCAAAAGAAAATTACGATCTTAACTTTGCTGTGTTTTTGGCTCTAAGAAAACACTGAAATTTCGGTAATTTTTACCGATGAATACCATATTACCAATTAAAGGTTTAAAAACCGTATATTTTGATTCTATTAATCATTTTGTTTTGTTTTTTTTTACAGGAAATATCACTGGCATGCAGTAGAGGTATTTTACAAACCTTTTTATTTGTTATTAATTTATTTCATATATTAATTGAAGTGGAAATTCAAAATTTAAAAAAAAAATAATTTAAGTACCATAAGTTCATATCTATGAATAGAAAATCACTTCACTGTAGTTAAACGTATTCCTGGAGGATTCCTGAAAAGCAAGAAGAAATAAAATCGATCTTACTCAACTTATTCATTTAAGCGTTTTCTCCGCACTCACTAAGTAAAACTAATTAATTAAGTAAAGACAGTAGAGGACGGCAGAATCAATATTTGAGTCTTTTTCTGTTTAAAGATTTAGTGAAAGATTTAGAAAAACTTCCTTTTGAAATGCTTTCTCTTCTTTGAAGAAATTAGAGCAGTGCCATAGAAATGCTAAGCAAATATTGCTATCTGCTAAGTTTGCTTGAATGCACCAAGAAATCTCGATTTTAAATGTATTCATATATCAGAATTGTGAAAATTTCTTCCTGTCATGGATAAACAGATCAAAAATATATTTTTATTTATCTCTAAATTAAAAATATTTTATAGAAATTTGAATATAACTACTTTTACTTAGTTAAAAATTCTAAACATTTATTCTCTTATATGCATTCGTATTGTAATTAAAAAAATGTAATTGGGTACTTGCAACTCAAAAAGTGGAAAATTATTGATATACTGATACACAAAACTCATGACCTATATGATGTCACTGCTAGCTGATAGCTTAAAAACAAGAGCTAAGTTTCTCCACATAAGTTAGAACATTAAATAATGTGAAGTTAGTTCAATATCGCTCATTGAATTAGTTTTTTCTTTATGTCTGCGCCTTTTACTTAACTTAGATTTATTGTTTGTCTACGTATTTTATTGTAACCGTGATTATTTTTGCTTTGTGTACCTGGCATCTTCGAAGCATAATTAGTTTGTTTATGTTCTGCATGTCTTCGTACTTGTCTTTGTGTTAAGTAAGACATAAATAGTGAAAAAATTGAAATCTTAGGAAACGAATCTTTGTGAAAGAATATAGAATGTGTCATTTAATAGAATTTATACTTGACAGGCTTGGTTTAAAGGAATTGGAATGGATGCTTATTGGAATGGAAAGAACTGTTGCTAGCATAAATAAGTGCTACGTTTCAGCAGCCAATCAGGACCGATACACAAACACTACGTCATTTGCAGGCATCCAATTAATGATAGAGTTTAGCTAAATACTTTTGGCAATTTCTTACAGATTATATTTTATTGAGTGTTACAATAACGTTAAATATACAATAATTTTTGCGATAATAAATCCAAACCCATTTTTTAATTTTCTATTCTCGTTTTATATTTATTATATGATTCAGCTTTCTATAAAACCATTCATAAAAGCAGAAATCGTTGCAAAAGCAATGAAAGCGATCTCGAATGCATGATCAAGTAGAACACGAAAACTCGAATTATAGCAGATGGTACCTAGTTCAATTCTAAATACGTTTGGGGGTAGTGTATAGTGTGACGTAACAAGCATATTTTAACACAACAGAGCTCCGAGCAAATTTTATTTTTTAAAAAATTACCTCGAGCTGTAGTTCGAGTTATTGATCGAGCAAAGCACGATATATGGTGTTTTGTTCCTCTGATTTATTTTTTGAAAAGAGATCTTTTCAGTTGAGAGTATATATTTCAGAAATTATGTATTAAATTATAAAATAAAGTTTTGCAAAACTCATGTTGTATTTTATATTATTTGTGACATTACTGAATTTTTACTGGTGGCAGTGGTGGAATTTTTCACAAACTTTTTTTTTAATGCAGCTTTTTTAAAAAAGTCGAATTGCGTTACTATTACAAGTTGCTTGAAAATGCTTGAACGCATTAGTTCATCCGTTATAATGTAATAAAATTATGAACTTTCTTAATAAAGGAAAAAAATCAGACCTCATTGACCTAGTTTTATTTTAAAATTATTATTTAATTTAGCAATTATAAATTTATTAATGAATTAAATTAATTTATTTCTTTTCAAAATAGTCGAATTGTATACATTTTATTGCAAGTTGTTAGAAAATATATTGAAACACCGTTATAATGCTATAAATCCGTGCATCTGTTATAATGCTATAAAATTATGGACTTTCTTAACAAAGGAAACTAAATCAGATCTCATTAGCCTAGCTTAGGTGAAACAGTTGAAACAATTCCTCCTTAGGCTCATGTGTGGAAAATTTTAAAAAAAATCAGGGCAGTAAAAATTATGAGATTGAGGAGACGAAAATGTCCTTGACTGGAATTATAGATTAGAAAGTTAGGCAAAAAGAACTAGCACGATAAGAATGCCGAGAAGAAAATGAAGAGATCTAGAAAGACAATATGCTTTAGAATTGCGTAAGCTCGAATTAGAAACGAATACTGGCCGGAATAGCCTGGTTGGCATGGGGCTGGACTCACATTTGTGAGAACGGAAGTTAGAATCCAGCAGACCGTAGACTCCCCATGTAGTAAACGGTGACTGAAGCATGCTAAATCCGTCGGGTCATAAAGTCCTCCATGTTTCCACAACAAATCAATACCTCTGTGGATACTGAGTTGGAGATTGGTCGTTCTCTGGTTCAGGTCAAAATTAAGATCTGTGAATGAATGGAAGTAGGAATGGGTCCTCCCTATGAACGGGTGTGACGTATGGGTGTGGTAGAAGTCAAATTATAGGAAGTAGATGGAGCTATAGGAAAACACGAACTATCGCAATCCTTCTGCCTTAATGACCGACTACAACAACAACAGAAGCGAATACTCAAACTCATCTGAGCCGATACACACCGGTATTAGTGGAACCAAATCATAAAATGCAACTTTTGAAAACTTGATAAAAATTTGAACTTGTCAAAATTTTAAGAGGATATCATTATATCTCGATTTTCATAAATTTTGAGCGTCGAGCAGAGATAGCACAAATTCTAAAAGAAGAATTAGTGTCTTATCTATTAGATTTACATATGTGATGCCAATAATTACGACTTCTTGAAGCATAACAAATTTGGATCAGATTGGTTCAGAATTGTGGATTTGCATAAGATACTTACAGAGATATCTAAAAACAATTTTCATTATTTATATAGATTGAGAAATAAAACAGAGGCATTCTTGATTATTGTTAAGACTTTTAACAAGTACCAATTCTGTAAAAGTTTTGGAAAAGATGATTTTTAGAGAAAAAAACTGGCGTTATTTAAAAGCATTGATGGACGGTACTATGAAAGAAAAGATAAAAATTCAATTAATGAAAATTCGTCGAAACCTTTACAACTGGATAACTTAGAGAAAATGTGCCAAATGGGAAATGGTTGCTGATATTTAGATTCTGAATATACTGATAAAGTTCTGGCTAGAAAAGATTTAATGCTTTTAGATATTGGTTGGTCTTCATGGAGGGAAAATCTAAAAGGCGATAAGTGTAAAAGGAATTTTCATTGTAAATGTAAATACGTATAGTTTTAAAATGCATGGAAAGATCCAAAGTGCAGTTAAAAAGGAAGAACAATGTTTAAGTTTAAGAATCCAATCAAGTTTCTAGGTAGCTGGTAAAAAAGATTATCTGAAAAATGTGACATTTTATAAGAGATATAGTGAAGAAATCTGGTGCTATGCGTATTGGAATTTATAATATAGTTATAAGAAGTGACTCAATATACACGATGCAGTAGTGATTATTGGTACAAAAGAAAACATTAAAGTTTCCGGAATGTTTAATGGACAATCATTTGAATCACTTAAAAGAAATATTTCTTTATTTTTTATATATCAAGTATTAGGAGAAATTTGCATTCGTGGAAGGCATTTTTGGAGGAACTAAGTCACGTTTGCGTTACATGAACAGGAAAACCACTAAAATATCCCACTGTTAGCCTTATGGCAATGAGACTCTGGCCCATGATTCGTCTATCACTAAGGATTATTTACGTCAGTACTGTGATCGGTGCGTGCCGGGTGCGGGATTCGACCCCGATCCACCTCATTGGAAGGAGAACGCTCTATTTCCTGATCCATTCCTAAAAAAAAAATTTGCTTTATTTTATAACCACCGTTGAACAGCCGGTCCAATTTTGGGCTTACGAGTACTAATGTTCAACTCCGTAGCCTTGTAATTTTGAACCCAATCCAGAAGACAAGGGAACTCCTGGGTCAAAATCTGGGAGAAAATTGTCTTCGAGAAGGAAATTTGTCTTAAATTTGTTCTTAAGCTATTATTTCCCCTTAAAAGTATTTTCTTCCATTTTGTTAATACAATAGTTCGATGGGATAACAAAATTATTTGGCAGCTCCTCTTATAATAAGATTTAAAACGTTAAACGTTAGTTGTCAAATGACGTTGATTGTGAACTCTGAAAAAAAAATTTTAAGTTCTATAAAATGGTAGTTGATCAACGTTAAAACAATATTTCATTGTGAAAATCAAGTTACTTTATTTATAGAAACCGAACTATGATTGCTGTAAAAAAACAAGAGGTTAGAAGGATCTGGTAATTAAAAAAAGCATGAAATGATATTAAAAAAAAAAAAAAAGATGGTGCCTAACCAGTCATGGAAACTTGTCTAAAACAATGTTTGAAAAGAAATGCATTTTGAAGTCTTAGGCAAGCCACAAGCTGACGGTTAGTAAGAGCCGAACGAGAGACAGATTCTCATACATTTGCATAAACATGCGCAGATCACCCCTGCGCATCCTAAAAGCAAAAGTATAGTAACTCGTCCCCTGTATGCTTCTTTCTTACCAATTGCTTTCTCATTGTGTGGCCTGCCTTACAAATAATGCTAATTACGCTTACCAACATAAATAAATATCAGTATATAGTTCGTCTACTGTAAAAACTCCCCCCCACCACAATATCTGAGGCCGTCTGCTGCTATGGAAACAAGAATAGCGCATTTCAGGGAGAATAATTTTTCTTCACTCTAGGGTTAACACAATAGACCGAAGAAAAAAATTCCCTTTCTCTCGCCGACCCGAGGCAAAACCTGTTCTAAACAATGACCCCATACCCCTATTTAAAATAGTTATACCTCGTTACTGTAGTCACCGCCACCGGTCCAGACTAATGGCTAGGGGAGTTCTTACTTCAGATAAACTATACGATATTTTTTTAATTCAGCAATATCACTTAAAGCATGTCTCGTAAAGTATATCTGTAAAACATTTTAGAATAACAAGAACAACATTTGAACACTTCACTTCTGTTCAAGTTCACTTCTGCTCAAGTTTTTTAAATAAGATCATATTCTAAATAATATACAAAAAAAATTAGATTAAAAATCCTTTAAAATTTTCTCGGTTTCTATTAAAAATTTTATGAAAAGCATATTTTGAAAATGACTCTCAAACTTGACAGAATATTAAATTGAACAAATAAATGCATCGAAAAACTAATCCCAAGCTACATCCAAGTTTGATGCAAGCATAAAGATATTGTTAAAATTAAAATATTAGATTTCTAAAATTCATCTTTCAAATTTTCGTCATTTTAATTTTCTATTAAATATTCATTCTAGATATTTCTTACAACTATTCTATTCGAAATCATCTCAGTACTTTAAAGAACAATAAAACCCCCAAAGTATCGAATAAGATACTTATTATCGTTTGCTGTCCTCGTAGGGCTTTATATTCTGAATCTTGGATCTAAATTCTTCTTGGGAAAAGAACTTATTTTAATTTTGTTCTTTCTAAGAATTTAGTACGTTGTATTTAGCCAAAAGTTGAAAACATTAAATTTTAAAACAGCATAAATTTTTCCATTCAGATGTTTAGGTACTTCAGTGTTTGTAATCAAATGTAGGAACCCATGGGAATTTTTCGTAATTAGAAATATTTCAGCTACTAAGGGCATCGTTTATAGCCTATGTGCTAAAATAAATTTTCTTATGTTCAGAGAGCGTAAAATTTCATTTTATGTATGAATAATTCATACGGAGAATTGGTAATACAAGAATATTTTGTTACCGATGTTCTAAATAGGGACAAATTCCTTAAATCAGAAATTCTCTAGTACTTATAGTTTAGTCCGAAAACAAATATTTAAAGAAATTCTATATTCTTTAAAAACTTAATTTGTTTCACTTCATTATTTAAAAGTCTGAACAATGAAATAGTTAAAATGAAATATTAATTATCACTCAAATTCCCTATGCTGATCAGATTTTAGGAGAGAATAAAACTTCTCCGTAGTCAAAATGCAAAACAGGTTTACATAAATTACAATATTGTGAAATAAAACCTGACTAAATATGTTAAATTTATCAACATCTTGCATAATCTGAACAATATTCCAAAATTATTTATTTTAAACTTTCTTTTTTTTTTTTGGTATCTATTAACAATAACCATCCGATGAAGCGCAAAATGAATTTAATAATGCTGGAAGAAAAATAAACTTAAAGTTTTATGAATTCTACTTCAGAAATCAGCTTATTTATTCTCCATCAAGTCTTAAAACTTGTTAAAAAAAGTTCGTCTGAAATTGGCTCTATTGTCTGGAAATACAATAAAACAATGTATTTTGCTACATGCTAACTAAATCAAATTTTATTTTATATTTTATAACCATCGTTGAGCAACTGACTTAATTCTGAGTTTACGACTATCAATGCTTAACTTCGTAGCCTTGTAATTTTGAACCCAACCCAGAATACTCCTAAATCAAGCATAGGGACAAACTGGACTTCGTGGAGGACTTTTTGATGGAACATAACATGGAAATGAAAACCACGAAAACCTCCTTCTGTGAGACCGATTCTAACCAAGGATCCGTCTACCACTAAGGATAATTTACGTCAGCGCTGTGGGGGGGGGTGTGATCCGGGAGCAGAATTCGTTCAATAAACCTCAGTTGGAATTCGAACCTGGTTCAACTCATTGGCAGGCAACTGTTCCATTCCCTGAGCCACTGCTGTTCAGACCTTTCAAACTGCAATATTTGTAGGGTGTCCTGTTATTGTAATGCTATTGTAATTACAAATGGTAATTATTTTATAGTGTTTCTCAGTTTGTATCTCCTTTTAGTAACAAATTTTGCAACTATTTTTAAAATTTAGTAAGAACAAATCCCAGAATCCTAAGCAGCAAACAGTCTCTTACTGTGTTTTATTTACTTATTTTTTTTCTCAAGATTTCAAATCATCGTTCAAAATAGGAGTACTCGGTAAAAAGTACCACTGTCATAGTGGATGTCAGTAAAATAAACTTATATTATCTATTTTGATTAAAATATACAGATATCAAGCATTATATTTAGTATACGTTTTCGTAATGCATCCTAATAATATTGTATTTCGAAGGTAAGTTAAATGAACAAACTATTGTTGTTTTAAGAATTATTTCTACCTTCTTAGTGTTTCATTTTGTCTCTTACATTTTTTTTTTCTATCTCTACTAAATACTAAATACTTAGATCAAGTACAAAAAAAAAAAAATTCACGACTTCAATTTTCTCTGGCTTTTTTCATTGCCCATCTTGAATTCCACTGGCTTATCGTAATAGAGCGAAGCTTAATTCCTGCAATACCATCAATGCCAGTTTCTTTGATATTACGAATCTTTCAATGTCTGCAAGAATTGACTCACGGGGCTTTCTGGTCTAGATTATAGAAGAAATGGGACAAAAAAAAATTCTTACTATTTCCTGAATCAGTATTTCTTCTGGCGCTTTCTTCTTTCCCATTTTCAATGTTCTCAAAAACTTCATCTAAAGCTAATTTAAAAGAAAGAAAGCTAAGCAAAAAACCGTTAATAATTTCATAGTCTCAGAAGAAGAAAAAATTTCGCTGTTTCAGATGGCGCCTTTATCATATTATTAACATATGTTGTTCTGAAAGTTTTTTTAAAGTTTAAATATTAAAATCGTATTGTAATTAGTTTAAGTTATTAGTTACAATTTATTTAAATTTTTTCTTACATTTAAAGAAACCAGAAGGATTTGAATACAAAACGAAAATAATGTGTACACTGCAGTAAATTCCGCGTTAAATTACGGTAAAAAATACTGGCACCCTGAGTGCAACATCCGTAAAATCATTTTTTATCGCAAAATTGTATGCCGTAATTTTTACATTTATATTCATTTAATTAAAGTGGTTTTATGATTTTAGAGCAATTATTGAAAAAAATTACGATACATCAGATTTTTTTTATTTTAATCGAATTTAGTTTTGAATGCATTTCTTAAATAAAATTAATTTTCTTGAAATAAATTAAAGCTGTATATTGAACTGCATTAATATACTTTTATTATATATATTTACAATTCGAGTAAAAGTTTAAAGCAGAAAAATATAATTGAATTTGTTACTCAAATTAAAATTATTATGATAAATGCAGTTTTTTTAACACTTTTTAAATGATTTAAGTGTTTTGATAAAGCTGTAGTTTTTCGTTCTGCGTTCTTTCTTTGTAAATCAGATGAATAAATTTTGAAAAATAACTTTAATAAAATTATTCAAAACTTGAAACAAGCTACAAGTGATTGTTTATAAAATTGCAGAAAATGCCAATTCCTGTTAAGTTTATTAAATTTAATCTAAACTTGTTGCATTTTTAAGTTGTTTTGCTTAAATGATTCCCATTGTTAAAATTGAGGAATTGGCTAAACAAATAGTAGTATTCTTTATTAGATTCTTAATTTAAATTATATTTACTCGCATGTAAATTAAATCCCAAAATAAATATAGCCACATATGGCATATACAATATAAGGCTAAGAAATTCTAATTTAAATGCATTTTAGTTAAATAAAATTCTTTAAAATGAAATAAGTTAAACATGCAAACAGAAAATTAAATATTCGTTTGCAATGCAGAATTATAATTCAATGAACATTTTGAATTGAAAAATCAATTTTAATATGTTCTATTTTATTAGTAAAGTGGAAAGATTTGATGATGACAACTATGTTCATGAACTGTTTACTCAAAGAATATTAAATATCGAATTGAGTTGAATATATATATATATATATATATATATATATATGCGCACAAAATTTTATGAAACTGGAACTCATTATAGTGAACATAAGAATGTAATAATGTATAAAATACCGTAAAAAAAGTATTAACTACACAATTATGGTATTACATAAATTAACATATGTTTGAAATGAATAAATCAGATGTGCCAGTTTAGGATAGAAAAAGTACCTTCAGTATGAAGAATGATAAATCCTTGCAGCAATACAGCACATACAGCTACCTGTGATATTTTCAAGTACGTGGTCTGCCACTTTCCTTAGAAGAGTGAGCCATTCTTTTAACAAATCAGGTCGCAAATTTGGTAAAAGTCTGTGAAGGAAGATTGAGAGCACCTGCACGTCTTCCTAAAGTCCGAAGTGATCAAAGTCTGGTGATCGAACTGGCCTCTTCATGCGCTGAATTGTTTGTTGCTGAAGATAGATGCGGTATTACGTTATCGCGTTCTATAGCACAAAATCATCACTTACTTCACCACCATAAAGAACACACAAGTATAACATCTCTATACGCATAAATATTCATAATCTCATGGGGAAAGACATGAAGATCTGTGCGTCCACCCAAAGAGATACCATCTCACATAGAGAGACACTGTCTCCTTGGTATGCATCTCTTTCACGGATGATTGATAAATGACATCAAGTTCCATGTTCTCCCTAAGCCCAACAACGCCTTCATCGCTTTGGAGACTAAACCTAGCCTACTCTGTGAAGAGAAAAGCTCTCAATTGCACAGCCTTTCAGTGGACAGGTTGCTGCTCTCAACTCAAACATTTCCTTCTTTAGCATGACAAGAGTGGAAAGCAAATAGTTGCTCGCCTAGCAAACAAACCACGTTCGTGAAACATTCTACGCACAGTAGATGTTGACACATATATTATAGCGAATGCACTAAGAGAGGATCTGTATTTACTCGGAATTGCGGTTCTATTCCTTCATGCACATAACAATTAATAAGGGCCATCTGCACTCTTCGCAACATTTCGTTGTCCTAAGCTTAACCCTTTTCATGCCAAACCCATGTTTAGAAATTGATGCCGAAGTCTATAAGTCACAGAAAGACTCACATTTAGCCATCTGGCCACTTCCATCTGCCCCATTGTCCAGACTGTCCTCATTGTGTCTATGTCTAGCCTCTAGTCTTCAAACGGATCTACATCGCAGTTCTTCGGACAGGGGGTCATTGTTACAAATTGAATACCTCAAATTTTTAATTTCAGGAACACGGCAAAATTAGCAGGCTTGCGAGGATATACTACCTATACTACTCTATCTATCTATCTATCTATCTATCTATCTATCTATCTATCTATATATATATATATATATATATATACATATATATATATATATATATATATATATATATATATATATATATATATATATATATATATATATATATATATATATATATATATATAAATATATATATATATATATATATATATATATATATATATATATATATATATATACATAGCAAAATAAATAAATACAAAAAAACCAGAAAAGAAAAGAAAAATAATAAGTATCATTTATTGCGCGCATAAGCTGCAAGTAAATAGAACTTATAAAATAAGTTCAAAATGAAGATAAAACAAAGTTAAATTACAGACAAATGAAAAAAGGGGGGCGAATAATAATAATAATAAACAACTGGGAAAAAAAAAAAAAAAAAAAAAGGGAAAAGTTTTTTTAAAAAACCGGAAAATAAAAGATATAATCTTTTCATCAGCCCACACGATTATATCCGAAAAAGAGTGCTTTCTAATATTGTATCAATATAGCCAAAGCAAAATATATGAATATAATAGTGTGAGAAGCACTCAAAAAAAAAAAAAATCTTTTACAAAAATTACGACAAATAAAATAAAACAGAATAAGTAAAAATAACACGTAAAAAAAGAAAATAAAATAAAAAGGAAGAGCAGTACAAAACAAAATCTATAAAGCGAGTAGCGAAAAATAATGAACTTACATGAACGGGAAATTTTTCAAGAATGATTTAAAGTGTTTACTACTTAACAAGATTGCCAGATTGCAAAATATGAAAACTGTGAAAACAAAAGCGCAAATTGAGAGTAACTAGGAGTTTAAATTGCGTTCTTGCTGCATTACTGAAGTGCGTTAGATTTGTTAGTTACCAAGGATGGGCCAGAAAACTGATGTACGCGAGGTAACATTAAACTGGATAATTTAAAGAATTTAACTATAAATAATTTTTGAAAATAAATATTTATTTAAGAAACAAATATAAAATAGAAAAGAGAAAGAAACATGAATTGCCAGTTTTGCACATAATTTTAGCCACAGATTTGCCCGAAATGGATTTGCACATGGAAAAGTTATATAAATTGACAAAAAAATCTTTTTAGTAAATAATTTTAGCCACGGATTTGCCCGAAATGGATTTGCACATGGAAAAGTTATATAAATTGACAAAAAAATCTTTTTAGTAAATAATTTTAGCCACGGATTTGCCCGAAATGGATTTGCACATGGGAAAATTGTATAAATAAATAAAGAAAGTTTTTAGTAAATATATTTACAAAAAATGCGATTAACTCAATGATTTTATATAGAATTTTATTACTTTAGTTGGGTATCTATTGTTTTTTATCAAATTTTGAAAGAGTTTATCGATTTGTTTTTTGGATAAATAAATATTACTACATATACTTTTAATTCTATTAATTTCATTAAAAGTAGTATTTAAATAGATGCTCCTAGAAACATTGGAATTCCAAGTAATTAGTTTATTTATATTAAAATTAAAATCATTTCTTTTATCGTATAAATCAACAAAGCAGATATTTTCTTCTTTTATAATACCCAAATCCAAAAAATTGAAATTAATATTATCATCATGATTACGAAGCAAGATTAATTCCTCGGGGTAAATATCATTTAATAAAATAGTATAGTCTTGAAAATTAAAGATAATTAAGTCATCAATATATCTAAAAACAAATTTAATACTAAGAGTGTAATTTTTTTCATAATAATGCAAAAATAAGTTAGCTAAGAGAGATGAATAATTAGAACCTTGTGGTATTCCATCAATTTGAAGAAAAATATCCCTTCCATTGTAAAGATAATTATTAAAAAGACAAAAATTAATCAGAATTTCCCAATAATCAAAATCGCAACAAAGGATATTTTTGAAATCATAGTAATAATTCAAAAGGACATCTTTTAGTTTAGAAAGGGGAATGCTATTGAAAAGATCCTGGAAATCAAAAGTTGCAATAGAATTAATTTTATTATGTTTAATGAAATCTAAAATCGGTTGATTATTAGTGATAATCCAAGAGAAACCTTCTTTAGAAATACTGTTAATAATTTTATTTAAGTAGTTAGAGAAAATGCTGCCAGGTTTAGTTAGATAAGTATTAGATCCACATGTGATAGTTCTAAATTTAACAGGAATTTTATGAAATTTTGGACTGATAATTAAGTAAGGAAATTGTATATTGCTAATTTTAATTTTTAATCTCTTATATAAAGCAAAAATTTTTTTAATGACAATATTATTATTCAAATTACTAAGTTTAAAATTTTTACTATTTTTTAGTTCCGTATTTAAAAGTTCAACATAGAATTTTTTACAGATGATTGCATAACTATTGTTAGCTTTGTCTATGGGAGTAATTGTAAATTTTTTTTTGAAGTTGCTTAATTGATTGAACAATATTAGAAAAAATTGTTGGATTGTTACTGTTATTTAAATTATCCTTATTATTGAAAACAAAGTTTTTAATGTAATAATAAACGCCCCATTTCCATTCTGTTAGCATACCTAAAGGTAAAGAGAATCTATTTGATATCTTTAAACAAAAACTATTGAGATCATTAAGAAAGTATTTTAGAATTTTATTGATTGATATATGGTAAATGGGTCTAAATTTTGTGCCTTTTACCATTAAATTCCTAAGTTCTAAGTTTTCTATAATATTTAAATTACCAGTAATAATATGTTTATGATGTTTATCAACAAAATCAAAATATTTCTCTTCCTCACAGTGTCATTCAAAATCGGATATGTTAATGCTCCCTAAATTATTGCTTAAATCATTATAATTAAATATAGTTCTACCAAGAGATTTATTATATTTAAAGCTTTTAATAATGTTAAAATCTTTTAATGGAAATAAAGTTTTAAAATTTTCAAAAATATTATGAAATTTGATCTTATCGAAAATAGGATTTTTAAGGTTAATAACGAAATATAAATTATCTAAATTTTTCTTTTTATTTGGCAAAATTTTACTCATTTTAGCTTTTAAAAGATTGAAACAAAGAATTTTGAAATGTAAATTAATAAAAGAAAAGTTATTAATAAGATCGTATAGCTTATATACATCATAATTCTTAAGGGAGAAAACAAAATCTTTAATAGGTTTAAAATTATAATATTTATTAAAATATTTTTCCATATTAGAAAGAAAAGTTATATTTAATTTGTCACTATTAAGAGAGTTTCTATTACTTCTTGATCCCCGTTTACCTCGATTTGTACGCTTATCTTTAATATGAAAAAGTGAATAAGTTGAGGAGTTATATAACAGAATGGAAATGGGGTGTTTATTATTACTTTAAAAGCTTTATTCTCAATAATAAGGATAATTTAAATAACAGTAACAATCCAACAATTTTTTCTAATATTGTTCAATCAATTAAGCAACTTCAAAAAAATTTTGTAATTACTCCCATGGACAAAGCTAACAATAATTATGCAATCTTCTGTAAAAAATTCTATGTTGAACTTTTAAATACGGAACTAAAAAATAGTAAAAATTTTAAACTTAGTAATTTGAATAATAATATTGTCATTAAAAAATTTTGGCTTTATATAAGAGATTAAAAATTAAAATTAGCAATATACAATTTCCTTACTTAATTATCAGTCCAAAATTTCATAAAATTCCTGTTAAATTTAGAACTATCACATGTGGATCTAATACTTATCTAACTAAACCTGGCAGCATTTTCTCTAACTACTTAAATAAAATTATTAACAGTATTTCTAAAGAAGGTTTCTCTTGGATTATCACTAATAATCAACCGATTTTAGATTTCATTAAACATAATAAAATTAATTCTATTGCAACTTTTGATTTCCAGGATCTTTTCAATAGCATTCCCCTTTCTAAACTAAAAGATGTCCTTTTGAATTATTACTATGATTTCAAAAATATCCTTTGTTGCGATTTTGATTATTGGGAAATTCTGATTAATTTTTGTCTTTTTAATAATTATCTTTACAATGGAAGGGATATTTTTCTTCAAATTGATGGAATACCACAAGGTTCTAATTATTCATCTCTCTTAGCTAACTTATTTTTGCATTATCATGAAAAACATTACACTCTTAGTATTAAATTTGTTTTTAGATATATTGATGACTTAATTATCTTTAATTTTCAAGACTATACTATTTTATTAAATGATATTTACCCCGAGGAATTAATCTTGCTTCGTAATCATGATGATAATATTAATTTCAATTTTTTGGATTTGGGTATTATAAAAGAAGAAAATATCTGCTTTGTTGACTTATACGATAAAAGAAATGATTTTAATTTTAATATAAATAAACTAATTACTTGGAATTCTAATGTTTCTAGGAGCATCTATTTAAATACTACTTTAAATGAAATTAATAGAATTAAAAGAATATGTAGTAATATTTATTTATTCAAAAAACAAATCGATAAACTCTTTCAAAATTTGATAAAAAACAATAGATACCCAACTAAAGTAATAAAATTCTATATAAAATCATTGAGTTAATCGCATTTTTTGTAAATATATTTACTAAAAACTTTCTTTATTTATTTATACAATTTTCCCATGTGCAAATCCATTTCGGGTAAATCCGTGGCCAAACATTTTTTACTAAAAATTTCTTCGTTAATTTGTACAATTTTTCCTTCTGCAAATCCTTGGTCAAAATTATTTACTAAAAATTTCCTTTACTAAAAAATTCCTTTGTTAATTTATAATATTTTTCCATGTGCAAATCCATTTCGCGCAAATCCGTGGCTAAAATTATTTACTAAAAAAAAATTTTTTCTTTATTAATTTATACAATTTTTCCATGTGCAAATCCATTTCGGGCAAATCCGTGGGCAAAATTATTTACTAATAAATTTCTTTATACAATTTTTCCATGTGCAAATCCATTTCGGGCAAATCCGTGGCTAAAATTATTTACTAAAAAGATTTCTTTGTCAATTTATATAACTTTTCCATGTGCAAATCCATTTCGGGCAAATCTGTGGCTAAAATTATGTGCAAAACTGGCAATTCATGTTTCTTTCTCTTTTCTATTTTATATTTGTTTCTTAAATAAATATTTATTTTCTAAAATTATTTATAGTTAAATTCTTTAAATTATCCAGTTTAATGTTACCTCGCGTACATCAGTTTTCTGGCCCATCCTTGGTAACTAACAAATCTAACGCACTTCAGTAATGCAGCAAGAACGCAATTTAAACTCCTAGTTACTCTCAATTTGCGCTTTTTGTTTTCACAGTTTTCATATTTTGCAATCTGGCAATCTTGTTAAGTAGTAAACACTTTAAATCATTCTTGAAAAATTTCCCGTTCATGTAAGTTCATTATTTTTCGCTACTCGCTTTATAGATTTTGTTTTGTACTGCTCTTCCTTTTTATTTTATTTTCTGTTTTTACGTGTTATTTTTACTTATTCTGTTTTATTTTATTTGTCGTAATTTTTGTAAAAGATTTTTTTTTTTTTTTGAGTGCTTCTCACACTATTGTATTCATATATTTTGCTTTGGCTATATTGATACAATATTAGAAAGCACTCTTTTTCGGATATAATCGTGTGGGCTGATGAAAAGATTATATCTTTTATTTTCCGGTTTTTTAAAAAAACTTTTCCCTTTTTTTTTTTTTTTTTTCTTTCCCCAGTTGTTTATTATTATTATTATTCGCCCCCCTTTTTTCATTTGTCTGTAATTTACCTTTGTTTTATCTTCATTTTGAACTTATATATATACATATATATATATATATATATATAATATATATATATATAATATATATATTATATATATATTGTGATGCCACAATGGGCATATATTACATATTTCCAAAAGGTTTAAAATTTAGAAGTATTGAAATTCTGGGTAAAAAATTATTCTTAAGCGAAGTTTATTTTAAAATTTTAAAGAAATTTTTAATCATATTTTGAAGTCAATATTTTAAGATTCCCTGCAAATAATTAACACTATACCTAAAATTTAAATTACAACAATATTTATTTGTTCCACGAAATGAAGCAATCCTAAATCTGTGAATCAATTGATATCAAAAGACTCTATTATCTCATTGATGCAAAAGAAATGTCTAGACCTAAAAAAGAAATAATCAAATATCGCATCAACAGCAACTTCAACCATATCACTAAATGAATAAAACTCAGCTTCAGGCTATTGTAATGAAACTTATTGTCAGGACACATACCGGACAGAACAATAAGAGAAAGAGAAGAAAAATCGGCCTAGATGTTCTATTCTATTTCGAAGAATAGGATTTGTGTTCAATGAATATCGCCATTCAATTATGGTGCAAATAGTTGATATGAACAAGATGGCTTAGCTTGAATAGCGTGAAAATATAGTAGAAAAAAGTGTTAGGCTATTTATCATTTTTGATGTATGTTGTAGTGTTAAATTGCGGTGTCTTTCATTGACTTCACGCTTTGTCCTCAGCTATCGCCCACAATTTTCCGCTATTAGATTCATTTTTTACATTGTATGTATGGAAGAATTCAATGGCATTCCTCTATTCTGACATTTTTTGCTTGCTAAAATTGGGTATTATAAATATTTTTAATTTTTTTAACTATCAAAAATGACTTTTATAAATTCTTCTAAGGATAATTCTATCTTCAACTTTATTGCATTTTTTATAAGAATGTACCGGAAATAAAGTTTGATTTAAAAATTATACATCAGAAAAATGGTGAAAACTTGGCCTCTTTCCATCCCTTTTAATTTCAATTGCAAGATTACTTTTTTTATTGTTATAATACAAAGAATGGTCTGTTGGTTTTTAAATAGAAAAACTTTAAATCTACACGGTTTTTTTCGTAAGAATATATACTTATATTTTTTTTGTATAGATTTTTGTAAGAATGTAGCGAATCAAAGTTTGGTTTTAAAATAATACATCGGGAAAAAAAGTGAAGTATTAGCATCTTTCGATTCATCTTTAATTTCAATAGCAATTTTTAATAGCAGTCTTCATTTCAATAATAATAAAGGAAAAATAAAATAAATTCTGTTAATTTATATCCTGTATTTTTAAAGTAAATAAGTTAGATTTTGAAAGCTATGTACATAATTAAATATTGGGTACAATTCCAGGCAATTTCAATTTTATACATTATTTTGGAATCAAAATCTTATAGATTGTATAGTGATCCAGTGAAAATATTATTCTCAATAAATTTCTATTTGTAATCAGATTTTCCCCTGTTACTGCGCAAAACTTAGTGGTTAAAGAAACATACCTTAAATAACCTATAACTTTTACCTAATAATTACGTTAAAAAATAGGTCTCACAAAAATGTAGCAAATTAGCACTATAAAATGCTGAAAAGGATAAGTATAGGCGATTTGATCAATCACTTTTGATTTTTTTGGCAGAAACCTAAAAAATGTGTTAAAAATAACTTCACCAAAAAATTTCCCCGGTTTGGGATCGTATCTAGGAAATTAATTAGGAGAATTTAAAATTAACCCACTGGTGGTTAAGGAAATGGGGAATTAAGGAAATGGGGACGAAATTGGGAGAATGTTTCTCCCCTACACACAGTTCCCCTATCCATGAAAATGGGAAAACCGGTTTTGCAATGCAGTGAAGACTGCAGGTTAAAATACGACTTTTTACGTGCAGAACCGTCAGTGGGTTAATAAGCATATTAATAAAACTAATTGTTGTAAAATATACTTTTTATTAATAAGTTATTTTTTCTAGTACCAGCTTACATTTAGACAAATTAATTAGAAATTAGCTCATTTGGACAAAATTATATAGAAATTTCTCTTCGGTACACTATTTTCTCACTGAAGTTTGGGAAGAAACACTGCAGGCGAAGAAAAAAACAGTTTTACACTTAGACGGCTAAAAGTGATGAAAATGAATGGAATTATAACAGATAGAAAATTTTAATCCTTTTTTATTGCGTAATTTTAAGGGAAATTACATAAAATTATTCAACTGAACTACGAACGTAGAACTATTCAACCAATTTCAAACAAAATCGGCTTAATAGTTGTCAAGTAAAATATAAAAAAATTAACGTTTTTAAATGTGATTTGTTTCAGAATTGTTATTTATAGCTCATTATTTTATATCTTCTCATTAATAACATCTTCTTATTTTATAACTATAAACTTCAGATCAATCTGAGAAAAATAAATCTTATATTATCTAAAGAAAATACACTTAAAGTTTTAAGACTTAATTCAAATCATTTAAACGTGATTCAATAAAATTGTCTTTTACGGTTGTTTTTTGGTAAGCATAACAAAATCCTGTTTTCTATATTGAGATTAGGTTTCATATTTTCTCCCATGACACAAACTATTGCAGCCGAATAGCTTAAAAATAAAATAAAATGTAACAGCATGCATTTTTTCAAGCAAATAAAATACTACTTTAAAGTTATCATTCAAATCCCTTTCCCATTTTTTATGTTAAAACTTTTATTTTTAGATAAAAAAAAAATTTTGGTTAACAAACAGATAACAGTAGATTTTAAATTGCACAAAATAATGAAAGCTTATCTTAGACAGAAAATTTAACTGCGAAGTTTTCATAGTCTTTAATATTAAAAGACAAAAACTTGAAATATGTTAATAAAGTTTCAGCTAACATTGATTTTTTTCATTTTGTTCTCTGATGTTTCAAGTTTTTTTTTTTTTTTTAAGCAATAAAATAATAAATGTATTAATAAGTTCGTGGGTTGTATGGTATAATGTTGTGTAGTTTAAAATCTCTAAGATCTCTAATGTGTAGTTTAAATATCTCAAAATTGTCCTATCTTAAATGTTTCTGGCTTTAAAGCTTTTGCCTCTAAAATTATACCTGAAAAATATTTTTCTTGTCCCTTATGGATTCAGTTTTCTAAATATCCCTTAAGGCTATTGTACTGAAAAATTTCCTAATAATTATTGTTTCCTAAATGCTCCTTAAAACTGCTATCTCCAAACGTCTTTTGAGCCTATTGTTTTCTGGATGTTACTTATGGCATTTGCTTCTTAAGGTTTCTGTATCTTTCTCTTAAGGCTGTTGTTTCCTAACTGTCGCTTATAGACTGTTGTCCCTGAAACGGCCTATAAAACATTTATTTCTTAACTGCCCCTTAAAATTACTGTTTCTTCAATATCCCTAAATTCTCTTGTTTCCAAAATATTGTTTGATGCTTTATTTTTTAACGTATGTTAAAGCTCTCTGAATTCAAGAGGTTTTTTCGTCTTAAAGTCACTGTCTCCTAAATACCGCCCCAAGAATTTAGCATCTAAAATGTCTTTTAAGGCTGTTGTTTCTTAGTCACTTAACACTGTTGTCTCTGAAATGTCCTGTAAAACATTTGTTTTTTAAATATCCCTTAAGTACTACCGCTTCTTTCCTATCTCTAGATTCTGCTGCTTCCAAAATAATACTTGAGGCTTTGATTTTCAAGTGTCTCTTAAAGCTTCAGTATTCTAAAATCAAGATGGGTTTTTTTTTGTATTAAAGCAGCTGGTTTTTAAGTATCTCCTTAAGAATGTTGCATCTAAAATATGTTTTGAGGCAGTTGTTTCCAAAATGAACTTTGCGGCTACTTATCTTCTAAATTTTAAATAATAGGAAAAACCTTGCATACATATTTTCTGAAAAAGAAATATGTTTTAAAGGGAAATTTTTGAGAGATTGTTATAGATAAAATTACAAACTAAAACCTATTGTTATAGATTAGTAACATACTAAAAGCTATTTTTAGCACCCTACATGTTTTTTAAAAATACAGAATTCTGATTATCAGTAACTATTATCCTTTCAAAAAGATCTTTCTATAAATTAATTATAGAATAATATTCTCCAACACATTTTCCCATGTCTCGATAGTATCGAATTAATCATATGCTTCTCAGCTATTTATAGTATCCTTAAATTAGTTAGGAAAACAGAATTTTGGTTCTCAGTAAGTATTGACCTTAAAAAAAAGATCTTCCCGTCAATGAATTGTAGAATAATTTTATCTTTATTTTCCCATGCTTCGATAAAATTAAATCAACCATTTTTATATCGCCTTTAAACTTATTAGCACACTGTGAAAAAAGTATGAACAAAACTAATATGAATAGAACAGAATATGGTATAAATAACTGTGTTTTTGGCTCTGTGAAAACACCAAAAAGTTCGGTAATTTTTACTGAAGCATTTAAGTAATAATTTTGATAAAGTTAACAATAAAATATTGTTTAATGGTATGTGATAAAATTTGGTACATGAGATAAAGTGTGATAATTTATTTATTATACCTTAAAGCATGGTGTTCAAGCCATTGATTCGGTTAAATTTGCTTTTTAGTTTTGAATTTTTTCTAAATGTGTGGTAAAAGTTAGTATAATTTTGAAAACAAAAGGTTGTGGTAAACCGTTATTGTATGAGCGAAAAAAATTGCCAAATAAATGTTTTAAATACCATATATTTGAGTTCCAATAACCAGAAATATGACTTTTTTTTTTACCAGAAATGCCATTACAGTACAGTAATTTTACCAGAATTTATTCTCTGAGCTAAACAGAATTTTAATTCTCAGTAACTATTAACCTTGCAAAAAAGATCTTTCCGTCGATGAATTATAGAATAATATTCACTGACACATTTCCCCATGTCTTGATAGTATCGAATCGACCATATGTCGCCATGCAAAATTATTTCGATACCGTATTGATTCCTTTCCTCCATTATGCAGTATGTTCCAAAGAAGTAAAGAGCAACTATGAAAACTGGAGTCGGTAAATCATTCCAACAATCCCTTCAAAGAAGCTATTAACTCCTTTTTCTATAATATAAACGTGGAGGGAATTTTTTTTATCTTTGGAGCAGCATAATTTATGAGGCTGAATTTTTTCCAAGCCATGGAGTTTTCTTCGTTACATATTTCCTATTATTTTGTTATATTTGAGACGTATTACGCAAAAGTATCTGCTTTTCTTAATATGTTCTGAATCTTTCTACTTTATCACGTTAGCGACAAATCAAAGTAATGCTCACGCGAAAATAAATTTATCAAATGAAGCAAAAGAAAGTAAGTTAAAAACTTATGAATCGTATTTTTTGCTGCCATCTAGTGAAAAACAATTTACGCTATGATCATTTTAACATGCAAGTTTCTTTCCTTATTTTTTTCCATCTTTTTTTTACTTGTTTCTGCTGCTATTTTTCTGATAAAAAATTGCATTTCCATATTATTCAAAGTAAAACATGGAATCAAAAATTCTGCTCTGTATTTTTAGCAATAAACCGATAACTAATGGATGATCTAGATGATAATCTCAACCAGCCAAATATGTCAAAATATTAATAGTTTTATTCAATTTACAAACAACAGGCTGTATTTATTGTTTTTCTTTTTGTTTCTCAATTTTTAATCCACTTACTTGAAATTCTACGTACTTTCTCCTTAATATGGAAGGGAATAATTTTAAAGACGTATTTTTGGTCTGTTTGTTTTACATAAAAATCCTGTTATTGAAAAATTAGAAACCTTCTAATATAATAATAAATAAATAAATGGATAAAATGAAAACATCCCTTCATTTGTAAGAGCAAAACATTATTAACTTTCAAAGATAAGCAAACCAAAATGAAGGACTTAATAATAAATCCGTAAAAAGTTTTAATCAGGCAAAAAACTTAAAATGCTTTTACAATGTGAACGTTAAAAAATATTTTATAAAGACTATTTTCCATTTGCTATTAAATTGTTCATTTCTAACAAGGTTAAATTTTAATTAAAAAATTTAAAGATTTTTTGGGGGGGATTTTCAATTATTCGTTATTAAATTATTCAAATTTTGGTTATTAAATTATTCATAGCTCACATTTCATAGAAATATTATAACAGAGAAAGTACAGAGTTTTAAGAATCACAAGTTGCCCATTGTCTGTTACAAAGTTTTCCTGTACAGAACAGCCTCCAACTATCTCAATTTTTAAATCAAAGATCTCTTGAATTGATGAAATGTAGAATTTAATTGCGCGATAAACAAACTTAAAAAATATTATATATGCAGGGTAATAAAATCAAACATTATAATAAAGTAACTCTAGAGAAAAAAAAACATGAAAAAGAGGAAAGGTAAATATGGTACCTTAAAACTTAGGTTGAGGTGTATATAAAATGCAAACGCCAAATTTTTAAAGAAAAACCGTCAATTTCAATGATGAACAAATAATTTGGTTTTATTTCCAATAATCCCATTTTTATTTCATACATTAAAAGTAGAAATTCCCTGTTGAAGGTGTTGTGGACTGGACTTCGCTACAGAGATAATTTAGTAATTAATGCCAGAAAAAATCCACGCATTTCTACTTGTTCCGGTACTAAATACGAAGATTTTGAAAGGCAATTCTTTTCACGTAAGTTTTTATTCACGAAATTGACCGTCATCAAATAGGGAAAATTTAAACATCTTGATTTGTCCGATACAAGACACCATATCGTCTCGAGGGATCTTTGATTGCCCATTAACTCAAAAAATAATATTTGAATTATAATATAAGATCTTCTGGACTTTGAAGTCAATAAGAGGTAGCCATTTAAAATTATGGTTTATTGTAAAAGAACTGGTATTACGTAATTATATATTATATGTATTTTCAAGTTTTGTAAATCATTTTCATTCGAGATGTTTAATTAATTAGGATGTAAGGTTACTAAATTTATTTTACCAGAGATTTTATTTAATTATTAGATTTTTTAAGTACTGTTATTTCAAAAGAAATAGTAAAATTTTCAATATGAAAAAATAAGTACGTATTTAATTATTACTAGTGTGTACCGGTATAAAAACAATTTTATTTCTGTTAAAAGAGGAGAATTTACGACTTAATTTATGCACACTTTCGCAATTCACACTTTTGGTTAATGCAAACTAAAAGATAATGTCTTCTTTTGGTAGACTAAATTTATATATTTTGAAATTTCATATTATTTCAGATGGGCGAATTTGTAAAAAAGAATTTGATAAATTCAAATAAAATCTTTATGGAAAGTAGTTCTGAGATTATTTATTTTATGTATAATTTATTATCGAAGAAAAGACTTATATCAGTGCTTTCAAATCAAAATATTTTATTTACGAATTCCCTAAAATAAAAGTAATTAACATTTTTCAGATTATAAGAGTAAATTATTTAAATTGAAAGTCATTTACTCGATGTATTACCGTAAATTTAGAAAGAAAATTCACCACAATTTATCCTACAGACTTTCGGCATTTCAAACATTTCTAATTCCTCATCGATATCAAGTGGGATTCAGTTTACCGAATGGTACCCTAACATTTTTAGAAACCTAGATTACACAACTTTTGGTATTATTGCATTTCTCTTTCCATGCTTTTATTTTCAAACCCATGAACACATTTCCCTATAGAAATGAGAGAATTAAACAAAAGCTTTAAATATTGCAGACTTTTACTTTCAATAACGTGGTGGTGAAGTTAAAGTTTAGATGTGTTAAACTACAAATTCTCTTCTCGCAAAATGTAGACTTTTAAGTACAGAATGTTTATTAAAACGAGACTAAGGTTGAAGTGTAGAAAGAGCTGCTTTTAGAATAAATTGATTAATGTCAACTTCAAGTAAAAGCTGTTCCGTGTAACTGTTTTAACTTTGTTTTATGTTGTTGTCCTCTGAGTAAGCGCTTCCTTTTGTTCAAATTCGAAAATCATCTAAATATATTCTTTTGTTAACCGTAAAGTTATTTGTATTATTCACCATGGGATTTAATAGGCTTTTGTTCTAAAATAGTGCGCAAATACGTTTAGTGTAACTAGGAGTATTTAAATTTAGTCCAAACGCAAAAATATTTTTATTTAGTTTAAATTTAAAATTATTTTAATTTGGTTCGTTAGTTCAAGTCTGAATGCATTTGTTAAAGCAATATTTTCTTATATGAATGATATAGCTCAGATAAAGGATATTAAACTAATATGTGTGTAAAGATTAGGTTTTATAAATATTTTAATGAAGTTACAACAAATACTACTAATAAAATGCTTCTACTTTCATGAGGGGAAATTACACAGTCGAAGACTGTAAAGAAGAAATATTTTTAATGAATTTTGCATTAAAATTGTTCTAACCTTAACCTAATTGAATTGCTCTAACCTTAACCTAATTGAATTGTTCTAACCTTAACCTAAATGAATTGTTCTAATCTTAACCTAATTGAATTGTTCTAACCTTAACCTAATTGAATTGTTCTAACGTTAACCTAATTGAATTGTTCTAACCTTAACCTAATTGAATTGTTCTAACCTTAACCTAATTGAATTGTTCTAACCTTAACCTAATTGAATGGCTCTAACCTTAACCTAATTGAATTGCTCTAACCTTAACCTAATTGAATTGTTCTAACCTTAACCTAAGTGAATAATTCTAAACTTAACCTAATGCATATTTTTATCTTATTACACATATTTAAATCTTCATTTTATCATGTTACAAATGTCGTTTTATCATGCGCTTATGTAATACAATGTTTATAACTTATTTTTTAAATTATCCATAACTTGCGCAACTCATAAGTTGAAAGAAATCATCCAAATTGGATTCGGTCTTGCTTTTCTGCACGGAAAATTCTCAAAAAATAAATTTTTTTTTTCATGAAATGATGGCGTTTTGAAAGATTTTGAAAACTGATCTAGAATAAGTTTTTCTTTCTTTGTGAATAGCTCAAAGCCAATCAACTCAATTGTAAACTCTCTGCGGGCAATGAAAACTATACTTATTGTGAATATTATGTCAAATAGGTTAACAATTGTTCTAGTTAGAGATGTAGCAGGGGAGAACATAGTTACGAATAAATTGAGTTTAAAATATTGTGATCAATAATCCATATAAATAAATAAAATTTCCAAGCTAAATATAATGCCTTAATACGAGGTCCATCAGATGCTTCTTCTCTATTTTCAGCAGTCATAAATACTATTCTAGCTCTTTTTCTTCTCGATCTACGCACTTGTGTCACCTAGTTTGTTTTTAGAGTAATAGCGTAAATTCTGCAGTCATCTTCATTTACAGCGTATTCTTTGGTTGTTGAATATAAATTTATTTCTAATTGTTCCCAAACTAATAATCTTTTGCAACCTTTATGAAATTACAGCCAAATAAGTTGCAATTTCAACTATTTATATTGGAAGTATCACTAATGCTTTTTATTGCGTAATTTAAACAATTTATTGCCGACCGGCCTGTGTAGGGGGCAGGGAACTGTCCTTGCATCAGAAAGGTTCTGGGTTCGAATCCCGGGCAAGGCATGGATGCTTCTTTCTCTCTGTGTGTGTTCCATGTCCTTTCTCCTTTGTGTGTAAGATTGGGACCCGCCCTATAAACGGGTTTGTGGTTGTGTGAATGGTGTGGCAAAAGTCGAATTTTTGGCCATAGATGGCGCCACTGAAAAACAAGAACAATCGTACCTAAACGGGCATACAAAAAAAATTATTTCTATGAAATAGTTTAAAGGGAAGTTATCTTAAAAGAATAAACTATCAAAAAATGCACTTTTTTTCTGAAAATTTTACTTTGTTTTTCCCTTTTAATGAAATTTATGTATTATACATCATTTTATTGGCATGATGAAACAGCATGTAATTACATATGCTAATTAATTTATTAAATCCAATCAAAGTATGAAATTGATTTAAGCAAATTTTAAGAAAAAAAACTTTAAAATAATAAATCAAAATGGGAAAGTGCTAAAACCAGCTAAAACCAAATTTGTCATATTTAAACAATTTAAATAAAAAGTTAGAACCCAAAAACAAGCAAAAAAGAAATTCTAAAGACGTGTATGTTAGCAAAAACAGCACTTCATCAGGGGTCACACTGTCTGCTAACACACACGAGTCTTTGGTTAAACAAAAACAGACTGAAAGGCTCCTGTGTGTTAGCAGACACTGTATCCCCTGATGAAGTGCTATTTTTGCTAACAAACATGTCTTTAGAATTTCGTTTATGCTTGTTTTTGGTTTCTAATTTTTTATTTAAATTAATTTATTTATTCATAATAATGTATTAAAACTTTGTTGTATTCGTCTGTTAATTCAACAGCAAACATACGTTTTATGCTAACATGTAAGATTTCGTGTACCTTACAGACACGTTATTATAAACTAACTTTAGAAAAACATAAGAAAACATTAAAAAAATTACAAATATTTAGCATTAATTTTTAACCGAGAAGAAAAATATAGCATAGTCACAACCCTAGAGGCAAAAGCCTCAGTATTTATTTGCAACTTCAGGGAATAAGTCTAAAATTTATCTACAGTACAGTATTATCTAATAAATTTTGCAACAGTAAATTTTTAAAAAAATTATTTGTTTAAATTATTTTTAGCTTATTCAAATATATCAACATTATAAACAATTTTAAAGTAAAATAATTTTAAAACATTTAATAAACAATTGCTACAACCCTAGAAGAAAAAACCTCAGTATTTATTTGCAACTTCAGGGAATAAGTCTAAAATTTATCTACAGTACAGTATTATCTAATAAATTTTGCAACAGAAAATTTTTAAAAAAATTCTTTGTTTAAATTATTTTTAGCTTATTCAAATATATCAACATTAAAAACAATTTTAAAGTAAAATAATTTTAAAACATTTAATAAACAATTTTTCTTTGACCTTTCACTAAAAAGTAAGAAATAAAGATTTTTGTTTAAGTTATAAGAATCGATTTCTTATCTCAAATAATTTTCCAGGTACTATGTTCATTTTATACAAAATGTATCTGAAAATGTGGTGCAATACTTTCTTATAAAATGTTTAGTTAATTTTTATATGAAATGAGCATAATACCTGGAAAATTAACTGAGACTTTATCAATGTGACTTTTACGAATATGGTTATTAATGCGTACTAAAACAATATTAAAATAATATTAAAATGTCATTATTAGAAGCTTAGATTATGCTTGATGCTATTTCTTTTTTTTTTTACTTCAGTTAAGTAATGTGCAGATTTCTGAAACAGAAATGCGATAATAAATGATATTAAATTTTAGAAACATTTGCTTTCAATGCTATCGTCATATAATAATAGTATGGATTTATTGAAACATAATTTTTTATTTTTAAGAATAGTTTTAAGAAAATATTTAACTAAGCCGAGTTAAAAGCATTAAAAGAATGAAATCTGACTTTTAGAAATAACTCATTAAAATTTCTGTCAAATTCTGTTTCGTAAAGTAATTTTGACATCACATTGTTTCCTTTAAATTATCCATCACTTTTGTTCATATGTTAAAATTATGTTAATATATTGTTTTGTTCTCTCTGATGTTATATATATTAACAAATAATTTAATCTGCTTTAGTATTAAATTAATACACAAACTATCATACATCGTTTAACATTTACAGTTTCGTGAGTTAAAGTTGATATGAATTAAATGAATTTATTTAAAAAGGAAATGAAATATTTAAACAGATAAATATGTTTTTGAATTATTGAATTATAAACTAAAAATTATTATATTGACATCATTAAATAATGATATATTTTTATATTTAATCTATAGTTAGATGTTGAATAAATAATTCCAAGAAACTGAAATGGTATGATATTACTTGATTAAAAACTTCATTCTCCTAAAACATATACAAATTTGAAGTAAAAGTCGACATGTTTCAAACACTCAAAAATGGGCTGTTTTCAAGATTTACCAGACGTTAAATATCAGCTCATCTTGATATCCTGGAATCTTGTTTTATTCATATGAATGCTGATTCCCTTGTTAACGACATTAGCTCCTCACCGAGAGGAAATTCATTTTACCCTAATTTGCCCCCTTTAGCTATAGTGGTTTTTCTTGTTTTGTTTTTCATATTTTTTCTTTCTCCAGCTACTGTGGTTTTTCTAGTTTTGTTTTTCTCCTTTATTTTTCCATTTTTCGTTAGCGACTTTGCATTTTATATTTCAAATCACTTTTTTTTCTTCTCATTTATGTCTGGCAAGTATGTTCAAATGAAAATGTATGAGTATAAGTATTGAGTATTTTTTGACTCATACTCAAAAAATGAGTATAAATCATGCATCTCTGATTTTTAAAACCAAAATTTTCGGCTTCTGCTATTTCTTTAATTGCATCTGATTTATAACTATTTAACTTTGTAATAGTTATATCATTTGACAGCTTTACAATGATAGTTCTAAAACTAAAAGTTTTTTCAATTGACGAGCATAGTAATCTTCGGTTGGGGTTGGGCAATGTCAGCCAACAGGGGGTGGAGCCGATTAGTTTTTAATGAAATACTAACAGTAGGAAATCATAAAACTCGATAAACTACGCTAAAACTAACTGTTACTCTCATCGTGATAAAAGAAAAATTCTTATTCTATTTTCTAGCTTAAATGTGGCCTGTGGGATTTTCCAAATCTACGGCCGTGGCTCTCATGTGTAAAATGTTGAAGACCTCTTTATTACATCATGCGTTCCTCATTGAAAAAAGTTTCAAAAACTTTTTTTTCTTGACAAAAAAAATTTTCTTTTTCGTAACAATAGCATTTTCTAAAACACCATTAAAATGCGACAATTTTTCAAATGTTCGTAATTCTTTCAAAGTAACCTTGTAATTTATCATCGCTGCGTTGTAAAATAAATTATTTTGGCAAGATTTAAATAAACAAATAAAACAAGCATGTAATCAGTTATGTGAACAGATAAAAAAAAAAAAGATTGTATGAAAACAAAACGACACATATGGACTATCATTAATTTATTGGAACATGTCATTAATATGAATATTTTATTTAACAATGATAAAAAACGAATACAAATAATAAGAAGAAACTATCGTTATCTGTTCTTTAAAAAAAATACCAATTGCTAGGATGCAAAACTTTTATGACTCTACAGTTAAAATTACATAAAAAAAACCAATTTAGTTTTGAAAACAACAAATCAAAGACGAAAATACTCACTTTAAAAATTACATGATTTACGACTAATTGGATTTCAAGCCGTTGAGTCTAAGTTTTATGTAAATAAATATTTATTCGATATAATATATAGATACATATTATATTCTTAATTATATATATTCTTAATTATATATATTATTATATTAAAATAAATGAAACTATTGAGTCATTTTGTAAAAAAATACTTAATAATTATAGCAGGACTAGTTTGAATTTTACGGAACAGAAATTTTAATATTATGCATTTCTTTTAATTTTATATCTTAAATATTTATATTTAATGTCTCATTTAACAATAATCTGTGAAAAATAAATCTAAAGTAAAAAGTAGTAGTAAAGTAGTAAAGTAGATAAGTAAAAAAAATAATACAAATTACAAACTACTACATTTTAATACAATTCTTTAAAAAAATAAATAGTTAAAAATGTTTTATTTAAATACGAATATTGTATCACAATAAGTGTAGTTATTTTAATGTAGAAAATTATTTAAGAATATTAATCATATAATTAATACGTTTTTTTTTTTTATTTTTTATTTAAACGACTTAAAACTCCTCATGCACCACAAAGTATAACATGAGGCTTACAGTTGTAAGTAGAAAACAAAAGAAGAAAAATTTACAAATTTAAATTAAAAACAAAATTCCGCAAGGCAGCAAGACTTTCAATACTTTTGACTAGTTCTGATAAGACAGGAGGCCAAAAAATAGAAAGACGCCTCAAATCAGTCTTTAATTTCATTCGGGCACTCGCATACAGAAATTAATCTATATTATTATCTATAATTATAATAATATTATTATCTATATTATCTATATCTATAATAATATTAATCTATTTATCGATATATATACTTACATTTTTATATATTTTTCCATTTCAAAAAGTGGGTCTAACCTTTACTAAATGCATTTTCGGCTGCTCGCAGAAGCAGGCAAAGGAATTCTCACCATTCACCTTACCTATATACAATTTTTAACTATATACCAGTTCTGTTGAGGGCTTTTGCACATTGACTTGAGAGAAAGTTTGGAAGGAAAATACAGTTACGGCCTTACAAATATAGCCTTATCAGTTATGGTAAGGGAGGGGCAATGCTTTCTGCTGTGCATTACAGGTTGCTCCCCAGGAACTATCCAGATTGCTTTAAACTTAAACTGTATAAAACATCTGGGCACCTGAGGCCGCTTGTGGGCCTTTTCCCATTCATCTTTAGCTTGAACTTTGTGGTGCTTCGATGAGGATGTGGAATGCAAATGAAGTAAAGGAGTATTCACGTGGATCATTGAGATTCTGGCTGTGTAACCATATGCAGTAGGGTGATAAGATTATATTCTAAAGCAAGTATGAATTTTAGCTAAGCTGATATGATAAAAATGAGGTTATGTATATGCTATTGATGTCGGGAATATAATGCATCAGTGCAATAGTATGCTGCTATTGGTCTGATGTTCTTGTCTTCAGTTAAATTTTCAAATAGGAATATTTCCTTGAAATTTGCTGTAGACAAAGAGGTGGCTTTTTCGTGGAATTTATTATTTAATTTAGCTATATGTTTATCTATTGCATCTATTTTGAGCTCATGGTGTATTGTATCTTTTCTTACGAACCATCTGACTTTTGTTATCCTTCTTAATATTTCATTCTAGCAGACAATTAATTTATTTAGCTGAGTTTGTATTATATTTGTCCAGACTGGGGAAGCATATGTAAGGATGGGGCGGATCATGGGTAAATCGAATAATCTTTTGAGTTTTAATGCGATGTTGGATTGATAGAGTAGGACCTGAAGTTTACTGTATGCTGCTTGTGCTTTGCTGGTTATGCTTTTGGTGTGATCGTTCCAGTTGAATTTGCTATTAATGATGAGTCCAAGGTATTTGGCTTTGTAAACTATTGGTATTGTTTCATTAAATAAAATTAACTTGTTTTGTGGTAGTATTTTTTTCTTCTTTTTGTTTCGGATGATTAAAAGTTGTGATGTTTGTCCGTTTACTTGAAATTTCCACTCTAGGCACCACTTTTCTATGTCTTGTATTTTTTCTTGTAGTTTACTGAGGGCTATGTTTGGATTTTTGGATTTTACTATTATCCCGGTATCATCAGCATAGATAGCAGTTATGCTATTGTAGTCTTGTCTGTGGATTGGAAAATCATAAGAGTAAAGAATATATAAGATTGGCCCTAGTATACTTCCTTGTGGGACTCCTGCTTTGATGTCTCTTTTTGTAGATTTAATGTTTTGAAGGCTGATTTGAAAAATTCTGTTATTTAGATAATGTTGAATTATTTTAATGATAACAGTTTTTAAGTTTAGTCAGATGAGTTTGCAAATGATACCAGGGTGCCAGACTGTGTCAAAAGCTTTTGAGATATCAAGCATTAATATGGCTGAACATTATTTGTTGTGGAGTCCTCTTCCTATGTAATCTACTATCCTAAGAAGCTGTTTAGTTGTATCTAAATTTTTCCTGACTCCATATTTTTTATTGGGTAGTATTGTAAGGTAAGGCATTAGTCTGAAGTATATTATTTTTACTAGGATTTTTCCAAGCGTTCATATCGGACTGAATGGCCTGTAGCTGATAGGGGTTTTAGGATATTTGTTAGGTTTTAATATTAATATAATGTTGACTGTTTTCCAGTAGTTGTTTGCTAGTGATGCATTGTAAATGTTGACCAGTCAGATAATGAAGTTTTTGAGTAAATTTTTAATCATATTGTTTTTGATGTTGTCACAGCCAGGAGACTTTTTCGGTTTTAACTTTTTGATTATTTCTATAACTTCCAATTCTGTAGTATTTTCTATGGGATCTGGTTCTTTGTTTTGTTCGTTGAAGGTGTTTACTTCACTGATGACTAGTTGGTGGCTGTCATTGTCGTAAGTTTTATTGCTGCCAAACTGTTCTTCCATACTGTCTGCAAAGATTTCTGCTCTGTCCTTAGCTGTGTATACACATCCATTGGGGCTTATGAGTGGTTTATTTAATGGCTTATCAGTTCGAAATGCTTTAGCTAGTTTCCAGATTGAGTTGCCCGCTGTGTTGAGATTTCGAATTTTCTCCGTCCATTGTTTTCTGCTATGATTTCGGCACTTCTTGCGAATTTGCTTTTTTAGATTGTGTACTTCTGTTTTGAAATGTGGATCCAAGGTTCTTTGATAGGTTTTCCTGCACCAGTTTCTCTGTTTGATAAGGAATTTGATGTCTGAAGGAAGTCTCAGGAAATTGGTTTTATATTATTTCGTGACTGTGGGATCATTAAATGCTTCAATTATGTTCTTTTGTAGATTTTCTATTTCTTTATTGTTGTTTTTAAGCTTCGAGTGTTGTGATTATTTGTGGTCAATATATTTTTATATAAAATCCAGTCAGTTTTACATATACTCTTCACGTTCTGGACTATGGAGACCCCAATGACGTTAAACAGCTCGTCAGATGACAGCTCGTGAATTACACTAGCAGCTGTTGGTACATGTAGGTTAGTAATTGTGAGGTCAATGATGTCAGTAGTGAAGTTTTCATTGGTAGGATAATGGGTTGGTTCAGGAGGAGCTATTGTAGTGAGGCCATATTTGTTGATGAATTTCTTCAGATTGGTGCCATTTCTGTTTGTTCTATTGCCGCCCCATGAGGAGTGTTTAGAGTTGAGATCCCCTGTTAGAATGGTGTTCAGATTTTCTGGAAAAAGTGTGGTTATATCCTGTTCAGATAGGAAGTGCTTTGATGCGTTGTATATTCCAGTTATCTTGAATGCACTATTGTCATAATTTAGAATGATGGAGATTTGTTAATAGTTTGCTGTATTTGTTGAGTCATATTCAATAATATTTAGGCTGTTTTTGGCAAGGAGGGCTACCCCACCACCACGATAGTTTCTGTCACTTCGATATATGGTATAATTAGGTATTTTCAAGTTGGTCTGTCTGTTGAGATGGGTTTCAGTAATAACTATTATATCCGGATCTTGCTCTGCTATGAAGTCTTTAATTTCCTGTATTTTGGCTTTTACTCCATTTGCATTCCAGTTGATGACATGTAGTGTATTGTTATTTCTTGATTTAAGATGCATTATTTGTAGAGGTAGTGTTTGTTTGTCTCAGCAATAGCTCTTTCATCTCTGTAAGGAAGATAATACCTTTATTGCTTGAAATTTTCTTCATGAATTGCTTTAGTTCCGTTAGCATTGTGTGAGCTTCTTGGAGAGTATTAGTATATATATATATATATACAGGGTGTTTATAAAGTCCCGGACCCATTTTGATGTGTAATAACTCATAAAATAATAAAGATAGATTGAAATTAATAACATAAATGGTTAGATAGACTCAAAAAGTTTCATGACCCTTGTCAATAAACTTCCACGTGTGCCTCCTTCGTCGCACGGAGAATATATAGTCAATTTCACGCCAGGTAGCGGCAAGCATGTCGGTATCCACAGAGGCTATAGCGGTTGTAATTCTGGCTTTTAGGTCATCAATGTTCAACACGATCCTCCTGTAAATATTGTCCCTTTATAAATCCCTAAAGAAAAAAGTCCAGCGGCGTTATATCAGGTGATCTGGGTGGCCAGGGAATTGGACCTCATCGCCCAATCCATATTCCTGGAAAATGGTCATTCAAAGAACTATGAACGATGATACCCGAATGAGGTGGTGCACCATCTTGTTGCAATAAGACATGTGGCTGAAGCTCTTCTAGTTGTGGAAATACGAAGTTTTCCAACATGTCTTAGTATACGACTGATGAGACCGTCTTTTCTGTAAAAAAGACTCGGCCCAATGACTCAGTCGTGCATTAGTCCACACCACACATTAACCTTTGGGGAATCCCTTTGTGCCTCACGGTATTCATGGGGGTTTTCAGATCCCTATATGCGCACATTAAGGAGATTAACAATCTTCGTTCGTAGCTTTTTGAATGACCATTTTCCTGAAAGATGGATTGGGCGAGGAGGTTCAATTCCTTGGCCACCCAGATCACCTGATATAACGCCGCTGGACCTTTTTCTTTTGGCATTTATAAAGGACAATGTTTACAGGAGGATCGTGTCGAACATTGATTACCTAAAAGTCAGAATTACAACCGCAATAGCCTCTGTGGATGCCGACATGCTTGCCGCTACCTGGCGTGAAATTGATTATCGACTTGATATTCTCCGTGCAACGAAGGGGTTCATTGACAAGGGTAATGAAACTTTTTGAGCCTATCTAACCATTTATGTTCTTAATTTCAATCTATCCTTTTTATTTTATGAGATATTAAACATCAAAATGGGTCCGGGACTTTATAAACACCCTGTATATATATATATATATATATATAATCGAGATAGCTGCTATAAAGTTGTATTTCATATACTTTGAATATGTAGTGGTGGAAAAATAACTTTTAAAATGAAAAATACTAAACTAAAAATAACTTTAACTTCATTACCACTAGGAAATCTTTTTTACATTGCAGAGCAAACTGGCATCTCTATATCTTTAATGGGGATTTCGTTAGTAAAAGGTGCGTTTATGCAGAATTAATTTACAAAAGGAGATATAATATTGAAATTTAAAAAAAGGTAAGATAAGATACGGAGGACTGATTGTTTTCAAAATTAAAAATTTTGAAAACAAAAGGTGACGGACAAACGATATGTCAATTTTTAAAGGCCGTAAAAATTATATGTGGAAGTTTTGGAATTTAGTTCGAAAGATTCCAACAGATGGCCCTATGCGCTACACAGAGTTCTTGACAAGAATAAAAATGCCGTAGAATTGTAATCTAATTTTAGATATTTCATAACCACAATCACATGTTGTTCAATTTAAAAGATGGTTTAAACCTCCTCATCAACTTTCTTTCATATTTTAACATTAGAACTGATGGCTCTGGTCAATAATGATTTGTAACGCCATCTGTTGGCAACGTTTGAAACGAAATTCCAAAATTTCTGTATAAAATTTTTACAACTTTCACAATAAACATCTTATTTATATCATTCATCTTTCTACTTTTTTTTGCGAGATTTTTAATTTTTAAATTCAATCAGCTCTTCTCTGGATACTGGTCAGTTCTGCTCTAATCAGTTCTTCTCAGTATTTATTAACATGATATTCAGTCTCAAAGGCCTGTAGCAAATTCATTGTGAAATTCATATATATAATAGTAAGAGTGGAGTCTTATCCTAAGAGAACACAAGACATATCTTATTGACATTTCATTAAAGGAAAACTTTTCCACGAGAAGCTTGAAATATTAATTCCCTAACATATTTCAGCTGATTTAAATAAAAAAGAAAGATCATATGCAACCACTTAAAATATCCTGATAACGTATTGATACTTTTCCTTCCTTACACTTTCTTTCCAAAACAATTTATTGAAGATATGAGAGCTGTCGGCTGTAAATCATTCTAAATTTCCACTCAAAGATGCTATTAACTCCACTCTCAACAATATAAACGCGACGATTTTTTATCTGTGATACATGTGAACGGATTGATTTATATGGAAAATTTCTTCCAAACCATTGAGTTTTTCTTTATTACATGTTTCCTGTTTAGCTCTTTTGTGATGGAAACATTTTTCTGTTTTGCTTAATACGTTCTGAAACTTTACTTTGTCTGCTACTAATCAAAGCTATGTTCTTGAGGAAAAGAGATTTATTAAACAAAAATGAAGAAAACAAGGAAACTTTATAAATCTAGGGTTGAGAGAAAAATTTATATACGATATCAATTTTTAGCGCTTTTTTTAATTATCTATTCTAATATTTTTCATTTTAAACTTCTGAGAAAAGAGGGTTAATGTCGATCTTTTATAGGTTTGCCAAAAAAACAAAAGTTTGTTCATTACTTTAACAAATGAAGTATTTTTTATTAATATTTGATCTCTTGAATGGTATGAATGGTACTTAAATTAAAGTAGGGAAAATGTAAGAAATTTCAACCACTTTTTTTCAAAAATGTTTTTTCTAATTTCAATTTAACTTAATTTATATTATTTGATAGATATTCATCAATATCTATCAAATAATATAAATTAAGAGATCATAACATATTTCCTGCTATTTAAATCTTAGCTATTATTCACAGAGAAAAAAATTCTGGTAAAATTACAGTTTTGTATAATAATGGCATTTCTCGTAAAAAAATAATAATTCTGGTTAATGAAACCAAAATATACGATAATTATCCCATTCATTTAGAAATTTTTTTGTCCCTTTGGTAATGCTTAACCAGAAATTCTGGCTTTCAAAATTATAGTTTCTATTTTTACACATTTAGTAAAAAATACAAAACTGTAAAATTAACTAAACCAATAAATGGTTTTTTTATATAAACACCTATAATATATAAACATATATAATAATATATATTGTATAACATAATAATAATATTTTTTATATAAACATATATAATAAACACCTTTAATAGGCATTTTTACATTACTTTACAAACATTACGCATATTAGGAGTGCCAAATAAGTAGTTGACCGAGGATAAATAACTACTACTGAAAAGGTTGAAACTGAAAACATATAAACCTGTTTGATTGCCGCAGGAGACAAAAAAAGTAGAAAGATTATTAAAAGCTCCATCAGGCAATCAAACTGGCTTTGAAGTTTTTTGTCCCTTACCTTTTTACTAATGATTACAAAAAATTTTATGACGGTTTTGTTTCTTCTTTATTTAATTATTATTTATTTGTGACTTGTTAAATTTTTAATTTGTGACTCGTTTAATTGCTAACTTGTGACTCATTTAATTATTAATTTGTGTTTCATTTAATTAATTTGTGACACGTTTAATTAGTAATTTGTCACACGTTTAAAAATTAATATGCATACAGGTTTTGCTTCATTTATGACACGGATTCCTCTAAAACAGCTTGTAAATTCTTTTACTTCCGTTTGGAATATGAAAATGCAAAAATCTAATCAATATTCCTCTCTTTTAAGCAACAGCATCATAAATTTTATAATCACTTAACTGTGTAGATATTTACATAGAAAAACATAATTTAGGAAATGAAACTTTTTTTCGCGAATCATTCAGTTTCCTTCATAAAATATTTTCTATAATTTCTTATTTTTTCTCATTTTTTAGCAAATATTTCGTTTACCTTAACATACTTTAAATTTTTATACTCTCTCCCGTTTATCACAAATTGAATTTACTTTCTTGAAAAAAGTGTGTTACGGATCAGAAAAAAATTAATTCAAATCATGGAATATGGTTTTCTTTTTGTTAACACCTGAATATATTACATGGAATACACATGTTCTCTAAATCTTTGTATATTTGTTTTGATTATTTTAATTACTTTATCGCATTTTTGACGGCCCACAAATGTGTTTTAAATATTTACGTAACATTACGTCTTAAAGCAATTACTACTTAAACTTTTATTTGTTTCGGAGAATACTGAAGAATACTAATGGTAGATATACAATTTATTTCCTTGAAATTACCAATTTTTGTACAGTATTATATGGCTGTCGTTTTCTCCAGAGCAAGGAGGTGAATGACAAGGTCCGTCACTAAATTCTACTAAACATCTGCACAGAGAAATATCAAGGAAGATGTAAGTTATTTAAAATAAATGAATAAAATAAAATAAAAACAACTGTAATTTAATTAATTTTATAGTCACGTGTAAATTTTTTCAACATTTGTGCAAATTTTTTGCATGCTCTATTTGAACACAAGACTACGATAAAAATAAGAATGATAGTCGTATGTTTGGAAACACTAACTATTGCATCTCTCTAGTAGATGCTACATTTTTTTTTTCCAATGCCGACTTGTGTTAACATTTCGTCAATTTAGGGCATATTTCTTAGCCCCTCTTTCAGGTTCACCATATTAGGTGGGCCAACATTGCTCCCACAGTAAGGACAGATAGTACAGAGAATGAAAGAACAATCATGCCTTTCGAGGGATTCGAACCCAGATCCTTTCTGATGCAAGGCCAGTTCCCTGTCCCCTACACAGTCCGGTCGACTAGTTGTAGCATAATATTCATAAACAATCAGTGACAGTCAGAAGACAGTCAATGTCAACCCACTTATTAATGACTCGTATTAAATGCCAGCAAGGCACAAATTCTTCGACTAGCAAGTAGTAAATTGGCAGTAAAAAAAGTTTTAACAATTTTTTTTTTAATTGCTAGTTACATAAAAACTAAATATTGCTAAATTTGCACTGAAATTTGCTAGAAGCTAAACTGATAATCTGAATCTTCAATCGTTTTTCCGTTATTTTTTTTCTCTTGACTATTGAAATTCCGATATTTTTAATAGGACACGAGAATTTCAAATTAGAGTTATCACTTCTTTGTGCTCTTAAATAATGATGATTCAATCGTACATCCTCACGTTCATCGGTCATTTTTTTTCGATATTTATTAATCGTTTTTTCGGTGATCTTGACATTATATCGAAAAACATGAAAAATAGAGCAAAAACTATCAATGATTAAAAAATCCAATAAAGTGCTGTCATATATATTCTATAGACACCCAAAATCCTAAATTTCACCACAAAGGCCAATTTATGCGGGCTTCAAAATCGGCCGAATTAGTTAAACTTCTTTAAAATACATTGAATTAAAGGGTCGTAATTACTATAATTTAATTACTATAAAAATTATAATATGTAATTACAATACTTTATTTATGTTTCTTACATGTAGCCGTGTCCTTATTAATATTTCCTCAGTGTTATTTTGACCCAATTCTCTATGTATTACTAAGTAGGCAATTGATAGTCTTTTACTCTTAAAATAAAATCTCGACTTACAAACTGACCAATTAAGAACTCGTAAGAAAGGAATATCCAGCTCCAAACGAATCAAAATACATTAAAATTTTTTAACTCAAACCTCACTTCAATCAATAAATTCTGAAAACAGTATTTTATATAAAGCTTCAATCTTGCTTCAATAAATATTTCAGAATAACTAGTTTCATATGAAAAGATAATAAACTTAAGTATTGAACTAATCCAAGCCTTTGCGATGTGTTTCAAATGTTTCCTCAAAATACCACGACTTAAAATCATAATTTATGGCATTTTTAAAGTTGAAAAGAGAAAAACTAATAAAATCAAATCTTTCGAAGTTAAGTTTGATAAAATATATAAATTTACGCATAGAATGCAAATATCCTATGGAAATTGTGGATTAGTAATTTGAAATGGTTTTTGATAGAGAGAAATGGCACAAAATGTAATTTTTCGGTGCTAAATCCAAATTTTAACAACTAATCCAGATATTTCGCTTTCTTCTTTAAACGCTATATAAGCAAGAGCACCATCATTACAGTGCTACGTCCCACACTCCGAAGTAGAGGGTCTGAGTATATTACCGTGTAAATTTTTGCTAAGTTTCAAATACAAATTTTGAGCTCAATCCAGTTTCTTAGATACCCATTTTGAGCTCAATCCAGTTTCTTAGATACCCATTTTGAGCTCAATCCAGTTTCTTAGATACCCATTTTGAGCTCTGTCTATTTTCCTTAATGTGCATTTCGAACTATGTCCATCGTCTGAAACACGCATTTCAGCTCAATGTCCATCATTTAAAACACGTATCTCGCTTATATTTTCATTACCTAAAACACGCATTTTGATCTATTTCCATCATCTAAAACATGCATTTCGTCTCAATCTCCATTTTCTAAACCACGCTTTTGGATCTATGTCTATTATCTAAAAAAAAAGCTTTTCGTTCTATGTCCATTTTCTAAAACACGCATTTCGGTCCATGTCCATTATCTAAAACACGCATTTCAATCTCGCATTTCAAAATAAAAAGCAAGATTGCGCTTTGGAACTAAGCTCGAAATTTCTTTGACATTTGTCGCATTTGTTTATGAAAATAGGATTACACGTTTAATGTTACTATGGGCAGTTTGAAATTAATTTTACAAAATTGCACCATGAAATCCAGAGGGTATTAATGATTACGACAAAGATCATTCGTGATTTATACTAAGTGAACGGCTTACCATGCTTGAATTGTATTTTTTTCCAAGCGAAATATAGATTTCGCTATTCAATTTAGCTAAATGAGAAAATTTTCTTGCTGATTCTATACTTGATTCAATATCTTTTTCACGCAAAAGCAACTTACTATCATAATCTGTTTCACCTTTGCCTGGTACGTCCTCGCAGATTAAGATTCTAAGACAACAGCTTTAAATCTTGATCTGCGGTGGTCTTGCTCATGTTGTTAATAAAAGCTAAGATAATTATTTATGATGAGAGTGTTACTGGTTATAAGTGTCCATGAGTTACTGGTTATTTTAATTATGATGAGAGTGTTATTCGCTATAATTGTCCATGAGTTACTGGCTATTTAAATTAAGATTATAGTGTTACTGGCTATAAGTGTCCATGAGTTACTGGCTATTTTATTTATGATGAGAGTGTTACTAGCTATTTTAAGTATGATGAGAGTATTACCGGCTATAAGTGCTATTTTAATAATGACGAGAGTGTCACTGGCTGTAAATGTCAATAGGTTACTGGCTATTTAAGTTATGATGATAGTGTTACTGGCTTAAAGACAGAACTTCTGAGAAAAAACCTAATTTTACGATACCAGGCAATCTAACAACAAAATTTTGTGTGCAAATCATTATTTCTTAAAATTATTTTTAATAATATTTATCAATAAGCAACATAATAGTTTTAAACAATAGATCTAATATCAACACATAGATATAATATTATTTTGCAAATTAAGAAATCTATCTCAATGTTTTTTTGGTGGCTCTTTTCAACATTGACTGAGTAGGCATTGCTGGCGGTGATGGAATGCGCTTTTTCCTTTTCTTTTCGGAAGGTGTATTTGTCCGTCTATCCCATTCATCTGTATACATGGATCTCTGAGATCCCACAAAAGCTAAAGATGTTTTGGTGGAATTCCATTCCCTTTCTGAATCGATACTTGATTCAATATCTGTTTCACTTAAGAGCATCTCGCTGTCATCATCTGTTTGATCCTTGCATGGTAAGCGGCATATGGTCAAGATTCTAAGGCAACAGCAACCAACGCAGCCACAAAAAGTTCTCTTTCCTGGGCAACATTTACAACTGAAAAAAAAAAATGAACATAATACTAATTAAGTTGTACTTAATTAAAATAAATGAGAAACTAATCGAAGTGATGATTCTCAATTTACGTGTAGTTTATTATTATTTATGCTTTTATCGTCACAGATTCAGAATTTTTAAAGTAATGACGTATTAAAATTTTCATTATAAAAAAAATAATTTTAAAAAAATCTGAACAATTTTAACAATATGGTTAAAAAATTTCTTCCCACTAATTCGCATGCATATAAAGATAGTTCATTTTTAAAAATAGATTTTTAAAATAAAATTTATGTAAGAAAACGATGATTTTTTTTAATTTAAACAAACTTATGCTTGCTTCATATGTAAGGATTCAAGTTTATTTTCAATGTCTATTCAAAGCTAAGAAATATCCATCGTAATCTATTTCTGATGCAATATGCAATCTATCATTGATTTTACAAACTTATATGAACATTGCAAACATGATATAATATACAAACTATCAAGCATGATGTATGATATTAAAAACTTTTTTTATGGGATCCAAATGTTTTTAACACTTGCTTTGCAATGTTAAACGTCATTTTATGAAAAACACTTCGTTTTACGAATTCTTCTTCCAATTCTTTCTCGTGCATGAAAGTTTTTTTTTTTTTTTTTAAACTGAGCATTTTATAAAAGCAATGATAAGTGATGCTCTATTTACTAAATGCTATCTATTTTCTCAGTCCTAATATTTACTAAGACATATGGGCTGATTGTAAAATACCCATGTGCATAAAGGTATGTAGGTTGAGTGTAATGATCCCTCAAATAATAATCCTGAATAGAAAATACCGGAGATTAACCTGATGACAATTACAAAATGATAACATCATTTGCAAAGAGCAAAGAGCTGGAATTTTCAATTAGCCTATGACACATACTTGAAAAGTACGGTGTTTTGTCACTTTACGAACGAGCTTTCGTTTTATTTGTGCTACAGTGTCATTCATCAGTGTTTCTTTTCTCATTTATGTTAATAAATGTTTTATTTCCTGAACTCTAAAAGTGTTAGCAGTCAGTTAACCCACAGTATGAAATGCTTCTAATATGAACTCGTAAAATCAATACCATTTTTACTGACTCTAGTTTATAGATCAACTGAAATATTTTAATAGAAAACAGTGTCAAAAGCAAGTTAATTATATAAATTTTTCTCACCAACACATGCATGTTATAAAAAAGATGAGTAAGATGAGAAGTACAATGGCAAAAACTAGCATCCAGATCCAGACGGGGTAAAAAGCTGAAATGTAAAATTATTTTAATACTTCATTTATATTTTAATTCTATTTTTATTACAGTCGTTGAACAGCCGAACCAATTTTTGGGTTTACGACTACTGATGTTCAACTTCGAAGCCTTGTAATTTTAAACCCAATCCCGAAGGCAAGGGAACTCCTGGATCAAGTATAGGAAGAAATTTGCCTACGTGGAGGACTTTTTTTAGGGAACTAACCCGCATTTCGTAACGTGGAGAGGAAGACCACAAAAACCTCCCATGGCTAGTCTGACAGCAAGGGGATTCTATCCCATGATCCGTCTACCACTGAGGATATTTCATGTCAGCACTGTGGTCGGTGCAAGCCGGATGCGGAATTCGTATCGACCAGCCATCGCTGGGATTCGGACCCGGTTCACCTCATTGGAAGGAAAACGCTCTATCCCCTGAGCCATCGTGGATCTCATTCATAACATTGAAATAATTTTATAAAATAGAATAAAATTATAACAGTACAAAAATTGACAAAACCCGGATATCCAAAAAAAAATAAATAAATAAATAAATAGTGCGTGGAGTCCCTCCGCGCAGAAGAAGTGAAACTTCGTAATGTGGAAATGAAAATAGGAAGGGGTAGAAATTGATTTTTTGTGAAATCATATTGTTTCTTTCAGACAAACTTTATTAACATTGCTTACAATTCACAATTGATCGCATCTTTTAATTTCTACGCGCATGCGTTCGAGTGCCACGCATTCACTCTCGCTCTGCCTCTTTCTATTCCCGCTCCCCAGGAGCGTTGAACGTTTAACTCAACAGTGCTTTCATAGTAGTGTTAAACGTTTAACACAACCGTGTTGGAAGTCGCATTAGAAGTTTCACTTATAAAATAATAACCGGCAAAAATAAAATAAAAACATAGAAAAATAAGTATCTAAAGCAGAGTATCTATGTGCATCAAAGTATTTTTTTTAATTGCATTTAATAAAAAAATATACTTATTAACTTTTTAAATACAATACTTTGTTTCATTTAAAAAAAATTTCGCTTAGTTAAAAAATATTAATAATAAAATATATTTTTTAAAAAAAATTATAATAAAAAATCAGCTTATTTCTAAATGTTCTAAATTTCAGTAAGGTATTCTTGGCGAATTTTAAAAAAATATCGCTTTGTTTTCTTTAGCGCCAATATTACCTACTATGTTTTTCTTTTACCTCGTGCGCTCAACGAACGTAAAGAGAAATCTAGTTTCCATAAAAACGGTAGCGTTAAACGTTTAACGCAACCTTGTTGGAAGTCGCATAAGAAGTTTCACTTCAAAAATTCAATCCTGCTATAAATTTTTAAACAACCTCCTCATAGTAAAGGGTAAAAAGTTGCACGACCTAAGATTTGACAGAAAGAAGAGGATATTGGGGGAGAAATTAGACATAATTATTGCACAAATAACTGCTAATTAGATATCATTATTGTTTTTGATTTAGTCCTTACACGGAGAAAAATAAAACCCATCTCGAGGGGATCGGACATTTGCTTTCACTTTTATGAATAGTGTCAAGAAAGCTTTTAACAGAATGCATTAATGATCATCAACACCAGCGCACAATTCTGCACCGATGGAAAATCATATCCCGGGTAAAAATCGAGTCATATTTCATTGTATAACCATCGTTAACTGACCTAAATTTGAGTTTATGACTAACAATGTTCAACTCCGTATCCTTGTAATTTTAAACTTAATCCAGAAGATAAGAGAACTCCTGCATCAAGTATTGGGAGAAATTTGCCTTCGTAAAGAACTTTTTTATGAAACTAACCAACATTTGAGTTACATGAAGATGAAAACCATGAAAACCTCCCACGGTCAGTCTGGCGGTAAGGGGACTCTAACCCATGATCCGTCTACCGCTGTGGATATTTTAAAGTCAGCACAGTGATTGGTGGAAGCCAGGTGTTGAGTTCGTATCGACCAGCCATTGCTGAGATTCGAACCCGGTTCACCTCATCGGGAGGCAAATGTTCTATCCCCTGAGCCACCACGGTTGCGAGTCATACTTTGTCATTAATTGAATACTTGGTACTGTAATTGACAGTGAAAGAACGTATCAATGATCTCATCACTTAACTATATTTAAGTACCTAGCCCTTTTTTCTGAATAATTCGAGAAAAACGCATCGTATCTAAAAGTACACGAATGAATTATTTTCAAATGAAGCATTCAATGATACTAAACTCGAACCTAAAACTTTCGTCACCGTGTGTGAGGCTGAGCAACTTTGACATCATTGAATGAATCTTTCGACGATGTTTCATTTGTGTAATTTCAGATATTTTTGATCCAATGCTCATTTCTCTAGATATTTGGCTGAAGCCATACTTTTCGGATACCATGCGTATAATCTAACAATGATTTTTCCCAAATTCAATAAAATGACACTTAATATGTTATTCCCAAAACCTCCCAAGTTTTAATAATTAAAATGTAAATCAAAAAACTTTTAATTGTGAATAATTGTTTCTCTTTATCTAAACAACTGCAAATAGTTACAAATTTTAAAAATAATTATTGTTTAGAAGATTTTACCTTTAAAGCAGAAAAAAAGTAGAATATCAAAATAAATAGTTTGAAAAAAAAATTCATTCATATTCGGAAATTTATCAACAATTGATTTTGTGAATTAAGGAAATTTCAATGTTGAATAATAATTTCTCTTAGATCAAAATAACTGCAAACAAGAACAAGTTAGAAAAATTATTGCTTAGAAGATTTTACCTTTAACGCAGAAAAAAAGTAGTAGAAGATCAAAATAAATAGTTTGAAAAAAAAATTCATTCATATTCGAAAATTTATCAACAATTGATTTTGTGAATTAAAGAAATTTCAATGTTGAATAATAATTTCTCTTTATCTAAATAACTGCAAATAGGTACAAATTTTAAAAAAAATTATTGTTTAGAAGATTTTACCTTTAACGCAGAAAAAAAGCAGTAGAAGATCAAAATAAATAGTTTGAAAAAAAAAATTCATTCATATTCGAAAATTTATCAACAATTGATTTTGTGAATTAAAGAAATTTCAATGTTGAATAATAATTTCTCTTTATCTAAATAACTGCAAATAGGTACAAATTTTAAAAAAAATTATTGTTTAGAAGATTTTACCTTTAACGCAGAAAAAAAGCAGTAGAAGATCAAAATAAATAGTTTGAAAAAAAAAATTCATTCATATTCGAAAATTTATCAACAATTGATTTTGTGAATTAAAGAAATTTCAATGTTGAATAATAATTTCTCTTGGATCTAAATAACTACAAACAAGAACAAGTTAGAAAAATTATTGCTTAGAAGATTTTACTTTTAACGCAGAAAAAGAAACCAGAGTTACAAGCTTTATTTCTTAACCATAAATTATTAAATAGATAAATATAATATTTTTCACTTATTTTACATAAATTAATACAAATAATGAGAGAAAGTATGAAAAAGATGCTTAATAAAAATTCTTTATCAAAGGATTAATCATGAGAGATTCTAATCTCATTTGCAAACCGTAGAGAGGAAAGCAAAAAATATTGCTTTCGATTTTATTGAACATTTAATGCAAAAAAACTGAGTGCAAACCCATATTGAAAAAACTTTTGTGTAGCTATAAACAAAGCAGACAAAAAAAAATAACAAATATCTTTCTACATTATTTGAATTTTTAAAATCCACCTAGGAATTTTTTTGACTGTTTCCTAAGTTTTAAAAAAAAAATTACAAATACAAAAGTAATTTTTTTGTCCTTGATTATCTTAATAAATTGTTTGGGGGAAATCTTGTTCTACATTAAAGCACCAGCTCATAAAATATGTACACTTACCACTTACTTTCAAAAAATTAAATAAAAAGAAAATATTTAAACTAAAAAATAGAAAAACAACTGAAAAAACCACAAATATCTATCCCCTGTTCCCAATGCAGGAACTTTCTTGTAATAAAAAACTGAAACCATTACCATGAAAAAAGTTTAAAAACGTTTCATCAGTTGAAAAAAAAATCTAAATATTTATTCCATTCCGTAATCATTTTAGCAGAACAAAAATTTCGTGTCGGCTTTGAAAGACTTTTTTTTTTTTTGCGTTATTGGTACCTACAAATTTATTCTATTTCTTTATGAAAAATATGCTACAACAATTTTTTTCAGCAATGAAAAACAGCAAGAAATGAATAAAAAAAACTCTGAATTTTTTTTTAAACATCTGTCAGCATCATTACAAATACATTAAGTAATTCATTTCTCCGTGTCGCTTCAATAAATTGTGCGAATTGTCGGATTCATAACTTCTGTACATGGACTGCCATCTACCGATTTAAAATTAAAACAGCTTGACCTTCAATTAATCCAAATAAAGTATATTTTTACAGGCGTTTCTTATTTTCGTTGTAAAAAAAATAAAAATAACTTAATCAAAGCAAAGACTGAATATTAGTTTAACGCAGGTAATGAAATATTATCGTTATTTCTTATTTTAATAATATTTTTATCGTATTCTAAAGAAATCAGAATTCGAAAAGTAAATAATTAAAATTTATTTTGAATTCATTCATTCAGTATCATCATGTGATTAATAAAAAATAGGATGTAGAAGGTCATTTTCAATAGTAATATGCAGAGTGTTCTGTAATCATCACCCTTAATATACATTTCGAGAACCCTTGTCAATAATGAAGTAAAAAAAAAATCTATGCACATTACAGCGGAAAATTAATATTTAAGCCAGGTAAAAACAAAAACGTTATCAAAATCAGACGCATCATTACAGAGATGAGCGGGATTAAAAACATTTAAGCCTGTTGGATGGCATGATGAAACTTAGACGTGTGTGTGTGTGTTTCTGAGAATAGATTTTAAACTCTTCTCTCTTTCCTCCATTAATTAAAAAGGTTTTGACCCGCCTTCTTCGCTACTGACTTGTCAGCCTTAGATTATGTTTATTGTTTTTATCCCTAATGGGCAAGATTTTACTTTTTGTTTTAGAAAGTTTTTTATAATAAATTTTAGCGATTGCGCTAGTGATAGCAGAACACCTGATATACGATCTTTTGAAACTACGGTATACGGTCTATCGACATTAAATAAAGTTAGTTTTTACTCGCGAAAAATTTTTATAAACTTTTCGTTAATCTCTAAAAAAATTACACAAATTTCATTAAGTTAAAATTCACATCAAAGCATAAATAACTAAATTATATAATATTTAAAATTAGTTGCACTTTCAAGCGAATGGATTTAGCGTCATTTTTCGAACTTCACTTCTGTTTAAGTGGAATTCCTCCTAAATAACTTTTTTCATGTTCAGCATCTACTGGGTAATCCCCAAAAATACTTAAATATCCACGAATATTTCAGTGAAGATAACACAATAAATCTTCTTATTTAGAACCTAAGAAGCGAAGAGGTTAAGAAGTGCAACTTTCTATTTAATCTTGTAGTGTCTTTTAAAGGGTTTTTGTAAGTATCTTTTTTAGCACCAGATGGCGATCACTTCAAAATGCAGAGTAGGCTTAGTTGGGTACTTGCTACCCAAGAGGAAGTTAAGTGAACCAACACATCCTAGAAGTAGGAAGGCCTCAGCACGGATCAGTATTAGTAGTCCGAAGTTAACTGCGCAGTAGATGAAAAATAAGAAAGATGTCATTATGTTCAGGGTACTAAGCTGCGCAGTGGTTGAAAATACGAAATATGTCTTTACGTTTGGACTACTAAAGGATAATTATGGTAACCCGTGCTAAGGCCTGCTCTTATCTAGGAGGTGGTTGAGTGAACCCACCAATTTCTTCTCAGAAAATTTTCAAAAAAAAATTATCAAATAAAGGTGAAATTTATACTAGTTTACATATTATTTAGATTTATTAATCTATTATTAATATTAATTAATTTGTTTAGAATGATGAATACTGATACTAACTTTTAATAAACTAATATGTATGGTGTATAAAATAAATTAATGAATCGAAACCAAAAAGTTATGAAGTAAAGAATCCGATGGACAAAAGATACATTACCATAATATTCCCCTTCTTTTAGATTCTTATAACATACCCAGCATCAAATAGGCGAGACAAAAATTCGAATGACAGTATTTTTATATTCAGCCCACATTCAACGGTCGAAAAGTAACAGAGAGAGTTAAAATTTTTTTTTTTTTTTTCACATTTGCCAAAATTACAGTTGTGTTCGGAACTAAGAACCAAATCATGTTTTTTATTAATTTATTTTTTCCATAGATTTTAGTAGTAAAATAATTACTTATTGTCTTAAATCAGTCTGGAGTTAAATCCTTCATAGGAAAGAAGAAAAGAAAAACGTTCTAAAATTAAGCGCTAAGAGTTGTTAAACGAAACGTACAACACAGTTTTAAAAAAACATTTTTAAATGACGCAAATTATTCAAATTATTTTTCTCACTAGTACAAGTTTTTTCTTGTTATTAATTATAGTCTGAATGCTTCCATCGTCTAGACTAAACATTTATTCTTACAAAACACAGCAATTTAATTAAATAACAAGAAAAAAATTCCTTATTCTAACAAAATTAAATTTAAAGTACGCTTTGTTATTTGAAGTTAGAGTAGTTAAAGAAATAAACTAATTATACAAATCTACTACAGGAACACGGAAGTAAAGTTTAACAAGAAAACCGTGGTGATATCCGGACGTTATTATTTATTTGGCATCCCTTCTTTTTTAAATTTTTTTGTAGTTTAGGCTTATATAACTACTTATATTACTAATTCATTTACTTAAATCAATGAGATTAATAATTATTAATATAACAACTTATCAGGACTATGCAATTAGTTGAAATTCAATATCCTTATTATTTTATTTAATTCAAAGTTATTCTATCATTTTAAGACAGTTAGGGTAATTTTCTAACTATTAAACAACATTTTTAAAGAAGTAGAATATCATAAAACACTGTAAAAACAAGTAATTTTATTAGATGTTGTTATTTCTGAATTTTGTTTTGTTGATTTAAATATAAATCCGCTAACTAGATCCTACTAGAAATATTATAAACAAAGTAAAAAGCTGGATTTAAAATATTTACTTAAAATTTAAAATAAAATGTTTTCCGACATAAAAACTCTATTTGCTTTCCTTAAAAGTCAGAAATAAGTTTTCTACATTTTTATAAAATATTTCAATTTTAGTTATAAATTGTCTGGTTTAAGTGAAATCGAGGCTTGCTGCTTCACGGGAGAAATTTCACAGAGCTCATTTCTCACATCATTTGTCAACTAACAAAAGCACTTTTTTTGAGCTGTTATGCCATTGTTTAATATAAATGATTTATACATGGTGTTCTTTAGTCAACACTCTTTATATATATATTAGAACCCTTGTCAAAAATGAAGTAAAAAAATTTTACTCACGAGGGATCACAAATTAATGTACTTATTACTTGTGCAAATTAATACTTTTACATGAGAAAGGGGAAAATGCTTATATGAAACAACGCAGGAATTATTCCCAGAAAAGGATTAATAATTTAGAAATCATGATGGCTTATTTTACAGACAATTCTGAATAATGACTTAATTTTATATGTTTGACTTTTACTATTCTGAATTTCTTATCCAGATAAGTAAATCATTGTTTCCCATACATTGCTTTAGAATGAATAAAATAGTCAGAATATTAGTCGTGAATATATGGTCAATAGGTATTATAGTTCAGCAGCTGCAAAGATTTTTATGTATAAAATAAGTACTATTTTCGACATGTACTTATTTACTTTTTGCTTCTAACGTCTATATATACATTAAACATTTGTTACATTTGTATACATTGAGATATTAGTTGTTGTTGTTGTTACTTATGCCGCGTGCCAATTTCAACCAGCCTGCTGTAGGAAATCATAACAAATTTTTAAGGTAGAGGGTGCTTTTCTTGTTCCGTTTTACAGGGAAGTCCCATACCTACTTCATTTGATCATCCACAGATCGCAACTTTGACTTGAAGCGGTGAACCATCAATCTCCAATTCACTATCCCCAGGAGTATTGATTTGTTATGGGAACTTGGAGGACATGCACAAGTCATCATTTAATACACGGTGATTCTTCGGTCGGCTAGATTCGAAGCCACTAACACGAGCCCAACGTCCTACCAGCCAGACTATCTCGACCACTTGAAATATTAGCAAATAAAAACAGTTTTTGACACAATGCGATTCATTCACTTTCAAGATGTGTAAAGAAAAATATAGAAACAACAATCTCAAAGTAAGCCATATCTTAAAACACAAAAATTCGTGGAGTATTTGAATTTTGCATGTTTTTCTCATTTGTTCAAAGAATAATCTTTTGATTGTCGAAAAGCTAAATTTAAAAGGCTGTAATATAATCCGTGTCAATCACTCGTTCATTTCAAGATATGTAAAAAAAAGCACGTTCGTAAAAAGTACATAATGTTCATAATGTTTCAAGAGATGTAAAAAAGTACGTTCGTAAAAAGTATTAAATGCAACGATTTTAAATTGGAAAATATTCTTTTGGTAGCCAAAAGTCAAACTTTTACCCTTAAATGCAAATTTTTATTAAACATATTTTTTATACTTTTTTCATTATTTTGTTAAGTCAAAATAAATATATTTATGTAATTATATTTAATATAATTTAATATATTTAACACACCTAGGAAAAATATTATATTCAGCATTAGCATTTTAATAATTTATGGTTATAAAATAAAGCATGGAATAACTGTATCTTTTTTCTGCGTTTATAGATAAAATCATTCAAACGCAGTTCCTTTCCGAGCATTAATATTTCAAATTTGCATTTATTTGCAGTTATTTAGATCTGAGAGAAACAGTTGCTCATCATTGAAATTTCTTTAATTTACGAAATCAATTTATAGAGTAAATTTTTGAATATGTATGAAAAAAAAGTTTCAGCTACTATTTTTGGATTTATATTTTAGACATATATAATTCCGATAACCTAACATATTTTTACTAACTATTAGACTGATTTTATGATTAAAAAATACCAAAATGTATATTTTCTTGTAGTTAGAGAGTCATAAAAAAGTATATTAAAGGTACACCGATTTCCTATATGCTCCAAAGGGGTAAACGACGGCAATCTTGTTCGTATCTTATCTTCAAACATTCGTTTTCAAGAAGTGAAACGAAAAATACGCAAATGAGAATTACAAGCTAAACCAAAACTTAAAACACAGTATTTCATGTCATATTTCAATATTTTGTGTCATTTACCTTCTAAATCTGAGAATAATCTTTTGATTGCCGCAAAGCAAAATTTAAACGACAGCAATCTAGTCCATATTTTATCTTTACTCACGTTTCGTAATCTTCTATGTTTTAGTTTCAAAACGTTAAACGGTGAAAACTACTGATTAACAAGTCCCCGAAATAGGATCAACTCCAACAAGGATGAAAATTCATTTTCGAATAATTTCCCTCATGATTAACGAAGTCTCTTGTAGCCGAAATTATGTGTTAAAGAATACGGCAGACCATGTCGAAAAGACAGAGATTTAAGACTGAGGAACTTTTCGAAGGAATAAAGTGGTGATTTGAAAGCTTTCTTTAGAGAAAAATTTAATCTTTAAGTAATTTAAGATTTTCATCCCTGAAGCTTTCAGTAATGAGGTTGTGGAGTTTTGAAAAGATTAACTGATGTGACTTCTCTGAAATTTCGAAGTCAAAAGTTAAGGTTTTACTTATATTTTCCAAGAAAAATCACAATTAATCATAGAAGATAAGATGAGATGTTGAAAAATTTTATTCTTGTTGCAGTTGAAATATTTTAATTGAAAAAAATATGCTCGAACATTCACAAATAAGATTTATAAAAAGCAAGTTCAAAACTATTTACAACTCGTATCGTTGCTTGGTGCCCGGTACACATTTTACCTTACTGATATATATATATATATATATATATATATATATATATATATATATATATATATATATATATATATATATATATATATATATATATATATATATATTTATATATATATATATATATATATATATATATATATATATATATATATATATATATATATATATATATATATATATATATATATATATATATATATATATATATTACAGAAAATAAGAAAGACAAATGCGACTTAGTGTTAGAATATTATACTATTCTATATATTGTATTTAATAATAAATTCAAATTTTCAATTAAAAGTTTTAAAAAAAGAAAGAAGCAATTTACGTTGAGACACTTACATTCATTACATCCACATCTATCATTTACAAGAACGAAATAAAAATTAGTTTATGGTTTGGTTATTTCATAAACAATTATTTGCCGAGCTATTAATAATAGAAGTGTTCAAGATCTCATTTCTGTCTTTAGTTTTATCTATATTTAAAATGTTGCAAAAAACTAAAAATGTAAATATTCATAAATTTTATACAACATTTTATATAATGCTATGACATCCTTTTACTCATATAATATTATTTAAAATGCATTTACAAAATTTAGAAGTATTTTATTATAAATTTTATTTGAGTATGTCCAAAAATAAAACCATTTATTTAAATGTAAGCAAATAAATGAATTTTAAACAAAGCAGTAAACTTCAGATCAATAATATCAGCAACTGTAGAAAAGATGAATTATAAATTGGTACATGATTTCGATATTATGAAATATGACACCAAATTTTTAAAAAAAACAGCATATGATTTGCAACATAATGTTTCAGACATAATAATGTCAAAAATATTAACCTATTAAAAATATTAACCATTTATCATTTAAGTGAAATATCGAAAATAAATATTTACTTACATATGCATTCCTTGGATGATGATGCTCCCCGTTTTCTTGTTTTAAGTTCTAGATCACAAGCTTTGCATTTAATTGCTCCATAATTTTTTGAATAATGATTTAAATGGCAAGGAATGCAATATTTTCCATCCAAAAAATTTCCCGGTTTACAAGGCACTAAAAATGAAACGTGAATTTCTTATGCCTTGCCGATGAAGATATTTAATTAACATTAAGAAGTCAAAAAGGTCAAATAATTTGGAAGCTTTTTCACCAAGGAAATTATAATAAAAGCCTCAGTGAAACAACTCTCAGACAAATTATGATTTCAAACTATATTTACCATCTTACAGTAAAGAGTTATCGGGGCTTTAAAACGGACAGCCTAAATATCTAAAGCTGTTTTTCAAAGGCTCTGTCATGACATATAATAACGTTTTTTTTTCTTTCTACTGGATAACGGGCGTTGAGCACCTGACCCAATTCTGAGTTAAAGACTTTAAATGTTTAACTCAGTATTCTTGCAATTTTAAACCCAACCCAGAAAACTTTTGGATCGATCATTAAGACAAACTATGCTTCGTGGAGGCCTTTTTGGTGGAACTTACCCTCATTTGGGTTATATGGTGAGGAAAACCACGAAACCTCCCGACGGTCATCCCGATGGCAAAGGGATTCTAACTCAGAATCTATCAACCAGTAAAGATATTTTACGTCTGCACCGTGGTTGGTGCGAGCAGGGAGCAGAATTCGTTCCAACCAGCCACCGCTGGGATTCGAACCTCATCGAGAAGCGAACTCTCAATCTCCTGAGCCACCGCGGTTCAGTTATGCGTTGATTTTGATAATTTTTCTTCGGTTTGAAAAATTTCGACACGTTGGCCCTTTTTTTTAAAAAAAGAAGTGCAATAACTTTAAAAAAAATTTTAATTCCTTATCTGTTCTTAAGTCTAGATAATTCTTTGCGAAAATTTCTTTGCAGCTTACATGTAATTCAAAATTATATCTTTGCCCAAAATTTTTTTTTCTTTTTTTTTTTTGTTAATGGCGGGCACTTGGGTCTATTTCCCATTGGCCTCATAAATGCCAGAATTGCTACTCTCTTATCGTTACCCAGTGAGCACCTACGGCTAAGCCACAACGGTGGAGCAGCGTCGCCCACGTCATACATCCACAAACCCGTTTATAGAGTGGGTTACATTCACACAATCACGCAGAAGAAAGGACATAGAACACACAGAGAGAGAAAGAAACATCCATGCCCTGAGTGGGCAGTCAGGCACGCTAACCCCTCGGCCACCTGGCCAGCTGGACCAAAATGTAAAGCTTTTAAAATGTGACCTTTTTTTAACTTTCTTTGGGGAAAGAGAGTCAAAAACACAGTTAAAAAATTATTGAACTTTTGTTTAAAAAAAATCACTCATTTGGCGAGATTTTTCCGTTTAAATAAAAATTATTAATAACAACTAAAAATTCTCCTTTCTGCAAATTTTTATGAGTCTGTATAATGCAGTGTTGGAGTGACTTTCCTAATACTAAACAATTAATATTATAAACATTTTTCATTTTTATACAACTGTGTTTTTTCTTACTATTGTTAACTTCATGTGTGCCATTTTCCTAATTTACATCGAAAGCGTTGGTTAAAAATTACACAAAACTTAACCTAACAGTCATGACAAACTATTTAAAAAACACAAAAGCTGTAAAAATAGCACATTATTTACTAAAAAATATTATTTTATATCATGACAGATCCTTTGGAAAATGGCATTAAAGTGTTTAGCTCAGGAAAGCAAATTTTCCAAACATTACAGAAATGCTCAAGCTGACATAAAGGTACCCTCAATCCTGCAACAGTATATCGATTGATTACCAATAACAAGAGTCAGTAGGTAAAATATACTGTTGTCAGTAGCAACTGGAAGATGCAAACAAATGATGGATTAGGAAAGGATAACTGATCAACTTCAGTCAGATATGTTGGACAAGTCTAAGGCCAAAATTTGCTAATTAGTGAGTGTTTCTCACAACGCTAACAATTTGATATTTTTATAGCGTAGCTACCAATACACTTATTCAATTCCAATTCACCAGTATATAAGACATGTTAATTTGGAGGTACCTTTAGATAGATGACGGTTGATGCTGTTGGGAGCCTATGCACATTGGTGACCTGGACATGATCTAAACTCGCATACCTCAATACGAACATGCCTGGTTTAATGAATGGAACATAGTGAGCAGTTGACTTGCTATTTGTGACTGCGACATTGTCCTTCTCACGCTGTTGCTTCTCATTCTCGATCACACACAACGGTAGTCTGTTTACACTCGACTGCTAATAACAACATAGAAGCGACCACGCATGCAACCGTGATCTTAATACAGATCTCACCACAAGCGCCCAAAGTCCATTGATCTTAATGCAGCATCCCCGGCGTCTTACAAAACAGCAATGAATCATTTTAATCGAATTAGTCATATCCATTCATTGAATTCGATAGCAGATAAAATTCTAGTGGGGGAGTTTTGTAGAGTTGCTACCACTACAATTCAATTCCAATTCACTAGTATAAAAGAGATGTTAACTCGATTATAACTAAAGGTACCTTTAAATAGATAATGGTTTTTCAGCATGCTCCACTGTTGCACTTACCTGAACTTTTGCATAACTCGCGATGTACCCCACTATCTTTTTCGGCCTTTACTCAATTAATATCTAAATTTTGTTTAACTCTTAACTTGACTTAATGTTAGTCACCCCCTTTTTCTCCCGCTTTTCTTTTAGCCACACCACACCTATATTCTAACGTTCTCATGTAAAATATAGTTTTAGGTGCTAAATTTAACTTTAATCCAATTACTCTTCAAATGTTAAGCACCTGGTCTAGTTAACATAGAACCTTCTACTCTTTTTATTTATTTCTGATTGTATGGAAGAAAAGGTAGAAGATAAGGTAGTTTGATATACAGGAAAGCGACGAAATTAAATTCGAAATTAATCGCTCAGAATATTAATTTTAATATCTTTTTACTATGTCCAACATAGAGTCTAGCAACACTGTTTTAACTAATCTCAATCTTGACATTGATGGGACGATTAAACTTCATTTTAAAAGTTGAATTCTGTGTTCAACTAAACTTTTAAAAGTGCATTAAACATTTAATATATTTATCAGATATATATTGAATCAATCAATCGACTCAATGATTTCAATCAAATGATTTTCAAGAACGTGAAAAGGTTTGCTTTTTACCTACTATTTTTTTTCAACTTATAGCTTGGTTTCTTGCAGCTTTTCTTTGTAAACGAGAAAAAAAAACATTATCGGTATTGTGACAGCATACGTTTTATGTTTTATTTAATACTAGCTCAAAACCCGTTCTTCGTACCCGGAGTGGAAAAAAATCAATTAATCAGTACTGAACAACACAACAAAATCACGCACAAAATTGAAAGGCATATGCAAACACAATTGAAATAATTAGAAGAAGAACCAGGTAAGTGACATTTTAGGGGAATTTATAAATTAGTGAAAATAACAGACTTTTTTTTTTTTTTATTAATTTTACTTGTTTCCTTGGAAATCCTTACCAGTGGTTGCTATATTAAAAAAAAAAAAGGTTTTTTGTAGTTGATTTTATGAGAATAGAGATTGACTGTATTTAGCATCACTTGGCGTGATGACAATTGTCGCGGTCAACTCATGATGATGAAAATTTACCACTATCAGGTAATTTTTTTTTTTTTTTGGTACATATCCCTTTCAAAGGAAAGTAATTAGCTTATTTCCACGGTATCGGTTTGAACAGTTACTTATTGTACAGTTACTTATTATACAGTTTAAATAATTACCAAATATATAAATATAATACTTTATACATACAAATATAGTATATTTGATACTAATTGTATAGCACTTCAACATTTCAGTTTTGTGCGAAATGCATTTATAAACAGCAAACAACTAAAGCCGAAATTTTAAAAACAAATCGAATTCTTATAAGACTTTTATAAGGACTTCGAAGCATGACCATTTCTCTATTGACGTTTATATTTTACTGTTTTAAACATTTATAAGTAGTGGTAAAAAAAATTCATTTAATTCTAATTCATTAAAACGTTAATACACTATCTTTACTAGCACCGAAAAAATATGTTCCTAAACTACGGCAGACCTGTGTATTCTTATTAAAACTGCACCAATTACCTTAATACCAGAAGTGCATATTACTGAAATTAATAAAGCTATGCGTATGGCGATTTTCTAAAGTTCTCCTGAACGAATTTCCTATTAATCTGTTCTCTATAAACTTTACTTTTTATCACAAAGCTTTTTTTTTTTAATTTTTAATCAATACATATTACCTAAATAATTAAGCATTAATATCAATAATATGGCAAATAATAACCCCAAAACGAATCATCATCTTTTTTCCATCAACTTTTTAGAAGATAGGGTTTTTTTTTTATTTCAATTGAACAATATTAATTAAACATCATTGTCGTAGATAATAGTATTGCAATTTTTTATGGTTCCTCTAAACGAATAAGTACCTCTACTCCATTAATTTTATCTTTTGGTACATAGATTATTTCAATATGCATATATTATCTAAATTAATTAAGAATCATTGGCGTCAATAATGATTGGCGAGAATGAGAAATTAATGGCGATTTTTTACGCTTCTTGTAAGCAAATCGGTAACACTTTAACATTAATTTTCCCTTTATATACATAAATATTTTTTTTTCTTTTTAATTATTGTTGATTTTAAATTATTTACTTTTGAAGAAGCACATTTTTAAAGAATTACTATAAACAAAATAAACAAGTGGTATCAGATAACTTTTGAAATATTAATATTAAATAAATAATAATAAATATATTTGGCAATTTAGTCCACGAATGTTACCACGTTAATGTTGTTCATTGAATTTATCTCCCATCACGAATAAAAAATAATTAATATTAAAATACGTGCACTAAAGTTTTTTATGATTAAATACAGCCAGCTGATCAAATAAGCTATCATATATCACTTATGTTATCTTAAAGATATTTCAAAATTGAATCGTCTATAGTTAAATTTAAAACAATGGCTAACTCTTATCCAATCAGAAAATTCCATTTCGTTTTTTGCTCTTTCCGATTGAACGATTCGTCGTAGAATGTTCTACTGTTGACAGTGACCTTCCTCGTGCTTCGAACTATTTGTATGTCAAATTTTATCGCTTTTGGTCGGGTAGTGTAGGAATTACTTAAGGACTCACATACACACTGACTAAACAGACAGACATTAATTTTTATATATATATATATAGATTTGATTTTATGCCATATAATATTTTTCTTTTGAGTTTTTAGTTAAAATAAAATATTTACAGATAATTTGTTTGATTGCAAATCAATATATATCAGCTAATTTTTTTAAGTATGAATTATTTGAAAAATATTTTTGCATATTTGTTTATTATGCATGCAAATGCTGAAGTTTATTATAACCTTACAGAAAATAACTTGAAACCAACAGCCTTAAACAATGTTTTACATAAATTTTATGTTAACAATTTTGACATTTTGAAGTGGAAAAAAAACTACATCTGTTCCTTATAAACCTTTTTAAAGTTTTATTATTAAAAAAATATAAATTATTATTAAAATAATCTAAACTAAATTTTTCAAATCATACAAACATTAGCAAATTAACAATGATAATAAAAAAAATTACCTAACCATAACTATAAGACAAAGCAGATGAGTAATAGCCATATATAAGATTAATAGCCATAACTATAAATATCATATTTCATTTCTATCTCGGTATATTCTAACATAAATTAATGTTCGGGATGAATTCTAAGATAAAACTAATGTTCTCGAAACACAGAAAAGACTAACAAAAAAAATATCAATAAACAGAGGAAGAACATAGAAACGATGGTAACATTCTTTATGTTCTAGATTTCATCGCGATCTACGAAATCAGCGTCAATGCAAAATGATTTACGCTTACCACAAAGAAGCTTGGAGTCAAAATCCTTCATTTCAAAGCCAGCATCACAAATCACATCTGTTTGACTGTCATAATATGAGATAGATAATCCAGTTTTTCCTTTCGGTAATTTTAATCTTCTACCCTCCATAACCAACTCCAAAATTTCTCTTGTTGTCTGTGGAAGTTTCGTTATCATGTTATTCACGTTATCAAAATGTGCGATTTTTTCTAGTAATGTTACGCTGAAATATTTTTGTAATTGGTATTGATTTATAGAAAGAAATTTAGTTAGTTTTTTCCCAAAAAGGAATTCGATTTATAAGACTATTTTTCTGATAGGAAGGTTGCATTTTTTAAATTTTACTTACTGTAAATAATTGACTCTTTACTTATGCGTGTATAAAAAATCACATTTATTTCAATTCTGTGTTTATAGCTACAAATTAACTCGATAAGAAATGATTTAATGAAATAATACATAGCACACAAGTGAAAATGGCTCCCCAGTGTTGGTATTTATTTTACTGTAATCCACATTTATATAAACAAAACCCTTCATATAAATAAATAATCCCAAGAAACTGCAGCGGTAAAATTATTTGATTAAAAACGTCGTTCGCTTCTAAAATGTATAAATAGGAAATCACTCTCGACATGCTTCAAGCACTCAAAAACTGACGCCCATTTCCCAGACTTGCCAGAAGTGAAAGAGAAGAAGCAAAAATTTCATTGGCAAATTTACGTTTTATATGTCACTCACTTTTGTTTCTTCTCTTTACTTCTGGCAAATCTTTAAAATGGGTGTCTGTTTTTGAGTGTTTGTAACATATCGACTGTTATTTCCTATTTATATATTTTTGAAACGACTGACGTTCTTAATCAAATAAATTCCTTGAGTTTTGTTTTTTTCCTTCTGTATTTTTTAAAGTTAGCAGGAGATGGTCGCAAATATCAATATAAGAGGAAATTTTTATCAAGGATTAATATATGTATCAATGTAAGAGGAGAATCTTATCTAGAGGAAATTATTATCTTTTTTACATCAATCCTTTTATGTATCGCAGAAATATAAGAGGAAAAATAGCTTCCCATCCACATTTAAATATTAATGAATCCCGTTGAAAGTAAAGGGTTAAATATAAATTCGCTATCTTGAATATGTAACTTTAAAATTTAATTTTAGAAAAACAATCTCAAAATATAAATATTCAGGGCAGTATTACGGAACAAATTCTGATCATACTTAATAAAACATAGCAAAAGAGAAATATGGTACATTCTATATCGAGGGAAGTAAATAAATAAAAGTTGGTATTTTTTCTGTATATCCATATTTATTTTCAAAAGGATACATTAAGTAAAATATTAAACAAAAAACTGAAAATGACGTCAACAGATTTTAGGTAAACAAGGTGCATATAAGGTGTTTCGTAATAACCGCATATAATATACATTTTTAGAACCCTTTTCAAAAAGTTTGTCATAAAAGTATGCACGTCAGGAAAAATCGAATGAAAACCAGGCGAATTATTGCTGAAAAAGGGCAGAATTGAACCTTTTTAATTGCTCAAAGAAACAGAGACGATTATTAGAATCCCCTCTTCCGTTAATCATACTGGTTTTAATATTTTCATACCTGTCTTTTTTAGTAGTGATTTGTCAAAATTTGTGAGCGTTTTTTTTTTTTTTTTTTCCTTCGCTTAAATTTTACCCCTTATGAATATTCTTTTTGTTTTCATTTTTGAAAGGGTACTAAAAATATAAAACAAACTCTGAATATTACGAAACAGTTTGTACTTTCCGGACCACGCAAATTTATAAACGCAACTTAATCACACAAATTGATTTTTATTTAATAGCTTGTTCAAGTTATTTATTATTTTTTTTATTTTTGAGTACTACACTGCCAGATCAAAAAACTTCACTAACTTCAAAACTATATAAATATGAAACAGCAGTCGACATGTTTTAAGCTCTCAAAAACAGGCAACCATTTTCAAGACTTGCCAGATGTGAATGAGAAGTGATTCTAAATATAAAACGTAAAATTGCCAACGAAAAATGGAAAAGTAACAGCGAGAAACAAAAACTAGAAAAGCCACAGTAGCCGAGAGAAAAAAAGATCAAAAACAGAATAAGAAAAACCTCAGTGGCCGAGAGGAGCACACCATGATTTTCCCCTATCGGCCACTATGGTTTTTCCAGTTTTTGATTCTCACCTTTCCTTTATTTTTCCATTAATCGTTGGCAATTTTGCGTTTTATATTTCAAATCACTTTTGTTTCTTCTCAATCAAGTCTGGCAACTCTAGAAAAAGGTTGCCTATTTTTGAGCACTTGAAACATCTCAATTGTTATTTCCGATTTATACATTTTTGAAGCGAATGAAGTTTTTAATCTAGCAATATCTTACCGCTTCAGTTTCTTGGGGTTATTAATATACTAGATCCATTAATTGCAATAATCTAAATACAATTAAAAATGCATTTATAAAAATATTAATAAATCAAAATAAGTATTTGTGAAAAAGAATTTTTTTAAATCTTATCAAATTAATATATTTTTTAAACTTGCTATACGATAAAAAAAAATGATGAAAAAATGAAAACAAATTAAATATGTAATAATTAAAACTGTAACTTTAAACAATTCAAGTTTCCTATAATAAAAAAAAAGACGCATTTCGATATATTTCTTTTTTTTTCTAACGGTTATCATATGACTTTACGACGAAGAGTTTTGAGATTTAGATGTCAAATGTCTCGTCATATTCCGTATATGTTTACTTTAAAGGAAACAGAAATATTTGCTGTAAGCAAAAAAAAAAAAAAAAAAATGAAAATAAAGAAGAAAAAAAAACTTACTTTCTCAGTGACATCTTTCAATTTCTTTCTTGTACAGTCAATATCACAATTCCCATTTGGAATTCGTCTTAGTAGGAGAGATACGATCGCTTTTAAAGAAGGAACATCCATCTGAGAAAATATGTTTTTCGATTATTTTCTTATATATGAAACATATGTGTGATAGAAAATATACTTCTGCAGAAACTGCCTCAAAAATATAGTGATAAAATAGTGAAAAAACGTCTCAAAGTATTATGATTGTTATCAAAATATTGCATTTGAAGTTCATTTTTTTTCCATATGAAATATATGTGTAATCTACAATATATGTTTTACATGAAAAACATTAAAAATATGTATGTTAAAATATTGAAATATTTCTTTTAAGTATTGTGTTTTCTATCAAAATATTGTATTTGAAATTCAATTTTTCTTACTTGTGAAATATATGTGAGTAAAAAGAAAATATATGTTTTACATGAATAACATTAAAAATATATTTATTAAAATATTTCAAAGTATTATGATTGCTACTGAAATATTGTATTTGAAATTCAATTGTTCTTGCATGTGAAATATATGTGAGTAAAAAAAATATATGTTTTATATGAATAACATTAAAAATATATTAATTAAAATATATTAATTAAAATATTTCAAAGTATTATGATTGCTACTGAAATATTGTATTTGAAATTCAATTTTTCTTGCATGTGAAATATATGTGAGTAAAAAAATATATGTTTTATATGAATAACGTTAAAAATATATTTATTAAAATATTTCAAAGTATTATGATTGCTACTGAAATATTGTATTTGAAATTCATCAAACAGAACTTCAATGAATCAATTAATTTAAAACAATTATAACTATTATAATTGTTTTAAATTAACAATTATGAAATAACTTATTATTCAGTAGCAACAATTATAAAATAACTATTATAATTGTTGCTACTGAAATATTGTATTTGAAATTCAATTTTTCTTGCATGTGAAATATATGTGAGTAAAAAAAATATATGTTTTATATGAATAACATTAAAAATATATTAATTAAAATATTTCAAAGTATTATGATTGCTACTGAAATATTGTATTTGAAATTCAATTTTTCTTGCATGTGAAATATATGTGAGTAAAAAAATATATGTTTTATATGAATAACATCAAAAATATATTAATTAAAATATTTCAAAATATTACGATTGCTACTGAAATATTGTATTTGAAATTCATCAAACAGAACTTCAATGAATCAATTAATTTAAAACAATTATAACTATTATAAAAACATGACGTAAAAACTTTAAAAAATCAATCGTTTTTTGATTTAAAAAATATTATATAGTAAAGTATTTTGTTTCCAAATTTCACTTTATGCTTATGAAATTGTTTTAAGATAATTTTAAATTATATACATACAATAATTTGTTTTTGGATAACAAAACTTCAAACGTGTTTACTCTATGACAATTAAGCAAATCTGGTTAACAAACTCAAACATAAAATAAATATTCCCAAAAGACTGAAGCAGTAAGATATATTAGTTAATAGAAAACATTTTCTTTAAAAAATACTTAAAGTGGAAAAAAAATCAACTTGTTTCGAAAGCTCAAAACAAGGCACTCATTCTTAAGTCCCTTTCCCCCAGCATGAATGATGAAAATGAATACTTTCTTCTTAAAATCTGTTTTGTTTTCATTATTCACATCAGATGGTCTTGAAAATGAGCACCTTGTCTAGAGCGTTCAAAACATATTGATTTGTTCCACAATTAGCACTAATGAAGTTTTTCCATCAACAAGTAAACTGAATAGATTTATTATTTTAAAAATCTTTATAAATTATCTCATGATTTTGAAAATGTTACGGTGTTATTATCTGAAATATAGGTTTTGAAAACAAATTTAATATTTTTTTTGAAAATCAAAATAAGGATTGAGGTAAGATTTGACACGCCGCCAATTTGTTTCAAAACGATTCCTTTTTCACGTTATCCACCAAAAGTAATAGATAAATGCGTCCATGGTGTTGTTAATTCGATTAAAAACCATTCGAATGATGAGTAGGAAATAAAATTAAGTATATTACTTGAGTCTTATGCTTGAACTTAATCTTCAAAAGTGGAACAAATGAATGAAGGACTAGTTTGCTTACAAAACAAGAAACAAGTGTTTTACATTTTCTAAATGGATTATACTTTTTTTTAAATTAGTATAACTTCAAAAAAGGAAAGTAAAATTAATAAATTAATCTTCAAATTTAATAATTACAACATAAACCAACGATATTATATGATACGAAATGGCAATCTCTGTAATAATTAAAATTTAATTAAAATTCCGTATATTAAACCTGCGACTTTGCATGTACAACTACTATGAATGTTTGACTGAATATTATTTAACGGTAAAAAAATGTATGATGATGGTATATTTGAGAATAAACAGAGTCGAATTTCTACTGTTAGAACTTCAGAATAAACATACTCGAGTTGTGGGCAAAAAAAATCCCTTTTCTCGAAGCAATGTTGTTTTATCAATAAATATTTATTGCAATACTTTTCAGGTATTTAAAAAAAATGTTGATAACAACAAAAACGCTTTCTACTTTTTTATTTATTTATTTATTTATTTATTTATTTATTTATTTATTTATTTATTTATTTATTTATTTATTTATTTATTTTATTTATTTATTTATTTTTATTTTTTGAAAGATGAGTTTTAAGAGATCATAGCTACTTCTGTATCACTGACTTCAAATCTGTTACTGGTAATCTCTCCAATCTTTATCTCCCAAAACTACAGATTTATTTTTAAATGACATCTTTTTCGTCAATTTTTTTTTTTATCAAAATGTAGAAAAACGTAACGTAGAAAACGTTTTTAAAAACGTAATATATAACAGGGGGTCTCGCAAATTTTGAGACAAACTTCTAGGGGATTTAAAACACATAATCAGAATTAAAATTGTATAGTAAACCATGCCCGTAAACGTCATGATACTGTTTGTCTAAGATAAGTACTCTGCCAGACATTCGTCTGGAGCTGTGGCTATGGTAACGAGGTATGATTATTTCAAGTAGGGGTGCGGAGTTCCTGTTTAGGATTGGCTTCGGCAAGAGAAAAGAAGACCTCTGCATCGAAGCTACCCTCCCTAAAATGCCCTCTTCTTGTTTCCATAGCACCAGACTGCCGCAGACTTAGTGGCAGTCAGAGTACCTATCTTAGACAAACAGTACACCGTCAGGGGTGCTTCCCTATTATGAACTTTTTTTGCGTATGTTTCTGAAAAAGTCATAATAAAGGTATGGCACTATATGACGTCACTTCTAGGCATGGTTTCCTACGCAATTTTAATCCTGATGATCTGCCCTAACTCCCCTAGAAGTTTGTATAATATTTGCGCAACCTCCTATAATTTATTACTTTTTTAAACTCGTTCATTTGGTCAAAAAATAGAACAGAAATGTCAATTTAAAAAATAAAAAAAATCTGTAGCTTTAGGAGCAAAGATAGTTTAAGATTTGTTATCTAGACACCCGACTTAGGTAATATTAAATATTTGTATAACTGCAATAAAACATTTTGTTCCTCAATGTAATTTGTATCATTGGTAGCTTTTGCTTAAATTCATATATAATATTAGAACAAGATTCAAGAAAATGCAGCTATAAAATATTACACAGTATTGAAATATTATTATTTTTTAAACTCCTCACTTCCAAAAGGCACATGCTACGAAGAAACTCAATATTGCATTCGTGACTTGCACAAGAGCTATGTTGCATTTTAAATCGTACAAAAGTGTCAACGGCTTTCTCAGAATCACGATCGCATTTCTTCATGTTGTAGAAGACTGAAATCCTGAGATTAATCGAAGGTACTTGAAATACTGTGAGAAGAAAAGTACAATGTTAATGTTTTAATATTATTAATAAAATTTTATGTAATATTTTGTACTTTTTATCGATGTAACATTTTGAAATATTTCACGCAATATTAGTTTAGTTAAAACATAAAAGTTTTGCAGTGCACCGTATAAAAGAAATATGAATATACAATTACATAACTTTTAATGATGTTCTGCTAGGCAACATTATATTGCAATAAAAATTTGAGTTAATTAAGTTAAACACAACTCTTTTGCAATGTACCGTATAAAAAAAATTATAAATATACAATGAAGTAACTTTCACTGTCTACTGAAGTACTGCCATGCAATATTAATTTGAATAGATAAAGAAAAATTCATATTTTTTTGCGATGTACCGTTTAAAAGTAATACGAAATAAGCATAGAATAACATCAAGTGTTTGATGTTTAATTCTTATTGGTAAATTAAGCCAAATATCACATAGAATATCAATATGAATATACAATTACATAACTTTTAATGATGTTCTGCTAGGCAACATTATATTGCAATAAAAATTTGAGTTAATTAAGTTAAACACAACTCTTTTGCATTGTACCGTATAAAAAAAATTATAAATATACAATGAAATAACTTTCACTGTCTACTGAAGTACTGCCATGCAATATTAATTTGAATAGATAAAGAAAAATTCATATTTTTTTGCGATGTACCGTTTAAAAGTAATACGAAATAAGCATAGAATAACATCAAGTGTTTGATGTTTAATTCTTATTGGTAAATTAAGCCAAATATCACATAGAATATCAATATGAATATACAATTACATAACTTTTAATGATGTTCTGCTAGGCAACATTATATTGCAATAAAAATTTGAGTTAATTAAGTTAAACACAACTCTTTTGCAATGTACCGTATAAAAAAAATTATAAATATACAATGAAATAACTTTCACTGTCTACTGAAGTACTGCCATGCAATATTAATTTGAATAGATAAAGAAAAATTCATATTTTTTTGCGATGTACCGTTTAAAAGTAATACGAAATAAGCATAGAATAACATCAAGTGTTTGATGTTTAATTCTTATTGGTAAATTAAGCCAAATATCACATAGAATATCAATATGAATATACAATTACATAACTTTTAATGATGTTCTGCTAGGCAACATTATATTGCAATAAAAATTTGAGTTAATTAAGTTAAACACAACTCTTTTGCAATGTACCGTATAAAAAAAATTATAAATATACAATGAAATAACTTTCACTGTCTACTGAAGTACTGCCATGCAATATTAATTTGAATAGATAAAGAAAAATTCATATTTTTTTGCGATGTACCGTTTAAAAGTAATACGAAATAAGCATAGAATAACATCAAGTGTTTGATGTTTAATTCTTATTGGTAAATTAAGCCAAATATCACATAGAATATCAATATGAATATACAATTACATAACTTTTAATGATGTTCTGCTAGGCAACATTATATTGCAATAAAAATTTGAGTTAATTAAGTTAAACACAACTCTTTTGCAATGTACCGTATAAAAAAAATTATAAATATACAATGAAATAACTTTCACTGTCTACTGAAGTACTGCCATGCAATATTAATTTGAATAGATAAAGAAAAATTCATATTTTTTTGCGATGTACCGTTTAAAAGTAATACGAAATAAGCATAGAATAACATCAAGTGTTTGATGTTTAATTCTTATTGGTAAATTAAGCCAAATATCACATAGACGATAAATGCTGAAATTATGGAGGGAAAAAAAATTTTTATATAAAAAATTATGTGTAAAATCTTTCTGGGGAATTTTTTTTTATTTTAAAATTAATTAGCTATTACATTTTATAAAAACGTTTTCAGTGAATTCTAGAAAAATTCAAATGAGGAGAAATTTAAATCATAAAAATTTATTTTTATTTTGCATTAAGACAAACCTTAACAATTAGCTTTTGCTAAAATTTGTATAAAAACTTCTCTTCCATGCACATAGATAAACGAACGGGGAAAAAACAGGTTTTATGTCAGAAAAAAACGTCGAAGTCTTTAGGGTCAGTCCAAAGCCTCCTAGATCTAGGAGGCTTTACAAACCAAACCTCCTAGATAGGAGACTGACCAAAGCCTTCTATCTAGGAGGCTTTGGTCAGTCGGTCAAAATCGACTTTTTTTTAATTTCACAATTGCCTTCTACATTTTCTTGTTAACTACTATTAGATTTTCTTGGCACATTACCCCGATATGAAAAGTTAATATAACTACACAAATTAGCTTTTTCGCATACATTATTACTTTTAGCACAGTAGTGTTTGAGTAAGAAGGTTTCACAACCCTAACGTAGTCTTAAAATCCCCCAATATATCCAAATTTTGACAACATGGTGCTTCGTAATGTCCACCCTTAATATATATTTTTCGAGTACTTGTCAGAAATAAAGTTTTTAAAAACCTAAACATCAGGTGCCATGTAAATAATTAAATGAGAAACGAAAAAAAATGGAATAGTCATTTAAAGCTGAAAAATTATTATCAAAATCAATCCTTATGATAGAGGAAATACTAATCATACAAAAACACATTATTGATCAGATTAAACTGAAATGTCTATGGGAAAAAAAAACTACCGATACAGTTTTTTCATTTCATTTGACAAATAAACTGCTTTTAATTCGTTTAATTCTAACTGATTATTTGGATTTTTAAAATATTTTCTTTATTTCTTTACTAAAATGTTAATTTAAAGTTAATATTCTAAGCTGTATGATTTTATATTCAAATAAGATTCTACAAATATTGTATTAAAGGTGAACAGTACGAAATGACCTATATGGGCATATTTTTGTGTACAGAACTGTCCTTAATCAATATTTTTCAGAATCTTTATCAAAAATTATTTAAAAAATTTTCATTATAGATGTCGGAAACTAATATATAAATGAAGAATATACAAAAACACTATCGAAATCTTTCGAATCCCTAGTAAACATCTTGATTCATTAGTAAACAGGCTTGAGAACATCAGAATCAGTTTAATTATTTGACGAAACTTAAAGTTGGCTCTAATAGTCACTTTTCAAACCCTCTTTTTTTCCCGGCTATCAAACAGGTTTTGATGTTTTCAGTTCAACTTTTCTTAATAGTCATTCGCTAGATTTTGATGACGCTCTCAAAATTTTTCCTCGAGTAAATATAAATTTGCGACACTAAAAGTAATTTTTAATACACTTTTGAATATTTTGACTTCATTTCTGACAACAAGAACTTTGAAACTACATATTGAGGGTGGTGGTTATAGAACACCCCATATATCCCTTTCAGTATCCTTATATACCTTCAACAGTATGCTGCAGTTCTTTCTTTCCATCTGAAGAATCTAATTCACAGACATACATTCCAGCATCATTAACAGTCACGCCATTAATCATCAAGGATCCACTTTCATCAATCGCGTAATGATCCCCATCAGCTATTATTTCACCATCACGTTTCCATCGAAGAAGATAAATTTTATCTGGAAGTGCATGCGTACTTGTACAAGGTATTCTGACAGACGAACCTAAATAAATTCGGTCACGTACGTAGCCTGTGAATCAAAAATATGTTTATCTATTTATCATTATTGCTCACTGGCTATTTTTAGTACATGTAGTTTTAAAAATAATGATTTTTTTTCTTATTAAATTTTTTTTAAAAAATTAGGTTTTTTTTTTTTTTTTTTAAATTTAACTGATTTTTTTCAGGTTTTGCATTTCAGCAATAAAAATGACTTGTTTTAACATATTTTAAAAGCAAAAAAATACTTATGAAGGAATTTAAAAACTTAAATTTAGTATTGTTTTTTCTTTTTTGTTAGTGAACAGTATTTTTTCTATAATTATTAGGTTTGATGTATTCTGCAAATGTTGTAATAAAAATTGCTATTTATTTCTAAGATAACAAATTATAATTAAATTAGTAGAAAATGATAAAAAAATTAACAAATGTAGGTTGCATTCTTGTATGTTCTGTCATTAAATTCTGTCTAGGCTTATTAAATTGTGAAAACAATTATTGGGCAAAAATGGAAAGCTTGTATTGCAAAAAGTGACGAATACTCGTTCGAAACATTTTACCGAAAAAGTAAAAAATAATAGTTAAGATTCTGTTCAAGTCAAATATAGAGGAATATGTTAATGATAAAATATCTTTTACGTGAAAGTAAACAAATATGAAGAAATATAATTTCAATACGACAATAATTCTTTATTTATCATATAACTTAAATACGTCATATATAATTATATCAAGTATCATATAACTTAATTAAAATGTAATATAAAAAACTTTGCTTTTCTTTTAACTGCAGGTACAGGGTGTCCCGAAACGACCGTATAAACTCGGCACAGCTAGATTCCTCGTTGGGAGTGCATAAAAACTGCCCAAAGTAGCGTTCTTGTACGATCCATAGTTAACGACAAAAATACGAAAAACAAAGCATGACGTCACTGCCGGTGCAAGAAAAAAACACTTTATTGGACATATCAACAGCAGTATACTATGCACAATTTAAAACAGAATATGCGCGGCGAACGTTTTAAACATTATCTTCTAGAAAAATATGCAAATACTGTTGTTGATATGTCCAATAAAGTGTTTTTTTCTTGCACCGGCAGTGACGTCATACTTTGTTTTTCGTATTTTTCTGGTAAACTATGGATCGTACAGGAACGCTACTTTGGGCAGTTTTTATGTACTCCCAACAAGAAATCTAGCTGTGCAGAGTTTATGCGGTCGTTTCGCGGGACACCCTGTATATATATATATATATATATATATATATATATACTCCATAGGCGAGTTAAATAGAAAATTTAGGAGCATTTTTAAATTTTAAGTTTAATCCATTTCATTTGTGTCTAGCGTCTTTTTAATAGAATGGTTTCTTTTTCCAAAAAGGAAATGGTATCACACGTGTTTCACTGTTGGTTTTTTATTTTGCAAAAGCAAGGTAGTTCAAAATTTATGTCCATTATGTAAGTATTTATGTTTAAATCAAAAGTCAAAGAATAGTGCTCTTTAAAATCTTAAGTGGTAAGTAGCAAATCAAAACATCCACTTGGTGTAAGCAAATACGAACTATCACTTATTTCATATTAGTTCTTTTCATTTATAAATCACTTTTTGGGGGTAAGACATTAGCATGTTAATAAACTTCACCATATTTTTTTTTTTTTTTCAATTTGCATTGTAATCTAATTTTGAGTACATAAGAATAAATGGAAATATTTTCCTTTTTCAATTTCAATAGTTCTTAGAGTCAGTTTTTTTTAAACGAAAATTGTTTCATTCATCCTAAATCTTGTATACATTAAAATAGATATTCTCAAATAATTTCTGCGAGTCTCCCCAATTGCAAACTAATATTTTAAATCTCACTTTTTAACTACCCCTGTTTTAAATTATATACCTGAATTAAATATTATTTCCATTTTTTGTAACAGCAATTAAGAACTGTTAGTCCATTTTTATTTATTCATTATTTGTCAAGGCTGAGGCTACTTCATTTAGTCCTATATATACTCGTAAATTTAAAAACAAGCTCGATCCAACGTAAGTTTTTAAACCAATTTATATATATATATATATATATATATATATATATATATATATATATATATATATATATATATATATATATATATATATATATATATATAGAGAGAGAGAGAGAGAGAGAGAGAGAAAGAGAGAGAGAGAGTCAAAACCAGCTCAGTTAATAACCAAAGTAATCTTTTAAATTAGTTTTTCTTCTGTTCGTAATGTCGGCATAACTATTAATTAAATATTATTTAGAACCTTTTTGATCCCTTTAAAAAAGAAGAAATTTTACAAGAGTTTAAATTTTTAAAAAATAATTATGAAGAGTACATATAAATTATAAAGACTATAGAAAGACATATAACTTATTCTTGATTTTTACAAAAGAATTGTTAAAGATAATATAATCCTTTTTATTTCCACTTAAAATACACACAAAATAAGGCGTACCGCAATTTTTTTTCTGCCAGAACTGAGAAATTAAAATCGATTGGCATTAAAACCAGTTCTATCAGAATCTCGCACGTTCGCCTCCCAATGACGCGGCCCAGGTTCGAATCCCAGAGGTGGCTGGTTATACGAATTCAGCTCTCGGTTCGCACCGACAACAGGGCTGATAAAATATTCTCAGTGGTAAACGGATCATGGGTTAGAATATCTTTGCCATTGGACAAACCGTAGGAGGTTTTCGTGGCTTTTCTCTTCATGTATCGTAAATGTTGGTTAGTTCCATCAAAAAGTCCACTACGAAGGACAGTTTGCCTCAATGTTCGATACAAAAGTTACCTTGTCATTTGGGTTGTGTTCAAAATTACTAGGTTACGGTGTTAAACATTAATAGTCGTATATTCAGAATTGGGTCGGCTCTTTAAACATCGTCATAAAAAAGTAATAAATAAATTGAATATTTATTAAATAAATTTTAAACACGCTACCGTCATTTATATTATTCATCACTTCACGAACAAAAATATTTTCGATTCTCTGCGAATTTACATTTACATTACGAAAATTTACATTATTAAATAAATATTAAACACACTACCTTTGTTAACATTATTCTTCACTTCACGCACAAAAAATTTTTTGATACTCTGAAAATTTACATTATCAAAATACCCTGGGTTAGAAAAACATTCTTCGGCACTAAAAATTAGTATCAAACTCAGGAAGTATATCATTTTTCACGAGATTTAATTACAACTGTAATGAACCATAAGAGTAAAAAAATTGTATAAACACTGTAAATTGTTCAACTAAAGATATTGTTAAAATTACTATCGACAATGTAAATGTTCAAATAAAAATATTAACTACTTTTAACAATATAATGTATACAATGCAATAAAACAATGCAATAGTTATCAAATTTAAATTTTTTTTCATTGTAACTAACGTTTGTTTCAAAAAGTCATTGTTGGAAAGAAAATCGATCTATAACTTAACCCATTGTTTTACAAAATTTCAATGTAAGATAATCTCCAAATGTAGAAATGCTAAGATGACAAATAAAAAATTTAGAAATGCTAGGCTGATTTTATAGCTTTTTAAATTATCATATTGAAATAACATTCGGTTTTAAATTGTCCGTTTTAACTTTTTCATCAGAATGTTATTATCCCTTTGAAGAAGAAGAGACACCGGCGTCCCTTTATACATATTTTTATCTGAAGCTCAAATTACAGGCAAAAATATATTTTTGGTATTTCTTAGTTATAAAAAACAGTCTAATAGTTACTAAAAAATATGTTAGATTAGTGGAGTTATATTTGTACTAAAATAAAAAATAAAAAAAAAACTAGTTAGAAATTTTTTCCATTCACATTCAAAAATTAATCAACAATTGATTTTGTAAATTAAAGAAATTTCAATGATGAATAATTGTTTCTCTTATACCTAAATAACTGCAAATTTGAAAAATCATTGCTTGGAAGTGTGTTTGCAAGATTTTACCTTTACCGCTGATAAAGTCACTGGAGTTTCATTCTGCATTTCTATAACCATAAATTATTAAAATGCTCAATAGAATATTTTTCACTTAGTTTGACCTAAATTAATACAAAATAAGGAAAAAAATATGTTCAATAAAAATTCTGCGTCAAAGGTTTATAAAAAACCATTTTTTTGAGTAACTGAAATTTCTAGCAAAATTATGTAGGCAAAATCAGAGAAATATTGAAATGTTTAGCTTATTTTAATATTTCATTGAGTCCATAATTATTAAAATGCTCAATAGAATATTTTTCACTTAGTTTGACCTAAATTAATACAAAATAAGGAAAAAAATATGTTCAATAAAAATTCTGCGTCAAAGGTTTATAAAAAAAAAAACATTTTTTTGAGTAACTAAAATTTCTAGCAAAATTAAGTAGGCAAAATTAAGTAGAAATATTGAAATGTTTAGCTTATTTTAATATTTCATTGAGTCATTTATAGCTGATTACATGTAGGAAAATTAAATTAAACATATTTTAAATATGTTAAGGAATAAATTAAAAGTATAAGCCAGGTTAAAAACATTGAAGATGTGTCTTTTTACAATTAAAAATGTACTCATAGTCAAAGTATGTATTATGTACCATTCGTCTAGTTTTCGGAAAAATCATAAATATTTTGACTGCCAACCAATGCTAATAATTTAAATGGTACATAACTAAAACAGAAAATTCAGTACTAAAGCTTCCATTAGTTATAGTTTTGAAATAAAGTTAAACTCAAAACCAAAACATTTAGTTTTTTTTTTTTTTTTTTTTTTTTTTTTTTTCAAATTACAAAGGTACTAGGATTGTTTGTTTATTTATTTTTTACTTTTTTCCTACTGTTTATGTCTAAAAAAATCGACTGACTTAAAACCTACTAATTATAAAACTGACGGTATACACTATTGCCCGCTATCGGATTTGCAGAGAATTCTCAGAGCTGGTTTCGGACTTTAATTTGCAGCCTAAATATGTTGAAAACAGGTTCCAATTTAATTAAAAACCAAAAAAATTAATATGATATTAAAAAAAAAGAAAAAAAAGTTTGCATTATAATTATTTATAACACTAATCAACTTGACTGCTGTGAAACAAAAACAAAATCTTTGAACCAAAGAAAATGGAAAAATTAAAACACAGCGGACTACAGAAAATATTTATACCAAAAAACTTGGGTTTCCCTCTCAAGATAAAAATAAAATTCTAAAGTAAAAATGCTCTTAAAATATTTCCCTTGAACTACCTGTTCTTTTATAAACAGCATATTGTTGTTAATAACAAATAAATTAAGTATCTCAGGGGTTTTTTTTTTTTTCTTCCTTTTTCTAGTTCTTTCACTACCAGCATTAAAAGATTTCGATTTCCTACAAAACAATAATTCGCTACAATGTCTTCTTACTTTACTGATTTTGATTAAATATTTTAAATCAAAATCAGAATAAAAAAATTAAAACTTTGAAAATATATGAACATAACCAAATAAAATGTTATTAATTATTCTTTTAGTAACTTTCTCCAAAAAGAGCAAAAAATTTAAATAGCTGCTGCAATGATGCATAGTAGCATTTTAAGGCAAACTGATAAAAGATAAAATACTTTATTCATTTGTACATGTAAAATATCTAGATGTAATTTTTAAAATAATAATTTTCCATAACTTTTTTTTCACCTATTTGTTTAAATCGAAATTTTAAATCAAAATTAAAATATAAGTGCACAACCAATGAAAATATTTTTGATTATTCTTTCTATGACTTTGAAACACAGTATAAAAAAGATAAAGTACTTCATTCATTTGCTGTCTATGTTTAGAATATTTACTAGTAATTATGAATCACTAAGACGAATACAATCTTCATTTAAGCATTAATAATCTCAGAAAAAAATGCACAACTAAACAGGTATTTAGATAAAAAAATATTATATTTACGCGATTAAAAAAATTATTTATCATCTGCATTACATTTTTCTAATTTAATGACTAATTTCTTGTAGCATTCAATGTTATTGTATTCAATGTATTACAATTAATATTACTTCTAGCAAATTTACTTGAACGGAATTTTTAATTGTTGACTTGTATAAAATTTCTGAATGGACACGGAAAAAAATTATACAAATGTACAAATTTACAAAAATTTTCAAATTACTTGAAAACAATTTTAAAACACAGTGCATCAGTCAGACAAAGAAAAGAGTACAACTAATAATCAGAATAAAGTTTATTATAGCTAAAGAATCATTATACAAAGTCAATACACTTGTACATGGATGGAAATTTTTTGTGGACGGAATGTTAATAACACAGTAAGAGAGATTCATACAAGATTTAGGTCATGCCTAAAATAAAAGTGATTGAATAATAGACACAGCTGATATTTCAAGGCGTAATAAAAGCCTATACAGCAGGATCTATATATATTCAATTCCATAAAATTCAAAAAATAAAATACTTATATTTTGGGCAAGACCTCAGTATTATATAAATATTATTTACAGTTTTTGATGAAAATATATACATTATTTATAAATAATGACAGCATATACTGATTCACACCATATGTGAAACTTTAAAATGCAATTGAATATAATTGATAACAATAAAAGTATAAATAAAAACAAATGTTATGTGAGACGCATTAAACCTATTTGCAAACTGTATATTATAATATTTAATCATTTAAGACAAACAACAATTATAAAGATTTTTAAATGGAAACAAATTTTGTAAAATGCAAAACTAAAATGTTTATTTTAATTTATATGAAAATTCTTACAATTTATATGGAAATTTTTAATGTCAGTAATTTTGAAATGAAATGAAACATAAATTAAAAATGTAACTCAATATTATAATACTGGAGAAAAGGAAATATAATTTAAACAATATGTTGTAAATAAAAATGGAATGCTTTAAATGCATTTAGAGCTTACGCCAAAAAAAAATCATCATGAGAACAAAACTATAAGTTTTAATAGATACAAATATTCCATTCAAGTTGCAGTTTAATTCTCAAGAAAAAAAGTGAATGAATACTAGGCAAAAATACTGAGTATTGAGCAATGTAAATAAGTGGAATATTTCAGTGTGATTTTCAATTAAAAAACCCCTTTTTTGAATTATATAAAACAGATTATTACAGAAGCAGTAAAAGGTAATAATGTAGTTAATTTTAAAAATACCTAGTTCTAACAACCAAATTAATATAAATACAGTCGGACCTCTATTTAACGAAGTTGCCAAATCCAGAAAAAAAGTTCGTTATATGGAAAATTTGTTAAATAGAAAATTCACTTCGCTATTTGGAAGTTATTTAACGAAGAAATTTCCAAAATGTTCTTGGTTCCACGAAAAAATTCGCAAAATAGAGAAATTCGTAAAATGGAAGTTCGTTAAATAGAAGTCTAACTGTATTTCAAAAAAATGTATTTAGACTTATTAGGTAAAACATGAAGCTATATAATATTGTTATAAAAAAAAATTTAACAGCTGTAAAGCTAAATGAATACAATAGACTGCCTATTACTGTCTACGCAAGAAATACTGTCTATTAAGCACTGTATATAAGTGGAATGTTTTAGCGTGATTTTTAACTTAAAAACTTCGTTTTTAAATTATATAATACAGATTATTACAGAAGCAGCCAAAGACAATAACACAGTCAATTTTAAAAATACTTAATTCTAACAACCAAATAAAAATAAATGTTTCAAAAAATTGTATTCAAACTTATTAGGGAAAACATAAATCTATATATTATTGTGGCATATTTTTTAAACAGCAACTAAAAAATTATTTCTAAATAATTTGAAACTTTATGTTCAGAAAAAGATTATATAAAAAATAGAACAATAAATGTCATTCAATTTTCATTCGAGAGTGATTTTTAAAAAATTAATCACATAACCTATGTAAATGAACCAGTCATTTCAGATGGAGCATATAACAAAATGCCATCTTTATAATGCATTACTATAATAATCAAATAAGTTAAATTCTAAAAATTGCACAAAACAACAATAACCTAATGCAAACATAAACTGTTATGTCAAAAATATCAACCCTTTCACATCAAAAGTAAATGGAATAGTTTTATGGGGTATAAAACTTAAACATAAAGCAAACTTAAATATATGTATGCATAAAATTTCAGTCTATTCAAAAAGAAATTTTACTAGTCAATCTTAAAACAACTGGCAAGAATTTATAAGTTTCATAATTGCATTAGCTATTTGTATAAAATTCATACAAGAAAAAAAATAAAACTTAAAGCATTTTATTTTAAGAAGCATAATTCAATTTTTTACATTTTATTTTATCACAATATAAATAAAAATATATTTATGGTGTAAATATAGCTAAAAAAAGAAATTTTTCCCACAAAAATAACAAAAAGTTTAAAATGTGAAAAAAATAAAATGTAATGTACTTTGAAAAAGAAAGAATACAAGAAATTTCTGCATCAATTAATGTGTAAATTCAGATCACTAAAAAACCACTGTTGTGTCACTAGCCAAAGCCATATCATACAAAAACCTCAACCATACCATAGAAATATATATGAAAAAAGAAAATTTTAAAATCACTTGAGCAATTAAATAAATAAATCAGGAATGTTTAACTTGAATGGGATGAATGATTTACCAAAACCCAAACAAAAATATTTTGATTAAATATCACACATATAAAACAACCAACACCTTATAAAGAGTAAGTTTGATTAAGAGCTCGAATAACAAAATTCAATTTAATAAAACCATTTTTGAAGCATTAGTTTCCTAGTTGCCATACTTGATTTAATCGATTTTTTTAAACAAATCAAGGATTTAAATCAGACGGTTTTATTTTTTTTAAATCATTGATTTGAGTCCTAAATACTTTCTATACAATTTAATTTATAAATCAGTTTAATAACACAGTTTAATTAATAAATATATTCTTAAGCTTCTGATATTTTTTTAAAGTCTGATTGAATATTGAAATTGAGAATTTCTTAAATTGAAATAATCCATTGTTGGAATCTTATATTGGATCTAATAAGATAATAAGGATCTTAATATTAAAAGTTTTGACCAAAGAAATAATGAATGGAAACTAGTATTTGATGACTGGATAAATGGAAACTTGTATTTGAAACTAGTATTATTAAAATATTTAAATATTAAAATATTTAAAAAAAACACTAAAAGTTACAGGAAACTTTTAAATATAAATTTTTAAAAGTATGTAAGCTATATGTAAAATAATTCACTAATTTTTAAACATATTTCAATTATATATTTTTAATTTTATGTTTATTTAAATACAAGTATTTTTCAACATTTTAGATTTTTAGTTCACATATATAAATAATGAAGAAAGAGTAATGAAATAATTTTTTTCCAGATCTAAATTTATTCATTTGATAATTAACTGCCAAATTAGATCTTTGTCCTTACAAATCTATGAGGCTTGAATAAAAGAACTATGATTTTATTTATTCAGTGATTAGTCAGTAATCATTATGAAACAATTTTAATCAATTTGAATAGATATCTTATGTACTTAAGTTAAAAAATTGTTATTATACAATATTAAGCATTGTTAATGCATTTTATAAGTAATAAGTAACCATGAAAAAATAGAAAATAATATTATTTAAATAAATAAAAAATTCTTATTTTTAATTTTACATTTGGCAAAAATTCTGATTTTAAAATGAAATCATAATTTTTACCAACCTTGTTAGTAGTAAAATAAAAGCAGATAACATTGTTTTAAAATAATTATAAATAGATGTATTAAAGGATAAACTGAAGCTGTGTAGTCAACTCTGTCAGCAGAGTCAACTCTGACTCCAGATTTATCCGAATGCTTAACTCCTACCCTTATGCTCAATAAATATTTTTATTGAATCTTTGGAGTGTACAGTATTTATTACTAAGTATAAATATTTATTTGAAACTATGCATTTTAATTTTTAAATTATTATTAAATTACATTTAATACATAATTAGTTTAATGATAAGTTAATTAATTTTAATACACAGGGTTTACAACAGATAATAAATTACACTTTTTAATTTGTTAAATTAATTGAAGTAATAAATAGTTTGGTAAGAAGTTAATTGTCGTAAAATTCATTCAATATGTTTTCACATAATAATAATAAAAAAAATTTTACATAATTTTCAATATATCAAAGACTTGTTTTTACCTAATTTTTAGCAAAAACTATAAGACCTAATTTGTAACTAACCATAACTGCAGAGAGGAATTTTTTTCGAATACTACTTCATAACCCTTTAATAAACACAGATTAATAAGATAAGATAATGAGATGATTCCAACAAAAGTTAGTATTAAAAAAAGCATAATCAGTATAAAAGTACATGCATAATTTGTAAAATAAAAATGTATGTAACATATTAATATACATATGTAAAATGTATATAACATCGGCCATAAAAATAAAAGCATTTAACGTAAAAGAAATTGCAACAAAACAATGATAGGTAACAAGTTTGGAGTTTACATGAATAGGAATTACATTGACAATGATATGGAATGTATGAATAACACTTTCAAATATAACTTCTTAAGTAACAAAATTTTTAAATTGGATAATTACTTTAAGATTACTCATTTCAGTCAAAAAAAATAAAAATATTTTGAAAGACTAAACTCACAACAATTTATTTAAGTGAACCAAGCATTTTGCATTAAAGTTAGTTTGCATTGAAATTTCTCCTCAAAAGACAATTTTCCCTTTGAATAACAAGGAGAAAAACTACTTTTATGACAGAAAAAAAAGACAAGGTGTCTGGACATCTTTATGGACTTAAATGCTCAGTCAGTTAAATGTAAATGACATTTAAAATTACATAGTAAAAATTTTCTTTTAATAATAGTGATAAACAAAGATGCCAACTTAACCTTTTTAAAACTTTCTGTTAGATACTTGTAAATAATTTTGAAAAAAAATAACATATTTCAATTTAAGTACAAAAATAAATAAATTCCAACAGAATTATGGTTGATTTCCAGCAACTGTTTATAACTATGGTTGATTTGTGATAACTATTAAATTTTTTTTTAAAAAATCCTGGATTTATAATTGAAAGCATTAATTAAACAGCTGAGAAAAATAGGAAATAGTTAATAAAGTTTATGTAAACTGTTTTTATTAACAAAAGCTAGTATTGGCATCTCTGTTTAGAAAATAGACGAATGTATTATTTTTTTATGATTTCTTCAATTGTCTATTCACAAAATGATCATGACAGTAGAAAAGATTTATGAATGGAAATAAAAATTATGACTGGAAGTAAAACCATCATCAGAGGAAAACGGCCAACAAAACTAATTTTTTCATACTTAGAAGAACAGTGATAGCTATTAATACATATGATCTGGAATTCACTAATGAAAAGGAACCAGACAAGCCACAAGCTGGTGGGCATTCAATTGAATAAGATTCTGAAATAGAAAAAAAACTTAATTAGATTAATTATAAAATGCACAAAGTACTACAAATCAATCAATTAATAATAATTCAATGAATTAATAATTCAGAATAGTTGTATGAATTTTTCCTAATTTAAAACATTGATCAGGAAACGGTTGTTCTTGTACATTTTTGGTATCATAAAAAAACTTAAAAAATGATTTTTTTTCCCCTCTTTTTATGCTTTAGTGAGTACTTTGTTACTGCCCCTCAAAATATCATGTTGATACTCAATTTGAATCCAAGTGTCAGACGGCATGCCTAGAGTATCTGAACTTATAACTTTCACAATCCTGAAACTAAGATCAGAACATCATGCAGCAAGGGTGGAGGAAATTAAAAAGATATACTCATCGGTTCGAAGGACCAGTGGCGGAAAGATTTTCCTCGTCTGCACATATCTTCACTAGTTCCTTCACACATCCCATTTTTAAAAAAATTACTTACATATTTATAATACTTACAAATTTCTAAAACAAAATAGTTTTTTTTTTCAAAAACAATATTTAAATTTCAGTAAAGTAATTAAAAAATATAAATTAGTTTTCATAAAAATTGAAATTTTATATGTTCTAACAAACAGGTTTATTGTTACATATTTATGAGTAAAGCACTATATTAAAAGTAAAACAAAAATTAAATAAAAAAAATTACAGACAATACATAATATTCAAAATATTGATGAAAAAACACAGGCCAAAAATTTTGTGACAGAAATGGAGATCAAGAAAAAAATAATAAATCAGATTTTAGTGGTCTTGGAACAACGAACCACGTTTTAATTTTGAGGGCTGTATACAAACGTAAAAAATCATTTCAAATTGCTCCTTATGATAATACTACAGACCACAAGTTAGGACAATCAATTCCTTTATGTTAAAGGTGTACAACCTTTTTTTTTGGGGGGGGGGGGTAAAGATCATGAGAAAAAGAGATTTTAGCTTTTGGAGGCCCACAATAAAAAAATTTTAGAAAATATTATGTTTTACGAGCTATAAAAAACATAAATATATGAGAAATAAAGCAAAGTGCATTACAATGAATTCCATAAAAGATAGAGTGATTAATTTTAAATTTAAAAATAAGATAATTTTAAAGATAATTAATTTTTAATTATTAAAATAAGTTATTTTAAAAATATGATGATTTAAATTTACCTTCAAGGGTAATAAACTGTTTGTCTTGACCTAACTTGTTTATTGCTTTACATGTATAAACACCATAATCATCTTCTTCAATAGCAGCCACTCTAAGTTTCGTTTCAAGAAAACCAGATTCAGAACTAAATGTTGTAATAAAATGCTCTCTTTGGTTATCAAATATTTGAAGCTGCTCTTTAAGCCATAAAATAGATGGTTCCGGGTATGCTTCAACTTGGCAATACAAATCCATGTCATATCCTAATGCTTGGCGGTAAACTTTTCTGGGAACAGACACTACAGGTGCAACTGAAAATGATAAATTTATACGGATTTGTTAATGATATTTGTAAATCAAACAATTATATCTAACATAAAATTCCACCCATTCCCTTATTCAGAAAATCTTGAAAATTTCTTGAGTAAAATCCTTAATGGCACATTTAAGAAAAATTATGTCTTTATAAATTTAAATCATTGATATTTTCAAAACAAGAAATTCTAAATAAATTATATGCAGCATATTTATATGAATAATTATGTATAAGTTTACTTTTATCTCTAATCACATTTATTATTCTACCAGAAGAAATATTCATAAATGAAAGAGATGCCAAGTATAAATTCTAGTTCTAATATTTTTAAATAAAATATACAAGATTTTTAATACATAAATGTGATAGATGATTTCTTGAAACTTTTGGACCTTGGATTTTCGGAAACTTCCGGATCAAAGTTAGTGAGAAATCCAGAAATTTGGATTTTTTCCGGAGCACAATCATCTATACTTATTTTTATAACTTTTTTACCCTATTGTAGTAAACAGTTTCTCTTTCTTTTAAAAAAAAGAAAAATAGACATAAAAAAATTTAGATAACAAATTTAAACTAATTGTTATTTAACTTCAATGATCCTAATGTTTAAGAAAAAACAGTCACTTCTACTTCTATTTCAAATTATGTTAAAAATTTTAAAATTAAAAATGACAACAGACAATTTACAATGCAGAAGCCAAATACAAGCTTTGAATAAACAATGTGCAGTACTTTTCTTAATTAATTGGAAAAAACTACATAACTTGAATGAGAAAATTTATAAATGTTTTTCATAAACTCCATTAAACTTTGAAAAAATACTGAAGTTATAATATTAGCATTCCAGATGGAAAAAGTTCTCATTCAAGACGTCAAAAGATTTCAATGTTTCGGTAGTTTTTGTTTTTCCTCTAAAGAAAAGTTTTTGTAACAAAAACACATTGAAAAATGTGGAACACAAATTTATTCTAAAATTTGATGCGTCAATAATGAACAATAAAGTAATTATTAAACAATAAGTAAAAAATAATAGCAGCGATGCCAAGTTATGAAAGTCAAAAATCAGGAGATTTTTCATGACATAGGAAATAAATCTTAACCAATACTTATATGTATTAAAATTTAAAAATGAACATTTTATTTGTTAATATATAACAGTACATCAATGTTAACACATAAAAAATATAATTAGGACCTCAAGGGGGGAAAAAGCATTTTAAAAGAAAGGATAAAATAGTTTCCAATGGGCAAAAAATTACGCATATAAAAGATTATTGGATCATTTTTGTATTGTAAACATTAGCAGTAGATTTTGCTTTTTGTAGGAAAGCTGAGTCAAATGCTTGGTCATAACAATTTCCGTGTAGGCCAGTTTTAGCTAACAACACTTTTTCTAGTGTGTCATTAGTTAAGTTAGGTCGAAATTTGGTTCTTGTTTTTGTCACAATACTGAAAATCCTTTCACATTCCGCATTGCTATGCGGAATAGTTAAAATCGATAACATTACTTTTGAAATGTCACTATATTTCAAGTTTCCATCGGCACTTTTAATTTTTCCTATGGAACCCCACTGGGTGTCTATTCTTTCAATTTTTTTTATTTCAGCTAAGTCCTCTAACTGGAGAGAGCAAAACTGTGCCTGTAGGATATCTACTGCGGTATCAATTTCTTTATCTGGTAAAATCAATTTAACTAAAATGGGAAATCTGTTAATAAAGTACTTAACATCCGAAAAAGAAGCTTGCTGAAGTCTTGAAACATTAGCTACTTGAGCATGCAGCACAACTTCATCTTTTATGGGAAATTTATGCAAAATATAGTCACATGCCCTGCATAAGTATTTTCTGATATTAATGTAAAACTGCTTCTGTTCTTCTTTCGATAATTCAGACACAATCTTTCCAGTAGCAGTTCCAATAACCAGATCTTCATCCTCTTTTTGGTTCTCTCTCTTGTGGTAATCAACATCATAGATCGTATTGACATGCAATATTCCACAGGGTTTTACAAATTTCGAGAGGATATTTCTGAATAATTCTCTGAGCATAGAATTAAAAATATGAATTTTTGGAATTCTACACTGCAGAGTTTTATTAGCGACATAAATGCATAAACAAGCAATATGCTTTGTTTAGGTCGGAAGAGAGGAACATAAAAATTCGTTCTTCGCGAGATAAATTTTTAAAACTAGACTGTTCCAGTTTAGGAAGTTTTTTTTCTTGTGATGATTCCATTTCACTTTTCCTTTTATTACTTCTAGAAGTGCTTGGCTGAGTACTACCAGTTACTGATGGAGAAACATGCTTCTTGATAGAACTTGAAGCAGCAGAAGTGACTGCATTTTGACAAACTTTGGGAATTTTGCAGCTGTCCAAAGATGAAGAAATATCTGGTTTAGAAACCTTTACTTCTTCTTTAAAAACACTTAGGAGTGGATTCCACTGCTCAAGGATCCTTGACAAACATATGCCAAGTGAAAGCCAACGTGTGCAGACATGTTTAAGAATTTTTCTTGTTTCAGTATTATGGATTTGCTGAAATTTTTTTAATTTATCCTTCCTTTTGGAACTCTTTTCTAGATAATAATAGATATCTACAATACTCTCATCAATTTGAACTGGCAAACAAGCAGCACTTTTCTCTGCTGCTAAATTAATTAGGTGGCAGACACAGCCTACTACGTGTAGAGTTGAATTTTCGTTTTTTAATATGCCTGCAACACCAGCCTTTGCTCCTATCATTACAGGTGCATTGTCTGCACCAAAAGCTAGAAAATTATTAAAGGGAACTTCATTTTCTTTTAAGACCTTAATAATTAGTTGGGCAATATTACACCCAGTTGAATCCCCTTCAAGAGCAGGAACAGTTAACAAATTGGATTCGATTTCCGATTTAACTGGGTTAAAGCAGGTAACAACAACTGGATACAGTTTTGAATCTGTATTGTTGCTGCCATCTGTAGACATACAGAATGGAGCAGTTCTAATGAGATCCAACAATGCTGATTTATACTTCATGCCCATTTCCTAAACAATTGCAGTTGTTTTGGTTCTTCCGCTGGAGTACTTTTTGGCAATTTCGCTGTCCGGAAACATTTTCCGGAATAAAGAACCTGCTTGGTCCGAAGCGCTCAAAGGAAGATTGTGTTCGACTAAAAATGCGGAAAAGAAGCATTCCGCATTTATCACCCTTTGGTCCTTAGATTGGGAAAAGACATTCAGTTTTTTATTCTGATCAACAATCTTCACTTTATCTTTATGTTTTAGTGTTGAGACGTGTTTCACAACATCCGATCTTCCACCATGAGCCACGTTAAAATCAGTTTGACACACGACGCACATGGCAAACGTGTTGCCTTTCCTTGACGAAATAATACACGGAAACTCATCCGTGTATGTCTTCTGAAAACTCGATGAGTACTTGATTTTTTTAGAAGACATATCTCTGCAAATCAACGAAAATTAGCCGATCATAAAATAGACATGACACTATGAACACCGCGTGCACATGATAAACAACAAATAAGATTGAGTATTGTAACGTGCTACAAGCTCTTTGCTTTCGCTTATAGCTCACAAATAAGATTTAAGCAGCGAGCGCAGACTTGCCAACCACAATTTTAAAACTTTCTTTACAAACAATCTAACATAGTGATAGCATACTTCCGAAGTACATGCCTTGGAGGAGGAAATCTCCCAGCCATCCTCGGCCATTCAGAGCTCTTTAGTCAATACGTCTTAAAGACGCTGAAATCTCATTGGACTACTAGCAGATGACGTGTTTAGCCATGCCTACTAGATAATACATGATTTAGACACTGCGTGGCAACATCTTGTGATGAAAAGATACTGTCATGTATGGGCAAAAATAACGAAATATCATAAGATTATCGTACGAAAGACGGAAAATCGGGAGAAAAACTTTTAAAATCGTAGTGGCGGGAGTTCGATCAAAAATCGGGAGTCTCCCGCCAAAATCGGGAGACTTGCCATCTCTGTAATAGATTTAATTTTTCTATAGAGAAAAAAAGAGAAAGTTAAAAACCCAATATAATTTAATTTTATTAAAGACGTCAAAATGTGCAAAACTGAAAATGATTTTTAATTCAAAAATCTTATTCAGATACTTATATATATATATATATATTTTTTTTTAAGCCACATCGGAATTATAGAATGATTAAGGAGTTTTTCATAAAATAGTTTGACTTCATTTAATTCTATTCATTTAAGCTGAATAGTCAAATACCTGTAATGCAATTAAGTGAAAAGTGGCAGTGGTGTGGTGAATTTTCTTACACTATTTTTTTCACTTGCATGAATTTAAAGTACAACCATTTTTGCATTAAAAGCATTACTCATAGGTATCTGTTTAAATAACTAATTTAAAACTTACTAAATTAAAATTAATTTAAAACTTACAAAAAAAAAATTTTTTACACTTTAAAAATGAATCTATTTTAAGGTATTTTTCAATGTACCTTTAAAGTACATTTTTATAATATTTTTGTAAAAGCCGTTAACTTCATACGGCACTCCTAAATCATAAAACAATATTAATAACAAAAAAATAGGATTAGAAAAAAATAGTAGCATGATAATGTATAGTAACTTTTAAAATCTAAAGTTTCAAACTTACATTCCACCTCAATACCAACATGACGTCGAGCACCTTTCCCAACACCATTATCAGCTACACAATAATAAGTGCCTCTGTCATGTTTACTAATATTGTGGATAGCAAGAATATTTCCCCGATACACAGCTCCTCCTGTAGGTAAGATATCATTGTTTTCACGTCTCCAAGACACCTTTGGTTCTGGATATCCTGTAGCATAGCAGTGTAAGAAAACTGTTGCTCCTGATGTTGTTTGAACTGTTTGTGTGCTGTTGTCCAGAATCGCTGGAGGAACTAAAAGCAAATCATAATGATAACATGAATTATAAAAAAAACTAATATTGTAGGTACTGTGGTGTACGTGATTTGAACACGCAGTAACGCCCATTTCTCAGAAATCTCAACAGTAACGCCTACTTCGGTGGATGGTCCACATTAAAAAAAAACAGTTGATTTGCTGTTAATATAAAAATGCTCAAAAGAAGAAAAAAATTTTTCCGGTGAAGTAATTAAAGTCTCCTGGTCAATAAACAATAATGAAGAAAAAATGAGCGAAATGCTACAAAAATAAATAATGAGCAAAGTGCTATAAAAAAATAATAAATAAAAAAAAAGAAGCAAAAATATAATGAGCAAAATTAACTAAATATATTAATAGCATGAATCAACTAGTGGTAATCGCTCTTCGAATTCTATCCCAGATAAAATTCTGGAAGGGGAGTAATGTGGTGTAACTAACTACAAATAATAAATACGAATTCAATAGTATATATGACATGTTAACTTGATTCTATCTTGAGGTACCTTTTGATAGATGAAGGTTGACATGGTCGATAATTAAAATCCCCCGCAGTACTTTATAGCAACAGAGTTGGCAAAAATCATGATTTTTTTAAATAAAATTGGAATTTTTATTTTAATTGGGTTATTTCCATTCAAATCAAATTATTTTTTCCTTACTTTTTTTACATTTATAAATTAAAGCTTTGACAAAATGTATTAATAACAATAATTTATATCATTCAAAAATATTATTAAAACTAAAATAATTTATGTTTTCAGCTAAAATGGTTAAAATTATCATTTAATTATTAACAATAATTTATATCATTCAAAAATATTATAACTAAAATAATTTTTGTTTTCTACTAAAACGGTAAAAATTATTATTTAATAACGGCAAACAAACTGCCGAATAAATAAAATCATTTTTTTTTTTATTCAATATCTATACCCTCATGAATCATAATAATATATCATTGTTTATATGCACTAACTACACATTTAATTAATTTTAAAAATACTTGTATTTACAGAAATTTAAAATTAAATTAGTATAATTGAAGCATATACATTAATAGCAAATTATTTGACATATATCTAATGGAAAATTATAATTGAAAATTTTCAAACCACTTTTATTCACATTTAGTTTGTTATTTTTCCCCTTTATCTACCTATTAGTACTTTCTATACATCAAATAATAATTTACATGCATATTCCTTTCATAATTTCTCTAGACCAAACCTTCATTATCAATGAAATCTAACTTAGAAAAAAAATAATAATAATAATTTTAAGAATATAATGACAAATTATAGTTTTAAAATATTTCTACTAAAATCATTGATGAAAAAAAAATTAAAAAATAAATAAATAAAAATTAAATTTAAATTGCAATTTGACTTAAATTGCAAGAATAAAACTGATAAGACGTAAAAACAATTCATGAAACAGCTTTAAAAATGAAATAAAAAGTTTATTCTTACTTCTAACATAGACCCAAGAATCTTCAGTTAACTTGCTAGATGATGCAATTACTACTTGGCATTGATACAATCCTGTATCCACTTTTTGAATTTTTGTAATCTAAACATAAATAGTTTAGAATTAAAATTACTTCAATAACTTTTATTTAACTAATAGACAGAGTTATAGATTAAAGAAATACAATTATTACAAGATAAATTAATACAAATGGAAACAATAGATCTAATTGTATCGATTAGATCAGAGACCGTTAAACTTTTTTCATCATCGCCCTCCAAAATTTTTTTTCTCTTACCGACACCTCTATAAAAAAATTGATAAAGAAATTACCTGTTTCGAATGACTTATTTTGACAAAATCAAATTTTTACATTAATCAACGAGAAAGATGATATTTCAGGGGTGATTGTGAGCCCAAGTCAAAATTCCAGAAAATTTCTTATGTTAAGAAAAAAAAAAAACTTTTAAATTGAAAAATTAGAAAAAAATTTGAACAGGGTTTTTTTCCTTTTTCTAAATATTTCTTAGTTTGCTTAAAATATATTTAGAATTTTACACATACCTATGATGACCTGCAGAAATAATTAAAATTTACAAACATGTCTTTTTTTCTTGAGTCTAGGATTATAATAACTATTTACTGATAAAAAATCAGCTCATAAATAATCCTGAATATAAGCTTATAAAGTATCTGACTCTCCCTTAAAAATGATATTTTGAAACGTCTGGACCTTCGATCTCGGGAAACTTCCGGATCACTATTAGCGAAAAATCTGGAGATCCTGATTTTTTCCGGAGCACAATCAGCCCTGATATTTGACTAGATTAGCCCTGTTTGGCTTGAAATTAGATCATTTCAATTTTAAATGGCCCTAGAGCTTCATATTCAAATTATTTCTCTGCTTAGTTAAAATAGAATTAACATGAAATATGCCAGATTCGACCATATATAAGCATAGAAATGCAAGTAAAAAGAGAAATGCCACATTACAAATTTTTACATACTATTCATATTCTTCCAAAATTTACTCTTAGCTGAATTGTTAAAAAGCATCTTTGCTTCAAGCTCAATTAATGATTCAATAACTTCATCTTTAAAATGACTAGAAATTTTCACCTGGAGCAGAAAGTGGCATGATAATCCATTCTGGGATATCTATATTTTCAGAATCTCTGTAGCGTAACTCAAAATTATCGCTAAATCTCAAAAAACTCTGTGATTGAATAGCATTGTTATTCATTCATTGACTCCTAATCGGCCAATCTAGATCGGATTTTTCTCTAACTGTATAGGCCCAAGATGTTGAGATCGCCCTTTTTAGTGACCCCTTGATTAGATTGTAAAGAATGTTTTTACTTAAATAGAAAACAGGAGCTTACAGGAAGTAATAATTTAAATTTTTGGTATCAAATATTAAGTTTTAAAAATACCTGAGTAGCAATAGTCGTAGGTTACTAGATGGATAAAATGATCAATGGAAATAATAGATTTAATTTTATTGATTAGATTATAAAATGCATTGAAGAGCAGCTTTAGGTGAATGAAAAAGATTAATGTATTGCCAAAGAAATAACTTGTTATTAAATAGATATATAATGAACAATTGTTTTTATTGTAATTTTGTTGTTTAAACCTAACATAAATTTTTAATAATAGTTGTTCTTAATTTTTTTATAATATAAATTATTTCATATTATTTAAAAACAGACCTGATTCAGTTGATAATGTAAAAACTTAATTTGCTTCAAAAATTATAAGGGGGGGATATGTTTCAAATACACAATATTAGGTATCTTATCATGAACTTGTAAGACGTGATTCATTCAAGTCTAGTAACTTTTGAAAAGGGGCATTTATTTTCAAGCATTTGAAACATTTGTCTACCTATTTTCTTACTATGTTTGAAACATTTTTCTACCTTTATAATCTTAGAAATAAATTTTTTACATTATCAAGAATATCAGTTTCTTAGGATTATTTATCTCAATAGTCCTGATTATTAAGACTAAAGCATACTTTATTTGAAAGTCATAGTTGATGTGCAAATATCAAACAAAAGTAAGAAAATGCTTATATTTTCATCTTATGGTCTAAAAGCAATTATCATATCATAGCTCAATAAACAAATTCACTTAAATAGTTAAGTTATTCACCTGTAAGGTATATGTGCTACTTGCTTCATCATGACGAATTGAATATCTTTGATCAGGAATGATTTGAGTACTACCACTAGATATTATAGAATTGGCACCTGTTTTGTTATCAACTTTGACCCAAAGAACCTATTAAAAGAAATAAACATATTTAAATATTAATAAGATTTCATTTTTAGTAATTGTTTAGTATGTTACATATAATAGTACATTGTTTATCAAAAAATTATAATTTACCATAAAAAATAATTTTATTTAAATTTTGTTTAAATTATTTGTTAATTTTTATATTTGTTTTAATATTTATTAATTTTGTTAATTTTAGTTTAAATTTTGGAGGGTAAAAAAAATAGTTATATTTAGTTAAAAGTGATAAAATCTTTAACAAAATTTAACATTGAAGAAAACATTTCAAAAAATATTACTTTTCAAATACTTTACTTGGAGTAAATAAAAACCTAAAATATAGCCTCAGATACTATTAAAAAAAAAAAGTTATAACCTAGACAACTCATGAGTGAAATTAATTATAAACAATATAAAATTGAGAGTTATTTAGAAATATATTTACTGGATATCCAGAGGCCCACTGTACAGAACAATGAAGGTCAATTGTGTCCCCAACATTTGCATATTGTTCTTTTGTGATGTAAGATATAGATGGATTTTGTTGTCCAAGAGCTAAAAAATAGAGAGAAAATTATATAGTAAATAATATTATCTGGAAACATCTAAATTGAGTGGAGTTATTCAAATATTAAGCAAGTACATTATTAGTGCCTGAACTTTTTCACCCTTTCTGAAGAAAAATAAACAACTTGCAAGCCTGTCTCATGCTTAAAAGTGACTAAAATAAACTTTTGAGTAAAACAAATAGGAAAAAATTATTTCATACTAACTAATTTGATTTTAATAATTTTTATATTAAGACCATGCTTTTAAGTATACAAATTTTGATCCAACAATAAAAATAAATATTTAGCAACAGTTTTAAATTGTTAAGACATTGAAAAATGTTATTACTATCCTCTCACTTTGCTTTAAAAGCACTAGGAAAAAAAATTCTGAAAACTAAGAGTTATGTAGGAAAACATTTTAAATAATATTTAATTGAAAATATAATTAATATTTTTTTAAGAAAATAGATCGTACCTAGAATTTTGAAAATTTCCATAAGAGTTTGTACCTTTCTATTGCAAAAACATCTTTGTACCGTTTATATTTTTATATTACCTTAAGTAAGACCTCATTTTGTAAGCAAATACATAATAATTTTAAACACAAACTCCTGGTTGCATTTTTAAAATGTGTTTTTATGTGTGGAGACTGTAATTACAAAAAGATGCAGTAATGAGAGTAAATTAGAAAAACACCATTTTTTTAAATTCTTTTTTAAATTTTAAGATATTTTCTTCTGAACTACACCATGTGCTCTATAATTTAAAAACATAATAGATATTGTTTGTTTTACATTTTAAAATATAATTTGTAAATTTAATCCAAATTGATAATGGTTTAGAAATTGGCCTAGGGGGCATTCTTTAAATGGCACATGCCTTCTTTTATCTTCTTTTTATCGCCTATATTTACATAATTTATCAAAAATTAAGAAATGGCAATGAGTAATTAGTTGAAAATTTGTTGAAAAACATGTTTTTGTTTTTCATATTTCAAGTAACTAAATTCTGATTTCGACTCACAATTTTTTTAATTTAAAAACTGACAAAAAATCAAAATTACATGTCAGAAAAATAAATGTTCGAATTATTATTTAAAGCAATTATTCAGCCATTCAAAATTATTCAATTCTTAAGAAGAGTGAAAGAGAACACAAAAATGTCATGCTAACTTTAAATTGAAAATTAAAAAAATAAATTATAAATAAAATACACTAAAAATTTCGAAAAAGAAAATTTAGCAATTTGATTTTATGAAGTTAATATTTTGATATTATAAATCAAATATAATTGGAACACAAAACAATAACTATCTAAACACTTGTAAGTAAATTATTTTAACTGTATCTCAATAATATTAATAACAGCCATAAATTTCCTCTTAAATTTTAAAGTTTTTTAATTTTATTTTTATTAACAAAGTTCTTATAGACAAACAATAATGTCATTTTATTATTGTTTGAAATATGATGGAGAAAAAAAATTATGTACTGACTGAAATCAAACGCATTAGAATTTTTTCAAACAGTGAAACAATTATGAACCCTTAGGTAATTATTGGCCCCTTTAAGTACATTTCAGGTATGAAAAATAATTACAGGGAAAGTAATTACAAAACCATAGATTTTGCCAAATGAATGAAAAACTGTTTCATTTCTTTAAAACTATCCATATTCATAAAAATAAATTACTACATTTAGTACAAATCAAACAAATCTTTACCTGCTTGCGAAGAAAATCAAGAGAGAGTAATTAATTTAAATGAAGTCACCAACAGATTTATTGAGGTGAAATTACATTAATTAACCCTTAAATTAAATGGTATTGCAATTAAAATTTAGAGTTCTGTAGAGAAAAGTAATCTTTGTAACCTGAAAGATATATTTTATTCAAATACAGCCAGAGATTACACAAAAGTTGGGAACACGTACAAAATGATGCTTAAGACAAAATATTTATTATCTGCATTTAAATAGACAGTCATACTATATCAGAATATGATGCATTTTTTCTCTGTAACACTTTCATAATAAAGTAAATTATTTAAAAAGTTCAGAAATATGTGTTGGGTACATGGAACAGTAATGATATTTCACGTATTTTATTTTTAAGAAAATATAATTCAAATACAAAATGCATCTGATGCATTATTTTTTACTCCTTGTGAGTATTTTAAGCAAAACTTTCCATTAAATAATGAAAAAAAATATATATATGCATATTTATGGTTACTAGTTATACCCTTCGAGTTTGTACCTATCTGTGATGTTGTTTTTAATTTCTCACGGGCCCCTGCCCAGAAGTTGCTAAGACTTGGCGATTATTCTGCCACAAATCACTATACAGAAATCTCCCCTATTTATATATATATATATATATATATATATATATATATATATATATATATATATATATATATATATATATATATATATATATATATATATATATATATATATATATATATTATTGAGAAAATAACAATTATGTATGTTATGGTTCTTATGTATTATCGCAACCAGGTTGGCGCGATTTGTATATTACGTTTTTTGTATGTATGCGATTTGCACTCAGGGCCTGATTATTGCCTAGGCCCAATAGGCACGGGCCTAGGGTCCACACTTTCTGGGGGGCCTCAAAAATTAGTAAAAGGTCTACAATATCACTTTCTTTAAAAAAAAAAAAATACTGAAAGAAACAGTTTTTCTCAAAAAGGCATTTTTTATTTCAAATTTTCTTTATATTGTGATAAACCAAACTCGTGTAAAGAATGCACTAATCAAATTTGACAGTACAGCTGAATTTTAATTGGTGCAATTTTTACTCCAACAGCTTGAGCAAATACAACGAGAATGCATGTTCACAAAGTCTCTTATAAATGATTAGTGTCAACAAGTATACTTAAGAAATAGGTAAAGCTGAAGATAGAAGGCGGTAGTGACTTTTAGCAAAGGTCACTTATTTCAATTGTGTGTGGTCACCAAACTATTTTTATTTTCATACAACATTGTTCTGTTGTTTTATATTTTACTTTAATATTTAGATGCGTAAACTGTATCTTAAAAAATAGTCTTCAACTGTCTGCTTTCAAAAGTTTTTAGAATGTTTCTCTTGAATCATGCAATTCAAGATTCTTTTTATTGTTAGGACTACTCTTCAGAAATGTAATTTCAAAATATTTTGTTAGGGGCCCGGAAAATTTTGTGGGCCTTGGGCCTGAATTTGTCTTGATCGGTCCCTGTTTACACTGATGTTTTTCTAAGTTTAAGTGCCACTGTCCGGTATACATTTGCCCGGTTTATCCTACACTGATGTTTTTTTAAGGTCAAGTGCCACTGCCCGGTATACATTTGCCTAGTATATCCTACACTGATGTTTTTTTAGTTCAAGTACCACTGCCTGGTATACATTTGCCCGGTATACCCTACACTGATGTTTTTTTAAGGTCAAGTGCCACTGCCTGGTATACATTTGCCCGGTTTATCCTACACTGATGTTTTTTTAAGGTCAAATGCCACTGCCCGGTATACATTTATTCCAGATGTGTGAAGAAAAATAATATAAATCACTTTGGGCTGCCGTAAGTAGGGTCGCCAAATTTGGCGATTTATGCGAATTTTGGCCTGGTTGCGTTAATACGTAAGTACCGTTATCTTTCATAAAAAATGCAAAATATTTGAAATTTTTACCCCCCGAAGTTTAATTATTTTTACACTTTAGTCGGATTTTTTTTCCAGTAAATTGAGCTTAAAGTCTTTGTTTTCTCTTGTCAACAGAAATCAGAAACTCCCTCTTGATTATTATGAATGTAAGTTATATTTAAACGGCGAGTTTAATCGGCAGGTATCCAAAATGTTTTCTAACATACAAAATTATTAATACCAAATGCCGTTATATGGGCAGTTATTCTACTAAACATCTGGTCCAAAGAAAACGAAAAACAGTTAGTTACTAATATTTTTACAAAACCATTAACGCAGAACAAAAATTTTCATTCAAGAAAAACTTATGAAACAATAATAACAAGATAAAAAGAAGAAAAATATGTCAAAAAATTAAATATTCGTTCATAAGGATGCGAAGTAGAAACCACACCCAACATATTAAAAAGTCAAAAGCAAATAATCAAATCTTACCAGCGGTACATAGCATTAAAGCTAAAGAAATTAAAAATAAACACTCAATAAATTTCATGATTGATAAACAAATGCACGCTTAATCATTACAATTAAATAATAAATGCAATAGCAAATAAACAAATTTTCTATGTATATTTTTTAAGTTTATGAAACGCTTTTGGATACCTATTTCTACACTGCTTAGGCTTCTAAACAACTACCTGGTGATTTTTATTTCTTGCGTAAGGGTCATTCACACTCACACAGAAGAGTCGCGTATGCGAATTTGAAGATGCTATTGAGAATCTGATTGGCGAGTTTTTTTCGCCCGTAAATATATGCTTATAGTATATCTTTAAATGTATGCCTTCATAACAATCAACAAAATCCCAAGACTCTTTTAAACAACTCTAACTCTTTAAAGAAAACATAACACGGGTATTTAGGACTCCGTGGCCAAGTAATATCACCCACAAAACGTTATGCGAAGGGTGGAGGTAGCAGGGTTCGAATCCCCTCATAAATCTGGCTGTCCCTGTTCTTAGCAAAAGATTATAAGCCTAAATTTAGTACTCGAGCCGGCAAATGTATGTAATTTCAATAAATAAATGTCCTGTAGTGAACAAATCGTAAAGAGACGGTTTCAAGTTGAACACCGAAGTAGTTGTAAGTTCATTTGCGTCACACTAGAGCTGCACAATGGGCTATTGGTGACGGTCTGGGAGACATCCCTGAGGATGATCGAAAGACAAGACATCACAATTTTGATCCTCTGCAGAGAAGATGGCACCCCCGCTTCGGTAGCCCGACGACCTGCACGCGAAGTCGAGCACTTTACGGTAGAACAGTTTAACGAGGACCAATACCACACACCCTCGGTCCTTACGCAGACTGATCCAAGTGGTCCCCCACCCGCATACTGACGGCAGCCAGTGATGCTTGACTTCGGTGATCTGCTTGGAATCGTGTCTTAACGATCAGTCTACTGCGGGACTAACACCGAAGTCAAGGACCCCAGACTGCGATCAGTAAGCGGATGGGTGAACACTTTAATCAGCCTGTGTAGGAACCGAGGGTGCACGGTATCGGTTCTCGTTAAACTGCTGTACAGTAAAGTTCTTGACTTCGCACACCAAAGTGCTACCAAAGCAGGGCAGCCATCCCCTCTGCAGAGGATCAAAATTGCAATAGCGTGTCATCGGATCATTCTCAGGTATGTTTTCCAGACCGTCGCCAATAGCCCATTGTACAGCTCTAGTGGGACGTAAATAAAATTCATACCTAGCGACTTCCGCGGATGGAATTTTAACTTGCCGATCCGTGACGAATATAAACAATATACATCCATTTTCGTGTCTACTTTATTTAAAGCTATTTTTGTTCTTTCTTTTTTGACAAAGTATTGATGACCTTTTTACTTTCTCTATTTTTGTTCTGCAAAACAAAAATTAATGGAAATAGGCAGTTTCAATTGGTAAAATGATAAAAGCAAAAGTTCTTTATAAAATAGTCGTTGTTGTTGTTGTTGTTGTTCATTTACGTCGCACTAGAGCTGCACAATGGGCTATTGGCGACGGTCTGGGAAACATCCCTGAGGATGATCCGAAGACATGCCATCACAATTTTGATCCTCTGCAGAGGGGATGGCACCCCTGCTTCGGTAGCCCAACGACCTGCACGCAAAGTCGAGCACTTTACGGTAGCACAGTTTAACGAGGACCAATACCGCGCACCCTCGGTCCCTACGCAGACTGATCCAAGTGGCGACCCACCCGCACACTGACCGCAGTCAGTGATGCTTGACTTCGGTGATCTGCTGGGAACCGTGTCTTAACGATCAGTCCACTGCGGGACATAAAATAGTCGTAGATTGGCGCCATCTGACGCAGTTGTTTCTAAATGCCACAGTTAGAGTTTTACAAATCATAACCAAAAGCTCGTTTCCCAAATTTAGTATTTCATGCCCAGAAAATCAGTGCTACGTTTGCTTCATCTTATGTATGTGAACAGGTGTTTTCAACTATAAACCTTTGAAAAAATCATTCAGAAGTAAACTAACAGACAAACATTTAGCCTTGAGCATTAAAATATTTGAGCATTATATAATATTTAAATTAAAACTTGCATATCGTTTTTCTATTTTAGAAGTTTTTACTTGGCCCACCTAACTTCTTTTCTTCGTTTTTTTGCCCTCGACCAAAAAAGTTTGCCCATCCCTGCTCTAGACCATGGGGGAAACCAAGGAAAAGATTGCTTAAAGATATTGAAAAGGATGTGGGGAAATTAAAAACTAGAAGTGTAAAGCCCAGAACCGTGAACTATCCTGAGGACGGCTCGGGTCCTCTAGCAGTGCCGTAACTTCATCCCTCGGGGCCCTGGGGCAAACATTTTTGGCGGGGGCCCTGTTATTTATTATATTAGCAAATATATTTATGAAAACAAGTTATTTGTTCACATATAAATTGGGTTAGAAAACATTGTAAGTTTTCCACGTGGCAAAATACAAAATTTCAGCGAAATCGATTGATCCTGAGTAAAAAAATTTTAAAAAATTCGTACTTATAAAACTCTATTTCTCAGGAACTAATGCACTATTCAATCAATTTCGCTCAAATTTGTATTTTCCATGTGGAATTAGATACTTTAAAATGATTAAAAAAAAAAAAAAAAACTATATGCTTTACAATTCAAAAGTTTTCAGATAATTATTGTTCCAAAGGGATCGTTAAGACACGGTTCCTAGCAGATTACCGAAGTCAAGCATCACTGGCTGCGGTCAGTATACGGGTGGATGACCACTTGGATCAGTCTGCGTAGGGACCGAGGGTGTGCGGTATTTGTCCTCGTTAAACTGTTCTACGATAAAGTGCTCGACTTCGCGTGCAGGTCACCGGGCTAACGAAGCGGGGGTGCCATCCCCTCTACAGAGGATCAAACCTCAAGGGATGTTTCCCAGACCGTCGCCAATAGCCTATTGTGCAGCACTAGGGCGACGTAAATGATCAACATCAGACTATTATTAAATAAAAAATAATAAATATTTACTAAAAGTTATTTTTTGCATGGAATTATCTTTAGATAACAGAATTTTATAATCGTGTGCAAAATTTTTTCAATTCCCTTAAAAAGCTCTCGATCTGTAGTGAAATACAAAAAAAATAAAATTAACATTTGGGGGTCCAAACTTTGGATAGATCACCCGACCCAACTATTGGGACCATATTTACACCGATTAAGCTACCTCCTATATTACGGGGGTTAGAAAATCGAATCTGTCGAACAAAAGTTATGTTTATTCAGAGAAAGTATGTTTTTGTGTCTGATTGCGCAACTTAAAATAAAATATCATGCACTAATCAATTTGCATATTTGATGTCACACCCTTGAATTATTAAGATGGAGTCCTAGAACATGAAGATCCGATCATTAAATCAAAAGTTATTCAGAGTGGTACTTATTTGGTTCACTGTACGTAAATGTTACCAATTTACGACATATCACCAAGAAAATATGATAGGGGGGAAATAGCTATTCATGTTGTCTACTCCTGTCCCCCATAGCCTCCTTTTCCTCTAAATATAATGCTATGAAAATATCATATAAAAATATAATGCTATATATTTTTTATTTTTTATAATCATAAAATACCAATTTTATAAACCTGTTGAATCCGGTTACTGTATCTATCGTTAGTAAGGTTTTTTCAAGACAATACCATTATAAAAATGAAAATTATTTTTTAGTTTCAAATCTAAAAGTTTTTGATCGCGTTATAGAAACTGAAGGAAATCATAGACTTTTTTCTTTTCTATCAGCACATATACCTACATTTTAAAAAGTCCTAATTGAAAAAATATTCAGAAATTTTTCTCTATATACAGGGTGTTTATAAAGTCCTGGACCCATTTTGATGTTTAATAACTCATAAAATAATAAAGATAGATTGAAATTAATAGCATAAATGGTTAGATAGACTCAAAAAGTTTCATGACCCTTGTGAATAAACTTCCACGTGTGCCCCCTTCGTCGCACAGAGAATACATAGTCAATTTCACGCCAGGTAGCGGCAAGCATGTCGGCATCCACAGAGGCTATTGCGGTTGTAATTCTGGCTTTTAGGTCATCAATGTTCAACACGATCCTCCTGTAAATATTGTCCCTTTATAAATCCCTAAAGAAAAAAGTCCAAGTATCAGGTGATCTGGGTGGCCAGGGAATTGGACCTCATTGCCCAATCCATATTCCTGGAAAATGGTCATTCAAAGAACTATGAACGATGATACCCGAATGAGGTGGTGCACCATATTGTTGCAATAAGACATGTGGCTGAAGCTCTTCTAGTTGTGGAAATACGAACTTTTCCAACATGTCTTAGTATACGACTGATGAGACCGTCTTTTCTGTAAAAAAGACTCGGCCCAATGACTCGGTCGTGCATTAGTCCACACCACACATTAACCTTTGGGGAATCCCTTTGTGCCTCACGGTATTCATGGGGGTTTTCAGAACCCCATATGCGAACATTACGGCGATTAACAATCCTCATTCGTAGCTCTTTGAATGACCATTTTCCAGGAAGATGGATTGGGCCAGGAGGTTCAATTCCTTGGCCACCCAGATGACCTGATATAACGCCGCTGAACGTTTTTCTTTGGGCATTTATAAAGGACAATGTTTACAGGAGGATCGTGTCGAACATTGATGACCTAAAAGTCAGAATTACAACCGCAATAGCCTCTGTGGATGCCGACATGCTTGCCGCTACCTAGCGTTAAATTGATTATCGACTTGATATTCTCCGTGCGACGAAGGGGTTCATTGACAAGGGTAATGAAACTTTTTGAGCCTATCTAACCATTTATGTTCTTAATTTCAATCTATCCTTTTTGTTTTATGAGATATTAAACATCAAAATGGGTCCAGTACTTTATAAACACCCTGTACATCGATTAACAAAAACAAAGTTGCCTTACTCCAATATGGACAGGTCCCTAGAAAATCGTTCTTGAATATTTGGCCTATGTATTCATGACACGATGTAATCATATGTGACAAAATTATGACAAAGAGTAATAGTTTTTTTTATGAAAGAAAAATGAGAAAAGTCAAAGCATATTTGCTAATTAAAAAAAATTTTTTTTAATGGTTTGTCATGGCAATGAATTTTAATTGCTACGCATTTCTAAGCTGATGTTCATAGCTTTTTTATTAAATAAAATGCGTTCTTTTATTAAATTAAACATGATTTTTTTTTATATAAAATAAAGATTGCATTTCATTTTTTAATGAAAACAAAGTTGTTAAAAACCCTAAAAATTCGAAGTTCCAATTTAAAAAATTTAAAGGACTTAATAATTTGAAAATATAAAATAAGAACAAAATCCATGCACACAATAAACAGTAAAATTATCAATTAAAGTATTTACTATACAAATTAAATTTTATATACGAACATAAAAAGAAGCAATTTTTATGTTACCATTCTTATAAAAGAATTCGAACAGTATATAAATATAAATGTATTAAATGAGTTAATGCAAACATTTACCTACCTCCTTATAAATAAATTTACATTTGGTTTTCTTATTTTCCAAAGAAATTTTTTATTAAGAATGGAAATTATCGATATCACGATTTATGTTTGAAAAAAAGGAAGTTGCAAATAATTTCAATAACTCTTAATTAAAGTTAGCTTTTATTTTGTTCAATTTTTGAAATTAAAATTTAACAGAAAATTTATATCTGAATTAAAAATGGTTAATTTAAATGACGCAATTAAATGAGCTAAAAACTGGAATTTAACTGGAACGTTTTACGTTTGTCTCAGAAAAAATCTCTTGACAAAATGACCTAAGTAAATGTCAACAAGAGTCATATTCTTGGATCCCTTAAAAGCTTACATCTATTTTCCTAGAACATCTAGATAATTGCTAGTTTAAGACAACTTAAGGGACATATAGATGGTACTGTAAATATATGACATTTTATAGAAGCACAAAAGAGCCCAGGGTCATAAATATGATTAAAGCAATTTAAAGAAGCAAAAGGTCATTTTCCCATGGTGTAAAAGGAGATGGCTATTTTTTGAGGAGTCAGATAACTGTGGGTCAACTCTGTGGGTGGTATGAAAGTTTCAACTCTTTCATACCACCCACAGTCAAAAGATGCTTTAAAATATATCTGTAGGATGAATTTTTTAGGTTTCAAAACAGTGGTACTTATTTTAGTCTTCGAAACACTTGTTATGTTTTTTTATGATGTGCTCCTCTTCTCTTTTCGTGTTTCAGTTTTAAATTTTTTTAATAAATTAAAAAATTGTAGAAAAAAATTGAAACAAAACCGAAGTATTTTTTTTGAGAATTTCTATTTCAATTTGGAAAATAGCTAATAAATTGGAAAAAAAGTAGTTTCTTTTTCTAAAGTTCTCAATTCTATTTTACTTTATTGTAGCGAATGTCAAATTTCAGAAGGGGTGGCGCACATTATCTTCCATCTCAATTAAATTTCAGAAGAAAATAAAGTTTTCGATTTGGAAAATTGCTTTGAAGTCGAAAATAAGAGTTAAATATAAATTTTACTTGACTTTATTCCTGCGAATGTCTGAATTTCAGAAGGGGTGAGGTATATTCTTCGCCCCCTCACTTTAATTTAAGAGGAAAATATAAAATTTTCTCTTTGGAAAATAGCTTCAAAGTTTTTTTTTTTTTTTTTTTGTTTTTTAAAAAAACAATTTTACTTGACTATTATTTCAAATGTTTACATTTCAGAAGATACAAAACACATTTTAGCCCCCCTTACTTTATATCAGAAGAAAATAAAGTTTTCTATCCCCTTACTATAATTTAATACAAAAATGAAGTTTTCTATTTGGAAAATATCGTCGAAGTTATGAAACAAAACAATTTTTAACTATAATCAATGGGTTCTCTATAGCTATTCATACATTCAATCCTACATGATATGAGTACTATGAATATGAAATACTATGATAGAATGGTTAGGTTTCTATCTTTTAATAAAATGTTTTGCACTATCAGATTCTTTCTTTTTTAATATTCAACTGGTTATTATATGCTATTTGTAATTGGCCAAAGGCATGAAACTGGTCTCTCCCCAGCTGGCGTATTCAAGCGTTGCGATCGCCAATTATGAATGTAATGTGTGATTTGTAGTTATAATACAATATGAAATTTGATTATGATATTTTAAATGTTATTCATAAGATTATAAAATAAAGTTTTACCATAGTCCCAAATTACTTGATTAAATATTTTATTGGCTTCAAAAATATACAAATTGGAAATAACAATCGACATATTTCAAGCACACAAACACAGACGCTCATTTTCAAGACTTGTGAGATGTGAATGAGAAGAAACATAAGTGATTTAAAGTATAAAATGTAAAGTTGCCAACTGAAAATGGCAAAATAAAGGTTCATAGTCTTTTATGCTAAACATTGAAAGACACTACAATTGTTTTAATCTCTTTAGAAATTCCTTAATTTTTTTTCCTCCTTCCACTTATCTAAATATCATTTATTAAATTACTGGGAAATAATATTATTTAAACTAGATTAAAAATATAAACTATTTTAATTATTAATTCAACACTTGTTTTTAAAGAGTTCTTCCCACTTGTGTTAGAAGAAATCTATTTCTTCAGAAGCAGTTTTTTTAGAAGTTCAGAACTTGTTACACCTGTAATATATATACAAGTTGCAGGTCATCATTAAAATATAAGAAAATTTAAATTTTAGTTTACTGTTTTTAAATATTGTACTCAATTAGATTCTATATATTACAATATTTTGGTTAATTTAATTCCCCCCCCCCACTTAAGTTTGAGTTAAAGAGTTTAAATTCACTTCCAATTTTTTTCTCTTAAGTTTGAATTAAAAAGCCTACTTACTGTATTTCTGTGTTTTCAAAAAATTAGAGAGTCCACAGAAGTAAAAAAAAAAAATGTTTTTCCAACGCATGTATAAGTAAACAGGACATTTAAAAATGTTATCATTTAATAGGCAATAAACAATCATGGAATTGGTTAATGAGTTCTTTTTAGGACTTCTTTCTTAGAAATGGTTATTGATAGGAAGCACAACTACTGAAATTAACTAACTTAATATAAAGCTAGCTTACTAGAAGAATAATCAATAAAATTGTCCTAAAAATAAATTTAAAATTAAAAAAAAAAAAAAACTATATTTAATAAATTAACAATGTGTTATTGCATAAAATTTATACATAAAATAAATCTTTGATTTACAATGCATACATTCCTAAATTTGTGATAAAAACATGTCTAATTAAAAACAAATAGGTAAAAAAAAAATTCTAAGCAAATGTGCTAAAATTATTCATACTTAACTTTTTAAAATGTACAGGTACATACAATTGATGCACAAAACTTTTATTTTCTAATTATAACTTCCGTATAACTTAAAATTCATTTTCAACAAACAGCCAAAGAAATTGAGCTTCCATCTTCTATAAACATCATCACCCAGAAAAGAAAGATATAATTTAGAGGTCTTTCTAAAATATGATAGAAATAGAAAAAACATAATTGAGAGGCATTTTTCAAAAATTATATCATCTGAAGAATGGCCTTCCAACTCAACAGATCTCAATTCCATGGATTACAGTGTATAATCTTTTTTAGAATCTAGGTTCTACACAAAACCTAATAGAAGTTTGAACTCTCTAAACCAAGCTTTTTGGCGAGAACGGGATAGATTGGAAGCAGAACACTGGAGGTCCATTACTGAAAATTTCAATAAGTGTTTGTGTGTATAAATCACTGCAAAAGACAGCCACTTATAATTAAATTAAATATACTTATAGGAAAAATTTTATTCATATTACAATTTGCTGTATTTATTTACTTATAGTAAAATTATACTAAAAATTGCTTGCTCAATTTTTTTATTACTGCGTCCTGGAAAACAGTTTAAAAACATTTTTGGCAAAATGAATTTTATTTTAAATTCCGAAAAAAACTCATGAAATAATTTGAAAACAAAATGTAAATGCAATACGTTTTTGTTTCATAACAAGTCGTGCACATTATTAAACCAAAAAATTGTCTTTTAAATAGTCCTGTCTTAGCAGAATTATACTTGATGTCCTACCATAAGACAATTGCAAATGTTTTGCTAATATCATCAAAATAAAGAAAAAAATCTCCCTAGTTAAATGAATGTTCGTTTTAATGAAATATAATTTTGTTTGAACATAAATAAGTTACATAGCAAATTATGTATACAAGTCCACAGAATAAAACAAAAAATGTTTACAGGATAAAAAAATTATTAGGGGAGAGTGGCTCACCTTGGGACACTTTTTTAATTTGATCAATTATTGTCAAAATTTTACCTGGTATTCTTGTAACATTTGAAGACATTTTTAACTAGGTTTTGATTTTGTATCTGTCATAGAAAAAAATTTAAAAAATGTTTAGTTACCTTGTTATTTGTCCCAAGGTGCACCTCCTAGTGTGGCACCTTGGGACAGTTAAAAAGATATGAAAAGTTAAGTAGAAATTTTCTAAAAATGGTATAACTAAATAAATATAAATTTTTTAATTTTGTTAATAAAGTTTTATTTTGTTTGTTTCAACTCCTTGTATGCAGATCCAATTGTTCAAAATCAAATACCAAACCTAAAGAACGTTCAAAGCTTTGCTCTGCTTAAGTTTTAACGAAATGTCATTTGAATCTATGTATGATTTGTCTTCTTTTATGGGATAAATAAATGTTGCAGATTGATTCACTCTTCTCAAAACTGATAACTCTTACTCATCTCCATCAACGCTACCTACAAGGGCAATAACAGATCTTTTACCAGCAAATTTGATATGAACAGAATCTCAAATATGTAATCTTGTTTCACTACTTTTTTCTAGATGTACCTTTTTCTTATCGTCAAATATTTTGTTGTCACTTTCACTGTTCATTTCATTTAAGCTGCAAGCATCATCACTGTTATCATTGCATAAATCACTAAGTACTGGTTTTCTTCTGGATGTATTTCTCACTAATTCTGATAGCATTAAATCCTCATCTTCCCTGATTTTTTTAATTATTTTACATTCTCCCAGTTTGGAGGAATGTTCATTTGGCTTGACGAAGCACACTCATATGTATGTGCACGTGCATCACATATTGTTAATCCTTAATGGTACTTGGAGGTTTGTAACATATAGTGTACCAAATTTGTTTCTTCCTCATCTGCGAATATTTTGTGACTCTGCATCACATTTAAAAAATATTTAAAGTTAGAATTTGGCTGCTCTCTTTTTTTAAAGGAAATAAAATTGCAGTTCAGAGTAGTCTTACTAATACTGTAGAATTCAGCAGCTTTCTTACAAGTCATTTCCTCTGATAAAATTTGCAGCTGCTTTTTCAACATTGTTAGCACAAATTGCATCATTTTTATATGTTTTGCTTCCAATTCTTGCGATAAGTTACGTCTAATGAGTTCCTAAAATAAGAAATAATAACTATTAATAAACACAGATTATATAAATTAAAAAATACTTTGCATGCACAATATCTTTTTGTTAAAAAAATATTTTTAATAAGGATTAATTACGCATATCTAGTGTCCCAAGATGGGCCACCTCCATATGTCCCAAGGTGCACTATATACTTAGTAGGATATTTTAAAATATCACACTTTTAGGCTTAGCATTAGAACAATTAAATATGATAGCTTCTAAAGGCAAAGCTTTATACTTCATTATATTATCATATCCATTATGAAAAAAAAAATTATTACAATTTCTTTCTACAACTAGTTAAACTTTTGTATATAAAAAATAAAAACATGCATCAAAATATAAAAATTCTAATAAATTCTTACCTGCTTAATCAATAGATTCAAAATATGTTCCAAGGTTAGGTGATGCTGACATATATCTGTATCTAAAAAGACTAAAAGACAATTTAAAATTTAAGACCAAAAATAAAAATGCCTCAAGGTGAGCCACTCTGTTCCTATTATTATTATTTTCCTATTATTATTTTTTTTTCCCTATTATTATTATTTTTTTGAGATATGGAAAGGAAATAAATTGTTAAAAAGTTCTGGTGCAAACAAATATTGGTCTGTAGGAACATCTACAGCATTCATTGCAATTGCGAGTACATTTTGCTTCAGAACGATCATGTTTACATAAGACTACATTTGTAAGCATTTAATTTTCTCTTCATTGAGTTGTTAATAGTCTTAGCATTGCAATTATTTCTTCTTTTAAGAAGAAATAATTGCAATGTTTTATCACTAAAAAAACTGGATTTTATTACTTTTAGAGCAATATTTTAAAATCTATTTGTGAAAAAAAAAAAAAAAAACATTAGAAAATAACAAAGGAAGAGTAAAAAAAAATTCTTTATCATTAAAGACACTGTAAATGGCAAATCAATTCAATTTTCATTCGTCCTTTGAAAGAAGAAAAAATAGGCTCAATTAAGAATCAAATGTGCAAGGTTTTTCCTTTACATTTTTTTTTTAATGTTCATTTATTTTTTCTATAAGTTTTACTTGAATAAAGCTTCTTTCTAGCATGAGTAACATAATGTCTATTTAATTTTGATCTATTAGTAAAAGATTTATTACACACACTGCATGAATAAGGTTTCTCTCCAGTATGAGTAAAATAGTGTTCCTTCAAATTAGCTTTTTGTGCAAATGTTTTATCACAAATAATGCATGAAAAGGGTTTCTCTCCAGTATGAACAATATAATGTCCTTTCAGAGAAGTTTTAGAACTGAATGATTTATTGCATACACTACATGAGTAAGGTTTCTCACCAGTATGAACAATAAGGTGCGCATTTAAATTATATCTCCTTGCAAAGGATTTATCACAGACACTACATTCATAAGGTTTTTCTCCAGTATGAATAAGATAATGTCTATTCAATTTAGATCTTTCTTTAAAAGATTTATTACACATAATGCATGTGTAAGGTTTCTCCCCAGTATGAACAAGATAGTGCATTTTTAAATTAGTTTTGCGTGTGAATGTTTTATCACACATACAACATTTATGTACTTTACGTCTAGTGTGAACAGGATAGCACATTTTTAAATGAGATTTTTATGAAACTGTTTTATCATGCATACAGCATATGAGGCTTCTTTCTAGCATGAACAGGAGAGTGTTTTTTTAAATACCTTTTTTTGTGTTAATGCTTTATTACACACATTGCATAAAGTTTTCTTTTTAGTAAAAACATAATAGTTTCTTTCCAGCATAAAGACGATTCGGTTTTACTGTTTTCTGCCCACAATGTAAATATCTTTGGTTAATTAAAATGGATAATATTTTATAACATTAATTAAATTACACACCACATAACACTTAAGTACAAGGAACAATTTTCATCACTATCACATCAGAAATAACACGCATTTTTTTTCGCAAAAAGGAATAATTTCGGTTAAATTATATTTATTTGCAAATGCTTGTATTCAAAGAACTTCTGAGACACAGTTGTTTTCTTAGCATGATTTCTTTTTAATAGTTAAAGCATCTTAAATGATGCAAGAAATATATCCGTACAATCAAGAAAATCCCGTTAGGAAAATGCATAAATCAACTGAGAACCATCAAGATATTCTATCGATCAATATCCGATACTCTTGTTGATAAAGTAATTGATCGAATAAATTGAGCTTAATGCTATCTGCTTACAGCTTTCTTGGGCGGGCGAGCAATAAGAGACTAGACAAAAGCTATAAGCTAATATCATGGAGCTTGTCACACTCGCATCTTCACCCATGCCGTAAAGAGCTTCACACTTAAATCATGTTCATTCTAGAAAAGTATCTACTTCATTCAATATGCCTAACATGCTATCTACCCAGACAGATAGTTTAAAGCAACACTCTATTGTTTCTACTGTAAAGAAACCTTATTCATGCAGTGTATGTGAAAAAACTTTCACATGGAAACACGGTTTACTTAAACACTCTCTTGTTCATACTGGAGAAAAATTTTACACGTGCAATATATGTGATAAATCTTTTAATGAAAAATGTAAACTAAATAGACATTCTCTTGTTCATACTTGTGAGAAACCTTATAGATGTAGTGTGTGTGATAGATTTTTTGCAAATGAAAATAATTTAAATGTACACCTCATTCTACATACTGGAGAGAAACCTTATTCATGTAGTGTATGTAGTATATCATTTGCACATAAATGTAACTTAAAAGCACACTATTTATCTCATACTGGAGAGAAACCTTATTTGTGCAGTGTGTGTAATAAATCTTTTACACATAGATGTAAATTAAATAAACATTCACGTGTTCATACTGGAGAAAAGCCTTTCACATGCAGTGTGTGTGATAAATCTTTTCATGACAGATCTAGATTAAATAGACATTCTCTTGTTCATACTGGAGAAAAGCCTTTCACATGCAGTGTGTGTGATAAATCTTTTCATGAAAGATCTACATTAAATAGACATTCTCTTGTTCATACTGGTGAGAAACCTTATTCATGTAGTGTATGTAGTATATCATTTGCACGTAAATGTAACTTAAAAACACACTATTTAACTCATACTGGAGAGAAACCTTATTTATGCAGTGTGTGTAATAAATCTTTTACACATAGATATAAATTAAATAAACATTCACGTATTCATACTGGAAAAAAACTTTTCGCATGTAGTGTGTGTGATAAATCCTTTCATGAAAGATCTAAATTAAATAGACATTCTCTTGTTCATACTGGTGAGAAACCTTATAAATGTAGTGTGTGTGATAGATTTTTTGCATATAAAAATAATTTAAATGTACACCTCATTCTGCATACTGGAGAGAAACCTTATTCATGTAGTGTATGTAGTATATCATTTGCAAATAAATCTACTTTAAAAGCACACTATTTAACTCATACTGGAGAGAAACCTTACTTGTGCAGTGTGTGTAATAAATCTTTTACACATAGATCGAAATTAAATAAACATTCACGTATTCATACTGGAGAAAAACCTTTTGCATGCAGTGTGTGTGATAAATCTTTTCATGAAAGATCTAAATTAAATAGACATTCTTTTGTTCATACTGGTGAGAAACCTCATAGATGTAGTGAATGTGATAAATCTTTTGCAAGTAGAAATAATTTGAATATGCACCTCACTGTTCATACTGGGGAAAAACGTTGATCATGTAGTATATGTGATAAATTTTTTTCTCAGAAAACTAATTTAAAAGAACACTATTTTACTCATACTGGAGAGAAACCTTACTTGTGCACTGTGTGCAATAAATCTTTTACAAATAGATCAAAATTAAATAGACGTATTGTTCATACTAGAAAGAAACTTAATTCAGGAAACTCTCATGGAAAAATTTAATTAAAACAGACACTATTGTGTTCTAAAGAAAAACCTCTCTAATTTGATCCTCAGTTTTGCTTTTTTTTATATTTATGAAGGAAAAAAGTTCTGTAAATTTTTTTTAATGCTAATTGCTTATATGTATGTATATCCTTTAACATTTGAGTTTTGTGTTAAATATATTTATCTAGTAGCTAACTAAAGCAGAAATTTTGAGCCCAATAAAATTCTTAGAAACTTTTATCAATACTTTAGAGTATGATGTTTGATATATTCATTTAATTTATTTATAAGAAGTTGCAGATAAAATTTTACATATCATTAAATATTTTCTGAAACAACGGAAATTACATAGTAGTTGAAAGATACTGTGTAACATATCATAGTAACTTTTTATACTTTATTATGTTTATATAAAGTATAGTGATGTAAAACTGACTTAAATTTTTCTCGATTTTCTGGTTTCTACTTTTTTAGAAACCAGATAAAGGTTCTGTACTGCACTTTTATTTGTTAACAATTTATAAGGATATCTTTATAATATATAAATAGTTCACACTAGGAACAGTTTTCATCTTGTTCCAATTTTAATATAAATGTTAAGAAACATCTAATCTCTCTTTTAATTTTTATTTATTCATTTTTTTTGTGTTGCTTTTGGCATCAAGTTAAGTGCAAGCTTATAAATTGAAAATCGTAAAATTGATAAATTTTTCGACAGCAATAGATAAATAATTATTATTTAAAGAAGAAAAATTGCAAAAGATACTCAAAATTAAGATAACTTTTGAACAAATAGGAATTTTGAAAAAAAAAATCTAGTTTAAAAATCTCACACGATTACTTATTGAAAAAAATTTTTTGGTATTTAAACTAATTGATTTTGCAAAATGAAACATGATAGAGTAGTAGTTGCCTATTATTATTGCTCTAAATATAGATTTATAGCAAGTTAAAGTCTGTTAAGGACGTATCAAATAAGAGCTGTGTAATGGAAAGCTTGATATTTTCAGAAAGGGGTTCAGGAAAAATAAGAATTATATCATCTTCTGTTACTACTAGGGTTGGGTTTTTGATTTCAAAAACTAGTTTTTCACAAGACACGTCTAAAACATGTCGAAAAGTGTCAAAAACCTGAGGCAAATTTTTGTTATCTTTGGGGACATTTTATTAGACACTACTATCATGCACTATAAATTATGATTTATTTTATATATCATGAATGAAAAATATATCCAAAATTATTAACTGTTTTTTTTTTTTTAAATAAATAAAAAAAAACTAAATACTATTAATATTTAAAAATCAATATTATTTGCTATATTATAACTATTCAGTTTTAACTCATAGTTACTGAAGGCAATAACTATGAGTTATCTATTATTAATCTAAATATTGATTTTAATTCTCATATGCCACATTTTAGTGAGATTTTTTTAAAATTAAGTAAAACTAAAGTAGCTGCCAATAATTGTGTGTTGTCAACTTAAGAAAGTTTGTTTTAATTCTCAATATTTGTTGTTAATACTTATATGTACATGAATATTGCCAATAAATCATGATTATGAATTGATATATTCCCTGATAAGTTAACTACTTATAATTTACAAAGAATATAAATGTCTGTTTAAGTAAGTTAATATTTTTTTAAATCAATATTTTTTAGGGGTTTACAATATTTAGTACACTTATTAAATAAATTTCCTAATTACATGTTATTTTTGTCTGTTAAAACAGTTTTGGAGCATCTACATTTAACTTCATGCCGGTCAGCATCAATCGGAAAAATGTTTTCAGTCTTATTAATTTAAAACAGAAAAATAAACTTAGAATAGAGGGGGCTTTGATTTGAAACTATTTTTCTGTAATTGCACGCTTCAGGGAAAGGAGTAGTTAAAATTGGAATGAAAAATTTATTTTACACATAATGAATAAGATGATTGTTTTTATATTTTTATTTTCAATAATTAGACAAATTAACAGATTAGATAAATTGCAATTTTACAAATTTTTATTTATACTTATTTAATATTTTCTACACCAAAATTTGGATTTTCAACAATAATTGTTAGAACAAAAAGAGGGTTGAAAGTCAAAATGATTCCAGAACATCATTGATTGATCACTTAATATGTACTTTTATTCTAAAATCCTCCTATATAATAGCTAATAATTATTTTTTACACTAAAATTTTTGGTTTTTGAGAATTGTCAAAAAGGGATTTGTAACATCACAGATAACACTGTCAATTGTCTAAAACTCAATAACAATGGTTAGGAACCGTTCAAAAAGTACGTACATCCCGAAAGGGGGGGAAGGGATTTGCTATTTTGTACGATGGGGATTGGGGAGGTATTATACAAAGTACGTACATTATAAGCATACACCAAATTTAAATTTGACTTTTTCCTACACATGTATTATACATATGTTTGTTCTTGTATTTGTTTTTCACACGACGACCACTTGTTAGAATGAGTAAATCAGTTCTCAAAAAAAGTTGTCTCGCAAAATAAAAAATTGCAAACACCAAACTTTCCCCGAAACTTTTTCTGGTACCAGTGAAAACATCCTGGAAGAAGCGCGTACAATCGAGTCGAAAGACGCATGGCACCGTTGAGTAGAGAGCTAAGTGGCGTGATTCTTCCGCACGATCATTTTGGTAGTCATTTAAACAATAGAGGTGAAGCGATTGATAAAGTTCTCGAGGAGAAAAATTTTGCAGAAGCAGGAAAGGTATTAGAGGAAATATGGTCCGATGTAGAAATTGACAAGTTTCCAGTTATGAGTGAATACATTCACCCGGAAAACTCAGAACTGTGTTCTTCACAAATTCGAGAAAAAGATCTGACTTGGCAAGCTAAGCGCATGAGAAACAGCCAATATCTACTGCAAATTGTTTAGCGTAACAATGAATCCTGTTGCTCTAAATTTCGGAGTTCAATTCTTAAGCTTGTGCCTAACAGATTTTTATCAGAGCATGTGCCCATAGCACAAATCGATGATGGACTTGATATTAATCAACCACGAGGAACTTTTCCATCATTATTTTTTATCTCAAACGTTGGAACCAATTGTAAAAGCTGCTGTTAATCAAAAAATAGGTTTGAACTCCATCACAGAAATACCATACAATGCAACATGCCATCGGTAGAAGGTGATATTAAACGTAAAATTTGTCCTACTTGTGGTACATATTTTTGCATCTTTAACTTGTTTGAAAAATCACAAGAAAATATGCAAATCAACAAAGTAAGACTAGTTCGTGTAGCAGCTCATCGACAGAAACAACTTTTGGTTATCCTCCGAAACCAGGAAAACGAAGATGATGCAGAGTGAATAGATCGAAGATGATCTCGTTGATGAAGATAATCTAAATTTTTCATTAGTCGCAGACAAGAGTAACGCTGAATTGGTGTCTCTCGAGAAGCATTTCATTTGGAATGTCCTTGGGAAAATACTGTTGATTAATTGTATTGATTGTAAGAAATTATTATGTTGATCAGATAAGATTGTTTTATTTATTGATTCAAAGATAAAGTTGGGTGTTAATGTTTAAATAATTTAAATGAATAAATTATTTTAAATAAATATTTAATTTTATTTAAAACATAATTATCTTAAGTTTTATGAAAAAGGGATGTAGACTAATAAAATGTACGTAGGGGGTAAGGGGGGTAAGACCTAATGTAGGAAGGGGGAGGGGGTTAAGATTTCTCCATTCTTATGTACGTACTTTTTGAACGGCCCCTTATTACTTTATCAGCATTAGTTGGATATAAAGTATATTTTTATTGCCATTACATAACATAAATTTAATTCACGATAGAACTCAAAAATTTTATTCGTAGTCATAATTCTTTAAAAAGAATGTAATATTTAGAAAATTATTTTTAAATATAAATACACAGTAAAATTCTTGTGTAATGTTTTATGAACATGGGTACAAGATATTCGGTTTAAAATGTCTTTTTTGCTCAGTATTTATGTACTTGAAATTTTGTTCCAGTTTAACAAAACTAGTTTAGTGTAATTTTTGCAAATAAAATTAATAAAATGCGTATTTGTATACAAGATCAATTTAAAGTAAATTTTATATGTACTTTCATGAAATATTTGTAAACTTTTGTTCTTCATTTTAAAGTTGAATTTTTAAAGAAGAATATTTTCTACTTTTTAAAAAATCTAAGTTAATTTGAATAATTATTTTTAAGTGTCTAACTGTAAAAAAGAGTATTAATTGTATACTTCTATAAGATAACTAGAATAATGCTTATAATAAAGTATCTCTAAATTATCTTTATTTGGTTTATTTTTTTCTGGAAATTTTGAATTTGCACGGTTTTAGGTGGACCAATGTACTATGTAATCTGAGTTTTGCAAAAGATCATAACTTCTTTACAAATCATATAAATTTAAGGGGTATGTCCAATCTAGAAATTCCAAAAAATGTTTTTTTTATTTTTTTTGTTGAATATTTTGATACTTTATGCTATGGAGTATATGTTGGCGAAACGGTTATTTGGATCAACTGTTTTGCGCCTATGAGGGGTCTCAGGTGGCATAGGAGACAATCAGACCTGCATACGAAGGCTTGCCTAGTGACAATTTATTGGAAAGATGTGTTGGCGCTAACAGTCAAAACAATAACGAATTGCTAATTTGCTTAGTTGGTTTTTTCCAAAACACATTTACTTTGGTAAAAATATGGTCAAAATTGCCAATTATTTGTTCGAGTTTAGCAAAAGGCACAACACAGTTCGTCTACCTCCGGCAAAGATGCTAGATTTGTGGCACAGGAAGAAGCAGTGCATGCAAACAAAATGTATGAATTGGAGGAAGGTGTGCTGTATGGTTCATGCATACAGCACACCAAAAACTTCAAACATGATTTCCTAAAAATCATGATTTTTTTTGTTATACGTCAGGATTGGTAAAAAACTACTGGATTTCATTTGATGTTGCTTTGGAAATTTGTAAAGAATTGATGTGGCTATATATGGTTGAAACGAACAAAAATCAAATATTTTCCAAAATTTCAATTATTTTAAGCATGTTTAAGTGCCAAAAAGGTAGATTATTATCTTTTGCGAAATTTTGTTATTTTAGATTCTGTTGGTTTAAGCATGCCTGCCAACTTTTTTTATAAATGTTTAAATGCGGAAATTAGACTTTTGTTATCTTTTTTTTCAAATGGCTGCTATTTTGTGATAAAAATTAAATTTCCTTTTAATTATAGCTGCACTTGTTGCAGAATGATTCAGTTGAGAATGGGTGTATTGAATAAAGAAAACAAATTTAATAATAGTAAAACAACAATATGATGGTACAGTATATTTAGGGTTCCAATCCCTTGCCTGCCACGCAAGAGATTGCAAAATTATTGTGAGTGATTACAACACCCACTGTTGGTCAGGCAGAAATTCATAACTGCACTCATATATAATTGGTAATTTTTGTACTGATTCAGATTATACAGTATGGAGATCGAGTTATGCCCGTCTGTCAGCACTTCTCTCTTCGCCTTAATTTTTATATATGAATTTATAATTATTTCAGGTTAGGAAACCCATTTGGACTTCATCCAAGCCAACAAATATTTAAAACATTTTATAATAACAATCTAGTTTAAATAATACCATCATTTCAAAGTCATTTGATAAATAATATTTAAATAAGTGAAAAATAATGTATTTCTTCTAAAATTAAAATTGTAGTTTTTTTAATGTTTAACATAAAAGAGTACAGTAAAACTAAATTTTATGATCATACGGGGTACTTTTGAAATATTGTAAGCAAATTATATACAGTAGTCTCCACGTCATGTGATCACTTTGAGACACAATAGTTTTGATAACATTAACAAAGTGATAACAATAAACAAATCACTAAATCAAGATAAATTTACCAATTTAAGCCAATTGCTGAATTTGAAAATAAAATGAAAAAAAAAATAAAATCTATGTGTATTGTATCTTTCCCTTAAAATATAAAAATTATACTTAATTAAAAAAATCATCATTAGTTGATTGTTTATAATTTTTCTTATGAACCTCATTAAATTGTTTTTTTTTTTTTAAGTCATCAGAGCGCTATTGCATTTTATTTTGTTTGCTTTCAGTATTTTTTTTTGTTTGTTTTTCTCTTTGAATAAGACATCAAATTGAAAGAGGGGTTAATTCTCTGAAATTTAAACAATAGTACAGGGATAGAAGAAAAAGAACAGGTTCCTTGTGAAAATGCAGTGAATATTTCTTTGGCAGTTAAGATGATTTTTGAAAAATAATAAATATAACTGATAACATTAAACTATGGAATAATTACAGAAAGCGATAATTTTAACATGTGGGGTCGGTGTTATCGACTATGCTAATCTTCATCTATCAAAAGGTACCTCAGGATAGAATCAAGTTAACATGTCTTAAATACTAGTGAGTTCGTATTTATTATTTGTAGTGGTAGTTAGTTACACCACATTACTCCCCTTCCAGAATTTTATCTGGGATAGAATTTCGGTGAACGATTACCACTAGTTGATTCATGCTATTAATATATTTAGTTAATATTGCTCATGATATTTTTGCAGCATTTCGCTCATTTTTTTCTTCATTATTGTTTATTGACCGGGAGACTTTATTTACTTCACCGGATATTTTTTTCTTTGAGCAGTATATATTTTGAAGCAAATCAACTGTTTAATGTTGATGATCCATCAATATTGGCATGTTCTTATCACGCCCGCAGGTCTGAAATTGTTAAAATCTGAATTTGTTAAAAATCACAAAAATAAAATTAATGATTAAGATCCTTTATCATGCCATCAAGTTCAGCTGTCTCTCTGCATCTTGCTGGATTTTCGTTTTCTTCACTTTAAGTTCTTTTATTTCCTCAGCAGCCCTCTTTTTCTTAGTTGCTAGTTCTTCTGATTCTCCATAAGTTTTTTCGCTTTTAGCTCTTCCTGATAGCAACTATGAGCAATTCTTGCTGCAAGTATCATCTTTTTAGTTACATGTATCCTACATAAACCTCCAGCATTACTAATACCATCGTATACAGTTCTTAAAGCAACTACTGACTTTTCTTGCATGTTCTCAATAAGCAAAGCTTTAATAATACTGAAACCACTTTCCACGAGACATAATTAAAAAAATTTTAATGAATACGAACAAGTTTTGATAGTTTGTGCTTTCAGCCATCAATGAAGAATAGAAGACATCTAATCTTCCACTCTCACGCTTAAATTCCGACATTTCTTTTTTAACGTGATAGTCTTCAATAAACTTAGAAAATTCTGATTTTACTTTATCAGCAGTGACTGCTGACATTTGATTGCAATCAACGAAACAATCCAAAGCCATTTCTATCTTTTTAATGCAGGATGAATTTGAAACAGATATAATAGTTGGGGACAGACCACTTACGCCTCTCACAAGCTTGAAATGCAGCGGATTCCTTTCCATCAATTTTAGAGTCATTTTTTGTAAAAAATAAGACACACTCCTTCTTAAAAATAGACTTAGCAGTATCTGTGGCTTTGCTTTCTTTAAGACTACGCCTGGGTGCAAATCCAATGTCCACGTCTGTAATTGGTAGAAGGTTACATTTTTGGGTGACATTTACTTTCATCAACTTCATTGCAGAATCATTCTGCTCTATAACAGATTTTTTAACAAATCTCCTCATTAAGTTGTACATACAAGCATCAAGTACATTTCTTCATACAAGAAAGGTGCCATTGGTTTATCAGTCTGGAACCTCATTAAAAAGCCGTACACTTCTGATGACACAGAAATAAAAAAGCCTAATTTTGCCTCTAATAGCTCAGTACATTTTAGCATTGATTTTACTGTGTCATAAAGTCTTTGTATTTGGTTCTATCTTTTCAGCTTCTACCTTTTGAATAAAGACTCTTAATGGTGGCAAAATCTCTAAAGCCCTCTGTGCCACAGCTGAACTTTCGACCCAACGAATAGAGCAAAATTTCAGGGGGAAGACATTACTTTTTGTAAAATGCACAAAATCAGCACGTCTGGCAGGTGAATCTTTAAACAAGTTAAATACAGCATAGAGAAACTTATTTAAATCCCAGGATGTACATTTATGTCCTGTCTTGAAAGCGCCATGAACAATATGAAGACCACAAGAACCAATATTCAAAAGAGATTTAGAGCCAGATTGCTCCTGCAAATCACTTTGTAGTAATGAATGCAACTTTAGATTCACATTCGGACCACCCATAGAGAGTTGAAGTATTTTCTTCATAACAGGATCTGGTATAGAACTTTTCAGAGCATTAAATAAAGATTCTGCATCCGAATGCCCTAGGAAAACAGATGTCAAATAACGTGTTACAACAGTATTATATTTTTCTGCCAAAACCTGACATGTATGTCCATTTGACCTTTCTGGACAACTTTGTTTAATGATTCATCAAAACATACAATGCATGATTCAAATCTAAAGATGAAAGAACAGCGATTAATTCATCTCTAAAAAAAGGAGCCAATCCAAAACAAATTGTATATGATGTCTTGTCTTTTTTCAGTTTCAATTTCTGAGCAATGTCACTATCAGGAAATATCATTTTAAAAATATCAGACAAGTCTGAATTTGAGCGATAACAGGAATGTGTCATCACTGTGCGAAGACACCATATTATTTCAGCTTTACTTACTTGATCATTGAGGAGTACTTATCTATAATTTTTTTAGAGCCTTTAGAAGAATTTCCTTCCACACTCTGTATTAACAAGCACTGAAAAACTGGCCGAAGGCACTAACTCTGCTATCACAGGTACTGAAAAACTGGTCAAAAGTATTGATGCTGTACTCACAGGCACTGAAGAATTGGTTGAAGGCATTGATCCTGGACTCCCATGCACTGAAGAACTAATTGCAGGTTTTTTTAAAAACTGCTGCATAAGTATATTTGAAGAATTTTTAAATCCAATATTTTTCTGATGCTTTGGTCCTTTTTCGTGACTTATAATAGCTTGTCTTCCCATATTGCTCAAAGAAATAGTTTTGTTACATGCTGAACATATAGCAGCACATGGATTTTTTTCACGAGGTTTCAGCTATTTTGACCAGTTAGGGTTAAGTTTCTCATCACACCAATCAGAATTAAATACAGTTTTCCTTGAAGACATTTTCCAGACCAAAAACAGATTTTTACAAAAAAAAAAAAAAAAAAGATAAAAAAATTTCTACAAATCAAATAACCATCTAAGCAGTAAAATAACAATACCACCTTAGCAAAACAACCTAAAAACCAGTTTAACCTTATTTGGAATAGTTCATCTTTAATAGGTAAGTAAGAACTAAGCAGCTTTTCACTGTCAATTGAAGAACCCACCACCCCTCAAATTGCTTGACACACCCACCATTGCTTATAACTGACTGAGGGAGGGAGAAAGGGGATAAACAACTGAAGTTGGGGGTAAGTCCAACCCCCAAGGGAGACTGGAATTCATAGTTGTGAACAAAAGAAAGGGAGGAAGAACTGCTTAAAGAAAAGTGGTTTCTTTTACCACTTAAAAAAAAATGAAAAGAAATTTCATTTTCGTACAAATCTCTTTTTTTCAATGAAATTTTTTTTCTCCATCTTTTTATTCAAAAAGTTTAAAAAATTTCCAGGTTTTTCTAAGAAAAATTTAATTTTCCCTGACTTTTCCAGACGGGTAGACACCCTGTTTCAAGCATGTTTGATACTCACTCTCAGATAAAACAAGATTCAATTTAAAATAACAATATTCTCTACCTGATTGGGTCATGTGCTAAATGTGACAAGGTATGGAGCTGAGAAATTTAAACTGCTGTTCTTTAACCTGAAAAATCTGTAAGATTGTAACAGCTTCTTTCAATTTCGCTGTGGTGATATTTTTAGCCAGGTTTTAGTATGTCTTTTCAATTCTAATAATAGTCCATTATAATGATTTTTTATTTAGAAATTTAATTTCTACAGAATATCTGGCATTTATTTATTTCATATAAATTTTTAAATAAAATTGAACACAAAATTACTATCAGTAATATTTTGAAATGCACATTTATGACTTAGTATTTAGATATTAAAAAATGTAAAAATTTTTACTCTATTGATTTATTAATATTTAATAAGAAACTTGCACAAAAATCATGACATGACAAGCATGGTGGATGTTCTATTGAACATAAAAAAAAATTGAAATATTTAAGCACATGTTTATCAAATTAAAATGACTCAATACAAATTAAAAGTTTACTAGGTCATACAATAATGAGGCAATACAATAAATCTTGCATTATACAAAAGTTTACCATAAAAATGTTATTTTAAGATGTTGTTACAGTTGGAGTAACTTTATGTATTTTATTTAAAGCTAAATCTGTCCATTTTTGTTCTTGTTCTCTCAATGTTTCTTGTGGATTTCCATTATCGGGTTCAGGATCTGGAAGCTCTGAAGCAGGGACGGCAATAGGTTCATCAGGTAACTTTTCTTCTCGCCATGTGCTGTCAACAATATCAATAAGTCTGCCATTGCGTGCAACATTGCTATCCATGTCTTAAGAATGAGACCTGTAATAAGAATGATTTTTGATGAATAATACTAACTTAAGAATATACATCAGAAATTAAAGGGGGAAAAAATGAAAATTATTTATCGAGACTTAGCATTACCGGGTTAATACTCAAATGAAGAGAAGTTAAATAAGGATTTTTTTTTTCAACTATGAAATATATATAACATAAATTTCATGAAGAAAAAAAAACTGAAGTTTAAACATTGTACTTCAAACACTATACAAACAGAAGCGTACAAGGATTTTATTTTAAATTTTAAAAATAAATTCCACTTTTAATTTAACCTTTGACACCTTTCACATTGAGTACAACCTGATGCTCAACATCCATAATTTTTAACTGGTAAGCATACTTTTTGGAAAAGAAATTATATTTTTGTTTTTTTAAATAAATAAAATGTTTTATTTTCTTCTTGTTAAGTTTAAAACTCGTTTATAGAAGGTTTTCGTGTTAATGTGTTTATGCTTTTGGTGATTAGTGAAATTAAAATAGTGGAAAAACATGCTTTTTTAATATGTATCTAAACAAAATGATAAATACTGAGCAAAAGGATCAAATCCATGGTGCAAGAATGGGGATAAATACCCCTTAGAATTAAATAAACAGCTAATTAATAAAAAAAAAGAGTTTTGAATCAAACTAAGTTATCTTATAGCAATGAGACACAATGAAATAACAATAATTCAAAAACGAATAAAATGCAAAAGTTTTGCAGAGTTATAAAAGGGAAAAAAAAAATGGGTTAGAGTATGGTACCTCTTGAATTGGGCACTGTTTTACTGTTCATAAAATTTCTCTTTTTTCCTTCCATTTATTATTAGAAAATCTCATTTTTAAGTCATTTTTTAGTTTTCGGCATGATAGATTTTTAAAATAAAAGGGGCACAATGTTGTAAATTTTTACTAAAAATTGCAAATATTTTCAGTGATTATCGTTTAATCTTAGTGTATTAATTAGCTGCAGTACATCACCAATTATGAACTCTAAGAAAATGATTGCAAAAGTGTACAATTTTGCTAGTTCTTCAAAAAATACAAGGTGCTTTAGTAATTTTTTTTAAAAAATTTTTAGAAGAAGAAATTTATGTATACATAAAGTTTGGCAGAAATTGGGTAGATTTTTCCATGGAGAATTACATGTGCCAAGCCATAACTTATTTTTGATTACCCCGTAAAATTTTTTGGCGCATTTTAAGTACTCTAGCAAGTAAATGGAGTCACTAATCTATAAACAAACATCAACCTTTGAATCGAAAATTTACGTTTTGATTTTTCTCTAAAGAATCAGATTGCATTATACCCTAATAATTAACATTTTCTTGTTAGTAATAAAAAAATATGTAATATTCTTTTAATTCTAATATCATGACGATATTCTCACATTTTGTGAGACGAAAACACACTAATTATTTACTTTTTCGCCATTTTGTAAATCATTATCACATCGAAAAAGAAAAATAATAATACTTAAAAATCGTGAAATCCAAAGCAATAACTACTGGAGAAAAAAAAATCGATGGCAAATCATGCGAATCGGATTCTTCAAAAAGGCAATTTACTAGATGTGTGTTTCTTCTTGAGTCGGTTGTTGTAATAAATAATATATTAAAAATAAGGGATTCTAAACTTTGTGGAAATAAATACCCCTCCTTCAAAAAAACAAGTGATAGAATCATTGCTTTAAAAATTTAATTTTCATAAACGCGATTTGTATTTTCCATATTGTCAAAAATACATTGGGATATTTAAAAACCAAGTAAAAATCAATAAGAATAACTGCCGAAAATATAATCGAAAGACTACATGGAGTTGGGAAAGTATCAACATAAAGTGAGCGTGTCAATAAGTGATTATTTAAATGCAGAATTAAAATTTTAAGTGTAGAAAGAATATTAACTGAGAAATAACCAGAATTTTAAAAGCCCTGTGGAATTTGGTAGCCCAAACAATAAAATATGTCGAAAAAACAATGAAATCCTCAAATTAAAAGCAAATAATTGATTTGAGTTTTGCGTATAAACTGAAGCTCTGTGAAAAAAATATTTTATTGAGGGAAGTTAATATTCATGCAAAAAAAAAAAAAAAATCAAATGTTTAAGTTTTTTTTATAGAGAATACAAAAGCTCAATGGAGTGACTTAGTTAATTATCAATAGAAATTACTAACAACTCTTTTCTTTTTATCTCTGAGAATGTTGAGAAACTTGTGACAATCCCCGAGAATTTATAAAAGTTTTCTTATTACCTACAGCATTTATTAAAATAACTGAATTAACTTGCTTTTGAGTTTGTAATAATGGTAACTTGCGATTGAAATTTCAATTACTTTCCGAATAGCTAGAAAATTCAAATCTCTACAGGAGCTTTGAGCTTATTTATAATACCATTTTATAATTACATTTTATTTATTACCAAATGGGACGTATCATCAATAGATATTTTAATCTCTTTCTAAGTTGCCAAAGTGTTCCAATTTCAACCATTATACTGTTGACAAAATAAGCTAAAATTGTTTCCGGAACATTGAAAGCTAAATTTATCATAATTTTATCACTAAAGAAACTTTTCGATAAACAAAACTTTAAAACTTTTTCACTTCATAAGTAGAAGTTATTGGTAATCAAAATTTTGATCCTTTAAAACATAAACCGGTCCAAAACTAAAAAAATAAAATATAAATTTTAAGAACTACATTTTTTAGGTAGACTAAAAAGAAAATATTTATATTTTTGTCACACCTAAAACAAAAAATATTGGTGCATCACTTTCAAGAAATGGAGAAGAAGAATTTATGTTGGTGATAAGATTTCCCTCCCTCTTCTATCTTCAGAAAGTGGTCCGTTCAACATTTTTGGTTTTAGGAGTGACAAAATCCAATAATTAAACTTTTTTTTCCCTCACTGACTTGAAAAACATAGCATTTAAAATTTTATTTTACATTATTTTATTTATTATAACCAAGTAAAAATATTCTATATGTTTAATATGTTGAACATATTGGCAATGTTTTGAATTAATAATAAATTAACTACATAATTGAACCATTATATGTTACTTCACTTTGATTTCTCTTCTGAGAAAATTAACAACAGAAAGTAAGTTTTGCATATAAGTGATATACTGATAGAGCAGTTACTTTATAGCACACAATTTGCTTGAATTCTAATTTTATTGTAAATTCACAAATAGCCAGAGAAAGAGCTTAACGGAAAAATCTAGTAGTTTCATTTATTTATATTTCGTTTACATAATCTGTGGCTAGAACAAAATGTTTGTTGCTTGCGTGCTGATCTATCCACAGCCCAGGGAGGTTTTAAACAAAAATATTTTAAAAATGATTTGAATGATTTTAAAATGATGAATAAAAAGACTACCTACATGCAAACAAGAGGAAATTTAATTAAAAAAATTGTCTTTCCTCACTCTAATAAAAGATTTTAAATCAGTTAAATTTAAAAAACAACTTACCAATCAATTGCATTGATACAGACCAATTTTTAAATTAATAGCTAAAATAATTTAACCATTTATTGCCTTTAGGATTTTTGATGTCTATAAATAATCTAATATTAATTTGAGAAGTTTCAATTATGGATTTAGAGAAGGATAAATTTTTTTTAATACATTAAGTTAATGCATCAATATAATATATTTTAAATATTTTAATAAAACTGATTATTAATTTTCATTTTCACAATGCAAATATTACAACTATTTTTTTTTCCTCTGTTCCCTATATTTTTCAAAGAAAACATAAGAACACTAAAAGCATCACTATTAAAATAATTTAAAAAGTTATTAAAATAAAATTCATTAAATTAAAAAAAGGAGAAATTCTACTGGTTAAATTAGCTAACGTTTTCAATTTAGACTAAACTGGTTATAGTTTTATTCGAAATATCGTTTTAATGCAAACTTTAACTTTAAAAAAATAATGTAAAGTTGTGGTTACCCAGTACCATCCATATTTCGAAGGTCAGAATTCCGTATCTGACGAAAAAAATATGTTTATTTTGAGAAAATACTTTTTTGTGTGTGATTTAATAACTTAATAATGTCAACATTAATTAACATATTTAAGGTACAGCACTAACTGGTTTGAAATCTTTTTTCAAATATTTAAAAAAAAATTGCCCCCCGAACTACAGCACTGGATATGAAGTGGTATAAAATTCTACGAATCAATTTAAATGAATTTATTCTTTTAACTTTATAAATGTAACTCGTTTCTCTATAAATTATTTTTAAAAAAATCAGAGACGAAAATTAAAAAGTCACTTACGTTCTATAAAACGAAAATAAATTTCAACTTAGATGAAGGGATTATCATAAAATTGAAAGTATTTGAAAAATTCTTTAAAACTTTTGGTGTCTAAAATAATTCTTCATTGCTTTGAATTATTGACATGATAATAATAAATCGATGTGAACTGCATCGGGATTATTAAAGCTTTAAATACACTTCAATGTTCTCTCTTTTCGTTCTTAAATGGAAAAAACGTATTGAACGGATCTACTCATTCATTACAGGAAAAGCTGGCTTCTTTTCTAATGACAAATTCTCCATTGAAATCTTTCAAAAAATTTTCGACCTCTAGCTTAAAACAAATTGAAAATAGAAATTTAAAATTGTTATAAAGAATATAAAATTGAATTTTTTATTTGAAATTAATAATTTATAAATTAAGAGCAGTAACTTTTTTTAGGATCTGAAGTAATAAGTTTAAACCCGTTGCAGTTCGTTTACTTTCAATATATAACGAAATTCTAATTACAAAGTAAAACTAAAATGTTTAAAAAATTTCGTAAAATATTCCTGCTCATTTTTATTAAAACACCCTCTGATTTGTTTCCAAAGCAACTCGGATTTTTTTGATTGCTTGTTATCATCGAAATCATTATTATTATCAGATAGAAGGGTTAAAAATAATTTATAAGAATTGATGTTCAAGAGAAAGTTCATCAAATCTCCTAAGATTGTAAGTCATTAGAAGTAATTTTATTAGTATTGTATTTATTTAAAATGATTATGATTGCTTGTAAATGAAATGATTATAATTGACAGTTATTTGTAATTGAAAATCTCTAGTGATCAAATGGTAACTTCATTTTTATCATTGTAAATAAAATTATTTGCTGATTAATCAATTTATTTTTTTAAATCTTAATTAAAAAACTTTAATGATCTAGTGCTAACTTAAATTTTGTTTTTAAAGTTGAAAGTCTACATGTAGTGCAAATGATCACTTCCTTTTTTTACCAACTTAATTTAAAATCTATTATGGTAATCAAATCATCAATTTTTTGTCAAGGTACTGAATTTGCTTGGTAGGAATTTGCCTTCGCAAAAACAAATTATACCTATTATTAATAAATAATTTTTATAATTTTCTAAAATATGCAAATTGTAAGAATAATTTTAAAAAATGCATATAAATTTTGTTTAAATAAACTTTAATGCACTATTTTAAGTTAATTTGTAAAAAAATGTGATCCAGGGAATATTTTGATAGTGTGATCTGTAGCACCAACTCTACAATTGCGTAGACAATAAATGAATTTTAAATTTGTTATTTGTTTTAAAAAACATGTAGAGATTTGCCCCACGCTGGCTTTGAGATATCCCTTTGAGTTGGTCCCCTACTGTGATGTTTTATTTTAGTTTCTCCTGGGCCACTTCTTAGTCCAAAACTTAGATGATTTTCATGATATGGAAATCTTCTCATGATCCATAATATATCTTGATATGTGTTTTATCTTTTGAACTAATGTGTATGTGTGAGTGTGAATTATCTTGTCTTGTTTTTGTATGAACCTAAAAAAAAAAAAAAAAATCTTAGAAGAAGACTTAACTCAAAGAGTAACTTATAGCTTCGACTAGTTTTTTTATTTTTTTAAAAAATTTCCATATTTGATATACTGTGCGCAAAATGAAAAGTGAATGCCCAAAATTACTTTTGATCTAATCTAATGATCAGATTTTCACATGCTCAATCTTAATAGTTCTAAGGCTTTAACTTAAATATTTTAATTAATTAATGGTTATGAAATCAGACACAAAAAAAGAATTACTTTCTCAGAATTAACATACATTTTTCGTCAGATTTAAAGTTCTGACTCTCGAAATATAAAGAGGAAGCAAGTTGGCCGTAATCTGGAAAATATGATCCCAATAATTTCTGCAGAAGAGTAAATAAAAGTTTGTACACTACCATGTTAATTTCATTTTTTACATATTTCGCTACATCTCTAGAACTAGATAAGTAAATCAAAATGTTTTCCACACAATTATAAATATGGTAATTGCATGTAAAATAATAATTATTATTATTTAATTTTTCTAATGAAGAGAATTTGAACTGTAAGGTATTAGATTATGAAATTTTAATTTGAAAAATTAAAAATTTAAATGAAATTGGCTGAATAGTTCTCAGGAAATTACGTTTTAAATACCCGACTCTTTAAACATTGAACTCAGAAACTGTTCGATCTATTTCGTTCAAATTTTGTAATTTAAAAATACATCTTTTAAATTGGTAAACAAATTTATCACATTACAACCAAGAAATTTTCTGTCTAATTTTAGGCAAAATAAGGTACTTACGTATTAACTCAACCAGGCCAAAATTCGCATAAATAGCCAAATTTGGCGACCCTACTTACGGCAACCCTAAGTGATTTATATTATTTTTCTTCACACATCTTGAATAAATGTATACCGGGCAGTGGCACTTGACCTTAAAAAAACATCAGTGTAGGACAAACCGGGCAAATATATACCGGGCAGTGGTACTTGAACTTAAAAAAACATCAGTGTAGGGTATACCGGGCAGTGGCACTTGAACTTAAAAAAACATCAGCGTAGGGTATACTGGGCAAATGTATACCGGCCAGTGGCACTTGACCTTAAAAAACATCAGTGTAGGATAAACCGGGCAAATGTATACCGGGCAGTGGCCCCTGAACTTAAAATAACATCAGTTCAAATCGCATACATACAAAAAACATAACATACAAATCGCGCCAACCTGGTTGCGATAGTACGTAAGAACCCAAAATAATAAATAATTACAGAATTTTTTTTAAATGGAATTTTCTTTGGATTAACCACTTTTATAATGGTGTTCAAAAATCTTTTGATTGTTAAAAAATTTCTCATGATTTAGCGAAATTCGCAAATAGTGAAATTTACGTTAAGGGGTCCAAATTTTCTACTCTCCTTCTATTGTTTCAAGTATTAAGACTATAGATTCCAGATTGTAAAACTGGTATAAAAGACTTCTGCAAAAAAGCAGAAATCCAATTTTTTTCTCTCCTAAATTTTAAAATTTCCGACCAAAAGCTAAAGCGCACATTTTTAAGGAGGCCAATTAATTGAGGAACCCCTTCCTCCATAACTGCCAAAACCCAAGCCGTCCGAACTATAGCCACACTTGGAAAAAACTTTCTTTCCCCTGTTGAGCCTCCTAAGAAAGAATGATTGTCAGGAGAAAATGGGTGGAGCTTCGGCAGGTGGGCCACTGCTTTGACAACTACGACTTCTGCTGTAGAGATGAAAGGATGAGGTTCTTGGTTTTTGAGTTCTGAGCAGTTTCGTTTCGACCGCTGATATTTGATCCGTGGTTTTCCTCCTTGGTGTGAAGTATATTGAATTAGGGCATGCGTTCATTGTAGCTCTTTCAGCTCCGCTTTTTCTTATTTTTGGCCGTTGTTACGTTGCTTTGTTTTTCAAGTGAGCCTAAAAAAAGAACATTTTATCACTCCTCAAACATTGAATGCTTCACATTCTAAAAACAGAGAGGGGAGGAAATCCTATCACCAATTTAAATTCCTTTTTTAAAAATTAATTAGAAAATAATCCCATCATTGCATTTATAAGAAGGCAATTTCAAAGTAAAAATATGTTTTACACCATGTCCTTTCTTTGCAATGCCAGTCACATTTTATATTTTTATTCTAAATAAAACATTTGTAATTTTCATCTCTTTTTCTTTAATAACAGACTATTTAAAAACATCCCATATAATTTAAAAAAGAAAAGAGTTACAAGTTGAAAATATAGAACTCACAAGAATAATGAAATAAAAAATATGATACGAAATAGGATATTGGCTAGATTTTCAAAAGAAAAAAAAATTGTATTGTAGTATATTTTCTTTATGAAATTTTAAAATATCACAATAATTAAATAAGATATGTGAAATAAAATATCATTGTTTTCCTTTAAATTTGACCTTATTCACTATTATTTGATAAGTAATCTTGATGAAAAGTTAGTTAATGTTAAATAATATGTTCTTTTTTTCCTTTTTAGATTTATTATGCATAATGTGACATATTTTTAATTAGATCATGGATTTAAAAGATAAAGATTTTGACTTTGACCAAGATTTATTGAATAATATTTTTGAACAATTAACACTGGAATCAATTCCTGATCTTTCAGGAACTTTGGATAATTTAGAAAATGAACTTAAAAATTGTCTTGCTGAAAGGGATATTAAGGATTGTGCTGAAAAAAATCTTTGTGAAAGTAAGCCACAAAAATTTGACTTAAATAACTGCTGTGGAAATGATTTTGAGAAAAATATAAAAATTGAAAATGAAGGAAATACAAATTTTTCACCCAACATTTTAAAACTGAATCAAGAACAAGTTCCTGCAACACTTATTAAAAAGGAAATCAAAGATGAAGGTTTTCAATTCATCAAATCAGAACCATTAACTGATTCATCTTCATCGGATTCATCTGATGATGAAAATGATACAACTTTAATTGAAAGAGGTAAAGAAAAAAAGAAACGGTTACATAGGAAGAAAGTTCATACTGATCAGCGATCTCATTCACCATCAGAATTTAAAAGAGAACCTTTGCTTCACACTAATGGAGGTTTTGTTCTAGAAAATAACTCTAGTTCTTTTCAATTCCAACCAAGCTTGCCTTCCTATTTATCTTTCAATGCTTGCCAAGTTAACTCTGATTTTAACATCTCTTGCACAGAAAATTATTATGTTAATAGTCCTGATTCTGGATTTGGCTCTCCATCACCACCAATTGTTTCTTCATCACCGCCTATAAGGGATTCTGAAGTACCATTAGATGATGAAGATCAAGAGGAGAAAGAAAAGAGGATTCGGATCCAGGAAATTTATAATTCAATTGTAGAGGAGGTAAAACTTTATCAAATTGAAGAGTCACAGCAAAACTCTAATATCCGTGATAATGGTGGTGATAATCTTGAAGAAATTTTTAACTCAAGATACGATCCTATAGATTCAGTGGACACAAACATAACTGGAAATCTTACAATAGGAGATGCTTCAGTGAATTATCTTGACCAACCTGCTGAATTTCAAGTGCCAGATGAAGATTTTGAGGATTTGTTTAATGAGTTTGTTAATGAACTACTTAAGTCTGAAATTAACCAAAGTACTAGTGGAACAATAAGTTCTAGTTCCGAAAACTCTGAATCTGTACCGAGCCAAAATCCTGTACTTTGTAACAGGCCTGCTGTGCAAGAGGAAAGTGGTAAACGTAAAATAAGCTATAACATAAAGTAAGTTGCTGAAATCAATATGCTTAATCTTTAGTTTTACTTATTTTCAATTTTAGTATCAGTAATGAAGTTCAGTAATTGGAGACTTGATAGGATTTGAGATCGAACCATGAAATATTACGAATATATATTCTGAAATTTATTAAACGATGACAATTTTGCATTATTCCTCCAAAAAAAAGCAAGTATTTTTAATATTATCTAAAATATGAAATGACAGGGTGCGTAGCATTTTTAAAAAGTGCTTAAAGGTGATTATTTTCGTTTTTTAAAAGCCCTTGAAGGTGCTTTTTTCATTGAGTTTTTTTAAAAAGTGCTTAATTTTCCTTTTTTCAAAATAAGATTTTTCCTTTTCTATGTTGATTTTTGCTTCGAATTATGCAAAAAGACACAGTTCACATTGTTCTATTCAACGTTTTCACATTTAATTCAACCCCAATATCTTTCGGCGCATTGTCAGTTCGTAGCGTATGAAAACACCATTCGTTTGACATGATTCAAAATTTCATGATTTTTGACAATTGTCAAAAACAAAGCCAAAAGGTTCTTTTTTGATATGACAGTTAAAACAAGATAAAACCGTCTATTGTCAAAAACTTTCCAACCCTGCCTAATTATGGTATTTTTTTTAAAGTGCTTAAAAATATTTTTTGAGTGCTTGAAAAGTGCTTAAAAGGTGTTTAATTTTTGTTGAATAATTTGGCTACGCACCCTGAATGAGGCTTGTGTAAATATGTATATTTTTTATAATTTAATGTGTACTGGTGTATCATAAGTATTGTTGGGGAACCACATAAAGCTAAGCACAGGTGGCCCTAGTTGTTAAAATTCGTAATAAAACTTTCTATTAATTGTTTCCGATTTATTTTTGTGCCTAAGCTAAAAAAAAACATGCTATCTTATATTGTTATTGTACTTGCACTGTTTGCAATCTGATTTGTGCTATTTGTCATTCAATTTGTATATCCATTTAACTTTTTAAATTGTAAATCAATTAACAGATAGAAACTGAAGATAACTTGGGAAACATGGCAACCCTTATACTCTGTCTTGTTTATTTCTTAAAATCGATTAATGCCTCATGACCTTTTAGAATTTATAAAACTTAGAAAATGGATTATAAAATGTGCAAATTTAAATACAATTCTCAATAATATAACTTTCTATAATATCGACCTTGCTCACACATCCTCTTGTAAACATAACATAAACAGCGGTATTTATCAGAAGTTTACAAAATTCCAATCTGACTTTAGAATCTTATTATTGTTTACACTTAGTTTATCATCCATATCAAACAAAAACATGAATAATTTTTTTCTCTCGACTTTGAATGATGAAGAGCTTTTCAATCATTATTATTGGGAAATGAGAAATACGAAATTTTTTTTTTGTCTTAACCTTAGTTAAACAGAAATTTCTTTTGTATCAATTTCTTTTCTTTCTTTTGAGTACTGTAAGTAAAGGAAAAATCCTAAAATACATTTAAAAAAAAATTTCAAAATTACATTTACAATTAATGTATAAATTTTTCTTTGTTTAAATCAATTTATATTTGTTATTATTGTAGAGATAATGCTAAAAGAACTCTTCGAAACTCAGAATTTTTTGATGTAGAAAAGTATAGAGTAGAAGGAAGAAAAATATTAAAAAAAATAAAATGGCAAGAGAAAAGAATGGAAAATGTTAAAATAATTGATTATGACGAAAGAGAAAAGTTCAAGGACCTGCAACAAACGTAAGTTAAATACTTAACACTAAATATTTCTTCTAATATTAATTTTGTTCACAGTAATAACAGACAAGAGATTTTTTCCTGGATTTTTGATTTTCTACTTTTTCTAATTTTTTTAGTCATTTTCCGATTATTGTTATTATTATTATTTTTTTGATTTCCGAACATGTTAAAATATAATTACTTGGCTTTTAAGTTCCTATCATACACTTTTAAAAATATATAAAAAATAGTAAAAAAAAAACTTTAAACCAATGAATTGAAAAGAACTGAAATCAGATGCTGGCAATTAAGGTTTTTAAATTTTTTTTATTGGGGCCATTCACTAATTAATTTTAGTAAAGTTATTATGTATTAATTTAAACTGCTGGTCAGTTATCCTACTTTTCTATTTCTTAATAATAGTTTTATTTGTATGTAGTTGTGTATTTAGTTAAAACATAGTTATAAACATTCTATCATTCCGAGATATTGTGAAAAATTTTCAATTACTATATTTTTTGACCTAGTGATCTATTAGTGATACGATATGATGTATCAATTCTCATTAAAAGGATTGATACATCATTAATATCAATAAAATACTCCTGTAACTTACATAGTATTAAATTTGATATTTTTTATGCTGTGTAGCAGCATTTATTTCAAAATATTTTTAATTAATAAATTAATTTTAGGCATACAAATGCAGTTTTAATTTTTTTTAAATTTTATTCTTTTAATTTTTTGAAATCTTTTTTTCTTCGTTTCGTCCCTTTTTTTCGCTGTATTATACCTGCAATAAAAATGTAATACATTACCAAATTTATCGTAGGGTATAATTTTTTATTTTTAAAATAAGCATAAATTAGTAAAGTGAGTAAAACAGTGATCAATTCTTTTATAACTTCTAAAGTTCTTTTACCTACTTGTAAATATAAGAAGAAATGTAATGAGAAAAGAATATTTTTTTGTATAGGAATCTACATTCTGCTGTTATAGAATCAAATGTAGAAAAAGTGTTTTGCATAATTGAAGCTGTGAAATGTTATGGTCTTGAGTTATTTGATATCAATAACAAAGATGTGTTCAAAAAAGTAAGGAGATGCATTGTTAATTTTAGTACTTACAGTCATATTCCTTTATAGGGAGAATGGAGGTACTGATGCAATCACTCATTAAATCAAGGCTCGCTGTAAAGGAGTTCAACTGTATTTCATATTATTATTTTAAATCGCAGAATATTTTTTATTTAATAGTTATATATTATTTTTTTTAAAGCTATATATATATTGCCTTACTCAGTTTTTTATAAATGCATTTAAAATTATTATAGAATTTAATTAGTTTCATTAATTTACTCTTTGTTTTCTCTTTATTTATAATCAGCAATAATATATTTCTAAGTTATATTCATATTTAAAATGAAGTGAATTGTGATTTCCCTTAATTTAAATTAAATTCTTCCTTAATTTAGATGAAAATTATTAAATTTAAAAATGTCTTATGTAATTGTTATATTCAGTAAAAAAATAAAATTATAATAAAAACAAGCTCAAAATGTAAGTTGAAAAACAAATTACAAGCCTATCTCTATTAAGCCATTAAAAACTGAACTTAAATCAAATCACTATTACTCTCTTGCTCATAAATACAGATTAAAGCAAACTTATATTTATTTTTGTTTTGTTTTTGTTGAAGTCAACGTAGCTTAAGAGAAATGCTCTTATTTATTCAAATGTAGATAAGTAATACAATGTAATGTTTGCAATTTTTGAAGACATTATTAAAATACCTCTATTATTAAATCAGCGGCTTTTTAAAATTTAATCTGCAAGAACAGAATCATTACAACATCCAAACATGTTAAAACCATCCTTTATTAAAATCATAATTTCCATTTTATAAAATCAAGCTTTGGGTGGGCATAAGATTTAAACAGAGGGGGAAAAAAACATTTTTTATTTATGAATATTTAGAACTTTCTTCCATTTAATTTTTGAAAGATATGTAGCAGCTAAAAAAGTCTTCCAAACATGAACTAAAACAAAGTTGCAGGTGTGGATTACATTTAGGAAAATTGTGAATGAAGATTAAAGTTAAGAAAGAATGAAACAGGAGGGGGAGGGGTGGAGAAACTTCGTATGAATGAAGAAAAAGTATTAAATTCCTATCAACAGTTTCCGCTCCAGTTCAAAAAGAAATGCAAAATTTAAATAAACTAGAGAATACATTGTCTTGCGTATTCAATTTGTCAGTTCTTCGACAAAGAGTTTTTTGGAGCCCTCTTTAGGCTATTCTGATGATGCCGTTCAAAAACAAATTGAAAAGAGAAGAGATATTCTTTCTTTCTCTTTTTGTTATAAATAAACAATTTTGCGTAGAATTCAAACATTTTAGAAAAAAAACAACTTATTATTATAATATTATAAAGAATTTTTCAATGCTGCATCAACAATATTTCATTGTCTCTTTTTTAACAAAACTAATTAATGTTTGCAAATTTTTTGAGACCCTTCTGTAAAATAAAAATACTGCTTTCTTTTAATAAAAAATTATGTTAAATGTATTTAAAATTGTTAAAATAGAAATATAAATTTTGTAATTTAGTTTTCAGTGTATTTGTGAAGTTCAACTTTGATTTATTATTATTTTTTTTTTACTTGATGTTGTTATGCCGTTTTATAAAATCATCCACTTTTTTTAAAAAGTCAAATAATTTTAAAAAGAATGTGATTTTAAGAAGAGCACTGTATGACAGTAACATCCCAATTTTCGAAAAAACATAAATATAGAGGCTATTTAACAAATGTTTAGTTATTTAGAGTTAATTTTCATTCTCACCATAATGACTTCTGCAAATATATCATATTTAAAAATATTCTTTTCTCATATTTTATAAAGTACGGTCAATGCTGCTTTAAACATGCTTTGTGACTATTAAGAATGAATTGACCTTAGGGTTAAGTTAAATAGATGATTGATCAAGTTAATTGTCACTGAGTTGAATTGCAATGGCTGGGTAATTATCCTATTGAAAAATTTTTTTACTTAAAGGTGCTTTAGTCTGGTATCAAAAACTATCTTGAACATTTAAATTTAAGACAATGCTATTTTGGCTGCTATTACTCTTCTTAGCATTTACTTATTAGTGATAAATCTCATGATTATCTTTTCTCCTACTTTAGAAAAATTGGATTTTATAATTCAATTTAGTATATACCTAAAAATTTTTTAAATAAGTTAAAAAATTAATCTGTAATTTGTTGGCCCTTGTAACCTTTTTGGCCCTTGCAACAAAACAGACTAACTAACTTATATTTAAATTTTTCTGCTAATTCAATGTTTTCCTATGATAAATTCATTTAAGATAATTTTTTTAAAAGTTTAAGTATCTACATACGATTATACTATATGCATAAAAAGTACATACAAAATTCTCTATGAAATAAAAATTAGATTAATTATTCTTTTTAAAATCGCATTAAAGAATAATTTAATAATTGAATGTTGGTAATTTAAAGTAGTTTTCGTTTTAATTACATATACAGAGTATTAAACTTGTTTACTCTAAACTAGAAGAAAGTTTTGAATTTATAAAAACTGCTGAGTTAAGACAACTTCTTAACTTAGCAATTTCTATAAATAATACCTATTTCAAAGGATAAAATATTATATAAATAGAAGCATCAAATTGTGAATTGTAATAGTAAAATATAAATGGGTGAGATAAGTAAATTTTTTTTAAAATGTAAAATTCTTCTTAAATTTCATTTTGTAAATCTTGTTTATTTAGGATAATTTATAAAAATGAAAACTTTAATGAAACAAGCACCTCATTGATCTCTGAAATGGTTTTTATTTAACGTTGACTTTTATTAAAATTTCTCTAAAAACTGATGCTTACACATATTCAAATGTAAAATTATTTTTTTCATATATAGTAATTATTTTGGATGTAGTATAATTAAAATTTAATGATAAAAATATTAATTTATTTATACTTTTGTTTCAGACTGCATTAGATTATGCTATCAAGCAAAACATGCCACTGTTAATTAATTACTTGAAGGAGAACAATGCTGTTCCTGCTATCAATGTGTAATTATTCTTTCTAGTATGTTTCTGTCTCTCTAATTTATGAATTTTACTTTATGGCTTTCTAAATAAGCCAGTAATGTATTTAATTTTAAGTTATCCACATTGTTTCAAATATTTGATATCATATTTTATCAAAATTTTCATTATGATTTGGTTCTGTTTAAAGTGTTTTAGATATTATTGATATAATTTGAGTATAAACAATTTGTATGCGGGTTATGTCACATAACTCTATAACATTTATTATTCTCTGTCTCATAATGTTCATTCTGAACTTATAATTTCTTAACTTCCATTAATATATATTTTTTTAAAAAAATAAATAAATCATGTAATTTAAAATTGTTGAATATTTTTAAAAGTTCTAAAAATTAATTTTTGAATTCTTTAATTTGGGGGGCTTCCTAAACTTTTTATGCTGGGTACTCCTTTGCTTTCAATTGTATCATGAGTGTTTTTTTTTAATGAATTTGTTAGGTTTATTCAACAGTTTTATTACATCATTAAAGATTTCAAATTTAATTTCATTAAGACTTTAAATTTTACTTATACTTTTGAGAAAATGTAGTCTTATTGGACAGATATTAGTAAAGCACTCCTGCAAAAGGCAGTTGTGGGCCAAGGGGATCATGGAGATTAAGGCTATACAGTTTCAAGACCAATTCCATTATGGTGATAATTTGGCCTACATAAGACATCCGTTGCTTTTATTTCTTTGGCAAACTGGTACGATAGGGTTGCAAGTTTGCCACAAAAAAAGGCCGAAATTTGTGGAAAACTACACAAGAACTCAAATACAAATAAACACAGATTATATGTATTGAAAACCATGGCCATCCTAAAAATAATGAAATAAAAGGGTATAAAAGAGCTGAAAAATTATATCTTTTCATTTTATTTAGGAAATTAACAGTTTCGGTATGAAATATCGTATAACTATTGTTTCTTCATTCATCAAATATTCCTTTTCCAGCATATTCATGTGTTTTACAATACAAAGGATTAAGACATGTCATTTCATTAAATTTTCTGTTTAATGAAGGAGCTAATTAAATGTTTTTTTCTTCCTGTTGTATTCTTATTACACTTCAGGAGGCATGATATCCTTTATCATTCAAAAAATCACCTATTTGGATTATCTTTAAACTATTTCATTATCATTTTGATATAGATTTCCCAAAATGTTTTATAGTTGTTTATTATAAATTTTGAAGGTTCAAAAAAGTACTATTTGCTGCTAAAATGCAAGTAAAAAATTTAAAAAAAAATCTAACATTTTAAAATATTTTGGTACAGATTGTAGCAATTCTAAAAATTCATGGATTTTAGAAAAAATATTTTATTTTATAACTGGCATTAAACAGCTGACCGTATTCAAAGTTTACGACTATTAATGTTGAATTTCATAACCTTGGCAATTTTGAACCCAATTTAGAAGACAAGGGAAATTCTCAATTAGGGATTAGGACAAACTAGCCTTCGTGGAAAACTTTTTGATGGGACTTTTGTTCTAAGTTGAAACCTAAAAGAAAACCACGTAAACCTCCACAGTTAGCCTGACAGCAATTAGCACTGCCACAAACTTGCAACTTTACCCATCGAACTGAGGTTGAGTTTTTTAGAAGCCACCACTAGGGATAGAACCTTGGCTCAATGTCTCAACCGCTGTCATCACGGCTCCAAATTCTTCAATACCCAAGTTAATTTACTAGCGGCTTTTTTTCTATTGTTATCATGTGTAATTTTACAATATCTATAAATGTAGAAATAATTTTTATTGTATTCATAAAATATCTGATATTTTTTCAGAAGGAAAGTCATGTGTTACTAGAGTAACATACACATTATTGTAAAAATTATTTACTTTTTCATAAGTAACATTGTAACTAATTTACATGATTGTTACACTGTTTCAATAATTATTTGCTTTTTCTTTAAATGTAGTTATATATTATGATGAAAATTTATTACTGGCCTTTGTGATCACTGAATTTTGTTTAATTGGCAATGTACATGAGTCGGCATGTGTTTAAAAATGTTTATTATGTATATAAATTTTTAACAATGTTTCTAAATCTTTTATAGACAAGTAGTAATTTTCTATTAGATGCTTGCAAATTCAAAATAGGTGTTTTTAAGCAAGCACCATGATTTATGAGCACCATATCTTTTAATTCTTTTGTAACTGGTTGAACTGTGTTCAGCAGGTTTTTATCATTTTGGAGCATATTGGCTTCCTTAAAAACACTATACTTGATATCTGCAACTGAGGTATAAATTAATGTTGTTTGAATGAATTGATAGTAAATTCGTGTAAACTAAAATTTTATTAGATAAATTTTTTTTATTTTCTTCAAAAAAATACATCTGCAGAGTTCCCACAGGTCAGGGAAAACCTGGGATTGTCAGGGAATTTTATTTTAACTCCAAAAATCAGGGAAAGTTGCACTTTTTTAAATTTTTTTTTTTTACAAAAACGTGGAAAATAACCGCTTTTAGAATTGTCAGTATAAGTAATTGATATTCTAGTTAAACAATTCTAACATCTATTATAATTAATTGTCATAAAAATTCCCCATTTTAAGTAAACTAACTTGTTCCTATCCTCATTCAATATTCTTTTTTTTTGCCCACAAATTCTAATATTGTGCATTACAAATAAATTCTGATGAAACGTTGCATATTATGGATAAAATATGGTTTGGATTTTCATTGAAATTTACCTGATATACCTGGAAGGGGCGGGGAAATTTTTTTCTCTGAAATTGAGTGGGAACCCTGATTTGGTCGAAAATTAAAATAACTTATGCTTATTTAACTTTATAAATGTGTATATATTTTTTAATTCGACAAAGATATCATTAATTATAATGGTGCAACTAAATTAATAGTATTGAATGACAAAACATAAATATTCTTTACTAAACCTTAATCTCATAACTACGATAGTTTTTTTTTTCAAAGGCTGGTTAGAAATTGTTATTGATATTCATACAGCCAAATGATATTCAATATTATCAAAATAATAGCTGATTCATGCATAAAAAATAAGTTGTTTTTAAATAGTGTATTCTGTTTATTTTAACATCAAAAGAATAAAATGTATTTAAATTTGCTAATTATGTTTAAATTTATAGAATTACCTTAACCATTTTTTAGTTTAGATAGTTATTTTATACATTCTTTTTTACTTTAGTCATATGTAAGGCAACAAAAGTGATATTTCTGAAATAATTTAAAAAAAAAAAACATTCAAGTGTTTATATTTAATCTCAGGAAAAAAAATTTGTGAATTTCTCTGATTATCTCGAGCAACAGTTCTAAGAAATAATACGCACTACAACACAATATACTAGTTTTTTGAAAAAATACAGGTCTTGAAATTTAAATTTTCCCAGGTTTTTAATTTCTCTCCCCAATAGATTTATAGCAAAATTTTCATTCTCCCTGAGTTTTTTAGACTAATTTTAAATCTTCTGAGTCAGTTAAGTTTCCGTTGAGGATGAAAAAAAAAATAAAAAAATACAATAGTGTATAGGAATTTTTAGAACAAAAAGTTATTTAAATATTTGCTCTATCGGCGACAAAAATTATTTAAAAGAAATACATGATTTACTTCGTGACTTTATTAAAGATATTAGATATATAGAAAGTAATGGAATTATAAAACCAGAAAGAAAATTAATAATTGATTAAATTAAATTATGTAATACAGCTGTTAAGTTTAATTCAAGCTGTATTCAAATAGATATTTTTACAATTTTTATCACATAAATCCCTTTAATAGAAATTACGAAATTTTTCAATGAGAATTCTTTTCTTCTTTAGGTACATAGTACATAACATAATAAATATCTTTGTTAAACATAGTTAAGTTCCGGAATTTTTTTCGGGAAAAAACAAAAACAAACTTAAAATTTGATAAAAATCTAAAAAACACTTATTAAGTGGAGAAATTCTTTATTAACATTTAATCAGTCGGTCTCTTAAACAACTTTGACAAAAAAAATTTAACTTTGGATTTCATGCTACAAAAAATTAAAAGATACGTAATGGTGCAAATAAATATCTTCATTATCATTCCTGGTGCGCTAAACTCTTCTGAACTTGAAGTTTTTAAGCCTTTATTAGCGACCTAACTCCTTACAGTTTAAATAAATACTAATAAGATTACTTGTGTTTAAAGTTAATGTTTTGTATATTTAATATTAAATTTGTTTTGGAAAGAAGTTACGATCATCTTTAATATGCAGATGACGGAACCCATTTTTTGGTCTTGAGTCTGAATAAAAATTATGTTTTGGTTTGCAGTTTATTTTTATAAAATTAATACTAGTTAATATTTATCTACTACTAAATATAAATGCATTAAACTAAAAGCCTTAAAATCGTATTTTATGTTTACACACTTTATACCATAAGTTTAGCAATTAATAGTTTACTACTGATACAATTAAATAGAAAAAAAAGTGTTTTCACAAGTCATTTATTATAGATACTGTATTTGCTGTTGATCTATAAATATTTTATGCTATTTGTTATTATAATTGTGTGAAATAATTAAAATGTTATTGCTATTAGTTGTTTGTTTTAAAATTGTATAATTGTTTCTTTTAGTTTTTATCTGATATTAAAATTTCAAACAGTCATAAATTCTAACCACAATTTCATATTTTTTAATAATAAATAACTAAAATTTAAAATGTTAATTAAGGTAATATAACATTTTATGTATATATACGAGTCCTGGTTTGGAATTAAAAATTACGTAACACTTTTAAATGATACATTAAAAAATATTGAAGCTAAGACAGTTAAGTTAAGGTTATTTTTAGCCTGATGCCAGCATAGAAACTTAATTTCAAAAATTACCAAATTTTATAAATATATGCAAAATTCTTAAATTTGAAAAATATTTTAAATTTCAATGAATAAAATAAAAGCAATTTCGAAGCTGAAATTTTAAAATGTCAACTTAATAAAAAATAATAATTGAAACAATTGATGCAGTATAAAATTTTATTACGCTAAAATATCTTATTAACAATATTCTTTAACACAAAACTTCTTAATAAATAATTCTTATACAAGTAAAGGAAAATAAATGACCAAGTCAAAATTCTATTAGTCATGGTTACAAATAATCATTATAAATAAAACAACATAAGACTAGAGCAATTTTAAACTACTAAAATTGTACTGCAGGTTCAAAAGGCAAAAAATGCTATGCTAATTTGCCCACAGTGGTAAACTAGCACTTGTAAAACTGCATAAAGCACTTTAAGTAAATTACATGCAGAGGAAATAGCATATTAGGAAAAGATGTGCTTATAAGCAAGTTAAGAGTATTTTATAACTTTAAGAATTATTGCATTACTTACAATGGGTGTATAAACACATGAGTGAACATTGCAGTAACCGTTTTTGCCACCTATCTTTAAACATAATTTGTGTACTCGAGTACAAAAGTTTTTGGATTACCTTATACATGGACACAATTATTTTGCTGTTTTGAATAGGGAAATTTTTTCTTAGTTAGTTTTTTGAAAGCTGATTAGAATCCTACATTTAATATTAAAGTTAGTTAAAAATATCTATAAAATTACATTGTTTTTTATGCAATACAACAAAATCACATATACAGCATACTGGATATTTAATAAAAACTATTAAATCAAATTTAAAGACAAATCAATTTGAAAAAGATAAAGTTAAACAATTTAGTTAAATATTAAATGTTTGCAGCCTGGTTGAATTTTTATTATTTAAATTTAAAATAGTAAATATTGTAATACAATATTACACTTTATTAAACCAATTACAATTATATGCCAATTACAGAAATGAAGATTAACCTCTTTACAAGAAAAAAAAAAATCTCTTTTTCTATGAACTGAGAACTAACTTAAAATGCGCCACTGACAATCTTTCTTTCAATGACTTTTTTTTAAATATTATTAAAAAATGTATAGTAAATTATAAATTATTTTTATGCTATAAACTTTAATCCAAAGTTTTGTACGTGAGAAAACAAATTATAGTTTCTCAAATGAAAAATCTTTTTAAGGTATAACATTCCAATTCAACATCAAAACATCTTTCTTTTTCCTATTTTTGAAACAATGGAATTTATTTATAGAGGATAGATCTTTGCAATGTAACAAATGAATATAAATTAAGTAAAATGACAATAAATTGAGCTTTAATAAACAGCATCATTTTTAAATTTACAAAACATACAAAAGTTTCAAAAATTATTATATGGTCCCACAGACAAACACAACACAGTTTCCATGAAAGACAAGAGGGTCATAAGAAATAGTAAAGATAACATTAAATTTACATAAACAATAACAAATACTTAAGTAATTTATTTGCTGAGATTATATGACAAGTTATAGGAATAAAGAAATATTGCTTGTTAGCATTTTTACAATTTATAAGGGTTGCTCATGAAAAATGCACATATGATAGTATCAGATATACGGTAGAAAGAATAGTGCCCCTTTCAGGTAATAAATGAAGATAAGAGGAATTTTATTAAATGCACCATCTGATTAATTTGCTTTTGTGAGAGCATGTAAAGATGGATGCGTCTAGATAGCAACAATTATTTGTCTTGGTCTTCATTTATATTCGTTCTGGCATTTATATTCAGTTTTTATAAAAACTTTAACTACATTTGTTCGCAACTATTCTCTTAGTCAATGCTTATCATAAACAACCATGTTTCAATGGTAATGTCTATTATACTTTCATTTTCTGCCAAATACCCAACTTCTAAGCATTCTATTTTGGATGCCTCCATCTTTTGCACGGCTTTTTATTTACTTGAATAGCTTTCATGGGAACTGATTATTAGTTTCACACAATTTGTGATGTACTTCTTTCCAAAAGGAGGCACTGCTCTGTTTCTGATGCTATTACACACATTCCCATTTTATTTGGGCAATACTTATAATAAATGCGTGATTATTTGAACTAAATGGGGTATGATATAACCTTCATTCATGACCTTTATTAATTTTAGTCTGATATCCTGCTTTAGTGAATAATTTATCTGAGTACGTTTAGGATAAAAAGAAGTGATTAATTATGTATACATAGAGAGTAAAAATATATACTAATGTTCTCATTATCTTGTCAATATTAAACTATGTCAACAATCAAGGCTATAACTGGCATATCATATTTACAGAAAAATTATTTTACATATTAATACAGTTTTATGGAAGTTAAAGTTCAGTTAGAGGCACATATATGTTCTAAATATCTCAAAAATATTAACAAATTGATTAAAATCTTCAATTTAATTTTTGTTAAGAGTAATACAATCGTACAATAAATGAAACTTTTTCTATCTAAATAAATACTACTGTTTGAAAGCCGAATAAAATTCAGGTAGGTTACAAAAAGTTTCAATACCATTATTTTTTTAGAACTTAGATGAAAAACATTCAAGTTAAAGTAAAATACATTTCTTTGTATTTTTACACTTTAAAGCTTTTTAAATTCACCAACTACTTTGAAAACAAAAACCTGCTAGTTAAAATAAAAAATATAATTATTTTGTTCCCCTAAAACACTTTTGTGACTTCTTCTTTTTCCTATTTTGAATGAAATTAATAATTTCTCCTTTTTCATATTTACCAGTTTACATATAGTGTATAAAAAAGAAGACTGAAAGAGAAAAAAAGTTAACATTGACAGAATTTATAATATTAAGGTCATTTCCCCCCTTGAAGATATCAAGTATTGACTGTTAGTAATATTTTCTTCTTTTTAATAAAATCATAAACCTACTTTGTAAATTATAAAGAATATAATAAAATTAAAAAAGGAATCTATTTTAAAGGGAAAAATAGTATATATTTTCTAAAAGAGGTTAAATAAAAAATGACTTTAATTTTTGTACACCACTAGATATAGCACCGTTTCGGTGTACATTTAATGACTTTGAATAATGTTAATTCTCGTGGAAAGAATTCGCTGTTCAATCTTAACACTGTGTAGCATAAATTAAATCGAACATAATATTAATTTTAAACATATATATTTTATACAACTTAGTTCAGGTGATCCTTAACTATTTGGAATAAAAATAAAAAAAAATTGTGTAACTGTACAAAAGTGTTTTTACTACCATCAGTAATTATTGTTTCAGCTCATATCTTAAAGGCAACAAGGTTTATTTATTATTGCTTATTAAATTTGGACCTTAATTAAGGTCAACTTTAATTCGATTTCAACATTTAAAAAACAACATCTTGTACAGTAAATCATATGATAGACTACAATTGCATCGATTATATTTGGATACAAAAAGTAAATTAAAAATAAGTAAAAGTAACTTAGCAAATAATATGTAACTAATTTTTTATAATTTATTTTACAGAATTTTGATTAGTTTATTTGGTTTGTCTGTTAAATATTTAAAGGGATTTTTAATTCAGAATTTTATGTTGAAGAAAAAGATTTGATACAAGAAATTGCTTACGTAAGAATATTTTGAAGAAATATAATTTTAATAAATATAAGAAAATTTAAACATGTGTTGTAATAGAAATTTTACATAAAATTATTAAATTAGATGTTAGATTTATTTATTTGTTTTTTTGACCTCAATGACTACTTATTGTTACTGTGAATTTCAGGACGGGCTATTTTGCAGGTTCATTGCAAGATTTTTCTAGGGTTTGGCTAAAAGAAAAAACAAAAAAAAACAATATTCCCAGACAACTTCAGGTTTCTGGCACCTTGTGGGTACTCTAGAAATAGCATTGAAACTTTTTAAGAGTATTTTACTCTTGATAGAACTTCATTCATACTTTTTAAATGGTTAATCAAGGTCACAATAAAAGAACACAAAACTTTGTTCTATACTACATAAAGGACTAGAAATTGAAAGATAAAAATTATCAATGAAACATGAAAATCTGACTATAAATATATACTTTTACCATTCATTTTAAAAATAAATATAATAAATACATAAAGATACAGCAAAACAATCAACATTCACAAACATCACAGGTAAAGTTTTCCCCATCAGATTATCACATAAATAAAGTAAAATTTCAGGAAAATGTTATTAGAAATAAAATATTCAACAAGACATTATCTACTATCTATTTTCAGTATGAAACTATTATCTATCAAAGAGATAGTAATACTAGCTAGTTATCAATGTTAGTCAAAAAATTCAAGTATGAGCAATGTCACAATATTTAAGAAAAAAATATTTGTCCTAAATGATTATAACAATAACAAAAAATTAAAATTCATTTGAAGATACAGATAACACTTTTATTATTATTGTCAATGATTATTTTACTCATGAAAGAAATGGTGAAAGTTAAGGCTAAAAAATTCTGTATATTTTTTCAAGACAAAAGTGAGGGGATTTAAATCAGGAGATATTTCATATAATTTTTCTGTGATTGTACAAATGCTTATAAATATTTCAAGATCTAAATATTGACACAGATTCAATATTTTTAGAACTTTTTAAATTATTAATACCACATTTGATTATTATTAATTACAATATTGAGAAAAAGTAATGATTGTCAAATAAAAGCAGATAATGCTTTATAAGGGACATTTCTTTAAAATCTTAAAACCTTTATCTTATAAATTTCAGCATAATTTGGCTTACATTTTATTTCCATTTAAGTTTTTTAATATTTAGTTTTCTCCAAAAATGTTCCAAAATGATATGAGTAAAATGCAATATAAATTAATAATTAGTTTGCAATTTAAATTATAAAGCCTATTCTCAATAATTAATTTTAGAGCAAAAAACTTCGCAATTAAATTACTTATATTCAAAAGAATTGAATTCAATGTTAAGTAAAAGTTTCAATGATTACATTTTCAATTTATAATAACATTTCAGTTAAAAATGAATAATTTTTTAAGAAAAGTATTGGCAATATAATTCATTACCGATGAATTTTACTAAAATATCAGTATACAGTTAACGTTTTTTTAAAAATAAGACAGTTAATATGTATATCAATACTTTGTAATAATAGTTTTATCTTGTTGATATGATGACTCATTATCATAAATGTTAATTTTAAATGAAAATTACTGAAGGCCAAAATTATTTTAACTTCATGGTCAATCATAAAACTTCCGTTAACTAGACAGAATGTCAATTACTGTAATAATATGTTTTTATTACTACATTCTAGTTCAAATTTAATATTATTTAAGTAACTCAATAAGTAATTTTGGATTTTGGGAAAAACTTTATTTTGAGCCTCAGAGTTATAAACTATGCTTTGTAACCTATTGAATTAAAAAAGTAACTATATAGTTATAACTAAAGAAATTTAAAAAAAAAAAAGAAATGATAAGTTATAACAGTGCTGAGTATGGAAGAGATAATGACTAGAATTAAAATAAGAATACAACACATTTTAATACAAAAATACAAAAGTATAATAATTGTGAATTCTTTTAAGGTAAGATAAAAGGTGAATATTTTAAGGGGAACTCCACATTTATCTTTAAAATAATATTTGTTTTGTAAAAAATAAAATTGTAACAATGGAAGTAACTAAGAATTAACTGTTCTAAACAACAAAGAAATTAAAAGCATGTAGAATATTAAATTATTTTAGATGCTAAAAAATATATTTTGAATAGTAATAAATGAAATAATATGAAATTAAATGCAGATGTGCCGAATGAATCAAAATTTTTCTCTGGAGTGTTCACAGCAGGCTCAATATTTTCTTGAATTTTCAACAGATTAAAATTTAACAGCATGTACATAAATTATTTAGTTTCTGTTATGCACTATACTTTTTTGAAAACACCCTATATGCCACAGAAACTATAACAAATAGAGAATAATAAACTGCAACAGATTGAATGAGTAAAATAGTAAAGGTATAAAATGTAGCATATTGATTGAAAAAGGCCTTAAACATTCAATAAAGAAACTAATAACACAATAGCAAAGTAATATGCGTAACAGAAACTGTATAAAAAATACACACAGTTAAGGAAGTTGAAGAAACTATAGAACTTGTGAATAAGAAAATTGTATTTTAAAGTTATTTATTCTATAGTAATATTTCTGTTTTAAAATTTATTTTGCTTTTCAAATTTTTACTCCTTAGTTTATAACATCACATGTCCTATAGAGAAATTAAAATCATAAAAGCTGAAAAATTAAAATTATATATTATTTACTATACTTATGGGTTTAAAAAAAAAAAAAAAAATCACGAAGAAAATATAAGTATAAAAAGAGATTATTTTTTATTATAATGTAACTGTCATATTATATTTACTTACTTGAACTGTATACAGAATATAGTACTAATATTATTTTAAGATTCATGCTGAACATTAATTCAAAATAAAATTTAATGCTTAAATTAAATTAGATAAATTATTTATTGGAAGTAAACTAAAAAAAAAAAATGCTTTTAAACACATTTTTTAAATCTTAGTTACTCATTCTACAACGTTAATATGTTTGAATAATACATTACGTAAATCGAGGAATAACTATTATAAGTTTCCAGTTAAATTCATTCTAATTCTCCCAAACTTTCATTTTTATAAACTTAGATAAATAATACTGTTTTTTCAACAAAACTACTTAATAGTTTTGGTGAAACATACAAAACCACTTCATAACTAAAGATATCTATTGACAAACAATAACACATATCAATATCTAAAGACACACAAAAATAAAAAATAGTATGTCCATGAGGAATAATGTAATGTGCATTGTGTATATGGAAGGAATTGTTATCCATTATGGGCTAGTGATAGTTCAAGATTACATTAAAATACCTTTAAGTTTCCTTGTGCAATTAAGTAGAAACACAGAGTTAGAAATTAACACCTTACCATAAAATTCAAGTACCTTATTTTCAAAGATGTCTTCAAATATATATATTGCTTATTGATTTTAACTATTTCTCATGCACATGTAATTTTATGCCTGAAAAAAAAAATAAGTACTAATATTGATTTTGTGACGTTAGGACCTTATTTTGAAATATATCTTCCAATTTAGTATTCATAGATTTTTACTAAGTAGTTATTCCTCATGTATATTTATTATATGTAATTTTATGCCTAAAAAATATCAGACTAAAGTACTGATGATAATTTTTTTTAATATTAAGTACCTTTTTTTTTTAAATATATCTTCTAATTAAGTACTTATAGATTTTAACTAGTTATTTCTCATGTATATTATATAATATGCAATTTTATGCCTGAGAAATATCAGACAAAAGTACTATTATTAATTTTTTAATATAAAGTACCTTATTTTGAAATATATTTTTCAATTAAGAACTTGTAAATTTTAGCTAAGAAGTTATTTTTCATGCATATTTATTCTAATATGTAATTTTATGCCTGAAAAATATCAGACAAAAGTACTGATGTTAATTTAAAACTCTGCGAGATATAAGGCAAACTTTATATAGGGCACTGGTTTTCGGCAACCCACCGGAAATCCTTTTGAATGGCCCAGTGCATGTGTAATCCTCCTAAGACTACTAAGACATGCATTATGTTGTGGCTGTTAAATGCATAATCAAACTTTCCTGGCAACCATCGTTCTGGTACTAGAGAAGCACTTATAACAGCACCAACCAGTGACCAGAAATCTTGCATAAAAACGTGATATAAGGCCTAGAAAAAAAAATTTTTTTTTTTGAAAAAAAACTATTACATACAGAATATTTAATAAAGCATACTTCAATGAAGTATGAACAACAGAATGTATTATGATAAGCAATAGTATAATGCACAGTTAGAGATGCTGGAACAGGGGGTGGGAACACTCGCCTCCCCTGTCCTTTTGATGCTGGGTTCATAATTGATTTTTCTCAATTATCATTCTTTTCTGTGTTGCAAAAAAATGAATAAATGTATATAGTTTGTTTAATTTTTAATATATTATTAAAACAATTCTGTAAACTGCATTAACTTTATAATTTCTAAAGCAAACCAAAGTTAACAAAGTAGTTGGACTATATTTTTAATATTGTTGATAGTTTATTTTTTCTCGGGAAACAATAAGTACTTAAATGCATATTTTTTTAAAGTATATTTATTTAAAAATTATTTTAAAGCATTAATATTTATCCTGTTTAATTGGTAAGTTTAATGATAAATGAAATGAAATATAACAGTAAATTCTATATCCGCAAATGCACACTTCCAGGTTTCTATTCTAATTTTAAACTGATTTAATGATTAATATTACTTATCTTTATTCACTCCAGTCTTTAGTCTTGCTTTCTCTTTCACAATTTTTAAATTTTTTTTTTAAATAAAAGCAATTAATATTTAAATTTTTTTGAAAAATGTCTCTTGATAAAATTATACTTAGTTGGCGGACTCAAAGGCAATTTTCCCACATTATTGCCTTTTTTCAAACTTATTTCTTAATTGCTTTTCAAAAAAAAAAGAAAAAAAAAGAAAGAATAATACAAATATTTTTACTTTCATTTTAATCGATAATATGACATTTAGGGGGGGGGGGTAGTACAAAATTAATCTAATTAAATAAATCAATGTCAAATATAATAATATAAGAGTAGTACAATAAACAAGGTGTCTCATAAATACTGAACACCTGAATACCATTTTACATAGTTGAATGTCTTTCATAAATTCATCCACAGAAGTGGAAATTTCATTTAAGTACTGCATACTTGTTAGCGTGTCTGGGTATAATATTGGGCCCAAAATCTGGTTCTCATAGATTCCACGCTACACATTTACAGAAAACTTTTGTTGATGGCAAATGTCCCTTATATAAAAAGTGTCTGAATCACACTTCAGGTGTGTTCATTGTGACATGATATTGATATTTGACTGCCTTGAGAAAACTGACATTCGTCAGTCCAGACAACTGATTGGAGAAAATTTGGATTTTCTTCTAGTTGGATTAGACACCAATTGCAATAATCCAGTCTTCACTGGTAATTATTTGGTTAAAGCAGGGTTCGCCAAGTGGACCCACTTTGAAAAACCCACCCGGGTTTTATTAGGTGGGCCCATCTTGAAAAAACCCACTTGGAACGATAAGTGGGATAAGAAGTACTTGCATTATTTATATGATTAAGTTTTTAATATTTGTAAAGTAAAAGAAACTCGAATCTATAATTTTATAGTACAGTTGAAAACTTTAAGTGGGTTTTTTCAAAAAGTAATATTTTAATGAAATTAAATCAAATACTAATTTAAATAATATAGTCTGATAAGATCAATTTTTCAAATATAGTTGCATGCTTTATATATTAATATTATTATTAAATCATATGTCTAAAAAAATTTAATAGAAATTTTTTTTTTTATTAAGTGATACATTAACACATTTAAACAGTTTAATTTTCCGGCTTTAAAAAAATAAGCTAAAACTTTTTAAAATTATTCATCTAAAAATGAAATCTTTTTCCTAGGGTTAATTATTTGAAAAAAATGGGACAAGTAACTGATACACATTATAATTATACATAATTTCAATTTCTTTTAATCTTATTATAAAGACATGGAAGACCACTAAATATTTATTTCAGTTTTTTATTAAAGTCACAAGTTGAAATTTTAGTTTTTACTGATTATAAATATTTACTGATTATAACTTTATACTAGGTACACATATAAGTTTAATAAATATGGTAAATGTGTGTGAAAACAAAAAGATTAATAAACTTGTTCCTTTTATATTACTGCATTTATATTTTATAGTGCTCGAGTTAAAAATTGTGAAACGTTGTGTACTTAACAATAAAGAAGATTCAAATATGTATTAGTGATAATGTGTTATTTAAACTTAATATAAAATACATATACAGTTGAACCTATTTATCTCGAACCTCTTTATCTCGAAATTTCTAAAATTCCCTACATTTACTGTCTAAAATCAATGTATTTTCCATGTTTATGTCGAATTTTTTTTCTTCAAAACCTCCGTTTCTCGAATTTCTAATAATAGGGCACAAATGTCAAAACTTTCTTTATCAGTAGAACTCGTAGACAGAGATGAATTCCGTGAATCCACAGGAAGTAGGGATGAACAGGTAGGGGATGTTTCTTGGAATTTCAATTACTATCCCTGTACTTCCTTAACTAGAAAGGAATACAATGATTCTGGCAGTAAGTGAGTGGTTAATGAATAGTGACCATCAGGGGTTAGCTTTTAAACATAGATAAGAAAGCTATAGAAAACAGTTGGTATGCAAACTTGTAGATGCCATCGATGAAACAAGTTAGACACTATCAGAATTGCTGTTTTGCCTGGAGAAATGTGTCTCTAAAAACTATCCAAAACGTTTTTAAAAAGCTGGTTTTAAGAATAGCTGTGAAGATGATGAATAAGAGGATGATGGCATCGGTATAAAGAAGAAGAAAATGTTAACGCTGAAAATGCAGTGCCAGATTTGCCAGAATGGAATGCAATAAAATCTGGATTAATTGTTGACATTAATTTTGATGATTTTTACAAGTGGACAACTGCCAAGGCAACATGCGGAACATTGGCAGTTGCGGAAATCATAGATAATGTCAAAGGAATATCAGATGAAGAGGAGGAAACTGAAAATCATATTGAGGAATCAAAGGTGAATGCAAAAGAAGTAGAAAAAGCTGTAGAATTCTTATAAACTACTCCAGGAAAATGTTGGCTATGAGGAATTTGCGATCTTTTTAACCTCAAAAGAATAATCGGAACAAGTAAGGTTATACATCAAAAATCTTCGAAAAATTATTTTCAGTGTTTAATGTATGCTGAAAAAACTGTTATGTAAATAGATGTATGTAGTATAATTAATTTAAAGAAATGTCTATATTTTTCTACTAAAAACAATTAAAACACTTTTAATAGAATTTCTTAATTAAAATTAATTTTTTAAAGTACCTGTATAACTCGAAACCTCTTTATCTCGAATTTTTCACCTTTCCCTTGAGATTCGAGATAAACAGGTTCGACTGTAACAAAATTAAAATAACTTTTTGGATTTATTTCTATTTTTAAGCTAATACAACACTTTTTAATAAATAAAAATATTTACAGAGTAAAACTTGAAGTTTATGAGCAATAAATGAAAAAAACCCAATTCCTCCGTTTTTTTTTATAAATAAAACCCAATTTTCCACAGGTTTTTTCAATAAAACGCAGATGGGTTGGGTTTTTTCTAAAATACCTGGGTTTTTTCAAACTCTGGGTTAAAGTGCCTGATGTCCATAAATAGTACTAAACAGATGCCATTCATTCTCTCCAGGCAAGCGTGATAGAGACAAGAATTTACTACAACGCAATCAATGATGTTTGTAAATAATGGACAACACCAATTCTTACCTTGACTCTGATGCGGTGTTTAGCTATGACATTGTCATGTAGGTCTACACCTCCCATATGCTTATTGTAATCCGAAATAACGTTTAGTTGCAAAATTACAACTTCATTTCTTTCTCTGCGATTGTAATGTGTGGCATTTAAAAGGGGCAAAATGGTACCGTTATTAGTAACAATTGTTACCAAAGCATTGTTGTTCCATTTTATTGCACATGTTTCGGTATCCATGCTGTATGCAAAATCGTAAGAACCACGATGGTTTTTATTTATACAAGTTCTTATTCACATTTTTATACAACTTCATATTCATATTTTTGGAGTTATCCAATATACAACCAGCTATGCGATTTTCCCAAGCTGTGCCAGATGCAAAGAAACCTTTTTCTTTTAAAATTTCAAATAAACTATAGGAAGAGAAAAAATTATCAAAATAAATTTTGTGCATCTGAGGTTTTGAAATAACTCTAAGTAACTTCAAACCAATGCTTGTTCCTATTGGCATATTTTGTTGATCACTGTTAGCCTCAGCCCAATAAAGCTCTGATAACAATGACACTTCACAATAAAACTCTGAATAAACAATGAAACTCTGAAATCTGGCATAAAAAGCGGGTTTTTAAATTTTGCCTATTTCTCATGCATTCGGCCAATGGTGTGTTAACACACCATTAAATTTTAATTAAAATTTTTTTATGGTATTTGTTTTATTTTAATTTTATTCTCAGAACTTACAACTTTAACCCATAATAAAAACATATAATAAATCTCAAGAGGAATAATTATACAGTTTAAAAAAATTTACTTTTTCAATAACCGTTTAAATTTCAAAAACTAGCATGTTTTGAAAATTTTTCAACAGAAAGTATTTACTTCAATTGAATTTATATTATTTTATAGAGGTCTTTAGAACCCTTAAAAACAGCAGAAAAATAAAATTAATGAAAAATATTCACCACAGTATTAATAAAATATTCTTTATTAAAATAGTGTGTTTACGCACCTTTGGCCGAAAATAGGTTAAAGAAGAATCAACTTTATAAATATTTACAAAAGGTATATATTTTCATGGAACTTAAATTGATTATGAATTTTAACATTACTTTATTTTTATGCTCGGTGAACAAATGGTATAGCGCTTCACACTTCTATGTCACAGATTCAGGGTTCTATCCTCGGACTGGGCAAGGTTGACTTAGCCATTTATCCCTTCAGTGGGTCGATAAAATGAGTACCGAACATGCTTGGGGACTAAAAACTCATGGTTCTGCATTCAGCTGACCAACTAACCGAAACATCTGCATCTGCACCTCAGAACACAAGGTAAAAAAAAAAAAAAACTGAGATGGGCACAGTTGCCCTTGGCCCTTCATTGGCTGTCACGCCAATGAGTTTTAGAGTTTATTTTAATACATAAATAAGTAAGGAAAATTGAAAACTGTTTTCAAATTTGAAAAAAAAAGACATACAAAAAATAGAATAGAAAGAATCCCATGCATTGAATTAAACGAAAATATCTACATTGGAAATTCTTGGACCACACAACAGAGATAGCTAAAAATTAGGATAAGCATAAATCAACTTGCACAATACAGAAATAACCTTCGTTATTTCAAGAGCTTTATTGGAATCATTTAACACAACTGCTGCCCAAGATGTTAGTGAAATAGACAGAAAAAAAGAGACTCAGCAAAAAAGTAATGTTACGTATTATACAAATATTCCAGACAACAGATGATTCAATTAAAATAGTGGATGTAGAAGAAACATTAATACCAGAAAACAATGCAGAAAAAATAATTTAACATATGGTACCTTCTATTTGCAGTTCTGGAGAATTAACACCAGACACTCATTTCTCATTATGGATGAGAAACCTTTGTATACATTGTAAATTTTAACAAAATTTCCTGCAAGTTAAATAATTTATGATTTGCTATTTAAAACAGATATAAATTACAAGAAATACAGATTAAAAATTAATAATAATACATTTTTTTTTTTTTACAAATTTATGATAAATATTTGCGATTTTGTTAAGGAATCGAGAGGAATTTTTAGAAATATACTATCATAATTCTCAAAATTTAATATAATATGCACATTTTTTAAATATAACCATTTTACACTTACAAAATATGCATATTTTTTTTAAAAAAATAGTTTCATTACTCTGCAGATATTAAAGTTTTATTTTATAAACACTTGATTATATTATTATAATAATTCTACTAAAATCTTAAGCTGCTTAAAAAAAGTTGATTATTAAGAAGATATAGAATAAAATATAAAAAATGAGTTATTCCAAAAAAAAAAAAAAAAAAATAATAATTAAAAAGCAACTTGAACATTTACAGTTGTTGAAAATAAATTGAGGTGGAAAAACAGCAAATATTAGTTTTACATAATAAAATAGAATGATTTTAAATATCTATAATGAAAGAAAGAAAAAAAGAAAAAAAAATAAGTTATTTAAAATATTTCAAAATGTATAAGTTGACTTTTTCAACTCCAAAATTATAATAAAAAATAGTTCACCTCTACACTCTTAATAAAATCATGCATCCACTAATCATGATGTGACAATGCATCACAAGTAATAAGATAAGGCACTGGTAAGACGATGACAATACGGTCAGCATTGCACACAAACCATTTTTACTTTCTAGACAAGTTGGTGCTCATTGATTTGAAGTTGAGTAGATTTCAAGTCATCAGCGGTATTGAATCCTAGTCCTATACAATATCACTTTAGTGCACCAACTAGTGTGAAATAGTGGCTTATATGCATTAACAAATGCAACAACTTTAAATTTAAAACATGCAGTGCATTTTCAGTATTGAGCAACTATGTTTCTAATTAAACAAATAGCTTTTGATGATTGAGTACATGAGATAGTACTCATAAAGTAATATATTTTGAATGGTTTGCATCTTATTAACAATCAATATCTACTAACCACTATTTAACAATCAATATTTTTCAATTTTTAAACGTTTCCACATTTAATTCTTTTACACATGCAACAGTCTTGAGCGAAACATTTGCACTAGCAATTCATTAACCATCATGAATATATTGCTAATACCCTTTTCTAATCAGTTTTTCACCCTATTTGTTACTTACATTCATGACCCAGAATTTTCCCTCTGGCCCTTTACAAAAATATTGTAAAAAAATTTTTATTACAAAAGAAAACTTAGAAGGCATTAATTGTTTTACTTTTCAATACCGTAATTAAATAAAAAACAAATAAAAATCTATAAAATTAAAAAAAAAAAAAAAAAGATATAAGAAATAAATAATCACGTTTTGAGCAAAAATAAAGCATAAATACATTATTTCTTTTATAATTAACTTATAATATCCCAGTTATAAATAAATGAAATGATTGAAAGCTAAAAATTGTTAAAATCAAATTTGAATATAGAATAAATAAAGCAGTTCACACATTCCTTTTTTAGCTAGGTGCTCAACATGTTGCATCATTTTACTGGAATATCTCTAAATTTCAAAATCGTATAAATCAGAGAATAAAAAAATAAAGTTAACCATCAGGTGAAAGTGGGGATTAACTTGACCTTCAAGATATATCATTTGAGCATTTCATCCCACTCATTAATTTTAGATATTGCATATTTTAAAATTTTTCTTTCACTTTTTTTTTTCTTCACACCTGCGTCAGAAGGGGGTGGAGAATCATACTTCCATTAATCTTTGTAACAGACTATTTGCTGGGTGATAGCGGGTGAGGAATTTGTCAACAGCTTCTTTGGTTGAAAGGGTCATAGTATGCACTATTGTTACATTCTTGCAAACTGTTTTTCAGCTACATTGTTAATTCTTGAAACTATTATTGATCATAAATTATACAAATAGATCGCGGGTGGGGAATTTGTCAACAGCTTCTTTGGTTGAAAGGGTCATAGTATGCACTATTGTTACATTCTTGCAAACTGTTTTTCAGCTACATTGTTAATTCTTGAAACTATTATTGATCATAAATTATACAAATAGATCGCTTCAAAAGATAAAAAGAAGGGTAATAATGAAATTTTGTTCGAATCAATTCAACAAAAAAGAAATCTGAAGCTCAAGTTTTTTTAAAAAAAAGACAAAAAATACTGGGTAGGCCACCCATTAAAAATATCCCCCAAACCAAAATTTAATGTTTCAAATCATAAATGCAGTGGCGTATATCTGCGAAATTACGGTATTTAGAATAGGAATATTAAACACGTAGTAATAGAAAGAGTTAACTTATGCCCAAATACATACGAAATCCACCAGTTAGTTGCAGTCAAAGAACATACAAAATGGATTTATTTGGTTCTTCAAAAGTGCAGCATAGGCCTTGAGAATTTAAATACATATATTTAAATACTTAAATACATTAAAAATAAAAAACACAGGCAAACAAATCATTTTTGGTAATTTAAAATACATTACCTCAGGGTGTCCACCACCATAGGGTGTATAACGTACACACAAGATACAAAGCCGCATAATGAACATAGCAGCAAAACTTATTCGACGTTCCCATGGTCCAACAGCAAATACTGCAGCATGCAGTGCTTTTAACGCAAATGATAAGTATATTAAGAGCAAAAGGAATCTCAAAGGCCATGGTAAACACATGGTCCCAATGTAAATTGAGGAAAAACCACCTAAAAAGAAAATATAAAAACATAAATAATGATTTACTACAAATAATTTAATTCAAAATATAAAGTTAATGTAGAAACTAAATTCCAATACATCCTGTAAAAATTATAAATTACTTATGAAAACACAACTAATCAAAAACTTAATTGTTACTTTTCTCAAATTAGTTAATTTGATTAGTAGGATGTACTTATCAAGAACTCAAAGCTTGAGCAAAATGAAGGTAAAGAATCATATAAAACAAAAATAGTTATTAATGTATTCTTCAACATTTATTATAATGGCAAATATATTAAGATAAATGCCAATTTGATTTTTACAGAAATTTTTAAACCCAAATCTATTTAGTTTAATTTATTTACAAACTGGTTTCAGGAAAGTATCAGAATGAAGTAGTGTTTAACATTTTTAGCAAAGTTGTCACATAAGAATGAAAAATAGATTTTGCGTCTAAAAACTAGATACACATTTAAAATCGGTTTTTGATTTATTTTTTTTAAAAATAAAAGAGATAAAGAATAAGTGCAAAAACAAATTTTGTTTAAATGAAAAAAAAAAAGAAAGTAGAAAACTGTTCACTTATTTTCGAAACAATGTATTTTGAAAGAATCTGGCATTTGGTATTGATATATTTATATGGTACATTTTTGCCCACTAAGTACAGTTCGACTTCTATTTAACGAACTTCCACTTTGCGAATATCTCTATTTTACGAATTCTTCCGAGGAACCAAAAACATTTTGGAAATTTCTTGGTAAAATAACTTCCAAATAGCGAAGTAAATTTTCTATTTAACGAACTTTTCTTTGAGATCCACTTTCCCTATTTATGAAAATATTTCAAACTCGTTAACACATTTTATGGGGGAAATGAACTTGAACTAATTTTTGAAGCCACTGTTTTTTGTAATGGTTTACTGTTTTCTCTAAAAGTTATTTTAGAGAAAGTGGTAAAATCACTTTCCCTTTTTGTTTGCATTTCAAATGAAAAACTCAGTCTAAATTAACGGATTTTATCAGTAGCAATTAAACTAAAGAACGCATGTGGTAATGCATATTTAAAATTAGTTTTATAATAAATGCAGCTATAATTTAATATATAAATTTAGCTCTTTCTTCTTTTTTTAGTTGAAATTGTATTTAGCATGATAGCGTAACACTGGATAATGCTTTGCAATATTCTTGCTTTCCACGCAGATTTCTTTTATGGTTAAGACTTTTAAAATAAATAGTAGATACTAGTTTACAAGATAAAGGTGCATTAATTGCTATTTTATATATGCCTAGTGTTTATGAATTTAAAACCTTTTTTGTGTTGTTTAATTATTTTAAAAGCTGATTTTCTATTAAACGAATTTTCCTTATAACGAACTTATTATCGGGATTTAGCGACTTTATTAAATAGAGGGGCAACTGTATATCTATTTGTAATTTTACATACAATATATAGGCATTTTATCTATGTAAAAGCTGTTTGTAAGACAATTTACACTTTAGCTAAATTTTATATGTATCTAAACAAAAATATACATACCGAGAAATTTACGATCATATTTCAGTTTTTTTTAATTTTCAATATTCTAGTGATAGTTTCTGTTGACATCTTTTGGTTTTAGGACTTTTCAGATTTTGAACTTATAGAAAATGAGTTAATCATTTTAGTTCTACAACAATAACTATAAATTTAAAATTATTTTTTGAAAGAACAAATTTTACATATGAGCATCAAACAACTGAAGTTTAAAAAATTGGTTAAAACTTGCAATCTTGAGATCCTTACAATCTCATCAAAGCTTTGATTAACCTGAACATCAGCAATACCTCATTGTGTGAAAAATGCATACATTTTACTGTTTTAATAGTAACTTAAAAAATAGATGCTAAAAGAACTTAATATAAATGATATTTAAATATATGCAATGTAGATCATTAATTTTTTTTGACGGAAAATAATTAAAAATGTAGGTTTACTTTATGTAAAATGAAATATAATATATAAATATCAAACCAATTAAGAAGAAAAAAATTCGTTAACTTTTGCAATCTTAAAAAAATATCTTTATTATCTTACCACAGCTTTGAGTAACCCAAACACCAGCAACATCCCACTGTAAAAGACGTGCATAAGTTCCACGGCCTGAATAATGATTCATAAATAGATGATATATGGAACTTCCCAACCACGGACATACAGTTGCTGCTGCATGGAAATAAGGTAATATTGGCAGTGGCATTTCATTCCAAGGCAATAAACCTGGCAGGCTCCAGATAGCATATAGTAGAGGTAAACCTGAAATTTAAAAAAATAAATAAAATTAATGAATATTTAAACAAGTCACCAGTTGGTTTTTATGAGTCAAATGTCCATTTAGGTCAAAGTTTATTATTTTCAGTTTTATTACTATTTAATGTATTTTCAAGATCAATTAGAGAGAAAATATATTTAATTCTGATATATGGCTTGGTCTCAGAAGTGATTTTTGGGCTCTAAGTGTGTTTGCTTTGCCAAACTCTAATCTCATTCCAAGTTTTATGTTTCTATATAAAATAATTCTTGTTGTCATGGTACAAATTTTAAAATTTTTTTTTTCCATTAATATTTTATCTTTGTTAAATTTTTAAAAAAATTTGCTTTAAAATATTCTTTAAGAATAGAGAACTATTATGACTTAGTTAAATTGTAAATTATCAGATTAATGTAACTGAAACCTTAAAATGAAATGAAAAAACTTGAGGTGCACTTTCTTTGCAAAATAAAAGATTCACAGTTATATTAAAATTAAAAATTTATTCACATTACATAAAGTAAACACAATAACATAAAAGTAAAATTGTAACAAATTTAAAATTATAACCAGGTTTCATCTAAATCGTAATAATTTTTCTATTACAGTCGAACCTGTTTATCACGAATCTCACGGGAAAGGCGAAAAATTCGAGATAAAGAGGTTTCGAGTTATACAGGTACTTAAAAAAAATAATTTTAATTAAGAAATTCTATTAAAAGTGCTTTAATTGTTTTTAGTAGAAAAATATAGACATTTCTTTAAATTAATTATACTACATACATCTATTTACATAACAGTTTTTTAGCCTACATTAAACACTGAAAATAATTTTTCGGAGATTTTTGACGTATAACCTTACTTGTTCCGATTATTCTTTTGAGGTTAGAAAGATCGCAAATTCCTCATAGCCAACATTTTCCTGGGATTCAAGAGTAGTTTATAAGAATTCTACAGCTTTTTCTACTTTTTTTGCATTCACTTTTGATTCATCAATATGATTTTTAGTTTCTTCCTCTTCATCTGATATTCCTTTGACATTATCTATGATTTCCGCGTCTGCCAATGTTCTGCATGTTGCCAGGAAGTTGTCCACTTGTAAAAATCATCAAAATTAATGTCAACAATTAATCCAGATTTTATTGCATTCCATTCTGGCACTGTATTTTCAACGTTAACATTTTCTTCTTCATTACTGATGCCTTCATCCTCTTATTCATCATTTTCACAGCTATTCTTAAAACCAGCTTTTTGAAACCCTTTTGGATAGTTTTTAGAGACACATTTCTCCAGGCAAAACAGCAATTCTGATAGTGTCTAACTTCTTTGATCGATGGCATCTACAAGTTTGCAAACCAATTTTTTTCTATAGCTTTCTTATCTATGTTGAAAAGATAACCCCTGATGGTCACTATTCATTAACCCCTCACTTACTGCCAGAATCATTGTATTCCTTTCTAGTTAAGGAAGTGCAGGGATAGTAATTGAAGTTCCAAGAAACATCCCCTACCTGTTCATCCCTACTTCCTGTGAATTCACGGAATAAATCTCTCTCTACGAGTTCTACTGATAAAGAAAGTTTTGACATTTGTGTTTTATTATTAGAAATTTGAGAAACGGAGGTTTTGAAGAAAAAAAATTCGACATAAACATAGAAAATACATTGATTTTAGACAGTAAATGTAGGGAATTTTAGAAATTTCGAGATAAAGAGGTTTGAGATAAACAGGTTCAACTGTACATGTTTCCATATTATTCCATTTGGTAATGGTTAGATACATTTGAAGTATTTCTTTATTTATGGAATATTAAAAAGAAGAGTGTTTGCTGTGTAAAATTTACCAAACAAAAGGGTGCAGATGCATAACAAAACTGCAATTTCTATTTTATCTGATTCAGTAAGCAAGAAGGGGATATTTCCGTATCGTGATCTGTCGCACCAACTACAATCGCTAAGATGCCAAATGGATTTTAAAATTGCCAATTTTTAAAAAAAGAAACATGTAGATGCTTGCCCGGGGGTGGCTACAAGGGGAAGATTTCCGTATCTTGATCTGTGGCAGAACTATCGCCAAGTCTTGGAAACTTCCAGGCAGTAGCCATGAGAAACTAAAAAAAAAAAACATCCCAGTAAGGGACCAACTGAAAAGGTATAACTCATAGCCACCCCAGGGCAAATATCTACATGTTTTTTTTAAAAAATTTGCAAGTTTAAAGTATTTGCCCTTGGCGATTGCAGTTTGCGCGACAGATCACGCCACTGATATATCCTCGCTACGAGTTATACCTTTTGAGTTGGTTCCTTTGGTTTTTTCTTTAGTTTCTCGCGGGCCATTGCCCAGAATCTTCCAAGTCTTGGCGATAATTCTGCCACAGATCACGATAGAGAAATCTCTCCTTCATTTTAATTAAGTAATGAGTCTGTGGCGTAACTACCACTACAAATATTAAATACCAATTCACTATTATATAAGACATGTTAACTTGATTCTATCTTGAGGTACCTTTTGATACATGAAGTTTGACATAGTCTATAATAAATTTCCCTTCAAGTCCTAGTCTATAAGTTTTTTTTTTCTTAAACTTAAATACTGTAAAAAACTAGTTGCATAAAAAGCATATATTTTTTCAAATACAGTAATAAATCTCAAAGAGAAATAACACAACATCTGTATTTCCCTGAGAGCTGTCATTAATTCAAAACATTATAAAATGCAACAGCCTTAGTTCTTTCCATCATATACAAACGAATGAAATGTTCGATTTACTAAAAATATATATTTTAAAACTATTGACTAAAAATAAAAATAATATAATGCTAGTAGATTGACTAAATCAGATTTTTTTTTATTATTATTAAAATGCATCACTAGATTTTTCAACCAGGATACTTACCATGTGTGAGAATGTTGAGAGTTTCATTGTGTAAATAAGTAAGGCTTCTAATGCACTCCCAAGAGTCCATTTGCGGTCTATAACCAGTGAATACAAACGGATTGAATTGTAAATGTTTCGGCATTACATCGAAATTTAATAATTCTGACGGATAATCTTCTTTATTCGTATAATCTTCTTTTACCGGTTCGATATCAGGCTTGAATTTATCACCACTTCCATTTCCGGCCTCTTCAATATTACTTCCCCCATTCATATGTCTTAAATTTAGATTAGAATTCATTTTCAAAAATCGAATTAAACCATGATTACATAAAAATGAAATAAAATATTTAAGATACCGAAACTAATTCAATGAACCAGAAATCCAATTTTTTTAACCAATATCGATAACGATTAACGATAGAAAAAGAAACTGCTAGCGATAATTTTTCTCAATTCATCATTTTATTCTTAAAAGAGTCAGTTTCAGTTATAATAAATTTAATAAATACTTAAAATATTTTTGAAATATAATTTTGTTTTATCACTAGCTAAATACAATGCATTAATCGAAGTTAATTTTTCTTTCAAGTAATTATTTTTTCAACATTTCAACTCGGTATGGCAATGCGTTTCTTGTGATTGTTTTGCCTACTCGTTGATGCTTTGGTATATTTGTTCTATTTTCATTGAAAAAAATGTGTAAAAACTTATTTTATTCTTCAAAAAGTTAAAAAATCTACTTTGTTTTCAAAATATTATCATTTGAGTATCCCCTAATCAAGATTGCTAAAACCTGAATAGTTCTACAATTTGGCAAACTCTTAGTTTATTTGTTGTTACTGAAAGTTTATTTGCTTAGTCGTTACTTACTAGTTTCGTTAAGTTTGTTTATCGTGTTCACAAATATTTAGCATGGAAGACAAAGAACGTACTCTCTTCTGTGGGAATTTGTCGGAGAAAGTGACTGAAGATATTTTATATGAACTTTTTCTTCAGGTAGAAATTTTTTTGAATACATTTTTATCCATTTTAAAGTATTTGTTTAGTTGTGAGTAGTATTAATAATTTTTAATATATTTTGATTCATTAAAAATCTGGAATATGTATGAAACAATTTGTTGTATGTATGGCTCAGACTGTCCTTATTTAACATGCTGACATGACACTACTTGGAATGATATTTTGATAATTTTTTAGCATACTGTAGTAGTAGCAATGTTGATGGTATTTTAAGATACATATGTTTAATACGCATTCTGTATTCCAACTGATGGATTATATGTTTGAGTTTGGAATGACTCTGACAAACAGGAGATGATCCCTTCGTGAGGTTGAAAGTTTTGTTCATTTTGTGAAGTAGATCTAGTTAGGTTGGTGTTACCAAAGGGGATATTTCTGTAGCGTTATCTGCCACGATAATTACGGGGAGATTTCCGTATCCTGATCTGTGGCAGAATAATCGCCAAGTCTTGCAGGATGCGTAGCGTTTTTAAAAAGTGCTTAAAGGTGCTTATTTTCGTTTTTTAAAAGCCCTTAAAGTAAAGTGATCACATTTTCATTGAGACAAAGCAGGACAAATTTGATGAAATGAGAATTACAATTTAGTTATCAGGGGTCTGTCCAGGCTGATTTTACTACCGTTTAGCGGTACCTTCACAAATTCAACTTTAGGAAAAACAATAGTTTCACAAAATACTTTTTCTTAAAATTTTATTTTTGCATCCCTTAAGAAAAGTTTAATCCATATTTTAACCATATTTTTGTGTTGATTTTTTAGTATAATTTTTAATCAGCAGAAAATAAAAATTTTCTGTTTAACTACTAACTGAATAATTATTTTCTGTTGATTTCTATTTTCTGAAGAATTTGAGTTTTTGATGAGTTGTATGAGTTTCTTTTCTGTATTAGTTTTATGTCTTGCTTGTTTTTTTCTCCTGGACTTTTAAACAAAACCTTCGGGGTACTGAGGAAGGTTTTTAGGCTTTTGCCTTCTTCCTCAATAAAAAAGGTTTTGTTTTTTGGCCACTGGGGCTGGTACCCCCTGAAGACGTCTGCTTCAGTGGTCATATTTTTTATATTTTTAATATTTTTAATTTTGTTTTTTCCTTTTCTACATTTATTTCTAATTTTATGCTAACTATTAATTAAGTTACGAAATCAGACACAGAAACGTACTTTCTCTGAATAAACATATATTCTTTTTTACATATTTAGATTCCTTATCTTCAAAATATGGGGGGTAGCCGCAATCTGGGAAATGGGGTCCCCACAGTTCGGTCAGGAGAGTGATTCAAAGTTTGGACCCCTTAATGTTAATTTCACTTTTTGCGTTTTCTGTCATATTTTAAAAACTAATGAAGCAATTCAAAAAAATATTGCACCCACTCATAAAACGCATTTACCCGAAGATAATTTCATGAAAAAAATAATTTTTAATAATTATTATTTAATTAAATTGAGGATGAAAAAATTTTGAATTATAAGGTATGGATTTTTTTATACCATATTAATCTACATGTTTTTCAATTGAAAAATCTAAAGTATCAAGTGTTTTTATTTATTAGAAGATGAGAAAATTAAAATTAATTATTTAAAAAAAATAATTTGGCGACAATGAAAAAATTATTAAATGGGGCGATTAATATTAAAATGTGATAAACTTACAAAGAACTTGATTTAGCGTGCGTGGCGTAAAATTTCATTCATATTTTTTTCGCTAATAATCATTTGCTAATCTTTTTATTTTCATTTTTTTAAAGCTATAAAATACAATGTTTCTTTTTTAGTCCTCTAAAAATCTATTTTCAGTTTAGTAAAGAAATTTAAATAAAACATTTTATTGAATAAAAAACATTTTATTCAAAGAATGTCGAGTTTTATAAAAGCATGCTTCTGATAGAATATGATTATACACCAGATTGTGCTTATTTAATGTGATTATTTTTTATTTTCCAGTTTTTTTTCTCAATAACTTATACAATTACAATAATATACATACGTATGAATAGATTTGGGATATTTATCAACTATTTGGAACATTTATTAAGAAACTGAAATATTTATCAGTTTCTTGAATATATTTTTTATAAATATTAATAAAAATACGTAGTAAACATATTCAAGCATATCTCACATCATCGCAAATTTCTCAACATCTTATATATTGTGTTAATCTTAGAAGAATTTTTACAAATAAACGAAACAAACAAATAAACAAAAGTAATTTTTTAATCACCTGTCCGGAAGTGTTTTGCAGAACTATTTTACTAACTATTTAAGTAAATTTTAGCATTTTTAAAAATCGTATACTTTACCCTACTACGTTTCTTATTTCTTCATTAATATACTAATCAATTTTTTTAGTACTTTAATTTAGGTTTTCTTTAAAGTAAAGTTCCTTTTTACATTATAGTCAAGTTTTTTTTAAAAGAATTATTGGCTGCTAGCTAAGAATAAAACCTTGTTAAGAAATTAAAAACATTCCGCTGTTTAAAATTACTTAATGCAAAACAACTGATTATTTACTAAGCATACTATTTTTTTCGAAAAAAGAATATAAATCATTGATTGTCTTTTTTTTTGTTTCTTGTGACTTCAACATAGATTATCTAAAATAGTGTTCATGTTTTATAAGTCACTACAAAGAGTATAAAGATACCAAACATAAAAAGCTGTCAAATACGTAGCCATAATTTTTCAGCGTCTTAAAATATCTCAGTATCTTAAATGATTCTTTATGATTCCATGTAGATTTTTTTCCGGATAATATACTAAACTATTTTGTTTAATTTTTTACTTCAGCACGATTCCCAATATATTATTGTAGTATAATTTGTTATCAGGAATAATGCCTTATTTTGTTTTGCAGGAAACACTAAAAATTGAAATTTGTAAGAAGATTTCGAAGCCATGCAAACTTTAGAATCATCTGATTTTAAAAAAATGCAATAAAAAATAAGCAAATTTCTGAACTTATTTTGATTAAAAATAAAAAATAAATAAAAATTTAAAAAAAAAAACGTGGCAAGAAGGCTAACATACTTTTTACAGAAACTGTGAAAACCAGTTTTTTCTATATTTCGTCAAAAGAGGATAAGAATGATATTGCTCCAAGAGACCTACTCAATAATTTTGCTATTTCCAGAATGAAACCTGTTTGATCGAAACATATTTCCTCGAAAATTAAAACAAGGAAAAAATTAACTTTTATTATTTATCTAAGCTTATTCCATTTATTTAATGATAGCAGTATCAAGGTTAAGGATATGCGATGGAAGCCTGTTTACTATTATACTATAAATGCATTAAATCATATTGCTTGAATAATTTATTTTAAGCATATTATTTAATAATTTTAAGCAAATAAGGGTGTAAAAATAAACTCGATCAAAATACTCCGAAAGTATACCCTAAAATACTTGTAGAATAAACTTTGAAATCGATATATAAAAAATACCTTTTCAAACAACTTCAAGTAGGACGGAAACGCTAACTTGTTTAAAATAGTTGTCCTTGTAACTATTTAATTTCGATTTCTGGTGCTAGGGGACATTCCACTTTCACATTCGACTTTTGAAATTTCAATTGTAAACGGAATTTTTTTATGTCCTTAATTAAAATGTTAAGGCTTGCAGCAAAAAAAAAAAAATTGTACTGCATTGATTTTTTTTACAAAGTAGCGAATTATTATTTTTTCAATCTAAGAACCTGTGCCTATAACTTAAGTAAAACTTATTTTAATACTGAGTGAAATAATTTAATATGTTGTGTAACTAAATAGATAATCCCAAGAAACTGAATCGAAAATATAAAAACTTCATTGAATTAAAAAATAATAGATGATAATAAAAATAGACATGTTTTGAGCGCAATAATGAAAGTCACAAGTTATTCAAGCTTGACAAGTTTTGAGAATGGGCGATTATATTTGAACGTTCGAAACATGTCGACTTTTACTTCCCTCTTCATATTTTTTGAAGCCAGTTTAGTTTTTATCATCAATTATACTGTTTTACATTTGGGTCTTTATCATTATTTTGATAAGGATTTTACACTTGTTAAAGTAAACTTATGCATTTTCATATTTTAACAGGATTTATGTGATCTTTAAAAACATAAGAGCATCAATATTGTAAAAGTTATATATAACTTTAAAATTAAAATTTTGAGACCAGATATTTTGAGTTAAATGAAATTAAATATTTTATCTTTTAAGTTTTCGTGCCCCCATTTCAGTATCTTAAGGACCTTACAAGCTATGTTCAAAAAGAGAGTATCATATCAGATATATATAAGAGAACAAAAATAATCATAGTAGCAGTATTTGGTGGTAAATGTAGCTTATCGTAATTGAAGAATATGCTGTGCGATAATTTATGGTGATTTTGCGAACGTAAGTTTCTAAATGTATCGAAGCATAAGGATGCTATTTGCTAATCATCTTTATCCGAAGAAAACCTTGTAATCTAAATATCTAGCAGAATGAAGCGATTTTTGAAACAATGAATCATACAATATGCAACATATTATTTCAATATCTTATTCTTAAACATAACATATTTCAATGCTTTTAAAATACCACTAAACATTCAGCAATTCCTTGAGTTATAGAAAAAAGAAATATCGTAAATTATAGAAAAACTTGTGAATGTGCATTAGAATTACTATACAATATACATTTTATTTTTCAAGCACTTTTTTTCCCTTCAAACTTTCTTGCCTAGAATACTCGATTAAAGCTGTAAAGATGATTATCCCTAAAATTTGTATATAGCCATAATAAGTTATGTTAATTTGATTTTAGTATGAAATCCTCGAATAAATATAGCAAAAACAACATAATCTAAATAATATCAGATAAAAAGTTCATGTATATAAATTCTAAAAACTTAGAAAATCATAAATAATTTATAAATCAATTCAAATTTTCTTTTCAAGGGAGATTAAAAAATTTTTTTTTTGCTATTTGGACAAAAATCAGCTTAAAAATTGTCTATTGCCTAGAAACTTCGAGATATTTTCTATTAACTATTAATTAAACCTGTCCGAGTAATCACAGAACATTATTTCAATTTTTTTACAGTCAGAGCTTGGTTGCTTAGCAACCTAGTAAAATTAAGCATTCTTCTTTTGAATTAGTCAATGGGTTATCTTAAAATATTCATTTGCGCTGGCGACTTTTTTTGGCGGTTTTCTGGACTATCGCCAAATATATAAACCTTTGTTGCGACCCTATTTACCACCCAATTTTTTCAAAATTTTGTCTATCCTCTGTAATTCAAGTATCTGGATTCCAAATATATAAGAAATATATATGTTTATTCAGAGAAAGTACGTTTTTGTGTCTGATTTCGTAATTTAATTAATAGTTAGCACTAATTAATTAGCCTATTTGAGGTCACCCCCAGGAACCATTAAGATTGACACTTAGTTCGTGAAAATCCGATCATTAGAAAGAAAGTTATTCAGGGTGATATCTTTTTTTTTTTTGCGGACTGTACATACCATATGGCATACGTTTAAGATTTTCACTTTTTTGCTGAAGAGCTTTTGATCTCAGATTAAGCCCTGTAACTAAACTTCAATAGCTTAAAGCTGTATAGAGAGTGCAAAATTCAAAGAGTTATCAAAAATTCAGTTAATATACAAGTGAATTATTCATATTTATTTATTAATATTGACGCCCGGTGGGTGAGTGGTAGCGCTTGGCGCTCCTGTGCCACAAGTCCTGGGTTCGATCCTCGAGACGGGCAAGGTTGACTCAGCCTTTCATCCCTTCAGTGAGTCGATGAATGAGTACCAAGCATGCTTGGAAACTAAACACTGGGGATTTCGCATTCGGCTGACCACCTAACCGGAACATCTGCTCCTGCACCCCAGAGCCCAAGGTTAAGAAAACTGAGAAGGGCACAATAGGCCTTGGCCCTCTATGGATTGTCGCGCCGCTGAGTTTTAGTTTTATTTATTAATATTATTATTTATAAGTTAGGCAGACTATTGTTTGTTCAAAGCAATCTTTATCATTAAATATTTTGAATAAAAGAAGCATAATTTAAAGAAATATTTTGCTCAGTATAAGACTTCATTTAAATTAAAAAATTTTGTATTTTTTTTCGCAATAAATAAAATTTTGTTCCTTTTTGGTTGGGTGGTGCAAGTAAGTTCTACTATTTTTTTTAAACATAAAATAAAAAAGACATTATCAAAATTTAAAAAAAAAGTAATAATAATAGATAAAATAATTGAATTTATTTGTATCCGTCTAACCAAAAGTTTTGCTAGTAAAGTCTATTTTTTTTTTTTATAGAAGTTTAGCTTTTTTTTAATATTTTGTACCTTTTTATTTTTTTCTAGAAATCTTTCTGGTTTTTAAAGAAAACCAAACACTTTTCTAATGTACTGTTTTCTTCAGGTTAAGTTATATAAACTTTATTTTAATTTAAGAAATAGGCTGTAACTTCATTTATGAAAGGGGATATTATGACAATAAGAAAATTGAGGAAGCCAGTACCAGTTCCTCAAAGAATTTCTTAATTTATTATTATTATTATTATTTTTGGTCTTGGCCCTGTGTAGGTAATACTTAAATTTTTCAATTTGTGATACTTAAAGGAAAACAAATTTACCTGTGAGATTTGATGTTGAAAAAATAGACTGGGAGAAACTAATTGAATAATAATATGTTATTACTATTTTATTTATTATACTATTTTATTTATTATACTATTTTTTGTTAAATCTGAAGCTTTAAGCTTGGCCTATCCTTCAGTTATCGATTCTACCGTACCAACAGTTCTAAATTTATTTATTTTTAATTTTATTATTATAAATTGCCTGGTATCTAACTTGATTGCTAAGTGTCTCTTATGTAATTATTTGTTTATTAAATTTGGTGAGATATGTATATTTTTTCCTTTTTAGGCTGGTCCCTTGGAAAGTGTAACTATTCCCAAAGAGAAAGATGGACGTGCAAGAAATTATGCCTTTATAGCTTTCAAGCATCCAGTTTCTGTTCAGTATGCTATTGCACTTATGAATGGTATTTCATTATATGGCAGGCCTTTGCGGTTAGATGCCAGATCTGGTTCAGTTGAAGCTAATCCATATTTACAGAAACTTCATCAATATTCAATGGCAAGAGAAATACAACATAACAACCATGGGTATTATCCACAGAATGACAATCGATATCAACAGCCTAACAGTTATAACAGCCCCCAAGCATATCCTGTATTTAATCAACAACCTTTCTTTTCTCGCCAGTTAATTTTGCCACAACCTGTAAATAATCATTTTAATTCAACACACAGGAGGTATGATGATCATGGAAGTTCAAGATCTGGATATCGATACTAAATTTTGTATAGAAAGTGTCTCATCAATTTTGCATCTTTAACAATAGTACATCAAATTTGTGACATTGCATCAATAAATGGTACAAAAGAGTATTCATTTTTAAAATGTAAAATAATAAAAGAAATTTATACTAAGTGTAAACAGATAGTACACTCTTGGGAAAAGTGTATTATTGCATCAATTTATGATTTAAAATTAAGTTTGTTTTGGTCATTTACCTTATTGAACTGTTGAATATCCTTGTATCGGGAGTTTTTTTTCTTTTTTCTTTGCTGTATAAAATTATTGTATAAAAATTTATTATTGTATAAAAATCAGTTTGATTTTTTTTTGTGTGTAAAAATTATATACAGTTCAAAGTCTCATATCCGGATGTCCATTTACCAGAAGGGCCTCTTTTTCCGGACGCTTTTTAAATATCAAAATAAACAAAACCCTTCCCTTTTCAAAATTTTTTTTTATTTCTTGCACTCGCGAATTTTTTTTTTTTTTTTTTTTTAAAGTATGCTGGAATGAGAATCCTCCACTTTTCTGCTTCTTCTGATTTTTGTTCGATTTTAATCAGATTTCTGCTACAATATAAAAAAAAAAATTTCATATCGCGGAAATAAAATCCCGTATTTTAGTACTGCGTGTAAAAAAATTTGTGTCTTTTTTCTTACGTCTCACATTAAAGGAACATTACTGCCAAGAATCACACACTTAATTTCAGAGTGCACAAATATTTCACATTATGCAAAAATTGCAGATTTGAGATTAAATCATCCGATGAAACTATAGCGGGTCTTCAAGTGATTATCCAAAAGCGCGATTCACAATTCTTCTATCATGGTAGTATTATATTAAAAATTAAAACAAAATTTTAAGAACAGTGGAAATCCCAAACTGTTGAAAGTGTGATCGACAGAACCGTGTGGACAATAAAATCGTCACAAATCAAGTGCATCAAAAAGTAATTCTACAAATACGTGATTCGAAATTTCCTGTGTGTGATAACGCAGCAGTAAAAAACTGAAAATCAGTATCAATAAGTGACAAAAATACAATCATAAATTCATGTGGGATCGTGGATGATTGAGTGGGAAACGTGCGACATGCATTTTACCGAACAAAATAATATATTCAAAATTGAGATTTAAAAAACCAAGTGAAATGCCGTTTTAATAACTACCAAAAAAAAAAGCGACCAATGAAACCACTTGCTTACACGGTGTAATCAGCGCTAATCGAGTGGGTAGAGAAATGATTGCTAACTGAAATTTGTGGTATAGTATAATAGCATATTAAAGTATCGAGATTTTAAAAACCATGTGGAAATCTGCGAAATAGCGCAATACCGCAAACCACATGTATTTATTCGTTGTTAATTGAAATTGACTATAATTATCGATTATTAGTTATCGTTTGTTGAATAAGGATGTTTTGATGTTTGTTTACCTAAAGACCTATTATCTGGAAAAATCTATTTTCCCGACTTGTCGAAGTCTCAATTATTCCGGATCTGGGATTTTCCCCTGTGTATGTTATTATTATGAAATAAAAAAAATTGATGTTTGATTATGTCTAATTTAATGTGTTTATAACTTAATAAGTTTCTTTTCTGATTGTTAAAAAATGTGTTTACACTTATAATTTATTACCTGATTTGGTTGTGATGAAAGAATCTTAACTATTCTTTTGCAGCAGGGATAAAAGGCACTATGTCGAATTTTTAGAATAACCAGTTGAATGTTTCTTTTGCATGTCTAATCGCCTAATATAAGTGCCTTTAATATATTATAATATATTTAATAAGTGCCTTTTCCAACTTTCTAAATATTTTATTTGAAACAAATAATGCAGAAATTTGCCCCTGAAAAAAAAAATATATACATGAGTAACTTAAAGCCTTAACTTCTTAAAACAAAATTGGGCATAGTGCCTTTGAAGAGTTCTTACATAGACATATTTTTTTAATTTTATTTTTACTTTGGAAAATATATATTTTAAAGCTTTTTTTCCTCTTTATCCAATATAGCGCCTCAAACTCTTTTAAAAAATGAACTAAAAGTGTTACTTCTTCTAAAAAAGTGCCTTTCTTCAAGTGTAGGGGTAGGGAGGTGGCACTTTTTGCACTAGATTAGTATTTATATTTGTAATGGGATATAATATACTTTGTTCTAGACTGTCGATTTGTATCGGTTTAAAGAAATAAGTTGTTAAGTGGATAGCCGAAGATAAGTTATATTACAGATTTGCACTAAACTAAAAAAGGGAAAAAAAGAATTATCATTAAATTTATCGCATCTTTTTATCGGTACTCGAAGCAACTATCTTTTTTTCATTATTCTAACCCTCACTGATTTCAGCAGTACTCGTACTCACTCTTTTTTCATCAATACATGAACCCTTTCTCTCTTTAATTGGCTTATAACAGGAAAAAGAAAAGGATTTATGCAAATACACTTTACACTTCATTTCATTTTTCAGCTAAAAGTGAGCCCGTTTCTCAGAATTCTTATTGCCACGAATTTATATGATTCTAAACATGTAAGTCTGTGCTTTTCTTGTTAAATGCTACTATGAAAGCAATAGCAATGAACGGCGTACTTTGCAAGGGCATCGTACAGTAAGAGAAATACACTGAGAATCTATGACACCACAGGGATTGAGGAATATGATGGCAAACTTTAAAGCCATGGGGATTTTTTATATCTGTAGCACCTAAAAGAGGAAGGCAACTTGCTTCTGTGAAAACCAAGGAGATAGTTGCATTAGCGGTGGACAAAGCAACAATAGACAGCCCACCCGGTAAGTATAGCAGACCTTCTATCACACGTCGAATGGACGTATCGTGGAGTATGACTTACATAATGTTCCATAAAATGCTGCAGTTCTCAAAATCAAACATGTTTAAAAGCTTCAAAGTAACGATCCTGCTGTTAATTTAATAAGATATTTATCGCATTGAGACAAAGTAACTCCCGGATTAAGCATTAAGTCAAAGTAGCCATTGTGAAGGACTTATTGAAGGAACTAACTCACATTTGAGTTACATTGAGAGGAAAACCACCAACGGTTAGCCGAAGGTAAAGGATTCAAACCAATTATCCGTCTATTAGAGAATATTTTAACAAAAATATTTAAAATGAACTGGAACAGTTAAATTTAACAAGGAATAATTATAACATGATTTCACAATTTTAATTTCACACTCAATACAGATTAAACATCGAAAAAAAAGTCAGCCATACATGATTTAGTCCAAAGAAATCATTAAAACTTTAAAATTTAACTATTGAATATTTTGAATAATTCATTCATAATTTTTTTTCTATTCGGTAAACGAATTAAAAATTATAAACTTAAATGCAATTTATATCAATTTTAGTAGATTTAATGTTAAGCACGTGTCTTCCTCAGTTCTTTAATAAAAGTACGAGTCAAATATTAAAAATTTCTATTTTATTTAACCAGTTGCTAAGCTTCTAAAAGTTTATGCTTACCTTTTTATAGGGTTTATTTAAATACCATTTAGCAAGTAAGATAACTCCTTTTCATAAATTTTTAGATTATTTTTGGATTGTTTATGCAAAATTTTCAAATCTTTCAACTTTTCTCAAATCCGTAAAAATTTAAAATTTAGTATAATATTTTTAACGTTTTTCCAGAATGTATACTCATTGTTAGCCAAACGTGAAAAGCTCATAACAAATTATCCAGCTTCCGTGAAATTTACTAATATGTTTCTTCTAATGACACTTATCGATTAGCCAAGATCTTTAGCCATTTGCGAATTAAGTAAAAAAGATTCGCCTTTTCACTAGACAAGATAGCACCGCAAGGTTGAAAGTAAGTTTTAGCTCAGATCCGTGTGGATAGATGGCAGCGCCACTAATTCGTGAGGCAATTTCCTCAATTTAGATATAGATCTGAAGAGGAAGGAAATTCTTTAGATCCCAGTACCTATAGTACTAGTTCAGTGACAGATCATAGGAGTTTATATTCCATAGATTTTACGAACACGTATATCGCATGTACTTGGGTCATGGAGGATTCTAGAATCGAACAACGTTGATTAATATAATGCTCGCATAAAGACAAGTTTTAGATCGTTACTTTAACTTACTGTATATTTTCACATCCCTTGCACGCATTCTCCAGGTTTGCTCCGATTTCTATCAAAATACGGAGATTAGAAAAATAACAGGTTTATATTTTTTCATGGTTTATTCTAGCGTTACTTCATTTTATTTAATTTTTCCACTTTTGGGCAAGATAACTAGATTACAGATGTTCCTATTGAAATAAACTAAAGCATGACCAGAGCCGTTTTTAAGAATGGGCCCTGGCCCAGGGCCCCAAGTTCTGATGGGGCCCCCGAAAAGTCTAAAATCTCATTGCATTGTTTTTTTCTTCTTTTAATTCTAACTCATTTATTATTTATAACTAAAGAGGGGGGGCAGGCAGTGAGTCCGGAGCTTTTCAGCTACCCGTGATGGCCATATATGTTGAATGTAAATATAAATATATATACATATATATATATGTGTGTGTGTGTAAGTATATATATAATAATAAATAAAAAAATAAATAAATAAAAAAAAAAAAGAATTGTCGCTACTAGGCCGGGATAGCCTGGTCGGTGGGGCGCTGGGCCCATGTCTAAGTGTTCGTGAGTTCGGTCCCCGCTGGCCGAAGACTCCTTGTGTAGTAAATGGTGATTGATGCATGTTAAATCTGTCGAGTCTCAAAGTCCTCCATGTTCCCATAACAAATCAATACCTCTCGGGGTACCGATCCAGGAGTTTCCTAGCCTTCTGGATTGGTTCAAAATTACAAGGCTATGGCGTGGAACATTAGTAGTCGTAAACCCAAAAATTGGGTCGGCTGTTCAACGGCGGTCATAAAATAAAATAAAATATAACTAATGCCACCTTCTTTTTTTAAATTTTATTCAGAGATTTATTCAGATTATTATTATTTTTTTTTTTACATAGTCGGGTGCTTTTCGAAATCTGATCGAAGTGTTTACAAATATAAAATAATTGTTACTCTTCACTTTTCTAACTAAAAGAGCAATAAAACGCTCTTTCCACTGATGAAAATATACCCACTTTCGTAGCTACCACCCACAGAGCTGTCAAACTGCCTCCTCACTTTACACTGTGAGAAAATGTTTTTAACTTCTTGATATTGCCTTGGGGCTCTTTTTTCCTAACTTCGGAAATATCAGATATCCACAGAAACACCCTTTTGTCTGTTTTCTGGTCATAAATTTCTAGGAAGAAAACATTTCTAGGGCTGTAAATAGGTGGGGGGGGGGGGTATTGTTAGAATCTGTCATGAGATTTCCACAGTGCCTTTAGATTGGGCCTCGTTCAATTCGAATTTTCCTCTCTTACAAAATTTAGGTATTTTTTCTGATTTATTATAAAAGCTTTTTCTTCCTTTAATCATCCTAAATGTTTCAACTAACCTGATTGTTTAATTTATTTAAATATTGTAGTTGATTTTATTTTGTTATTTTTCAAATCAAATCGTAAGAGAATCCGTGAACTAGGAATTTCTATATAAAATTTTGTAGGATATTAAGAAGACATAAATCTTTCACGTTGGAGGTAAGCAAATGTTTTTATTAAATCTATTTTGGTTGTGGTTAGGGAAAACGTGAAAGGTTTGTGCAGTTTTTTATATATAGTACATTGTGATTTTTTTTTTTGTTTATTTATTTAAATGGCGGGCCACTCTTCAGTTTCCTATTTGACTGGCCTGTCTGCCTTGACTCTTGATTTAGTCTGTTCTGGATGAAATTGAGATAACAAATGTAATTTTATTTTAATTTTACTTACTGCTAATACACAGAAACAACATAGGATTTTGGATCATCAGCTAAAAAAATGTTTAAACATGAGAAATTTTTTTTTTTTTAGAACTCCTGTGTGACCAAATTTTCTATGTTTCCCCTAATTATGAAATATGTTTTATTTGTAATACTGTCGTCCCCACTTAATCACCCCTCGGATAATCGAAAAACCCGCTTATACGAATAAAATTTAATGGAACCAAATGATTTTATGTGAAACTAATGTTAAACTTCCCCGTTTAAACAGTTATTTGTTGCTTTTTGACCCCGCTTAATTGCATAAAGAAGTAGTACTGAAATGAAAAAAATTTGTTTATTTTTGAGAAATGTTTCACCAGCTAAAATGGAATTTCCCTTTTTCAGTTAAGATAAGGATACAAGGTGGTCATTTCAATAGGGACTTCTTATTCATTATAGTAGGTGTTTGGGATGAAGTTGAAAAATTAATCAAATCTTGCTGTCAGTTATACATTGAAGTAAACAAAGGGGGTTTTACCCCTCTTCACTCACACAGCAATAAGTATTTTTTAAAAAGGGACAAAGGGATTTGTTTTTAGGTCAAGACTTGTGGTCCCCTCTTCATGCACTATTAGCTTTGATAAGAAAAAGTTTTAAAAACCGAATACACTAGTGTAAAGAGTGTCTTTATCTTTGAATGATTTTAAGTTGGTTGCAAGTTGAGCGCGAAAAAAAAAAAAATGTTTTAAAATTGATGAATTAAACGGGTATAAAAACGGGTCTTCAATTATAGAATTTTTCGGATGGAATCAAATAATATTTTAGTTCCTACATGATACTTTTCACTAACATTGATTTATTTTTATGTAACTTTAAATGACATTTTTTTATGATAGTAAGGCAGAAAGTTTTAATTTTAATTATTTATTGATCATAAAACTGAGTTTATTTAATCAAAACGCTATACTATGCATTAAATACCATTAAAAAGTAAAATTTAGCAAATATTCAGAATTTAAGATTGAGTATTGCACTCCCCTTTTAATCGAATAACTCGCTTAATAGCATAGATTTGGCTGGAACCGATGGTATTCCTTTAAGCGGGGTTGACATATTTCGTAAACAAAATTAATTTATTTAGTTAGCTTATGATTTTATTGTTTATTTATCATATTTGTTTCTATTTTTAACTCCTTGATTTTTGTTATTATTATGTGTTTAAAGTTAATAAGGCTTCTCAATTTTTTAATTAATAAGGCTTTTAAATTTCCAAATCAAAGTCGAAACAATTTCTTAAAATTATAAATCGAAACTATATATGAAATTTTGACAGCTTTGTTTTTAATTTAAACGTTTGAATTTAGTTTAATGAAATAAAATTTAATAAAAAAATATAAATAAATGACTGAATAAAATAAAAAACTTTGTTGTCATATCATCTTTTGAACAATTTGAGTATTAATAAATTATTTAAAAATAAGCAAATTTTTAGTTTAAAAGGTAAAAAAAGATTTGATTTGTTTCAAAAGTAATTATGTTCCATCATTCGATCATGAAACTATTTAATATCTGTTCCTAAGGATCAGAATTCGTTTTTTATTTTACTTTATTGTAAAAATGATATATTTAATACTATCATGTGATATGCTGCAGTTTTAAATACCTAAAAGATGACTGAAAATGTCAAATCAAAAAACAATTAATACTTTTGAACATGAATTTAAGTAACGTTTGTTTGGCTATCTCATTTTATATTATCGCAGTATTTAGAGCAGACAGTTGCTTTTGGGTGTGGGTGATATAAGTAAAATAAGCATGCAAATAAATAAATAAATAAATTCAGTTAATGCCTTCAATATTATATTTTTAAACTTCTCGCAAAAATGTAGTAAAAAAGCAAAATTAAGTAAGACCGAAACAAAAATGATATCAAAATATGCTGAATCACTAGTGAGACAGGTGGGATGAAAGACATCAAAACCAATTTGATTGCATAGTAAAACTAGAAGGTGTTTCTTAAATCCGGAAATTAATCAGGCTTCATTTTTTTTTCCACAAAATTTATCAAGGGCTATTCGTTAGATTTCATATAGGTTATGTTTTTTCTTTGATTAAATAATAAATATTAACAAATATTTGTCTTTAAAACCTTTCATTCTATAATAATTATTCATTCTATAATAATTATTCATTCTAAAATAATCCTATAACAATTATTCTATAATTTTAATTCTAAAACTAATAGCTAATTGATATAAAGCTTTAGTGTGTTCCATTGATATATTAAATGTCTTCGATCGACGGAACCCCGACATTACGATTAAAGTTTATTAAGGCAATTACGAATATTAGAACCTAAAAACAGACTATTTTTAAAATATTTAATTAGAGGAATGTAGATTTTTCATCGTTTTATCATTATCAATCTTAAACAAGGTTTTATATCCGACAGTTAAATTTGCAATCCTTGTGTTATATCTAGTCTGGTTTTGAATTTATTTTTGTTGCATATACATAAGCTGAAAATGAATATGATAAGCCGAACTATGGTTTACTTCTAAATGAACTGAAGATACTTGTTATAAACTCTAAAAATGGTAATTTGGAAAGCATTTTTCAAGAATGTCAAGTATCCAAATGACTTAATTTATTAAATTTTAAAAAAAATTAAAAAATATCCGCAATGCAGATGTGTATATTTGGGGCTGATGATTAATGAAATCTAACACAAAACTGTGAGATCGTGGGTTCTATTCCAGCTCATGACAGTTTTTAATTATTATTTCCCAATACTGAAAAACGTTTTTCTTATTTTTTTTAATTATGCATGTTAATTACTAATAATTTAACAATTATTTAAAAAACTAGAAGGCTCTGCTACCTGTTAATTTTGTTCACTAACCCTCGTGGTCGCTTCTGCATTCATTGCAGGTTAAAAGGAAAAACGGTTTGTTTTTACTTTTTTTCTACAAACATTACGATTGAATTACCATTTACATTTTGAAGATGATTAAATTTAGGCAAATCAATAAAATTGGTACCTGACGCAGAGTTATTACTCAATAAAGATGGACTCAAAGGATAGAGCATTCTCCTCCGAATGAGGTGCACCGAGTTCGAATCCCAGTGATGGTTGATCGATATGAATTCCACACCCGGCTTTTACCGACCACAGTGCTGGCGTGAAATATCCTCAGTGGTGCGCGGATCATGGGTTAGAGTCCCTTTGTTATCAGTCTAACCGTGGGAGGATTTTGTGGTTTTCCTCTCCATGTAACTCAAATGAGGGCTAGTCATCAAAACGTCCTCCGCGAAGGCGAACATTTCTTCCAATACTTGATCCTGGAGTTCTCTTGTTTGCTGGATTGGGTTCAAAATTACAAGGCTACGGTGTTGAACATTAGTAGTAGTAAACTCGAAATCGGGTGGGCTGCTCAATGACTGATATAAAATAAACTAATAATTTGGCCACGATAGCTTGGTTGATGGTAGGGCTATGGACTCGCGTTCGTGAGAATAGGAGTTCGAATTGAGCCGGCTGAATAATACCCAAGTATAAATGGTGACTGGTGCATGTTAAATGTGTCGGGGTCATAAACTCCTCGAAGTTCTCATAACAATTCAATACCTCTGGGACCTTCAATACTGACCCAGGAGTTTCCTTGTCTTCTGGAATGGTTTTAAAATTTCACGGCTATGTAGTTAAACATTGGCTCAAAATTGAGTCAGTTTTTCAGCGGCGATTATATACAAAAAGCTAATAATCAAACGGTATTTTCTTATATTCTTTCTAACTCCTTGACTCCTTGCTTATTTTCTACACACCTTCATAATTCGATGTTTCGAAGTCTTACAGATTTCGAGCTGCAAAGCAAAATGTATGTCTTACAGAAAATTGATTTTGATGATGTGATAGAAGATTCGCCTCTCATAAAGCGCGAAAAGTATTGTTACCTTAAATTTTCGATAAAAATAAAGTATATAAGCTCTTATAATTAATTTATATGTTTTTCACTCTTAAAATAAAATAATTTTTAAAAATTATTCAAAATTAAATTTTTTTTCTCTAAATTTGTTCATAAAGGTCCCCCAGATAATGACAGGCCCAGGGCCCCCATAAACATGAAAAAGACTCTGAGCATGACGATGGAATGAAATCAGAAATTTTTAATCAAAAGAGAAAGCAGAAGTGCGACGCATATTATTCTTTCTCTATGTAGAATTGTCCGAGTTTTTTGCTTACTTACGTAAGTAGCTAAGTAAATTATAAACGCAGAGACTCAGTCTTTAACGATCTGAATATTATAGTTCTACTTAATATCGTAGAGAGCCGGGGTTTTTCAAGGCATGAATCAGAGACCCACTGTCCAGTCCTCTAGTTGACCCAAGCCCTCGGAGTCTTACAAGCTGTAAACGCAGGGGTTTTGCAGACTGGTTTTACTTCAAATCACGAACATGCGATCTAGCATCGCAGTCCAGGTCCACCCAGTCTTAAAAACACCTCTGCGTTTACTATAACTTACACGAAAATCGAAAAGTTCCGAAACGGCTGAACGAACGGCAGGAAGAGGAAGCAGAACCGCTACCATTCGAACACCACATTTGTTGGACCGTCCAGGAAACATAATTTTACATAATTTTACATTCGTTTTACATAAGTTTATTTACATAAGCTGTAAGTGTTAATTGAATATGTCCTCATATTGCAGAAAATTTTAAATGAATCTCTGATCTTAAATACATCGATTATAAACAAACTTTCCATTGGCGAACGAAATGGGCTACAGGTAGCGCATAGCAGAACTTTATGGCATTTTGCATGCTTTCACCTGTAGCGTGTGGACAGTCATACAAGGAAGTTTCTGTCACGATTTTCGAACACATTAAAAACTTTGTTGTTAGGACACTATTACGTAACTCAGCTGTATTAAATATTAAAATTAAAGATAGCGTCGTGAAAATTTCAGAAAATATTTGACAATTAAATACGAAAAATATTATAGAAGTAAAAAAAATCTTAGTACATTTCCGTTAGACTGGACCGGTCTTCTCTCCAAATTGCGTATTCGAGCGTTGCGATCGCGAATAGTTTATCATGCAAAAGCATTTGTCATTTGCAGGAAATTAAAATATTTATTAGAACAGAATAAACTGGACATTATTTCTTTCATTGGTGCAAGCAGATTGTATTAAAATGTCATTAATGTAAGTTTAAAAGTAACGTTTACTTAATCTAGTTTAAAAAGTACTTCCAAACACTACGAAAGTCCGTCGACCGAGTTAGATTAAAAAGATACAAAAGTTTGAGTTATAAAGAACAGTAAAGTCTCTGCAAATAAACAGTTTCAAAAGTTTAGTTATAAACATTTAACAGGTAATCCAAAGTAATATACGAAACCCTCCAGCGACTATTTTTGCTTCAAAAAGATTATTAAGCATTTAACTTTTTATTTAAGACTTTAAATCTCATTTATTTGATAGTGCAAATATCCTTGCTTCTTACAATCTTAGGAATTATCTCATATCTTTATTAAAAATAACTTTAGCTGTTTGCTTATTAAAGCAGTACACCTGAATTAGTTGCAATAAAAACTTCAAAAACACAGATTCCCTCTTTTGCATTAATTTCTTTTAGAAGAATTTGTATTGAATTAAAATTACCTTAAATATATTAACTGGTGCTTAATATCTTCGTAATTTAAGTATTTAGACTAAAATTTTAGATTTAAACAAACTTAGTATTCAAACAATACGTTCTTAAAAAGTGCCCTAAAAATTTTAATACCTCTCTCACAAAATCATAGAACTACGTTATGGAATACGGCGTTAAAATTCTGGGATCATTGCTTAATACTGCAAAAACACATTTTGAGCTATGTCTATTGTTCATTTTCATATATAAGCGTTTAGAACTGTGTCCATTTTTTGTAAATTCCTCATTTTGAGCTGTGTCAATTTTAGTTAAGACGCATTACGTGTTGTGTCCATATTTGTGAAACGCATTTCGAACTGTGTCAATTTTCGTAAATACGCATTTTGAGCTTTGTCCATTTTCGTAAACACGCAATTCGTGCTTTGCGCCCAGATTTAAAAACTTACCGACTATGTATTATGCATATTTAATCTGAAATGATATTGTACAAAATAAAAAAAAACAGTTATGTAGTCGTAACAAAATAAAAACGGCATAAAACGAAGGCATTAGGAAAGGGGAAAAAAAGAAGACAAAAATGATAGCTTCTCCTTCATACAAATTAAGCGGTGAATTTAATTCTTTTACTGTTTGAAAGATGGCAGCACATAAGATTATTTACACTGCCTCAGAGTTTCAAAGACGGTGACGAATAGCTGAGCGTTTCCTCTTCATTGCCGCAACATACATCACGTGAATGAAAAGAAGCGAAATTGACATGCACATTTGTTAGGAAGTTTTTGTTAAGCTTTGTTAGCAAAAAATCAATCTCTTTGGTAGGCGAGAGGGTTTGTCACATCCGTTTTCATCTATTTAAGTTTTTTTCTTCTTATTTCACTAGTTTACTTTGATTTGAACCTTCTCTATGCATTTCGTAGATTAGAAATTTCTTTAAAGTGCATAATCTCCAACCAAATTGTGGGGGCTCGTTTAGAAATTAAGCTGGTTCATTTCAAAAATGCATTTAATACTAAAAGCATAAAAGGCAGGAAAAAAAAATTAGATTTAAAAATAAATCAAAATGATGTTTTTAATGTTTTATTTCTCAGTTGGTTTGAATTTTTCCACACATTATGCAGAGAAATATTTCTCTTAAAGTGTATGAAATTTGAATATTGGAAATAGCATAGGAAAACGCATTTACTTAAATGCATTTAAAGTTTAAAAGCACTTTCAAGCAAAGGGAATAAAAATAACGAACGAATAAATATAATAGAATTTGATTCATTGTTTATTTGCAATATTTACATGAGAGAGTTTAAATTTTAATTAATAATATTGTATGGGAATATGGATTAAACAGATATTTGCAGACGCAGATGATATATATTTGGAGACATGATAATGTTAGATCTTTCGAATATTTATTTAATTGCGCACATTTAGTTAATTCCCGTAGCTTGAACGCGACAGGCCGATATGGGTGGCCGATGTCAAGCGCTGATTAGCGTATTTGAAGTTACCCTTTCAAACCATTAAGATTGAGTCCTAGAACGTGAAGATCCGATCATTAGATCAAAAGTTATTCAGGATGGTCTGTTTTCTTCTTTTCTATTTTTTAAGCACTACACATTTATTCCGGATTGTATTAAAAGAAAATTATCTTTTGTACCAAATAAGCTGAAATAGAAGAACATGGTGTGAAGGAGAAGATAAGCACCTTAAAGTACTTATGGCCCTCAGCATGCGATTTATAAAACCAAGAAGATTGCAAATTTGGTTTTCAATCCACTTTTATCCAGTTGTTTTTGTATGAAAGTAGACCTCTTCTCATGATTTTTTATCAGGACAAATATATAGTAACATTTCACTTTCACTTGTGTTGTAGTCATTGAAAACCTTGTTGAGTAAATTTTAATCAAACAAGTTTTTTCTTGGCGATCAAAGTTAGCTAACACCAACTGCCTATCTAAGTTTAGAACTAGAGCGTTTTGTCAAAACTTTCATTTTTTAAAAATTTTTTTTTATTATAAAATGTTGAAAATGATGACCAAAAATTAGTTAATATATTTTTTTAAAATAATATTTGTAAACCTGAGGATATTACTGATTTTAATAAAATCAAAAGCTAATTTTGAAGGATTCCGTATCATACTCACAAATTCAAACGTTTTTTGATTTTGCCAAAAAATATCTCTTTAAATTTTCCGTGAAAGATTCCTCTTAAAATAACTAATCCTCTTCCATGAAAATAGGATGCTTCAGTGCGTGTCACTGTATTAGAAAAACTTCTTTGGGAGAGACTGACACTGCTCATCTTAGCCCGAATGCATCATGCTCATCTTCCTCGAAACCGGGCTATAAAATGATTTGTGCCATAAATAGCAATCTACAAATATGCGATTACCGTCAACGGTGACTTCGATAATCATATATGTCTTATGGTCCACGAAATACTATCAAAACAAGTCAATACTTGTAGGTCAATAAACTGTGGTCTATACATTATCTAATGTCTTCCAAACATTTTAGAAACAATGAAGCTTACTTTTCGTAATTTTGTGTTATACAGGGTGATTTGTTGCTTAATTTTACGACCTTTTCTCATTGGTCTGTCTAACTTATCTTAACTTTTTTGAGAACTTTGTTACCATTTAGTGTATCATACCTCGACTTAACCTTTTATGAAGAAATTCACGTTGTTGCAGAGATGGAAAGTGAATGTGGATAGATATATTAGGAAACATTAAATACTAGGAAAAACTTTATATTTAGTAGTACAATCTTGATGCTGCTATTCCCTACAGAAAATACTTATATATCATTATAATCCATTTAATATCTTACACAGTAATGTGATACATTCGTAGATTTCCATGTTCTTATGGAATCTAAACGGAAACAAAAACTGTCAACATATTAACATAAGCGTTTTCATCTGTTCAAAGCTTCTTATAGTATAATCTCGATACAGTTATTTATAAGAGAAAATAATTAAATATAAATTATCCTTTTAACATCTCACATAGTAATGTGACGCATTCGCAGATTTCCATGTTCTTATGGAATCCTAACAGAAACACAACTGTCAACATATTAACCAAAGCGTTTTTATCTGTTCAAAGCTTCTTATAGTATAATGCAGTTATTCACAACAGAGAATAATTACATATCAATACAATCCATTATCTATTTATCATCTTATGTAGTGAGGAGAAACATATACGCAATTTTAAATTTTTTAATTAAATTTTCAATTATTAATTTTTCAAATTTATTTCAGGCCCGTTTAACTCGTTTTTTCGATAATTCTGTGCTTTAAAACCCATTGATTTCAAACAAAATTTCCTAAAATTTTAAGTTTTTTTTTTTTTTAAAATGTGAAGCTTAGATTTTATCTTCAAAATAAACCATCTCATTTTTTCTTGAGACGAATTGTTCTATTTTTTTAAAAAATAATTTAACAAACCAATTTTTTCTTCATCGTTTTCCCCCGGAAATATTTAAATTGTGTGTGTGAATCTACATCAGATATTTACTCCGAATTTAAATAATCAAATGCAGTGAACTTTCCCCTTTAATTAAAGACCCGAAAGAAGAAAAAAAATAATTAGACTATTTTAAAATGTATAGAAAATCGAAAATTACAGATTATACACTGTAAAAAATTCCGGAGCAAATTACGGTTAAGGCTACTGACACCCAGAGAGCCGATACATTTCACCTTAAAATTCCTTCTTATCGGAACATGCTACGGAATAAAAAATCTGATATACTGTAATTTTTACAATAATAATTGCCCCTTAGTCCTCAAACAAGTTGTAATTTTTACAATAATTAATTCTGTTACAGAAATTTTTAAAACAGACGCTGTTTTGTTCAAAACACGCTAAAATGGACACTTGCGAATTTTTTATTACATCACCCAATTTGAATTTCACTTTGAAAGGAAGCATTACTTTGTTTAAAATCATCCATGAATAGAAATCATCATGAAAAGAAATAGTATTTATAAAAAATTTTATTTGAGGTCCAAGGGGAAAAGTTGGTTTATATCCATGAAAGCTGATTCTGAGAAAAAAATAATTTAATGGTTTTGATTGTTCTTGAGCTAGCATTTAAAATTGGGGTCGTAAAAATAAAAATATACAAGAATATTACGAGCAGTTACTTAAATCACTCAAATATTTCAAAATATAACCTACAGTTTTAGATATTGACAATAACTAAATATTGATTATCTGGTTATACAAAAACCTTTTTTTTTCCTTCGAAATTCCTGTCAAATAAATGCTTCCTTAGTAGAACCTCCCGCCGTCTTCTTACCTATACTTTTGTTTGTTTACCTCGTCTAAGCATGAATAGGAACAGTTGTTCCCCAGCATAGCCTATCTTCAATGAATAATAACTAATGAGGAGAACCAATTTCATATGTTATTGTTTTGTCAAAACTTAATGATTCGAAAAATACATAAGATGGTAATCCAATCGCCATTTTTGTAAAAAATTGACTTAAATCGTTCTTTGTTCTTGCTCAATTATGTATTATCGAAAATTCAAGATGTAGAAAATTGAATATATTAAGGAAATGACGAATATATTTTTTTAACAATTCAGTCAAATTTTTAACTGTATTGACATTTTTAAAATTGTTTTTTACGTTTTGGTGAAGTTTTCTGTTTCATTATTTTCTTTTTTCTTGTAGATCTACAAATGCCTTACCTTCATTTCGATATATCTAACTTTTTTTTCTTTAACCATATGCTAAAACTTATAATTGCCCACAGTAACAACGTAATTCTCGTTGTCATGGCAACAATAGAACTTTATCTTAAGCATGGACTTCCAATATTTTTTTAGCTCATCGGCCAATTTGCAAGTCAAAAAATTTTTAATGCCCCCTATATAAAAGTTCTTAGCAAAATTTTTATTAAATAATTAAAAGAAAACTTTTTTTTAACATATTTGATACTATTAATCATATTGTTATTTTATTGAAAATTTCTACTGATTAATAAATTTATATTTTAACTTTTATTTAGGAAATTTCTTTATTGATTTTGCGTTTGCTTGGAAATGGATTTGATGTATCTGCTCACTATTTAACTTAAACAATCAGATAAATATAATCAATTTGAATATTAGACTACATATTTTTGTAGGTCAGGAAAATATTGCATTAATTATTTTTTCCTAATATTCAAATTGATTATATTTACCTGATTGCTTAATTAAATTAAACAATCAGGTAAATATTACCAATTTGAATATTAAACTACATATTTTTGTAGGTAAGAAAAAAATAATGAATATAATATTTACCTGATTTGTTTAATTTAAATAATGAGCAGATATATCAAAATTGTTTCCAAGTAAACACGAATTTTACGCGAGGACTAATTTAATAAAAAAATTTCAAAAATAAAAGTTAAAATATAAATTCATTAATCTGTAGAAATTTTCAATAAAATAACAATATGAATAATAGTATATCATATTAAAAATGCTAAAAAAAGTTTTCTTTTTAATTCTTTAATAATCAGATAAATATTAATTTAAATATTAAACTACATATTTTTATAAGTCAGGAAAAAATAATGAATATAATTGGGTAAAACTGTGATCTTTTAACACGTTCATGCCGGGTGTTCAGGTCTGAAAGTGGGACGGAAAAGAGAAAAAACTGGTAGAAGAACTATTTCAATATTAGATAATATTCGGGAGGAGTTAATCTATTCTCAACAATAACAATTCACTGTAAGGAAATTTATCACGGCGAAGAAGCAATTGAATATAAAAATTGCATCCGTTAAAAACAATTGGTAGTTATGGATTTTTATTATTCCCGGAAAAAAACAAAAAAATGAAATTTATTTGTTACCAGTTTTTACTCCAGTTCGCCGCCCGATTAGACAATCTAGCGTGGGCCACCGGTGGGTCACGCCGGCGTGAACGTGTTAATGTTTATAATGCATATAGTGGTAGTTCAAAAAAATGTAACAATCTATTCAGACAGTCATAATTTATAAATATACTAAAGGAAATTCGTAGCTTTCATCGTGAGTCTTAATCCTTTAGAGTTTAATCCTTATTAATAGATTTAATCCTTATAAAACGAAATTCATATACCTTGTTACCTCAAATTATTTTGATGTTTAAGATCATGGTTTTGGTGTAAAGGTGGATGGGGTTTTCCAAATTTTATCTACTGTAACAAAGATATTAAAATTGAATTTATATGCTTATAAATAACAGAGTTTATAAACTATGAGTTTATTACTACAAATGAACTCAATGATAAATGATTAAATGAAGGAACGCATAACATACAAGAGAAAATCATGCTAACCTTTACTGTTACTTACTTTTATGCAAATAAAGTCATACATAGGTTTTTTCTTCTTTTTTGGTATTTTCTGAGTTATTAGCAGATGGTGGTACAAAGAAGCTGTATGTGGGGAAATATCTTCCCATCGTCATTTAAAAATTGTCATTTGAAATGTTAAAAAACTATTTTATTGAAAAACTAATATTTTCTTATTTTATTTTATTATAATAATCTTTAATCCCTTAAAAAAGCATGGAAATGTGGATAAAAGTTTTGGAAAGCTAAAAATAAAAGCTTTTTACTATATTTATCGTTTGCGTTCTTTTAAAATAACATTCTCTGCTTCAATTTAATAAATGTAAAAAATAAATGTGTATATCTTCCCATTGTCATTTAAATTGTTAAAACACTGTTTTATTGAAAATCTAATATTTTTTTATTTTATTTTATTATAATATTCTTTAATCCCTTAAAAAAGCATGGAAATGTGGATAAAAGTTTTGGAAAGCTAAAAATAAAAGCTTTTTACTATATTTATCGTCTGCGTTCTTTTAAAATTACATTCTCTGCTTCAATTTAATAAATGTAAAAAATAAATGTGTATATCTTCCCATCGTCATTTATAAATTGTCATTTAAATTGTTAAAAAACTGTTTTATTGAAAATCTAATATTTTTTTATTTTATTTTATTATAATACTCTTTAATCCCTTAAAAAAGCATGGAAATGTGGATAAAAGTTTTGGAAAGCTAAAAATAAAAGCTTTTTACTATATTTATCGTCTGCGTTCTTTTAAAATTACCTTCTCTGCTTCAATTTAATAAATGTAAAAAATAAATGTGTATATCTTCCCATCGTCATTTAAAAATTGTCATTTAAATTGTTAAAAAACTATTTTATTGAAAAACTAATATTTTTTTAATTTTATTTTATTATAATATTCTTTAATCCCTTAAAAAACATGGAAATGGGGATAAAAGTTTTGGAAAGCTAAAAATAAAAGCTTTTTACTATATTTATCGTTTGCGTTCTTTTTAAATAACATTCTCTGCTTCAATTTAATAAATGTAAAAAAGAATAAAAAAAACAATTTATTTTTTTCACTTGAAATAAGACCTACTGTGAACTGGTAAATTCAGCTTTCTGTTATCATGAGTAAGAGCTCTGATGCGAACGTTTTTATTCGCCATTTTCTTCTTATTGACGATTCAAATCGTGGAAATAGAAGCTATTTTCCTCGTTCGAGAAGTAGAATGAGGTAAGGAATTAGACAGGCAGAAAGACACGTTCTCAGTTTATTTCGGCTGACTTGATTTGATTCGCCTGTTACAGTGGCTCGAAAAAGCTTTTTTCTTCTTCTTCCTAATATTAAAAGAAGAGCTTTATGACTATGCAAATAATATTTTTTACATTTCCTTAGCAAATTTAAACAATTTTAATAATTAAACTATATTTGTTTGTGATTAAATAACATTCGCATAAAAAATAAATAACAAGAAAATTTGATATTTCAGAGTTTACTGAATTTTATTTTTCAGCCGTAGATCAGCAGTTCCCAATTTTTTTCAGCTGATGAACCCTAAATGATTGAACTTATTCTACGAAACCCAAACTTTATAAATAATAAAAATATAAAAATAATTAGTAGCGAATCACCCAATAAAATACTACTTTATTTTGAGAATATTTAAAAACAAGATTGAAATGTTTTCACCTGCTTTTCATAATTAATCTTAAATTGCGTTTTATATCCGACAGTTGAATTCTCAACCCTTGGAGCGGTATCTAATTTAGTCTTTAGGGTATATACATTAGCGAAAATGAGACAAATAAGACACATTATGGTTTTTGCTGTAACAAAAGCTAAAAGAACTGTTATAAATGGTTCCCACGGAAACATATTTCTTAAATTAACGAATTTAGTTATTTTATTTTGGAATGGGAAAAATCAATGCATTTTCTTAAAAATGTAGGTTTCTTTCATAGTAACGCTATTAGATTCAATTTAACTATTGCCCATTCAGAAGCAAAACAGGCATACACTTATTTCATATGTTCAAAATACTGATATTAGAAAAAAAAAAAAAAATTAAAAAAAAAAAAAAAAAAAAAAAAAAAAATTTGCTTTTTCTTTTTATTGGCATTCACTTTGAATATTTTCATAAAGACAACTGAAATAATAAATAAATTTTAGATTATTAATTAGATCTAAATTTAAATAACATTTCAAAAACCATTTCTGCGATCCTAAAAATCCTAACAATCCTAACAGAAGTCGTAACTCACTCATGATCTCAAGATTTCAAATATGCTATTTAATTAGTGCAGATGATATTTTAAGTTACGAAATCAGACTCAAAGACGTACTTTTGCGGAATAAACATACCCCCCCCCCGACGGATTTGGATTTCTGACCTTCAAAATAGGAGGAATAATCACAATCTGGGAAATATGATCCTTATAAGTTGGTCGGGAGACTGGTCGAAATTTTAGATCCCTTAATGTAAAATATATTTCCTGCGTATTTCGCTATAACTCAAGAGTGTTTCAATCGAATCGAAAAATTTTTGAACCCGATTCATTATAAAATTCATTTATCCAAAGAAAAGTCCACGCAAAAATATTTTCTAATAATTATTTATTATTTCAGTTAATAACTATAAAAAAATATTTGAATTTGAAAGTATACAAATTTTTACTTAAAGAATGTAATTTTTATGGCTAAATATAAAATTTGTTCAAAATCGGCTGAAAAGTTAATTAGAAATCGAATTTTAAATCTAGGACTTTTTAAAAATCAATCGTGCCATAAGTAATTTTTTTTTCACGTGAAGCAGTTTTTTGTGGTGATTTAAAATCTATTGTTTCATGAACTCACCTCGTTCTCGTTTTCTTTAATGTAGATTACGTTTAGCCAATATATGCTTGTTTGTGTATTATGTTACATGTTATTTTATGCATGTGCTGACTGGCCTGTGTAGGGGTTGGGAGCTGCCCTTGCATCAGAAAAGTTCTGGGTTCGAATCCCGGGCAAGGCATGGATGTTTTTTCTTTCTCCGTACTCTCTGTCCTTACTGTAGGAGCAACGTTGGCCCACCTAATATGGTGTCCCTGAAAGAGTGGCCAACAAATCTGCCCTTAGATGCCAGTATGATGCCCAGGTGGGTCATTCTAAAAGGTGGGCATTGAAAAAAAAATTAAGCATGTATCTGTGGCGTAAGAATTTGATGTCTCTGGCGCTTGCTGGTATAGTTGCATGTAGTTGTGTAATATTGTTTATATACATGGAGATCTTTTATGAATGTTTGTAGAGATCGTTTCAGTCTCAACATACTATAGTTACTTCTTGATGTTTAATTTTACTAACTATATTTGTATAGGTATTTTATGAATGTCTGCTTATGTCGCTTTAATCTTTGGCACCCGAATGTAGGTGCAAAATGTTATCTATATAGAGGAGAGAGGTGCTAGTGTGGACATACGGCTAAAGTGGACATCTTGAATGCTTAATTTATTGGTCAAATCTTCTCTGTGAGCTATCGTAAATTGGCAACAATGGTGAACATTTCCATGTGCTGTTGTATAATCACACTGTGAATAGTTTAGTAGAAATTTACGGAAGAAGGTTCAAAAACTTTCAAATTTCAACTTTCAAAACTATCTTTAAAATTTTCTTTTTACTTTTTTAGTTACATATTTCATTTTAAAAATGTTAACTGAAGGGGATAATATACTATAAATGGTACCGTTTATTTACCTATTCAAATATTAAGCTTTGCTCTGTATAACTTCAATTAATTATTTGGCATAAGCAAAGATATATCGTCGTGGGGCTGATGTAGATACATAATAGCAGGGGCTAGTGTAGACAGGCTTTAAGTTACTTTTTTCGTTTGTATGGCGGTTTTTTTTAAATCGCAATGATATCAGATCAATATAAATAAATCAAAACTTCTTGACAACACTGACTCAATAAGAATAAACGACTTTGTGCTTTTTTTTTTTTTTATTTATTTTTTTTTAAGGAAAAAAAAAAGAAAAAAAAGTGTTGTGCATTATGTTGTTAGAGGAGAAGTTGTTCATATATTTGAAGCTCATGTTTAATGCTTAAGAAAAAATAGGGATATAGTTTTTATAATCACGAATCTTTCATCTTCTAGAAAAGACATTTCTCTAATCTCAACAGAAGAAATAGTTTCCAAACTTCCTTCGCCAGTGACTAGTAGAACTACCAGCACTAATTCTCTACACACATTTAACGCATTCACTTTTCATTTTTTTTGGATAAAAAAAAAATCAAAATATTTATCAAGTCAATCAAATTGAATAATAGTTTTCAAATGTAGTGATTTGCGTTCGAAAGGTTTTTTTGTTTTACTATAGTTAAGAGGTCGATTACAAATTGGTATTTTACTTAACACATGCGAATATTTATTCTTCAAAAAGGCTTAGATAGAAATTATTATTTTGATTTTGACTTTAGATATAATTTTCTGAGTTACAATAAGTGACTACTTGATAAGTTATCAAGATTTTACACACAAGCTCTACGGATCTATTACGGATAAAAAACAGCATCCTTTTTTTAAAAAAAAAATACTATGGAAAAACTGAAAAATTTTTTAAGTCCAGATATAAAACAGAACAAAATTATCGTTAAAAATACTTCATGAATTAAAACTTATATTTCATAAAGTTTTTTTTTTTTTTTTGACAAATTTGTAAAAAATGTCCACATTAGTCCGCTCTCCTCTATGCATGTTATACATGGAGGAGTCTGTCTGTCAAGAATGTGAAAGGAGTCTGAAAGTTTCCAGGGGGTGTCCAAGTAGATTATGGGTGTAATGCCAAAAGTGAACAAGTCAGTAATTGAAAAAAATAAAACAAGTTAAGATTCTTTAGTCGTTTATTTTAATTAATCCATCTGTTTCACCTTTTGGAAGAAAAACTTAAGTCTACATATATAGTTTCTACCAATACATCCAGTATATTGATGTGGGCTTTTCTGTCCCCAAAAAGTGATAAAGAGCTAAAGGACTTATTCATATTATCTCATTTTTATCAATCATTGACTTGTTCAATTTTGACAGTATATCCGAGCTACAGAGGACTAGTTAATATGCATAGTTTTTGGCAGTACATATATGTTAAATACAACGATTTTGATTTCTTTTCCCAAAAGAAGTGTTTAAGACCTAAACGATTTAATTCAATTATCTCATTTTTACTAATTTTTTACTTGGTCACTTATGGCAGTATACCCCCAATATAGAGGACTGAAACAAAATAGCTCGAAACGTACTTTTTATTTTCTTTCCTAATACTTTATTTTCATCTACAGATTAAGTTTAAATAAATTGCTATTGCATTTCCTATGAGTTTTTTTAAAGGCTTTTGTTTCGCTTTTATTACAAGCTCAAAAAAGTCTTTTAATCTATAAAAACGTGCTTCATTTCCACACCATACAAAGAGCCAAAAAGCTTAAAGTCAAAACGGAAACATAAAATGAATCTCAGCTTTCCGATTCGAGCCATTTATAACAAAATGTGAAAGCTATTATTCGGATTCCGAATTCTGAGTTGAAAGACTGCCCGCTATTTTTCATTCCTATGCTCTTTGATCTTTTAATACTTAATCTTTCAAAACATGGTAAATAAATGTCCGTCGTATGAATCCCTTTATCAAAACCTTTTGTTTCCAGCCGCATAAAACGCTTTTGAAAGTCTTTGCGTGGTGCGCAAGTTACAGTCTAGAAAATAAGTGTAAATGTCTGCAGCCATTAACGCGTAGCTCATTAGCCTGAAACAGAAAATGATTCTTGGAATAGTTATTTCAGCGTCTTCCTGTCATTAATAGCCCATTCACCAAGCTTGTGTGTTGATGTTTGAAACAATAGAACATTCGGTATGTGCAATATTTACAGAATCGTTAAATATGTCGGAAGTGAGAAAACGCTTTAAGCCTAGTTAGGCTTAAAATGTTCCAAATAATTTTCCGTTGCAGGGTGGGTGTTTTCACCTATGACCATGAATGTATGTCAGAGACACGGGAAGTCATATAAATTGCAAATATGAGTTGTACTTAACAATTCACAACATTGCGTTGAATGTTAGGGTGAATGGCTGATATTAAGGAAACAAATAAGAATAAATTTGAAAAATATTTCTTTTTTGAGAATATATTTAAGTATTATGTTGTGCTGTTGTATATATATATATATATATATATATATATATATATATATATATATATATATATATATATATATATATATATATATATCCGCACACTATTATATTGATACATTTTGCTTTGACTATATTGATACAATGCTAGAAAGCACTCCTCTTTGCGGATATAATCGTGTGAGCTGATGAGGACATTATGTCTTGTTTCCCCCCCGGATTTTTATTGTTTTTTTTAAAATAATAATTTTCTTATCTTTTCGTATTACTCTGAAATTTTTTCCATGTTTTCTCTACATTTTGAACTAATTTTATGAGTTCTAATTACTTGCAGCTTATGCACGGTAAAAAAAACTTAAAGATTTTCTTAATTTTCTTCGTTTTTCTTTTTTTTTCTTTTTGCCCTTTTTGTATTTACTTACTGTGCTATATATATATATATATATATACACTCCTCAAAAGTGAAATTGCAACACCAGGAAATAATGCACGTAGTGTCATGCAAATTTCAGGAGCGATAGTAGTGAGATGGATATGCAAATGATTAAAAAAACAGCATCCCATCAAAGCAAAAAACATTTGCATATCCATCTCACTACTATCGCTCCTGAAATTTGCATGACGCTACGTGCATTATTTCCTGGTGTTGCAATTTCACTTATGAGGAGTGTATATATATATATATATATATATAAATACAAAAAACACGAAGAAAATCAGGAAAAACAATAAGTTCAAAATGTAGATAAAACAAGTTCAAAAAATTGAAATTAATATTTTCATCTTGATTACGAAGCAAGATTAATTCCACGGGGTAAATATTATTTAATAAAATAGTATAATCTTGAAAATTAAAGATAATTAAATAATCAATAATTCTAAAAACAAATTTAATACTAAGAGTATAATTTCTTCATAATAATGCAAAAATAAGTTAGCTAAGAGAGATGAATAATTAGATCCTTGTGGTATTCCATCATTTGAAGAAAAATATCCCTTCCATTGTAAAGATAATTATTAAAAAGACAAAAATTAATCAGAATTTCCCAATAATCAGAATCACAGCAAAGGATATTTTTGAAATCATAGTAATAATTCAAAAAGACAGCTTTTAGTTCAGAAAGGGGAATGCTATTGAAAAGATCCTGGAAATCAAAAGTCGCTATAGAATTAATTTTATTATGCTTAATGAAATCTAAAATAGGTAGATTATTAGTAATAATCCAAGAGAAACCTTCTTTAGAAATATTGTTAATAATTTTATTTAAGTAGTTAGAGAAAATGGTGCCAGGTTTAGTTAGATAAGTATTAGATCCACATGTGATAGTTCTAAATTTTACAGGAATTTTATGAAATTTAGGACTGATAATTAAGTAAGGAAATTGTATGTTGCTAATTTTAATTTTTAATCTCTTATATAAAGCTAAATTTTTTTAAATTACAATATTATTATTTAAATTACTAAGTTTAAAATTTTTACTATTTTTCAAATCCATATTTAAAAGTTCAACATAGAATTTTTTACAGAAGATTGCGTAATTATTGTTAGCTTTGTCTATGGGAGTAATTGTAATTTTTTTTTTTTGAAGTTGCTTAATTGATTGAACAATTTTAGAAAAATTTGTTGAATTGTTACTGTTATTTAAATTATTCTCATTATTGAAAACAAAGCTTTTAAAGTAATAATAAACACCCCATTTCCATTCTGTTAACATACGTAAAGGTAAAGAGAATCTATCTGATATCTTTAAACAAAAACTATTGAGATCATTAAGAAAGTATTTTAGAATTTTATTGATTGATATATGGTAAATGGGTCTAAATTTTGTGCCTTTTATCATGAAATTCCTAAGTTCTAAGTTTTCTATAATATTTAAATTACCAGTAATAATATGTTTATGATGCTTATCAACAAAATCAAAATATTTCTCTTTCTCACAGTGACATTCAAAATCGGATATGTTAATACTCCCTAAATTTTTGCTGAAATCATTATAATTAAATATAGTTCTACCAAGAGATTTACTATATTTAAAGCTTTTAATTATTTTAAAATTTTTTTTTAATAAAGTTTTAGAATTTTAAATTTTTAATTTCAATTTGTTGTAATTTTTTTGTAAAATTTTTTGAGTGCTTCTCACACTATTGTATTGATATATTTTGCTTTGGCTATATTGATACAATATTAGAAAGCACTCTTTTTTGCGGATATAATCGTGTGGGCTGATGAAAAGATTATATCTTTTATTTTCCGGATTTTTTAAAAAACACTTGTCCTTTTTTCGGATTTTTTCCCGGTTTTTTGTTATTTTTATTATTATTTTTCTTTTTTTCCCTTTTTTCATTGTTCTGTAATTTTTCTCTTGTTTTATCTACATTTTGAAATAATTAAAAAATAATTTTCTCAGTAAGAAAAACCTAACTAATGATTTATTATAAACTAAATTAAAATTTAACTCGTATTCACTCTCACCGTATGGTTAGTATTTTTTTTTTAGTATAAAAATTTTCCTTTAGCAAATTATAGTTCATATAAAATCATTGATCGCATTTGTAAACAAGCCAAAGCATCCTTCTCCCCAAATTTATGACCAAGAAAAATGTTGACTTAAAAGAATGAAATATGACTCTTTCCGCTTAACTGATTTTTCTTGCTCAAAATTTTCATTCTGGTTGAAAGAAAAAAATATCTGACTTTCCAGGCTTTTAATCTGCTTTTCCTACAACTTAATGTTGCCTTTTCTCGTGTTCTGAAACCATTAATAACTAAATTCTTTCAAATTACACCATTCTTCAAACGGAAGAAAGTTAGTAAAGATGAAAATACTATAGCTGGAGTTATTTTTTCTTCGCTGATTCATAGTTTGAATTTAAACTTGGTTAATATCGAAAAAGTTTTCAAAAGTGAAAATATTGTTTGATGTTCGTTGCTCTCTTTTTGAAAAAATATTTGAGGTTTTTTAAGTTATCTTTGAGAAACCTTACTGGTGCTGATTTGCCCTATTTTGATTATATATTTTAATTGAAGTGGACAGTTTTCAAAAAATTAAATTTTGTGATACATGGCAGTTCATTTACATTCATTCTTTTCATGCCTGCCATACTGAAAATATTATGTCTTCAGAAAGAAAAATGTTGTTTGAAGATGTAACTCTCTTTTTAACAAATAATAATTTTTTTTAAAGTTTTTATTATAAAAGCATTCTGAAGATATTGGCTTGTCTAATATCGATTTCATATACTAATTGGGGTTGATAGTTTTTTATATAGACTAATTGGTTTGATAGTTTCTAAAATTACAATTTGTGACATCAATAGTATTATAGCAGCATATAAAGTATAGCAGTTCAATGTTAGCACTAGTCTTTATCTTAAGCCGCAACTCTGAAAATATTAAGTCTTCAGAAGCAAAAATATTGTTTGAAGTTTATAACTCTCTTTTCCACAAATGTTTTTTTTAAAATTTATTTTATAAAAATATTTCGAAGATACTGGTTTGCCTTACATCGATTTTGTTTACTAACGGAGCTGATAGTTTCCAAGCAATTTAAGTTAGTGAGATCAAGGGTAGGAAAATTACAGATTACTGACAGGCACTAGGCTTCTTTTCAGCTTGCTATATCAAAAATTATCTATTAATAATGAATAGGTAAAAAAGTAATCTTAGTTTCTTTTTCTTGACTACTGTAAACTGTGACGAAACGTAACTGTCCTTAAATAATATAACTTTACTTAAATGAAGAAAGACTTCCTAATATTCTTTGGATATAAATGATAATTTTAGAACATATCATTTGTTTAATATAGGCAAAACAATAGGGAAAAATGATAAATCATAAAAAAAATTTTGTACATAAAAATAGTAAGAAAAAGAAGCGCAACAAAAAAGGAAAAGGGTTTGTCTTCATCAGATTGCATATCAATTTGACCATTTATTTTCCGGCTGCTGACGACGTGTAAGTCTGCTTTTCTTTGGACACTTCCATTTTTCTTATTTTTTGCTTTTTGTTATTCATTTATTTTTTCTTTTATTTGTTGCTTTATATATGTTTTAATATATCAAGAATATATACATCATATGCACATCAGGTATATATATACAATATGTCTAACAAGGTTATATATATACCATACATGATAAGAATATTTATATCTTTTGCCTTTTGACATATATAAGATGACCAGACGTCCTAAATCTTGAGGACAGTTCCTGAATTTTATTGATTGTCTCCAAAATCTTTCAAACTCATTGAGAAAAGAAAATGTGCCCAAGTTATATTTTGTGTACACAAATGTTCTCGAATTTCTGCAAAAAATATTTAATGTTTTTCACATTACAGTGAAATATCAAAAAAATCAGAAATGCGAGACATTTTTCACAAGCTAGTTTTTTCTTACAGTAAATATAAGCAAAAAGAAAGAAAAGCACCATTTGAAACTAATAGATGAACATAAAATTTACATTTGAAAATAATGTAAGCAAAAAATTAACAAATTTAAATTTAACAGAATATACATTAGATGATATTTCAAAACTGCATAGTAAAAAAATCAAGCTTGATGAAGACGCTTCGGCCCCTCAAATTAGTAACAAGTAAAAAAGAAATCTTTGTTGAATTTATAAGTAACTATTCTCCATAAATATATTGTGTTTTCAAATCATAAAATTTTTCGAGGACACTCCGCTGATTTGTCTTTTAATCATAGTTTATATATCTGGTTACCTTAAGCATATACATACCATAACCATAATACCATATACTTATCAAGTCTATATGTATATCATATGCCCGTGAAGTATATATATATATATATATTATATAGTATATATATATATATATATTATATAGTATATATATATATATATATATATATATATATATATATGTAATACAAAAGTTATAAAAATACCTTTGTATTAATAAAAGCATTGAAACTTTTTCGTTTTCATAAAATGTCTTAGTTAAAAAATTAGAGTACAGATATTCTATTTTGGGCTATTCTATTATTCAAGGCTGTAAACATGCCAATGAATTATAATTAGATTTATGTTTCAAAAGAGGAGTTATTTTAAGATCTTTTATCAGGTCAATATCGACGAAAAAGTAAAATTATTTAATACTCATAGAAAATCGTTTTATCTTTCCTTATATGGAAGTGAAAGATCTTAAAATAACTCCTCTTTAGAAACATAAATCTAATTATAATTCATTGGTATGTTTATATATGTTATATATATATATATATATATATATATATATATATATATATATATATATATATATATATATATATATATATATATATATATATATATATATATATATATATATATATTATATATATATATATATATATATATATATATATGTATATATATATACATATATATATATATATATATATATATATATATATATATATATATATATATATATATATATATATATATATATATATATATATCTATATATATCTATATATATATATACACGTCTATTAAGCTTATATATTGAATCTAATCAAGCAAACATATTATTTTACAAGTTTATTAATTATAGCATGGAAATTTTCTCAAAGTCGGATAAACTGATTTCAAATCGATATTCTTTGCTTCATTTTAATAAATAGTATTGGCTCTTTCACTTATAATTTCTAAGACAAAAGTCCCAACAATTTCAATAATTGAATCCTGTGAGTATTAAAATATACAGGAATTCTCAAATTCAAATACTTTAAACGACTCTTTTGTGTTTCGAATGCTTTCTGAGGGGTGGTGCTCACGTCCTCCTTTTAATTCGGAATTTAATTAAAGCGTAATGACTTATACGTCTTGTCTGGTTGTTGGAATTAAAACGGAGGGGCTGTGGCGGTGTAAATGCACGTAGAAACCAAGTGATGATAAAGCTCGACTTCAAGTAAAATGCATTTTCAGTCTTGTCAAAACCCTGACCGCGGAAATTTGCAGGTGGTTTAAGCCGCACGGAAAGACTCCTTTTACTGCATTATTCAAACATCGGTCTAGTATCTAGGTTCTGTGCACGCGAAACTGACGGAAAAGGGAGATGTTAGGTTTTGTATTATTTTTGTTTTAATGTACCGTCAACTGGGAATACTTTGGTCAGTTTTAAACTTTTAATAAACATTTCATGCTTTTCTATATCATTTAGTGAGAAAAAAAAAATTCTAGACTTAGTTCTAGGCATAAAGAACTGATGTATGGTGATTTTATTTTATTTTATAATCAGCGTTCAACATTCGACCCAATTCTGCGTCGGTTGTTGAAAGCACCAACTCCTTAGCCTTGCAAATTTGATCCCTATCCAGAAGATATAAAAACTCCTGGATCAACTATTGGGTCAATCTACCATTCGTTGTGGGGTTCTAGATGGAACAAAGCCGTTATACGAAGAGGAAAACCGCAAAAATCTCCCATGTTTTGCTCGCCCACAAGAGGGTTCTAAGCAAGGATCCGTACCTCAGCATGGATATTTTATGCCAGGACTGTGGCTGCTGCGAGCCGAGAGCAGAACTCTTATCGATCAGCTATTACTTAGATGCCTGTCCATCACCTCACTGGGTGGCAAATGTTATATATCCTGAGGCTCTACGCCACGGCTTTCTAAATATTTTTTATTCAATCGGCAGGCACTGAACTACTTGATCTCGACCTCAGAGCTGTTGATCATTTAATGATATCCGGTGAGCACCCTGGAAACCTAAATCACTGACGCAAGTAACATTACCCTTGTCCCATTGTCACAGTTACCCGTTTATAGGGTGGGCCACATTCACACATCACAAAGGACAACACACAGAGAGAAACATCCATGCTCTGAGTGGAATTAGAATCCGCAACTATTGGTTTCACAGTAAGGTAGGATAACCGGCGCTCTTTAAATTGTTAAATTCTAGTTATAAAACTTGAGTAGATAATTGTTAGCTGAAATAATTAAAATAAGCAAGCATATAGGTTGGTGTATGATAGACACAAGCTGTTCGGCGAAAGAAGGCTGGATTCAAACACTTTTCAAAAAGTGAAGGATGTCTTCTTTGGTTTTTGGGTCGAGCAAAATTGTTTAAAGTTTTTAGGCAATTTTTCAAGGATTTTGTTTTTTTCGTGAAATTTTGCTGCCGCATGTTGAGAAAAGAAGTATGGTCAAAACTACAAAAATATGGTAAAATGTACCGTGTTTTCTGATTCTGTTCTGGAACACCAAAGAGTACGGCAATTTTCGCCTTACAACTTTGGTAATGGACTATGTTGAAATTACAAATAAAATATAGACTTTTGCCAAACAGTTTAACAATAAATTTGGTACAATTAGAAAAAATACACTTCTAGAAGGTAAATTTGGAAATTTTACTACCATTGTTATGTCTGGTTTAGATTCCCTTATTCCCAGCGAGAGAACTTTCCTGTTAAGCCATTAGGGCTAATCAAGGAGAGCAATCCTATTGTTGTTGTTGTCTTATGGCACTTGTGAACACTGACAAGCCTATTTTAAAGCAGAGGGGTGCACTTCTTTCGTCCAAATGGTGCCATCTATGGCCAAGATTTCGACTTCCACCACACACATACATCACAGCCTGTTTTACAGAGAAGACACATTCACACACCATCCTTCAATTTGCAGATCGTAATTTTGACCTGAACCAGTGCATGATCACTCTTCTATCCAGTATCCTAGAGGTATTGATATGGTATGGGAACTTGGAGGACTTTGTGACCTCCAAGACCTTTGTAATGACATTTCTGGTAAAAAACCGTAATTTTGGTAGTAAAACCAACATATATGGTATTTAAATTATTCATTTGGCAATATTTCTGTTTGCATGGTAATGGTTTACTTGAAATTCTGGTTTTCAAAATTATATAGTTCTTATTACAACTCATTTAAAAAAAATTTATGCTACTGTCGTATTTTCTAAATTTATAACACTACGTGAAAGCTATCATGATCAATATACTAGCAATAACTACATTTTGTTTAATTAATAATCTAATTACTCTCAATATTTAAATATTGCTTTAAAAATTTATAAAAAAGACTAATATCTATCTAAGTTACTGATCAAAATATAAATTACTTTTTAACATAAATTTAACAACATCATTTTACCACTTCTTCTTAACAAAAAAAATTTATTTTCTTGTCTTCGTATTTCATAAATTTATTACTACACGGAGAAAAGAAATTCTGGTTAAATTGTATGGTAATGATATTTTTGATTTAAAAAAAAAAACCATAATTCTGTTAATAAAAACCAAAATATATGGTATTTAAACCATTTTTTTTTCTAACGGCAGCCACTGAATTATTACGTTCCTAGTCTAGGAAGACGCCGAAAGTGTTACTCATTTAACGTTACCCAGTGGGCAACTGTGGACCTAAGTCACGGAGACGAGCAACATTACCCACGCCACACACAACCGTTTATAGGGTGGGCCACATTCACATATCACACAATAGAGAACAACACAGGAAGAAACATCCATGCCCTGAGCGGGATTCGAACCCGCAGCCACTGGCTTTGCAATCAGGCAAGCTAACCATTCGACCATCTGGCCGGCGTATTTAAACCATGCATTTGATAATTTTCTATTCAAATGGTAACGGTCTATCCGAAATTCTGGTTTTTAAAATATTTTTTATTACCACACGTTTAGCAAAAAATACAAAACCGAAAAGAAAACTTAACCGATTAAATGGTTTTTATGCCATTCTCTAAGGCAAGGTCATCAAATTTTATCGAATAAGATAAATCGATATTTTATGGTTAGTTTTACCAGAATTATCAGCAAAGTGATTCGGTAAAAATTACCGTTCATTCTAGTGTTCCTTTAGAGACAGAAACACGGTAAAATTTTCCTTATTTTGGTAGTTTTAACCACAATTTTTTTCTCGGTGTCTCAAGAAATTAGACGATGGCAGCCGAAAAAAAATTTTTAAATTATTGTTTTTGTTTATGTTTAAGCAGTTTTCATTCGTAATATTCAGAGATAAACAAGGATTAGATATGCTTTTAAAAAATTTAAATTTGATAGGATTCATCATAATAATAGAGATGTTTAGCAAAGTGTTATGATTCCTCTAACACAAACGCGTAAACGCTATTTGAGCTTCACAGCGCATGCGCATTCTCTACAAATAGCAGTGCTGCAAAGAAGTAGGTAACCTTATTCCTACTATGATACCTATGATAAACTGTATGCAATTATTTTTAAGACGCTATTCAAATTAATGCATTCATTTCAAACCGACATTGTTAAAAATTTTGCAGTGATTAATTTATAATTGCCACAAACGATTTTTTTATATATCATGCAACAGGAAGATGTTATTCATTATCTTTAATGAAAATGTTCACTGTTTTTTTAAAAGAAATATTTAAAATAAAAATATATATATATGTAATAAATTTTAAATGATTAAAAAAAGGAAATATAAGAAAAATACTGATCAAAAGACTCAGCAAAAATAGAAAAATAATAAGCAAAATATTTGTACAGAAATATAATGATGACCATCGGGTTTGAACCATTGACCTTTTAAATGAGAAGCCTATGGGTTTTTTTCCGTTGAGCTTTTTGTTACCTCGAGCAGACCAATTTTTTTCTTTTTTGTTAAAGCATAAAGATTTTTTCACAGGACTTTTTTTTTTTTTTTTTATCTTAACCTGTATATTTTTCTATTAATTTTAAAAGAAAATACATCTAGAATGTGGAAAAAAGGGATCCCAGTACAGTAATTGCTCAAAAATAAAATGAATGCAGGTGAAAGAAAAACAAATTGGCTTTTTTTAAACTTATAATTTTTGTTTTACCACATTTTTATGGCATTTTTAGAGAATGATGAAATAAAAGCTACAAACTGTAAAAAATTATTCTCATTATTTATTTTATTTGAAAGAATGAAGTTGAAAATGATTTAATTTACATTATAATACGCATCTTCTTTTGTTAAAAAGACTAAAGATTTTATTTACATACTCATTTGAAACTCACACTTGACCTCAATATCTTTAGAAATCATTTATTATGCAAAAAGTAGCTAAACTCAGTGATAAAAAGCCATTTTAAAAATAGCCAATTTAAGAAACAGTTTCCTTTCTTATTTGCTCGCCAAATTTACTTTAGCCTTTTTGCTTTTTAGAATATCCACAAGAAATTGTACATTTGAAATGGAAAAAGATAATAAAAATCCGATGCTCTCTCTCTTTATTTTTTCTTTTTTTTTCAGTTTAAAAAAAGAAAAAAAAAACTAACGAAATAAATAAAAACTCCATCTTTATGGCGTGAGCTTTAATGCGACTGATTTAAGCTTGTTTCGTCTGTAGTGCACCTAAAAAGTTCTATGTTTGTTTATTGCTGTTAAAAATATTTTTAACTTGAAACTCAAAGTAACGAGTTGAATGATTTTTTTTCGTTCTTTTGGTATCCGTTCGCTAAGTGATTGCGAGAAAGAGCTTTCTGTAGAATAGAATGAGATTATGTAAATCAAGACCTATTTTCTTGCGCACTGTTGGATATATTTCAAGTGAATGTATTCTCAAAATGCAGTTGGTTGTCTCGTTTGCTTAGGTCTTTGTTTTCTCTTTTATCTTCGCAAATTGCCACTTTGGAATGTGGATAAGGAAAGTAATGAAAAGATATGAGTAGTTTATTTTGGTGATAAAACATTTTAGGTGGTAGTATTCAGTTAATATATAAATATTACATGTTCAGTTTAAAAGATACTGTGTTTTAAATTAATTTCAAAATTTCCAAACGGTATATATCCTCAGTGTATGAGGATATGATATCCTCAGTGGTAGACAAATCATGGGTTAGAATCTCCTTGCCGTCGGGCTTGCTGTGGAGTGTTTTCGTAGTTCTCTTTTACGTGTAACGTAAATACGAGTTTGTTCCATCAGTAAGCCCTCCACGAAGGTTTGTCTGGTTCTGGATTGGATTCATAATTTCAGGGTTACGTAGTTGAACATTGATAGCCATAAACGAAAAAACGGGTTGGCAGTTCATCGCCGGTTATAAATAAAAAGCATTTGCCTTGAAACACAAGACAGTGCAAGTTTGTTGTAGCATTTAATAACATGTTAAATATAACCACCCTTTCGTTCAAGTTGAATTACAGTATCACGTAGTCAAGTTTAAAAAGTGCAAAAATATTTTTCAATTTAGCTCCTTATTAAGGTTACAACAAATTTGAAAGATATCATGGTTTAACAAGTACTTAAATTTCTAAATGTGTCTTTGCCCTTCTCTCATTCCGTTCTCCGCATCATCAGATACTTATCAATTTGTAGAATGGTGTGTTTGGTGCTATAAAAGGTGACAGTTTACCTCAAACTCTATCTAAGTATTGTATCCAGATAGGAGCTATGCAAGTTTTATGAATTTTCAACAGATATCAGCACAATTTATAGACATTTTATTTTTTTATTATTTTATTTTATAACCGTCGTTGAACAGCCGACCCAATTCTTTGGGTTTACGACTACTAATATTCAACTCCGTAGCCATGTAATTTTGAACCCAATCCAGAAGACAAATTAACTCCTGAGTCAAGTCTTGGGAGAAATTTGTCTTCGTGGAAGAATTTTTGATGAAACTAACCCGCATTTGTGTTACATGGAGAGGAAAACCACGAAAACCACTCATGGCTAGTCTGACGGCAAGAGGACCTTGATCCGTCATAATTTGATAGGATAATTTAAGGATAATTTACGTCAGGAGATAGTGAGGATAATTTACGTCAGCACTGTGGTTTGTGCAAGCCGGAGGAAGAATTCGTATCGACCAGCCATCGCTGGGATTCGAACCCGGTTCACCTCAGTGGAAGGCGAGCGCTCTATTTCCTGAGCCATCACGGCTCAGGGACATTTTATTGTTTAAATGAAAATCACGATATATTTCTTCAAAAAATACGCATCTGAATAATTTTATATTGTGGCTTGTAATTGCATACTTTCAAGCCCTTCAAATGAAAACTGAAGCAGTGCTTAATTTTAGCTGGTGTTTAAATTACTAACAACTAGCTAAACCTGTTAGTAGTTAAAAGCTAATATCAGTTAATACCTGAAAGTTATCCTTTTTTTTTGTAATGCATATATTGATAATTTTAATTTTATTTAATGCATTTTTGAACTGAGGCAAACAAAATTTCTAACAAATTGATTTGCTTGTACCCATTTTAATAATCAATATAAATTGTTTTTCAATAGTAATAATTATATCAGAGAAGATTGTCAAAAAAATAAACAAACTTGTACTTGAGATTGAATTGTAATTGGAAATTTGGAAAGTATTATGATTTGGGGATAGTAAGGGAATGCGTGGAATACAATTATTTATGAAAAAAAGTCTTTTTAAAACATTAATTATTGTACAAACTCCCATCTATATTGTAATACGCACAAAATGTATACAAATAAAGAAACTATTTTTATGTATTTTTTATTTATTAAATCTGAAAATTCCTTAATTTTTAAAACAAATTTATAAATAAATAAAAAGCATTTCAATTATTGTTTTTTTTTTAAAGAACTTGAATTGGTTTTTACTTTAATGCCTCTATTGCCTTTGCTAAAACTTCAAGTTTTCGAATAGCTTATTTGATAACTTTTCATATCATTATTCTCCAATAAATCATATTTAAGATTTCATAACAAAAATTTCGTGTTAATAAATAAGTTTCTTTCAACTATAAACTAACTTTGTGAACGCTGACGTGTTTCAATATCATTAACGACAAAATCCTTCAAGACTTGAATACATTGTTCAGTTAAAGGAAATTAGATAGTTAAGTTAAATATATTATTAGGATTTTTCTCGATTCTGTAGGTTTATAATAATAACGAAGAAGTAATGGAAGCAGACATGACAGGAAGCTATTCGCTTAAGTCAAATAAAGGTTCTATATGTATATTTAGAATATAATCAACAGCAATTATATAAAAACAAAAATGGAGCTTAAACGTTATGGATTCTTCTTTGATGTAATGTATTAGAAATAAGAGGTAATAAAGTAAGAAAGATATCACTCTAAATAATAGCTTTTGTTCTAATGATCAGCTTTCTACGAATTAAGTACTAATCTTAATGAATAATGTCTTAATGAATAGAAAGATATAGTAAATTGAAAAAGGGATATTATTTAAACAAATTTTGGTCTAGTGATCTGATTTCCATGAATTAATTACCAATCTTAATAGATAATGTTTTAATGGATTCATGAGACAGTAAAAAAAACATATTTCTCTAAATAACTTTTGTTCCAATGATCAGCTTTTTACGAATTAAGTACTAATCTTAATGAATAGAAAGATATAGTAAATTGAAAAAGGGACATTATTTAAAGAAATTTTGTTCTAATGATCTGATTTCCATGAATTAATTACCAATCTTAATGGACAATGTTTTAATGGATTCATGAGACAGTAAAAAAAAAAGATATTTCTCTAAATAACTTTTGTTCCAATGATCAGCTTTTTATGAATTAAGTACTAATCTTAATGAATAATGACTTAATGAATAGAAAGATATAGTAAATTGAAAAAGGGACATTATTTAAAGAAATTTTGTTCTAATGATCTGATTTCCATGAATTAATTACCAATCTTAATGGATAATGTTTTAATGGATTCATGAGACAGTAAAGAAAAAAAGATATTTCTCTAAATAACTTTTGTTCTAATGATCAGCTTTTTACGAATTAAGTACTAATCTTAATGAATAATGTTTAATGAATAGAAAGGTATAGTAAATTGAAAAAGGGACATTATTTAAAGAAATTTTGTTCTAATGATCTGATTTCCATGAATTAATTACCAATCTTAATGGATAATGTTTTAATGGATTCATGAGAAAGTAAAAAAAAAATATTTCTCTAAATAACTTTTGTTCCAATGATCAGCTAGTTCCGAATTAAGTATTAATCTAAATGAATAATATCTTAATGGCTAGAAAGAAATAGTAAATTAAAAAAAGGACTAAAAAAGGGACTTAAATAACTTTCTAATGATCGGATTTCCATGAATTAAGTACCAATCTTAATGGGTAATGTCTTAAAGGATACAAGACACAGTAAATTGAAAAAAAAATATCACTCTAAATAACTCCTGTTCTAATTGGATTTTTACGAATTAAGTTCCAATTTAATGATTCGAAAGAGTAGTCAGAAATATGTTAATTAACTAGTGCTAAATATTTATTATATTACGGTATCAGATCCGGAAATGCACTTTCTCTAAATATAAATACACTTTTCTTTTTAGACAGATCTGGATTTTTGACTGTCAAAATATGATCTGATAGGAGCTGTAGTAAATTTGGACTTCTAAATGTTAATTTTACCCTTATAGTGTTTACCCATATCTCGAGCAAGGGACGCAAGTCAAAAACATTTTGCATACAATTATGAAACTTGTTTATCCAAATATAATTCTATGTAAAAACTAATTTTCAATATTTATTACTTATATTTTTATTATTTTATTTCATAAAATTTGAAATAAAAGTCAAGTACAGGAAGGTAAATATATTCACACCATTTTAAAGTATGCAATTTTAAATGATAGAATATCAAATTTAAACGAAATCGGTTTTTGAGTTTTTGAAAAAAAAGCAGTATTTTTTAAACCTTCATCTCTCAAGTAATATTAGCCGAATTTACTAAAAATCTTGTATTTTGTCATTTAAAATTGCATAGTTTAAAATAAGCAAAATCTTTCGTACCTTGAAATTCAAATAGTTTTCTATCCTTATTTTATAAAATAATAAATAATAATAATAAAATAATAAATAATAAGAATAAAATAATAAATAATAATAATAAAATAATAAATAATAATAATAAAATAATAAAAAGTGAATAAAAATCTATTTTTGTATAAAATTTTATTTGTATTAATGAATTTTATTATCTTGTATAAAAATGTTTGATTCGTTACAAAAGTTTGAGGAAACTAAGTACACAAAAACTGAAAATAACATTACAGATCTCAAACATTTGACTGCTTTTCTGATTTCAGTATTGGAACCATATTTGTCGCATTGTATCTACCCTACCATACATTAATAACCAAAACCCAAATCAATAGGGCAAAACACATAGTTATTCTGAAAAAAAAACATACCTTTGTGTCTGATTCCGTAACTTAATTAATATTTAACACTAATTAATTAGCATATTTCATGTTATACCTTCGAACCATGAAGATTGGCACATATTTCTTTAAAATCTGATCCTTTAATAAAAAGTTAGAGTAATATATTTTTTATTTTGCCCATTGTACATCTTTAAACAATTGCAATATTTAGTGACTTGCACAGTGAATACGCTGTATAAGTTACTAAATACGCTGTGTAAGTTACTAATTTTTCTTTCAGACTGACACAGCTTAGTTTTTTTTTAAAAAAAGAAACTTATTAATTACTGAACATACCATCTCTAAAATTTAAAAGAAATAAATGCTGATAAAATATTCCTATTACACGTGCTAAAAATATTTTTCTTTTAATCTTCTTTATGATAATCATTAAAAGATTCAATGAATAGTCTGAGAAGGATTAATTTAACTCAAATGTGATTTAAATGCATTCAAGTAAAATGAATAAAAAAATTATAGAAAATAACTCTAGTATGATTCAAGTAAATTCCCTGAAGAATGCTAACTATGAATCAAAAATAATTTATATTCACTCAAATTTGAGTTAAAATCCTGATCTCAAATGATACGCTAATATCAAAATCGATTTTTAGTGAGTTTATCAAGAGTGAGTTTATAAAAAATGATTGAAAATCACTCAGTTTCGAGTGAAAACGATCCAATCGAGTGATACAAATTGTCGATCAAAAATGAATGAAATTCACTCAAGTTTGCGTAAAATTACGCATTCAAACTTGAGTTTATTTTGATTGGCTCTTTGACACGAGTGAATTTAACTCGAGATTAAAGCTCCTTTTATCAACAAATGATTGAAATTTTGCTCAAGTTGAGTTATTTTAACACAATCATTTTAAATGAATATAGTTTTCCTTCTGATATGCGGATATTTTACGATTTCCAACTATTTTTAGAGTTTATATTTAGTATACAGTGTTACGCAATCAGTGTTTAAAGTCACAAATGGAAAGTCATAAATGGAAAGTCATGGTTTGTCATAATGAAAAGTTGGCAAATTAGGAGACACGACTTAATATTAAATTTTTTATATTTTTTTATCTTCATTTAACAAATTATCAGTGAGTGAGTCAGGATTAAAAATATCAAAATTTGTTTCATTTGATGGAAGAAACTGAGAGAAAGTGATCATCAGATATACATTCAAGTTTTATGTACCAATCAGATTGGTTATTATTTTATTTTATATTTTATAATCAGCGTTGAACAGCCTACCCAATACTGAGTTTACGACTATCAATGTTCAACTCCATAGGCTTGGAATTATGAGCCCAATCCAGAAGACAAGGGATCTCCTTGATCAAGCATTGCAACAAACTAACCTTCGTGGAAGATTATTTAATGGAACTAACTCGCATTTGCGTTACATGGAGAAGAAAACTTTAAAATCTCCCATGGTTAGTTCGACGGCATGGGGATTTCAACACATGGTCCGTCTACTACTAAGGTTATTTTACGTCACCAATGTGGTCGATGCGAGCTGAGAGCAGAATTAATATCAACCAGCCTTTACTGGAATTCGAACCTGGGTGAACTCATTGGGAGGCGAACGCTCTTTCCCTTAATCCACCACAGCTAATCAAATTGGTTTTGGCGATTTTATTTGCATTCTTACGAATCTGTTGGAGTTCGCAAACAAATATCTTTTTTCCTCACTTAATATTAATCTCAATTGAGTAGAATTTTTAGATTTTATTCTTGACACGGATTTTAAAACTATATATTAAGGACGACAATTATGAAACACTCCGTATTTAACCATTTAGAGCAAAGACTTGTTAAGTTATTGTACCATAAAATTTTATTTCTGAAAATATAGATTTGAATGAATGTTCGAATAGGAACTTGAGGTACTGTATTGTTATATATTTATACAACTAAAATATTAAATAGTTTTTCACATTTAATAATTCTGCCATTTTTTTTTATATTTAACTAAAATAGCCTACTTCGCGAACCATTTCAAACAGTACATGCTGTAAATTGGGTAATTTCTTTGGGAATTTCAGTTATTCCTAATTTTCAATAAAATTATGTATTTTTGTGATAAAAATTGTTTTAATGTAACTGTATTTTATAAATATTCCAGAGTTATAAGATTTGTGTTAATAAATTTCTATCAATTTTTCATTAAATCTACCAATTATGTATATTTACGCTTTCAAGATTTTAAGGGTAAAACTAGTACACCGTTGAAAATTACGGATCAAATTAAGCCGGCCAACCGGCCAAACGGGAGCAAAAACGCCGAACGTATGAGATGCGACGCCCACATAAAAGGGGTCAATATAATTGAACACACAATTTCACTCGTTCATACATGTCACAACATGTCCTGCGTCGCGCTCGACATACAATGCTGCAATTTTTATACATTTTTACGCTAATCAATTCAATATTTTGATACAATAATTTTAAAAGAATAAACTATTAAAAAATGCAATATATATATATATATATATATATATATATATATATATATATATATATATATATATATATATATCAGTTTGTTGAAAGGCCATCGAGAATTCCAAAAGCATGACACACAATTGTTTTAGGTTAATTGCTTTTATTGAAGACATTATAGCTCATAAATTTAAATATTAAAGTAAAGGATAGTTAACTAAATTATGAGCAAATAGCGTTTGGAATTTCGTATAAATATAGTGGTATTAAATTACTGTCGAACATTTGTCTCTGGAGCCGTTAGTGTTGCTTTCGACTACTGTCACCTTAAAAAAAGGGTTACAGTTTTTTGAAGAGCCATTGAAAACTTTAAAAACTTGATTTATAAACTTTTTTCTGAATCTTTTAATATTGTTTTCAGTTTATATACATATTTACTTCTAACACTGTTTCATTTATTGATTCTTCCCATGACAATTAAGAAAATTTTTTAAGTTAATCATAAATTTTAAAATCTTTCTACTAAATTATTGAGTTTAACGAAAAAGTGAACTTGACTCGCTCAGACTAGCAATTTTTATGATTTTTATTCGGAAAAAACATAGAACCATATATCAGGGGAAAATACTGTTGTTTACATCCTCAGAAAATTCCACGAGATGTTTCCAAACAAAATGTAGATGAATATTATTGCTATTTAATCGTATCGTACATTTAAAAAGACACTCCAATAAATCTTATGCGACATTTTATGAATGACTTATTTTAATTTGACTATTAAAGATCTCAAGTGTTTATATATATATATATATATATATATATATATATATATATATATATATATATATTCATTTTTTGTAAAGCTTACTGTTCCTCAAGTTGGAAAAAAAAGTTCTATGTGATTATCGAGTTAAAGGAAATCAAAGTATTAGGATTTGACCCATTTGAACGAACATATAACATTTTGGATAATTTGCAATGAATGGGAACGTTTTAAAATCGATTAAGTGATCGAAGAATGAAATGACTGGAAATTCAGTACATTGAACCCACCCGATCAAAATAGAAGCTTTTAGAACAAATTTATCAAAGTGGAGACAGTCGTCTTCCATTTTATTTCTTTAGAGCATAAGACTAGTAAATCTTTCTTTCAGCATTTATTTTGGTTAATTTTTCTGTTGAATGTTTTTATTTTTATTTCATTGTCTGCATCGTTTTGTTCAACATTTTCACGAGTGAATGAATTTGAAACAAATTGAAAAAATATCACTTACAGGCGGAATTTTAAAATTTATACTTAATGTATTTTGAGTATGTTTCTTCTTAATAAAGTGCCTTTTGTATATGTGAAATATATTTTAAAAGTTTCAGACTTATAAATAAAAAAAAAACAGTTTTGGACTACACGGTATACAGTAATATTCAGGATAGATTTAATTTAATTACATTTTATTATTTTTCTTTAAACTTGCTTTATTTTTAATCTCCCCAACAGTTTAGTTATCATCCATTGCAATTCAAGTTTCTTTCTCTTTGGATAAAATTTAAAAATATAATCCTCACTTAAGTTACCCTAAAGAATCACAGACAGAAGAAGACACCACGATTTGGTATTAAGTTTTTATCTCTACAGTATATATATTATATTATATATTTTATATTATATATTTATATTATATATATTATATATTTATATATTTATATATTATATATATATATATTATATTTTATATTATATATATTATATATTTTTTTATTATTTTGTAATGTATATTTTTGAAAATAAATTTTAGATAAACAAAGAGTAAAGAAATAGGAAAGAAACAAAGAGTAAAGAAACAAAGAGTAAAGAAGCAGAATAGGGGAATACTAGACTCTATACTCTTTTGTAAAAAGAATAGGCGTTTCAATGTTATGCAATTTTCCCACTCTCCATACCTTCCCTCTCACCATTACCAAGGTTTGGGCAGATTTTACTCTTTCACCACATGGCTCAGGGGATAGAGCGTTCGCCTTCCAATGAGGCGAACCAGGTTCGAATCCCAATCCATACGAATTCCACATCCGGTTTGCACCGACCACAGTGATGACGTGAAATATCCTCAGTGGTAGACGGATCATGGGTTAGAGTCCCCTTGCCGTCAGGTTACCGGGGGAGGTTCTCGTGGTATTCCTCTCCATGCAACGCAAATGCCGGTTAATTCCATCAAAAAGTCCTCCACGAAGGGAAATTCTCCCAATAATTGATCCAAGAGTTCCCTTGTCTTCTGGATTCTCAAAATTACAAGGCGCATGGAGTTGAACATTAGTAGTCGTAAACACATAAAATTGGGTTGTTTGTTCAACAACGGTTATAAAAAAAATTAAAATTAGTATATGCCAAGTTTTTACTGAAACGTACTACCGTAAAGTAAGAGTAAGATATGCAAAAATTATGGTAACGGAAGGGGGAAAGTGTGGTGAGTGGGTCAATCGTTTAACCTTGAGACTTATATTTATAAAGAGTATAGTATTATGTAGGCTATTCTCTTACTGGCAGATACGTGATGAAGAAACCAGGGCTTTATAGCCCTGTTGTTATTTTAAAATTTTCAACTTTTAATATGCTTTGTAAGCTCTTACAGTGAAATTGTTGTGAAATTTAAATACCAGAAATCTTCAAAAATATTTCAGTGCTTTAAAAGTGCACTGCACCATGTAGAATTTTTCTTGAAAATTTATATTAAATTCATTGAAATCCTATTTTATTAGCAAGTATTTTAAATTAATGTAATGAAATAGGTATAAAAATAATATGCAATCATCGTGAAATCGCTTAAATAATATATTTTGCTGTTTAAAAAGCACGTGCCAATTTTCTGTGGGTATTATATGGTGAAGTTGAAACATAAATTCAGAATAATAAGATCAGTTCTTAGTACAGAGTGGTCATAAAAATTGTTTTGGCCTACTTATGAACTTCTAGTGGCCTGTCGGTTCAACCGATCGAGATGAGAATTCAGTTATTCAGATTATTCAGAGGTATGAGAAAAGAAGCAAAGTGGTGCTCACGGTTACGGTTATATAAGCACATAAACTAGAAATTTTCCTAAAGCAACACCCACTTTTTTCATCGCAAAATTGTTCAGTGCATGCAAAAACCCTAACTCGTTACGCATTTCATTGTAACGTTACGTGCATCACAAAAAACGGACGTGTTAGGCACGTTGTAAAAAAATCAGGATTGCGCACAGTTATAAAACACACGTTTGGGGCGCATGTAGGAAATTTGCACATGACACAGTCACGACAACAATGACAGAACGTGTTTACCAGATGTGCAACTTAAGAAACTTTTAAAAGTGGATGGAAATATTGGTCTTTCAGTTTGGCTCGCACTTTCTGATGAATTGACTCTACCAAAGAATGCTTGCGGTGAATTTGTAAAACTTTTTTATCAAATTGAGATGAATGCTCCAAAAATCTTGTTTGTTAATAGTCGAAACAATAGCTAAATAAGTGGCCCGTGTTCTCTCTGAGTGATTTGATGAACAGATTCAATGAAGCATGGCAGTACAAAGTGATCCAGGTGGCTAACTGTTCCAGAGGAAGCTGTTATGGAAGTGCACCAGATAGTGACTCCAGAACAGAGACAAACAGCAAGAGGTGCCTCTCGTCTATTGGATCTTGGATCTGCCGAAATCAGTAATTCTAAAACTACTACGCTCTCCACTCCACATGCTTCCATACAAATATCAGCGTGTCCAGATATTGAACGCAAGGGACCATCAACAGTGTGTTGATTTTGCGAATAAAATTCTTATGCGATATGATGTCGACAACAACTGGCTTCTTCGATGACGTAAGATGGACTGAGGAGGCCCATTTTACCCTAACTGCTAACATCAGTACCAAAAACTGTGTGTACTTGGCATACACAAATCCGAATGATGTAGTACCAGTACCTTTATATTGATGCCAAAGCTACTCTGCGGTGCGGCAATTCAGGCACAAGAGTTCCTGAAGTACTTCTTTGAAGAAGTAAGTCTGGAAAGTTCACGCCATGCAACTATGTTGTAAAATTATGTTATACCAGAATTGCAGCAGTGAAATACACCGAATGTCATCGCTTGGCCGCAAGAGGGCGCAGGGAGCAGGAACAGCATTTTGGCCCCTGTTTCACTTCTTTGGATTTTTAGTTCTGGAATATTTCAAATCTGGAGTGTACATGGGAAATCCGCAAACTTTACCGGTTTTGAAAATCTCTATTAAACGTGAGATTACAAACATCTCTCATGCTATGCTTCGCTTATCTTAATAGTCCATTGTCTCTCACTCACAATGTGTAATTATTGCCTGTGATGGCGGAAATGTAGAAAATTCGTAATACAAACAAACTTTTCCTTTTGTTCGATATGTTTTTTCATCAGTGTTTCGTGTTTTATGTTTTTCATATTCATTTTATAGATTACGATCCAAGCTTAGTATTTTAAACAAAAGAGTTTTAACTTACATTCGCAAACAAAAAGAAGTTTAATCTATATACATAATAATAAACGCGGCTGTGTGTGTGTCTGTAATCACAATATATCGCCCCAGAAGCCTCGCCCAGGCACGAAACTCGGAACATAATTGTGTTTTGACATAATGAAGAAGTAATTTTTTTTCTTTTTCAAAAATTTGGATTAGTTTTTTAGTTATCAGTCATTTTGTAAGAAAATCTATGCTTTTTCGTCTTCAAAGAGCCATATTCAAAAACTATTAAAAAATGCATACTCTTTTCTCCACTCTTATAAATGTATGCTAATGCGAACCTTACAATTGAAATATTAATTTTCGACAACTTAAACCAGTAATATACGAAGGAATTAATAATTTAACTGTAAGGCTCGCATTAGTTTACATTTATCAAAGTGGAGCAAAGTTTAACTTTTGTATTAAAAATGTGGCAACATATTCGATACGTAAATAGAACGCTTCACTTTGATATATTTGTCGCTGTTCATAATTGTTATAATAAGTTTTTCTTCTTCTTTCCACGCTCTATTTTTTTTCGTAAGCGAAGACGATAATTTTTGTAGCGATAAAGAAATAGAAATTGATACCATACAAAATTAATTCGTTTTCGTGTTCTTTTCATGTATTTAGCATTTTAGTTTTTTTTCTTAAGCGTTGTAGCTATATAATATGTAAAATAGGAATTTAATTGATTTTGAAGGAACGATCACACTTAACTTGGATCTCTTTGGTTTTTATATTCTTTATTTTAACAGTTTTTATTAAATGTAATTAGTTATTTTCAGAAAGTTTCAGTTTGCAGGTAAGCACTTAGATTTTAATACTGAAGTTTCATGATTTGTTTTCATAGTAATTGTTGTTCTAAAGTATTCGTTGACTTCTTAAAAACCCGATTACTGGCATGGCAGAACCGCCTTCCAAAAAACTTTGTATTTTGTCAAAGAAAAGATATTAAGAGATTCTCAAAGAAGAAGAAGGGCACAAGAAACGTCTGTGGAACGTCAAAGAAGGATGAAACATGACCGAATTTCGACAAGCAATTCTAGGGCCCAAGAAGTATCAGAGAAACGTCAAAGAAGATTAGAAGAGGTCCGTGTCTCAATTAGCAGTGCTAGGGTCCGAGAAACACCTGAGAAACGTCAAAGAAGATTGGAAGAGGATCGTGTCTCTACTAGCAGTGATAGGGCCCAAGAAGCATCTGAAGAACGCGGAAGAAGATTAGAAAACAATCGTGTCTCAACCAGAAATGCAAGGACCCGAGAAACATCCCAGGAACGTCGAAGAAGGCTAGAAGAAAATCGTGCTTCAACATCCCAAGCTCGATTGCATTTGTGGCAAGACAAGGAAAACTTTGGCGGACAGCTGGCCGCCTTAAGCGGCTAGTTTGTAAATTAAAAAAAATGAAAAAAAAAAAAAAAGAAAGAAAAGAAAACAACTTGCAATATGATACGACAGATTTCCAAGTTATCATGTTTTAAATTAATTGCTAGCTTATTTTTTTAAGAATGTAAATTTCTTTATTCAGTATGAGGCGAAAGAGGAATTAGAGAAAGAGAACACTTCTCTAAAATAAGTTGAATTAGACCTTTAAGTTCAACCAACATATCTCTTTGACCTCTTTATTTGGATATTTATAAAAAAAACTATTAAGGTTCATAAACAATATAAATGCAACTAAGAATTTAATAAATTAAGATTCATGCTTAGTATTTTAATTGAAAGAGTTTTAACTTACAAATGACTTGAGTTCTTTAATTGTTATAGAATAAAGCAAAATCTGCAAAGCAAATTAATAAAATAGGTATAAAAGATCACATGATAGAGTTTCGTCAAAAATTTAAAAGTGTTTGAGTCATTTATAAATTGAATTTCACACTCATTCTTTCATTCCCCCCCCCCCCCCCCCAAAGAAAAAGGAAACTTGCAATACAAAATAGTAGTTTTTCAAGTTTTCATCTCTTAAAACTAAAGCTTGTTTACTTTCTTAGTTATGTAAATTTTTCCATTCAGTATAAAACAAAACGGAAACTAACTAAAAAATAAAAAAAAATTCATTTCTCTAAAATAAGTTGAATCAAATCTTTAAATACAACCAACACATATTTCTAACCTCTTCATTTTGATATTTATGAAAGATTGTTAAGTTTCATAAATAATATAAAAGTAGTATAAATCATTTTATAACATTAGATCCCTGATTAAATAAAAAAAAAGATCTTAAATTATAAGGATTTGAACTCTTTTAATGTTATAGCAAAAAACAAAATCTGCATATAAATTAATAAAATAGATATAAAAGATCATGTAATAAAATTTCGTCAAGGATTTAAAAGTGCTTAAGTCATTTATATGTTGAGTTCTCGAATCACTGTTCCATTCGTAAATTTAAAAAAAAAACTTATTCAATACAAAGTGACAGATCTCCAAGTTTTCATTTTCTAAATTAACTGTTTGCTTATTTTCTTAGACATGCAAATTTCTCAATTCAGTATAAAGCGAAAGGGTAACTAGAAAAGAAAAGAAAACTATTCTAAAATAAGTAGAATCAGATCCTTAAATACAACCAACACATCTCTCTGACAAAATGAATTCTTTAAGTTCTAACAGAACTGACACTTGCCGTTACCTTTGATAAAGCCACCACCATTTTTTCCCTTCAACTAAAAAAACTAAAGACAGAAAAGGAACGTTTTTAACGGGATGAAATATTACTGTTTATACTCAACTGATTTTCCAGCCTCAAAATTTGAAGGAAAGAACGAATTCTTACTTTCTTATTCTTGGTTCTGCTCTTTTAACCTCTTTTTGGCGCAATTTAATGAAGTGTTTTGTTGGGCATTCAAGTCATTAATAACCTAAAACGTTAAAGACTACAAAATTTTCTATAAAAAAAAATTTAGAAAACTGAGAGTGTTTTAAGAGATGAAAATAATATACTATGGAGTTTTTCACTTTTTTGGAAAACTAAAAATGCTTGGAATGAAATATCTAAATGGCTTTCTACGATTTAAAGTATAGAGAAAAGCAAGTCATTAACTTCCGCCGGAGGTTGGGTTTTACTCTTTGTAGATGATTAATTGAACTAAGCAGCATTAAGATATGTAAGATGGTAAATATTTCGTAGCATCTAATTGAAAAAGAATTTATTTGTTTATTATAAGTCAAGTACGGATTTTTGAATATAAATTATGAAGACAAGAAAACATGCTTATCGCTTTTATTAAAAAGAAAGTTTAATGATATTCTGTTCATTTAAAAATAAAATATATTTTGACCCGTCAAATGAATTGATTAGATATTTTCTGATGTTCAGAAGAAATATTTAAATATTGAATGTATTGTTAATAATTATTCATATTTTTAGAATCATAAAGTTCATAATTATTTCCAGCGATAGTATTCTAAATTATACAATTACTAAATACAATTATTTTTAAATTTCAGTGGAGGTTGAGTTTTACTTTTATAAATCGAACTATGCTGTATTGGGATATGTAAGATGGTAAATAATTAGTAAATCTAATTTGTTTGCTATAAGTCAAGTACGTATTTTTGAATAAATAGTATGTAGAAAAGAAAACATATTTATTTCTCTTGTTAAAAAAAGTTTAATGATATTCTGTTCATTTGTTTTTAAATACATTCAATATACTGAAATAAATTATGCATATTGTTAGGCTCTTTAAGTTGATGAGGATAGTTTCTAATGCATTATAAGTTATAATTCTTAACAAAAGAAATGTTATAACTATTAAATATTCTAGCAACAGTCCGGTGAAAGTCGCAGGGGTCATAATGCTAGAGCTCTCGAATTTCTTGACCAACACCATGACTGTGGCGATGTGGTTATAACGTAATTACGTAATTTCTTTTGTTGAAAAGTTAACCTACACTTTGCTCTTTTTATATGTATTCATAAATTATCTTTTGATCAGTCTTTGCATAAAATATTTCACGTTTTCTTAATTTCGAAAGTTTTGAATATAGCTAAGTTACGACAAAACTTGTATTTATTGCTGGACTGTTTAGTAAATTGTAATAGTTTTGAGTGTGTTAAAAATTAGGAAAAAAATAAATAGTTTACGTTTTCTTAATTTCGAAAGTTTTGAATATAGCTAAGTTACGACAAAACTTGTATTTATTGCTGGACTGTTTAGTAAATTGTAATAGTTTTGAGTGTGTTAAAAATTAGGAAAAAAATGAATAGTTTACGTTTTCTTAATTTCGAAAGTTTTGAATATAGCTAAGTTACGACAAAACTTGTATTTATTGTTGGACTGTTTAGTAAATTGTAATAGTTTTGAGTGTGTTAAAAATTAGAAAAAAATAAATATTTTACGTTTTCTTAATTTCGAAAGTTTTGAATAGCTAAGTTACGACAAGCTAAGTTACAACAAAACTTGTATTTATTGCTGTACTGTTTAGTAAATTGTAATAGTTTTGAGTGTGTTAAAAATTAGGAAAAAAATAAATATTTTACGTTTTCTTAATTTCGAAAGTTTTGAATATAGCTAAGTTATGACAAAACTTGTATTTATTGCTGGACAGTTTAGTAAATTGTAATAGTTTTGAGTGTGTTAAAATTTAGGAAAAAAATAAATATTTTACGTTTTCTTAATTTCGAAAGTTTTGAATACAGCAAAGTTATGATAGAACTTGTATTTATTGCTGGATTGTTTAGAAAATTGTAAAAGTTTTGAGTGTTAAAAATTAGAAAAAAAGGAAAGCATATCTATTTATTTTGTTCATTTCAAGTTAAATAGTTTCCTATTTAGCTTATAGTTGAAAATAAGATATATTTTGACCAGTCTTTTAAATTACTGCTGTTCTAGTAATCTTTTCTCTTTCAAAAAAGAAATTTCGGGATATTTTGATCGATTTATAAAAATTAGTTTGGAAATTATGAACGATTTCTAATGATTTACATTCGTCACTTGTAAATTAGAGACAGTAATAATGAATACCATAGTTAATGTTATTTTCTAATCTTATTATTTTTTTAAAATATCTATTGTTAGGAATCTCTTTTTCCGTTTCCAAAGAAATAAGAACTAGCATACTACCGAAACAACTTTTTTAAATTTCCAAAAAATTTAATAGCTCTTGCAAAAAAATAATGAATTATTCAAGGCAACAATGAATGTTTTCTTGGCAGCGATTAAATATAAGCCGATGAATAAAGAATTCAATGAATAAGAACATAAAGCCAGTACAATAGTTCTATTCTTAAAGGGCTTTAATCTCCTCTTAAGAGCTAGCTGATATGGTGAGCGAGTCTATAAGTCTCACTCGAGCCTCTGTGGTGCCTTCTAACGTGATCATGTCCAAGAACTAACCAAGAAGAAAATTTTTACTTTTTTTCTCCATCATCCCATTTTATTCCTCGTCTTATTCTTTTATTTTGTCGGCTTGAGCAGAAGAAAGTTCGAATGCTGTAAAGAAGAGTAATGCCCGGTCATTAAGTTACTGGATGCTATCCAAATAGGCTAGGAGATAGGCCGAACGCGATTAATTCCTAGGAGAAGTGAAGTGAAGTAATGTGGTAGAGGGAATGACGATCCACATGTTGGATCGTGTCTGCAGCAACAAGGAGGGAGGAGCAAAGAAAGAAGAGGGTAGTGATTGTATTAAATGCCCCGTGATGACGTCGTGTTTGCGTAATTGGGCGTGTAGTTAGCCCGGGAATAAATTCAAAATGAGCGCGTATTCGAGGGTAGAGTTGAGAGGAGTTGTTTCGGGCTCTTCACTATGACTGGGAAGTTTGAAATTATGACGCAATTTTTGGTCCAAATTCGAAATGCTTTTAGAAAATTAAGATGTTAGAAGAAAATGAGTGCGTGCTGCGTAATAAATGGAGTGAGGAGTAACGTTATTGCCCTTAACATTATTTCTATGAAGATAAAAAGATCTTGAATTTTTAAAACAGCGTATTAATTTTTGCTAGAAAGAAATTTAAAAATGCCTTATTTTAAACTTTAATATGAATTTTTTAAGTTTCATAGATTTTTTATTCATGGATTTAGAAGTATTTCATTATTGTAACGACAGAGATTAACTTTAACTGTACTAAAATAATATTTACTGTGGAATCAAACCTTAAGACGACGGAGGAATAGGCAACGCATGTTTCTTTTTCTGTTGTAATGAATTTAAATGTCAACTGACCTAAGAGTCCAAACATAAATATTTGTCTTATTCTTGTTCAATATTAAAAATTGCTTTCCACAACTGGAAAAGGATAGAGATTGTCTCCCTTGCACAAAAACAAGCAGAACTCACTATATAATAGAACCGGTTCAATCTTTTATCTGGCTAGAATTAAGAAAATATTTGCAATGAAATCAAAACAGTTAAGAGGCTTTCAAGAGGATTAATACAACGTAGAAAATTCTTGTTTTTTTTTTTATTATAATTTTTTTTACAGACTTTCTCTGTATATTTGATAGTATAAGGCTGCTTTGTTGTCAAAATGATTTTTCTCTATTTTTCATCCTAATAAAGATGAATTAAAACCGTCAGCGATTCAATTTTATTTACTCTGCGATAACTCTACCTTTTTTTCGAATCATTCTAAGATTACTTCCTTCACTTGTTCCTATTTTTTAACAATTATATTATGGGTTTAATGTTTTTTTTGTTCGCATTTTTTAATAATTATATTATGGGTTTGAACATAGTATAAATAAAACTCTGATTCGATTTTATTGCTAAACTGATACTCTATCTGATCATTATATTTCTTTAGATGTAATATTTTGATAAGTTAAGTTGCCAAATATTTTTGATGGATGGGCCACTATAGTTTTAAACATTTTTAGACTTAAATATCTGCACACCGAGCATTCACCTTTCAATGAGACACCTAGGTTCGAGTCTCAGCGTCAATTGGTTGTACAAATATCGCTCTTGGCCAATACCTCCTAAAAGAGAGAAAGCCTTCGTACAAATTACCATATACAAGAAATCCGATGCCTTGGTAGTTCGATCTTTTACATTTTATCCAACTGCACAGTTAAGTAGTGCGGACGTTGTGACATCTCTATTATTTTCATCCTCTGCACAGTTTATGTTCCTTACGTTGGACTACTAATTTGATACATGGAGAAGCCTTCACTCTTGTCGAGGTTTGCCCCAACCACAGAGCTGACACAGCTATTTTTTGTAGTTTTTTTTGAAAATAACAGAATTTGTTTGTTAAAATAACAGTACCTATCTGTTTAAAAAAAAGCAGGCTTCTCTTTTTATATAACAGTATTTTTCGTGAACTAAACAGTTTTACACTGGCACAGTAGCTGACAGTTTTTTCCTATAAATTTAACAGGTTTATTCAAATAGTTTTTTTTTTCACAAGTTTATTTTAAATATAGTTAAGAAATTGGAATGGTTTTTATGTATAAATCGTACAATAATTCATTTGAAATTATTTACACTAACAATTATTGCTTCCTTATATCTATCTATCTATTCAAACAAATTATTGGCTATTTTTGATATCTAAAATGAATGAAATCAATTTCGAATCGAAAGGATAAATAGTTTGATTGAAAAGTGTAAATAAGTTCAAGCGGAAAAAAACCCTTCTTATGCATGAACTGAAATATTAGTCATAATAATGGCTTATGTTTAAATTTATTCAATTGAACGTACAAAAATATAGTATTTGCATTCACCTAAATATCAAATTCAGATGCGCCTATGAATATCAGTAAACATTATACTTTTTGTACAAAAAATTTTATATCTCCCACACTATTGCTATTGATACTATTGTTTCGTATTTAATCTAATTTAATTCAGTGTAAAAAATATACACGAATCATTACCTCACTTGTCTATATAGCTATATCGGATGCTCAAATAAATTCTAGTTCAGTATATTTTTTGTGCACTAAACCATCATAGCTTCTTAACTATTAGTCTTACAATATGAATCTGTCTAAAAAGCAATATTTAAGTTTCTCTTCACATTTCTCTTTGTCTTTCATCAAAATTAGACGAAAGAAATTGTGCAATTTTTTATCATATACGAAAAAGAGGGTTCTCACTAGTTTTGCACTGGATATAACCTTTTTTGGATATCTGTATTTGGAAGATTTTTGAGACATCTTCACTGTACTAAATAGAGCATCTTTATAACACTAAAAACATAAATCTCTCAAGAAAAAAAGGCAATCAGCTTTTTTTTCTGCGTCATATTCTCGCTGATCTTCCTAAATTCATTCAGAATCGGGTACTTATAACAAAGAAGCAATTTCATTACTGTTCATAGAAGCTAAAAAACTAATGATATTCAATATTGATAGATATTGTCATCTTGGATCCTACATCATGTTTTCCCTGCGAAATTTAAAGTCAAAATATAATGTAATCAGGACAAAAATTACTCATAGTAAAAAATCTAGTAAAAATATTTTAAAAATTATATAAATTAATTTCATTTTATTTCCCTCACATGCTTATGAAATTTTGCAATGACTTAAAAAAGTTGAGTTGATGTATTGGCTTGATTATTTTAACCTTTTTAAAATTTCAAACTACTATTGTAGAATAGAACAAGCTTCTGTTTATCCCATTAACGCCTAGCAACAAAAAGTGGTTTTCATAACAAAGGCAAAAAAAAAGTAGTAGCACATGTTCCCCCCCCCCCCAATTTGATTCATTTTTTTATATACATTCTACTTTACCTTTAAAAATGCACCGTGCCTAGATTTTAAATTCAAATATAAATATTATATACTTAATATGTTATTTCAGATAGAACTATCTGGTTTCATTAAAATAAATCTTAAAATTTAAACATTTGAATTACTCCTTCACAACACCAGTGCAACAACAAACTATTACAGCACTTCGCAACACTATAACAACAAACTTTACAGTTTGTTGTTATAGTGTTGCACAGAAACACTATAACAACACACAGCAACAAAGCGAAAGATAGGCAAAATGTGAAAGTCAAATTTAGCATATTTTTTTTTTTGTAAAATTTTGAATTTACCCCGTTATTTACTAATAACGGTGTAAATTCAAAATTTTGCAAAAGCACATAAGGTAACACATAAGCACATAAGGTGCATTTAATTTTCAATCAATACTAAATTGAGCTTCCATATGCAATCAAAAGGTTTAGTTTAATCTAAATACCTCGAATGAAAAGTTCACGTGCATTCACATCATACGTGAATTATTTTAGCTTCCGAAAACCTTGCTTGGCGAGCTTTGTATATATCATCAATAGATCGCTTACAATCGAGTGTATGATTTGGCGTGAGTTTTCGCGGTTGTCTCCTGCTGAAACGAAATTTCACCTTTATAAAATTCAAGTATATGTTTAGTTTGTGTGATAAAGATAATTATATTTTTATTTTTGAATATCTGTGAAAGATAATAATTTTATAATTTCGATAGGCTTCCATTCTGTTTAGCTTAATTCAAATTTGTACGACTAAGCCTAATTCGAAACTAATTTTATTTTAAGAATTAGTGTGGCATTCCTAAACTGACTGTTCCTAATTTAAATTGCATAGAAAAAATGGCCTACTAATTCTTGTGTGTATTATGTTATTATTATAAATTTTTGAGTTACTGAAGATCATATAAGGGGACAGATATTTATACATCAAATGTAGTGTAAAGAAGCATTCCTAGTGTTTAACTGCAGCATTTTTTAGTGTGAAGTAGTTGCCAGCATTTTTAGTGTTAAAATATACTAAAATATTTCACAGAGTAGAATATTCCAATATTTTAAAATTTTTGATTCTAAAATTATTAAGATTTATCCTATTTCTTACTAATGTCTTTGCCTTATTCTCTCATTTCGCCCTATTCTCTTGAATATTTTTTTTCTTTCAAGTTTGATAAAAATTAGATGTCTATTTAAAAGCTATATGAATACAAAAAACATCCTATATGTCTTTTTAAAAACTATTAAATTTCTTATATGTCTTTTTGAAAGCTATAAAATGCTAAAAATCTATAAATAAATATTATAAGGCTTTAAAAAATATAAATATTTATTTTAATGCTTTAAAGCTAAAAATAGTTATTACAAAAAGCAATTTTTAAGCTTCTATACAGCTTATTTTATTCATTTACAAAAATCCAGTCACTGTTGTAGGATAAAACTTATTCAAAATGATGAACTTTCGATGAAAAGTATAAATTATATAAATATTAAATGTTTTTATTACAGTTTTAAAAATTATTCTAGAATAAAAGCTTTCTAAATATATCAAATGCGTCCTCGATTAAAGTTTCTTTTGAAGGAGATAAGTTCAAGCATTTGATAAAATTCAAGAAAAAAATAATAAAATCCAGCATCTCTTATTTATTTTGCATTTATTGGATTACGTCAGGTCTTTCACACAAAATAAAAGTACTGTTCGAGAAAAATAGGACGCGTTTTTCAATCTTTTTTTTCTAGAACGCCAGCAAAACGAACCACTTACGTTGCAATCGCCTCTTTCAATCCTTCAAATGCAAGGGTGATCCAAAAGTTTTGAGAAACACAAAGAATAATGGATGAAATTCGAATATCTTTTTGCTCTTTTCGTTTTTCTTTGAATATGCCAAGATTCCTTTATGTCGGACATTTCTGTTCACGATTTCTATCTACCTATATGAACTAGTACGGCTGTACGGTTCTTTTAAAGCAGAAAGGACTTTCTATTTTTGTATGTTAGCATTTGGAGAATTATATAATTGTGTTTTTTTATTTATTAAAATTCATTAATATTTATTATTGGCCGAGCAGGTAGGCAGGATTAATAGTTGGCAGGGAGCTGAACTCGCGTTTTTGGGAACGGGATTTCACATCCAACCAGCCGAAGACTCTCCGTGTAGATTGGTGCACGTTAAATCTGTCGAGTCACAAGATACTCCATGTTCCCATAACAAATCAATACCTCTGGGGGTACTGAATTGGAGATTGATCGTACTCTGGTTCAGGTCAAAATTACGATCTGTGGACGAATGAATAGATATATGAATTGGTTCACCCTATAAACGGGTGTGGTAGAAGTCGAATTCTTGGAGATAGATTGCGCCACTGGAAAACAAGAACAATCGCACAGCCTCTGCCTTACCGTAACAGGTTTCGAAATATTATACAACTATTTACCTTTTCACATCCAGCGTCTAATATATTGGGTATTGTTTTGTACAATTTTATCATTTAGAAAGTTGAAAAACATTTGATTCAACTGAAGGTTTTTGCATCTACACTGTAAAAAGTTCCGGATCAAATGACGGTATAAAGTACTGGCACTTTAGGTGCATCATTCGTAAATCCCTTTTACCATAAAATATTATACCGTCATTTTTAAAGCATATTTATTTCATTAGAGTGTTTCATTGATTTTACGGTGATTAATACTGTAAAAATCAGATAATTTATTCCGTAACATGTTCTGGTAAAATTGGATTATTCTTAAAAAATTACTGGTACTTTTTAGTGGTGGTAGTGGTGGTAATTTAGTATAGGTAGAACTTTCTACCGTAATTTGATCCGGAATTTTTATAGTGTATGCCTAAAGCTTTGGGTCTCAGAAGGTTATATAAGAGCATAAATGCATTATAAAAACAGAAATTTTAAACTAGAATTGATATTGATGATCTCTCAAAAATTTCTTTGTTACTAATTACAATATTGTTAATGATTGCATTAAATTAAAAAAACAAAACTGGTTAGAAAGATAAGTTATTTTGATTAAAATTGCTTAGAGAATTATCTCAAAATAAAAAAGATATATGGCTTGTTTTAGGAATTTTTTTTTTGTGTGCTTAAACGAGAAGCATTTATGCTTTTTAATTAAGTACAGTGATGTTGTTCCATTTTTAAAATAATATGGAGCAGCAGTTATGAATCTACAGAACAGGTTTAGAGAAACAGCTTCAAACATATAACATTCATTTGCATGTTGTGCATTGTTATTATTTAGAAATTAACAATTTCAATGCAGAATAAGTATATGACTAAAATATTACTAAAACTTACAAACTACCACATTGTGGCAATAAAATTTACACCGAGAAAAAAAAAGTATGAACAAAATGACCAGAATATGGCAAAATTTACCGTGTTTCTGGCTCTGTAGGAACACCAATAAGCTTGATATTTTCTAACGAAGCACTTTGGTAATAATTTTTTGTAAAATTAACAATAAAATATGGTTTTATAGTGCATGATAAAAGTTAGTAAACGAGGTAAAATTTTGTAATTTTATCATGATGTTTTAGAGCATGGCATAAAAACTATTCTTTCGGTTAAATGTACGTTTTAGTTTAGTGTTTTAGTAAGAACTATAATTTTAGAAATCAGAATGACCAGTGAGCCGTTGCTGAATTAACCAAAAAATCACCAAGTGAATGATTTAAATACCGTATAGTTTGATTTTATTACCAGAGGAATGTTTTTCTTTTACCAGAAATATTACCAAACAAGTACGGTAATTTTTTCAGAATTATTTTCTCCGTACAATGGCTAGAAGAACGATTCTCAATAGTTTTTTTTTACTTTCTCAAAAAAATTATATAAATACTGATAAATTAACATCGAGAGAGAAAAAATAGTTAAAATTACAAGAATATGGTTAAATTTACCGTGTTATGTCTATGTGGGAACACCAACGATCTGTTATTTTTATAGACGCGCTATGGAAATGATTAAAGTTAACAATAAAATATGGTTTTATAATACGTGGTAAAATTTGGTCATTTTACCATGATATTTTAGAGCATCTCATAAAAACCATTTATCCGTTTAAATGTGTTTTAGTTTAGTATTTTTATTAAATGTTTGGTAATACGAACTGTAATTTTGAAAACCAGAATTACTGGTAAACCATTACTATACGAACGGAAAAATTAAAAAATGAATAGTTTAAATACCGTATATTTTGGTTTTATTTCCAGAATTATGACATTTTTTTACCAGAACTGACTTTAGCATACGGTAAAGTAATTTTATCAGAATTTTCCCCCGTGCTTATAATGAGTTAAAATAACTGTTTTCTAATGTTCTGTTATTCTCATCAATTTATCTTTTAAATTATATTATAGTTTAGAAATGATAATTTTATGATTTCATTAATTTTTTAAAAAGAATTAATGACATTTCAGAAAAAAATCACTTTAAATAAATATTTCTTTTAAAATGAAAAAAGTACTTATTATACTAGTTTAGTATAGAGTTACACTAAAAACACTGGGAATAAAGTATTTGTTTCTTTCTGATAAAAACTATCTGATTTATTTAAAAATCAGCTCATAGTAATATTTTTAAATGCAGATAGAAATTTAGATGTGAAAATAATCTTAAATTTAATTATAAATCTTGATTGTTTTATAAAGATTTCTTGATTATTTTTAAAACTGGAAATGACTAAATAGGAGTATATTTTTCTTAAAGTTTTTTCTGAAAGAAAATGGAGTAAATTAAAATTGGAACAAGAACTTCCCTTCAGTTTAGAAAGAAAATTCTTAGTTTAAAACAAAATATCCTCACAATATCATTGCGCAAAATTTTTTGACATGTAAAGGACTATGATGACTCTTTTCTTAAAGTTAAGCTTTTAGATATATAAAATAAAAAAAATTTGAACTCCTGAAATGAATAACTAAATTTTAAAGAATGTAAAAATTAGCAAGAATATATAAAAATAATCCACATATTCACATAAAAAGAATTAGCTTGAACTGTTATCATTTTTTTAAATTAAAAATATTATTTGTATTAATCTTTCTTTTAATTCTCCGATTATTTTTCTTTATTTTTGATTGTTTATTTAAAACTATTTTCTTCTAAATTCTGGGAGGAAAAGAAGTAGAAACTTAGAAAACCCATAAAAAGAATCTATTGGACAATTTGCTATCTTTTTTCTTTTAATTGAGTGATTATCAGTAATTTTCATTCAATTCCATTCAAAATTTATTGAATTGCCATGAAAACGTCACAGATCTTGTATATATATATATATATATATATATATATATATATATATTTGGTCTGTATAAAAGAATTGATTTTAAATTACTGAGGAAAAGTAACATTTCATGGAGTAGTATTAACAAGAACAATCCCATAAAAAGAATCAGCTTGGATTGTTACTCGACTTTTTCCTCCATCGAAAAATTATCTGTATTATTTTCTTTCGAAATTAATTGAATTTCTTAGGGAAAAAAAAAGAATTGTTTCGGCAAAATTTTTTCTGAAAATGGCGCAGAATTTTACCACCTTGCTTCTAGAAATTCCGATTCTATTTATTTTTTCTCCTTTTTCTTTTGCTTTTGATCAAAGTCAAGTCTTTCAAATTCCTTCCTTTCTGTTGCCAAAAAGGAAAGAACAAAACATTTTCGCAATCCAACCGACACGCGCGCGTCTCAGTAGAATATGATTTCTTGCAAGTTCCGCTTTTCCCGCCGAAAAGAACACGAAACGCTCACTCATAATCCACTTAGGACAGTCCCCTGCCCACCCTCAAGAAGATCTAACCAAAATTGAAACATGAATAATAGAGAGTATCAAAGTCTTACCGAAGGGTTTTATGACGGCTTTTATTGCGTTTCTTTTCCAGTTTTATTGTTATTATTGTGCCCTGTTTTCCGACCGGTAACGCAAATCGTTAAGAAGAACTCTTGTTGATGAAGGATTCGAATTTTTATTTCTGCTCTTCTGTTCTTTTAGCGTGTACCTTTTTATCGTCTGCTCAGCTTATGCCGACATTAGACATTTTTTTGTTTCTTTCATCTTTTTCTAGTTATGGATAAGTCTTCTTTTTCCCTTTCACTTTTTCTGGAACATTTCTCATAACACGTCACAATTTTGATCTCTAAATGAGATTTTATTTAAAAACTTATTTTTCGAAGAAGTGATGAGTTTTTTTTAACGCAAGTCAGTTACTAAAAATAGAGTAATTGCAACACGCCTTTTATAAAATTATATCTTTGTATAGTATATAATATATGTATATCTTTGCATAGTATATAATATATGTATATCTTTGTATAGTATATAATATATAATATATCTTTGTATAGTATAGAACTTTATATAGTATTTAATTTTAACATCTATTTAAAATTGTATTTCAAATCTGAACTTTATATAAATTGTTGTAGACTTAATATTATTTTAACTTGATTTTAAAATAACATTTGAAAACTATAGACAATCTAGGATGTGTAACATTAACATGTTTTTATAATTAATTTTAAAAATACGTTAAAATTGCATAATTGTTTACATACTTGTTTTTAAAATATGATTTAGTAAAAATTATACAGCAAAACAATGAGCTGTTTAATAAAATCATATTAAAGTTACAATATACACTGAGAAAAAAATTACGGTTAAAATTATCAGAAGATAGTTAAATTAACCATGTTTCTTGCTCTATGGACAAAAAATATATGGTTTTATAATATACGACAAATATTGGTAAATGTGGAAGTTTTGTAATTTTATAATAACATGATAATATATAGCATGGCATGAAAATTACAGTTCTCATTGCCTCTCTTTTAGTAAAAATACAAAACTGGAAAGTAAATGTTTTCGTATAAATGTTTTTTAAACCATGGTTTAAAGTATCATGATAAAACTAATAAATTTTGCCATATTGATCGAATTTTAACATATTTTTAAACAATATTTTATAGTTAATTTTATCAAACCCATTACCAAAACGCTTTGGTAAAATTGCCGTGACTTTTTGGTGTTCCCATCAAACCAAAAACACAATAAATTTTGTCATATTCTGGAAGTTTTTACCATGTTTTTTTCCTTAGTGTACTTTAGTATTTAAAAATTTTTCTCCATAGATCATTTCTAAATTTAATTAAATGCTCGAACTTCATAACCTACAAAAGAAACGATGTCTTTAGTATTTAAAAATTTTTCTTCATAGATCATTTCTAAATTTAATTAAATGCTCGAACTTCATAACCTACAAAAGAAACGATGTCGTAGAGCTAGAATCACTTAATATTTTTTATTCGTCTGTGAAGAAATTAGTTTTAACGTTGGTTTGTGAGCATTAGAATATAAACACGCACGATGGGTCTAATGAACATTATTAGAACCCTTTTTTAGAATTTAAATACAAAAATGCACCTTATTATGTCTTGAGTCAGTTAAAAAAGAAAGAAAAGAAAAAAAAAGAAGAAAAAAAAGAAGAAAAAAAAGAAGAAAAAAAAGAAGAAAAAAAAGAAAAAGAAAAAAAAAAAGAAATGCAACGTAAATTCGGATGAGTAATTTTTAAATTCTTATTCACTTACATATTGAAAAATTACGCCAATAGTAAATAATTCTTGTCAATGATGCATTATTAACATTTAATTTCTTATTTTAAAGCAATTATAATTGAAAATATTAACTTAAGGAGAAAAAAAAGTTTTATATTTGTTTTCATTTATGAAATGCCAACCTCCTTCTTAATAGGTCATTAGGCTGTGTGAGGTTCACCAGTATCTCTCCTCAAGTTTCATTGGAGCTTGGTGAAGATAATAAAAAAAGTTGCATGTGATCAAAGAAAGGTTGTGCAAGACATGTGAAGAGGCTTCGTATAATTGTAAAAACGTCCAAAATGAAATTGTAAAAATGTCCGAAACGAAGTTATCAAGATATACTTACTAACTATTTAAAATGTGATAAAATGTTGAGTCACTTCTCTGAAAACTGTGTATTAAAAAATTAATGAGAACAGATTATATTTAAAGATAGCAATCACAACCTGACGCAATTATAACTGTATTATTTTAATTTATAATTATTATATACTATCTTAATCAGACCCAGAGTTTATCAGATTTTTTTTTTTAAAATCAGTTAATTTCAGTCTCAGCTACTAATACCAAATGTTTGCAAAAATGATTTTTTACGATAATCAAAAGAATAAGTTAATGATGCAGAAACAAATACAAATTTATCAATTCCTCTTCAGATGTGTTTTGAGAAATTTTTGTTCAAAAATACAGGTCAATAAATTAATTTCTCTAGCATTCTAACGCAGTTTTAACTCAATTGCGCATACACTGTAAAAAAGGATTTCTCAAAATAAAGTGAAAAGGAGTCAAAATAGCTGAGAAACAAATGATAGTCGAATTTGAGAACCCTGTGCATTCAAAATTGAAACAGCATGCTCTCATTTTTGAGAGTATGCTGTTTCAATCTCATTCTCATTCAAATGCATAGTCTTAAAAGTGAAGTCAAGGAAGAGATGTATGAGAGAGATGTTCGTTTGCCACCCGCAGGAATCGAAGCAAGGACCTTTGAATTCGTGGAAGGAAGCTTTAACCACCATAGTTGTACAAACCAGTTCAAGGAGAGTTAGGAAGTTTTATATGTTTCATTTCCTTAAAAGATTTTAAGCTTTAGGGAAATAAGGAAAAAGTGAAATTAAAACTGCCGTTTTCCTGACTAAGCTATTGGGACCATATATTCAAAGTTTCGACCCTTTGTACCATTGAAAATGGAAATTAGTAGGTAATAATATGTCTTTGCGTTGACCATTACATAAAGCTTCCTAACTCACCCTGCACTGGAGTGTGCAGTTACGGTTGTCAAAGTGTCTTACTACGAACCCAGAGGATCTTGGATCTAAATCTGCTGGTAGCTAACAAAAATTTCTGTCTTTCTCACACATCTCTCCCTTTTCATGTGTTTCGCTCAAAAATGAGTATATGCTGCATCAATTTTGAAGACACTAAGTTCTAAAAATAGTTTTGAAACAAATATTATTTGTTTCAGAACTATTTTGAAACATTTCCTTCACAATTTTAACAGATCCTTTTTTGCAGTGTAACTTTTGCAGAGACAATCTCTTGGGAATATTGAAATCAGAAAAAAATGAAAAATAAATAAAAATCTAGAATATTGATAAGTAAATTTTTTTTTAATATTAGTTTTTGATTTAATAAGTAAAAAATTCCGGCATTGTATGGAATAATTTTAAAAGATAATTAGTTTTAAAAGTTGTTTAAAAATATTTCAATATGCTAGAGCTTAAATTACGATAAATTTAACCACTACCCAGTACTTTTACAAATTTACTTGTTTTAAGGGCACTTTTTTATAGCGTATAATACAACAAATTTCACAGCCAGTATGCTTACAAATTTACTTGTGGAAGGGATACGATTTTTTCATTACGTATCATTACGTTTCATTACGTAAGAATTTAACGGTTAGTACGTTTACAGATTTACTTGTGGCAAGGAAACGATTTTTTTTATTATGTATAATACGATAAATTTCACAGTCTATGTTTACAAATTCACTTGTGGCAAGGACACGATTTTTCTATGTATAATATAATGTTCTTTGAATAAATATGTATATATTTTTGTTACATATAAAGCAATTTTTTTTATCAATATCACTTTTTCTTTAAATACTACTCACCTGATTCTTCATGTAAAATGATTTTAATACACAAAAAAAGTAATAATTATGATATTACAGATTTTTTAGTTTTTAAACAGCATTGATGTTTTTATATTTATTTTTAATGAACAATTAATCCATTTTATCGGATTCCGCTTAAACATGATAACCCAAAAAAACTCCCTAGTGATACTACCCATTAAGCAATTAATGAAATTTCAACTTATGACAGCAACATCGGTTTTTCTAATAAGATTAAGTTAAAAGAATATTCTTTCACTTTTTATATTATTATCATCATTTTTTTAAAAATAAAAATAAGGTTGTCATCTTTTTCATCTTTTAACGACAACGCCGAAACCCACCGATGAAAAATGGTTCCCTTGTCGATGCAGGCGTTGCAAAAACCATTATTTGTTGTTAAATAATCCGGCAGTCTGTGTAATTTGTTTCTGTTTGGGCGCAACTGTTATTGACACTGCAGGACAAAGAAGAACGCAAAAAGAATGCTTTTACTTCCGTACTAATGGAGTTGACTTTTCTTCTATTTTCGATGTATTTGGCCCAATGTTTGGAAGGTAAGGTTCGTATCCACTTATTGGGTTTTATTCTTTTCGTTTTTATACGCTGTGTATAAAAGGAGATTTCTGGTTTGCTAACAGTGGTATAATGGATATCTGTCCTTAGGTAAAGAATCACTTTTTTCGCAATCTTTTTTTTTCTTCTTCTTTTTATCGCAATTAAGAAATATTGTTTATCAATTGCTTGGAAAATGAAGAGCGGCTGAAATTGTAAGGTTATGTTTTCTAGAGCAAGTAAAGTTGAGGTGAATGGTTCGAAAGCATCTGAATTAATTTTCAAATTTTATGAAGGAGATAAAACTATGTGTGTAATCCAGGGATTTGAATTTAGATTAAAATTTAACTGATTTAAGAATGAACTAAGATTTATAATTTTTAAAAAATAATTTTTATGATTAAATACGTTAAAACTTTATGAAAACTAAGAAGACAAAACTTTAAAGTGAGTTGTTACTATTTTAATCGGTTTTTTTTTTGTAATTTTTACTTGAAAAACCTTTTGAATTTAATGGATAGGATTGAATGGAGTCAATTTTGTAATTTCCATAAAAATAATGCAATTTAATGAAAATTAAAAAAACGTATGCTGAATTTTACATAGTTTGGTATGTGTTAGAATATTTTCAATTATTTTCATTATATATTATAATTTTGTTAAGATAACTTTTATAATTATAAACAGTTAATTTTGAGAAAGTTAAAAAAGGTACTTCTTGTAGTTTCTATTGGAAAGTAAAAATTAAATTTTATGAACAGTAGAAAAGTATTTTAGATTGAACAGATACTATTTGACGCGCTTCTGTAGTTTTTTGTAGTCTTTTTTCTGTAGTTTTCTGAAGTTTTTATAAAATGCAATGCAGTTCTATTAAAATAAAAATAAAATATATAAAAGTTTTTGATTACATAGCTTATTTTCGGTTGTTTACGAATAATTTCCATTATATATTATACTTTTTTAAAGATAATTTTTATAATTAGAAACAGCTAACTTTATGGAAGTTCTAAAAATGTATTTTAGAGTGAACTGTTACCATTTAATTTGTTTTTTGGAAGTTTCCATTTTAAAGAAACATTTGAGCTTAAATTATATATTTTTTTGGAAATAAAACTGTCTTGGAAATAATTTCCTGCAATTAAAAAAAAACTTTTCGATACATATTAGTAAAAATGCTTTCGTGAGTAATTCCATTTTGCATAGATTTGCGGCTCCTTTTTCTTCATTTATAGATTGATAAATTTTGATCTACCTGAACTATTTTGAACAATGATTCATATTATAAAGTTTAAAAATTGAAGCTTAGATCAAGAACATTTAACCGAAAAAATATGGTACTCGTTAATTTCAATACATATCTGTCAGTATCATTTAAGTATTCCATCTAAATATGGTTCATGCAATATCATGCATGAACCATATATATGGTTCTTAAGTATAACATTCGTGTAGTTATTGCTTGTAAAGTAGCTTCAATTTGTGTCAGTTTCAAATATCGGACCTAAAGTATTTGAAGCTTTCTCAAAAAACGAAAACATGCAGAAAACAAACAAAACAAGGCAAGCTTGTTTCTTTTGTTTTTGTTATGGTTTTTTTAATGTTTTAAGATTTGAATTTTGTTTATTCTGCTATTAATTGGTGTAAGAAAATTTTATTTCGTTTACTTGAAATGTATGATTAATAATAAAAATATTTCACGAAATACTCAGTTCTTCTCCAAAGTATGAACAACCATTGTTTTCCCTCACATATGGTTCTGTAAAGGAGAAGCACTTTTACAGAGTAAAAAGCACAAAAATTTTAGTCGAAATTTTTTCGTAGTTGAAGTCGATAATTTGAATATTTTGAATTAAGTTTTTTTTCCGTTAATTTGAATAAATTATTAAACAGGTTCTTAAAACTTATGAGTATAGAAGTCTTCTTAATTGTCACAAGCAATAATAAATTACGAGATTAAAAATGAAGCTCCGCGTGTTCGAGCCAAGCTCACTTTTTCGCTAAACTCAATAATTTAGTAGAAAGATTTTAAAAATTATGATTAGCTAAAAAAATATTCTTAATTGTAATGTGAAGAATCAATAAATGAAACAGTGTTAGTAGTAAATATTTATATGAACTTAAAACAATATTAAAAGATTCAGAACAAAGTTTATAAATCAAGTTTTAAAAATTTTCAATGGCTCTTCAAAAAACTGTAACCCTTTTTTTAAGGTGACAGTAGTCGAACGAAACATTATTCGAAAGCAATACTAACGATTCCAGAAGCAAACGATCGGAAGTAATTTAATATCAACATATTTAAACAAAATTCCAGACACAAGTCATTTATTCATCATATAATCATTCATTAATAAAAATTTAAATTTATAAACTATAATGTCCACAATAAAAGCAATGGTCTTAAAATTATTGTATGTCATGTTTTTAAAATTGTCGATGGCCTTTCAAAAAACTGTAACCTTTTTTCTAAGGTGTAACGAAACATTATTCGAAAGCAATACTAACGGCTCCAGAAGCAAACGATCGGAAGTAATTTAATATCAACATCTTTATACAAAATTCCAGATACAAGTCATTTATTCATCATCTAATCATTCATTAATTAAAAATTTTAATTTATAAACCATAATGTCCACAATAAAAGCAATGGTCTTAAAATTATTGTATGTCATGTTTTTAAAATTGTCGATGACCTTTCAAAAAACTGTAACCTTTTTTCTAAGGTGTAACGAAACATTATTCGAAAGCAATACTAACGGCTCCAGAAGCAAACGATCGGAAGTAATTTAATATCAACATCTTTATACAAAATTCCAGACACTAGTCATTTATTCTTTATCTAATCAAGTATTCTCAAGACAGAACATTTGAACTAAAATTATAATTCCCCTTCTTCTGGCCAATCAACCGAAGTTATTTCTTTATTTCCATAACAAGGATTCTTCTTGCATAATTAGCACATAAAGGGAGATTTATTCTTCTAGTAGAAGCTTCCTAGGGCATACTTAACGAATCGCAAATTCCGAGCATTAAACTAAAAGGGGTAACCCCGAATTTATGTAACGATAAATGAGGTCTAGTTTGTTCTTTGGAACTATAAACACATCAGAAGGGGGTCCAGATTTGAACGGAAGCCAACGAGGCCAAGCAATAAAGAAGTAGATTATGATGTATCACCCAAAGACACGCCATATTTAAAAAGCCTGGAAAACTTGAAAAAGTTTTTTATTTTCGTATTTAATTTTACCGACATGCCCCCCAACTGGTGCATCTGACGCGTGATTGTGATCATTTTTAAAAGAAACTTTTTTGTTGTTGTTGTTTCTTTGTTGACTGAAGTCATGGTTGTCTTTATAATAATGAATTATCGATGCATATATTTATCGAGTTCATTTATTAGCTTAGTTCATTCAGTAAAATAAACAGATTTATGTACAAGATATTTATGATAGGAGAATTTCTGAGTAAAATAATATAAAGTTGAACAGAATGAATTCTAAATTATATATTGATATAATTTTAATATAATAAACTAACCATTTTAATAAAATTAACTAATGGATATATTAGGTAAATATTTTTATGATATTTCGTTTATTTTTATTTTAAAACAATAAAATAATTATTGTATAACAATGAATTAAAAGATTTCTTATTCCCATACATTCATTAAACTCATTCAAGAACTTTATTTGATGAAGTAGTTCAAAATTTGAGACCAAAAAAAATACCTCTATGAAAAAAGGAAATATCCATGATAGATATTTTACAAATACTTTCTGTTTTTAGATTAATACTTATTTTTAAATAACAGATTATGTGATATTTTGTCTCCATTTTATAGAGCTCATTTATTGACTTCTTTCAACAAATTAAAAATATCATGTCAGTGCAGTGAAGTATATTTATAGTATAGAAATAACTATAATCAGCAGTTAAAACTTATAGAATTCTCGAGAAAAAGTTATATCATAAATGAGACATTATACTAAATTACTAAGTGAAATATTTATAAACCTTTCTTTCAGAGTCCCTGCAGACATATATATATATATATATATATATATATATATTCATGCAGAGCAGGCGGTAGTAGCGACACCTACAATGTGTATAAACGAAGAGATTTGACAATAAGTTTCTCATACAGAAATTGAATTTGAGCGTTGTTCTTGGCTAAAAACGTTTTTGTTATGCCTCGTGTAAGAAGGAGAAATGCCTACCAGCACGTGTCTGAGTTTGAACGAGGTCGAATTGTGGCCTACCGGGATTGCGGTTTATTATACCGAAGTATTTTTTATAACCGTCGTTGAACAGCCGACCCAATTTCATGGGTTTACGACTACTAATGTTCAACTCCGTAGTCTTGTAATTTTGAACCAATCCAGAAGACAAGGAAACTCCTGGATCAGTACCCCCAGAGGTATTGATTTCTTATGGGAACATGGAGGACTTTGAGACTCGACAGATTTAACGTGCATGAGTCACCATTTACTACACGGGGAGTCTTCGGCCGGCGAGGATCGAACCCACGACCTTTTGGACATGGGCCCAGCGCCCTACCGACCAGGCTATCCCGACCCATATCGAAGTATTGCTGCTTATCAGTATCCCATGGTCGAGATCCCATGACTGTTAGCAGAATACGGAATCGATGGGTTCATATGACGGTCATATGGAACGCCGTGCAATATCTCAGCGGCCCCCCATCACTAGGAGCCGAAAAGACAGACATGTTATTCACATGGCTTTATGGAATCGTGCAGCTACGTCATGAACCCTGAGTCAACAAATGGGGTCATTTGCAAGACAACAACTGTCTGCACGAATAGTTCGACGAGTTAGCAGAAGCATGGACTGTCAGCGCGGCAAACATGGTTTCGGCAACCCTTGATGTTTTTAGGCATACCGCTTTTAGTCATTCTATATGAAATTGAAATATGAGAATTATTATTTAGGTTGTCTGGTCATTGCATAGAATGCCTAGGCATTATATAGAATTATAAATGCTCTTTAGGTTAAGTATGAAATGTCAGAATTTTTATAGATTTTGCCTAATCCTTCTATAGAATGACTGTATGTTTTTAATCAGTCATTCTATGGAATACCTAGCAATGTGTGAAATATCAATCATCTTATACTTAACATGGATTTTTATAGATTTTGCCTAATCCTTCTATAGAATGACTGTATGTTTTTAATCAGTCATTCTATGGAATACCTAGCAATGTGTGAAATATCAATCATCTTATACTTAACATGGATTTTTATAGATTTTGCCTAATCCTTCTATAGAATGACTGTATGTTTTTAATCAGTCATTCTATGGAATACCTAGCAATGTGTGAAATATCAATCATCTTATACTTAACCGATATGTAATTAGTTATTTTATATTGTGCTTATATAAAGTGTGAAATATTAATTATTTCATTTTTTGTCGTGTATTATATAGGCATTTTCTATAGGGACAAGGTATTCCATAGAATGTTGGCATTTAATACTTTGATGGAACAAAGCTTAAAAGCTTATGTAGATTTAGACTAAAAAATACGATTTGTATGACACGTTTCCTGATAGTTGAATCTTCTCGGAAAAATATCTTTTCTTTGTTTACTTATCCACAAAATATCCTGACTAGTTGCAGACAGCTTTAAAATTGAGCCTTTTAGTTACTTACACTTTGCATATTGAACGTTAAATGCTTTCTTGGTTTAATTTAATTTCGTTTTTATTCTGAAGTGTTTTTAAGCGTGTTAAGTAAGGGGTTAACATTTTGGTGTTTGAACAATTTTAGGATTATTGTGAAGAAAACTTTTTACATTTTGTGCAATATAAGAAACAAAAAGAAAGTTCAAATATTATTTAAACGCTCTAAAATCTGTTTTCAAATCAAAACCATTTGACTGAAAGGCATATCTTAAAATATCGTGAAGAAAAATGCTTTATCAGTTAATAAATTAAAACACAGACAACTTAATGTAATATTTACCCAGGGTTTGAAATTAATTCCAGATACTTGTAATATAAAATTATAAGAGCCGTTGCCGCCGCTTTTGTGAGTGTTTAGCTTAACCTTGCATTTTAATTTGCTGCGCAAAAATCATAAGACTAGGAAACGTAAATGAAAAATATCTAAAAATAGTAGTAAAAAATATCATGCATGTCCATCTACAGCTCCTTAAAATGCAGCTACGGAGTCGAAATTTAACGTGTCATCTTTAATTGAAAATAAAATAAAACTTCATTGAAAAAAGTCTAAATGTTTGGCCTGTTCAAACAGAATGCTTTTAGTAAAAGCAGCAACCAAAAAACAGAGTAGAAAGAAAAATGCTTGATCTCCAAAAAACAAAAATAAGAAATCCGCAGTAGCCAAGGGATGGCAGTAGTCAAAAGAAGCAAGTCAGGATCAAATATATTTTCTTAGTAAGTAGAAGAGGTGAGCAAAATGAAGGTAATTAAATGGAGAATCGGCATTTATGTGAATGAGATATGACTAAAGGGCAACACGATTCTTTTTTTCAATTGGCTTATAAGTTTTACTTGTTGACTGTTGGAGGTTATGTTTATGTAAGAATAATAGCAAAGAAAACAAATTTGAAAATAATACAGTTGTTACTTACTTGCTCACTTAATTAATTATTAATTAATTATTAAATTAATTTTGAAATTTCATTCTGTCGTACGAAAGTTGAGGAATATTAATTAATTAATGGTAATGATTAAGAAAAAGTTATTAAATTTCTGAAAGCTAGCCACAGACTAATATCTTTTTCTTCATAAGCTCTTTCAAAAGACCTTTCTTTTTTTAAGAAAAAAAGCTCAAAGATTATAAAAAGCACTCAAGTTATTCTGACGAGTAAAGAAAACGAAAAAGGAAAACTTTAAGATCTTAAGAACAGCTTTATATATTTACTTTCCTTCAAAAAACTAACATTAAAAATCAAAAGTGAGAAAAAACTTGAACCATTGAAAAATATCATTTTTTGTTTCATTTTAAATAAAGAATCCATCTTTGTTATTATCTCGAAAAGAAAGTGTTGTGTTTCTTTAAACTCCAATAAAAACATCTTAAATCTTCTGTATTAACCGAGGATATGTTTATTTAGTAAAAGGAATTCGCCTCAAATGAATTTGAGTAATCTCTTAGCACGGGTTTTTAAAGAGAGTTTTTCAGAATTCCCATTCAATAAAGAAAGTAAAGAAAACAAAGGTTCGTAATTGATGGTGGGATTTATATTTTTAAATTCAAGGAAACTTCTTGTTTGGTTAAAAGAATTTTAAAATTTCTATGTTTGTTTTAATTCCTCATTAATATATTGATTGTTAGCTAAAAAGCTTTATGTAAACAATCTTTTTCTTTCAAATATGTATATTTTTAACAACGTTTTTTTACAACGTGAACTGAGTAAAACCACGCCAAAGTTACGTTAATTATTGATTGATTTGCTTAGTTCTTTGAAAATAAAAATTAAATTTATTTATAGTTGGTTTGCAAAATTTGTGTGAGAAATAATTTCTCGGTAAGGAATATAACGTTTTATATGGTAATTATTTATTTACTTATCAGCATGAATAACTTAATAAAATATTATTAAGTATTGTAGTTTCAAAAAAGCTAATTATTTAATTCGTAGAGATTTGAACTATAATATCGCTCCAGTTTTCTGCATTCATATTAAGGTGCAAAACCTTATTATTGTACTTCTTATATTTGATCAAGTGATGCTATGATTTCACTCCAAAGGAACAAGTTTAAAAATTACACGTTATTAACATAGCCAAAATTTCGGGTTATATTATGGTTCAAAATTATCTGCATATCTGAGGGTAAAGGAACAATATATTCTCATGCTATTTATTATGAGTCAGAAAATGATTAATAACTTGATGGAAACAGGAACTTGTCAATAGAAGAGAAAAACCAATAATCAGCTTGATTTGAATTGAACAAACCAATCGATGTAAATGGTCCAAATCCCGAAATATTTCGCTGAATTTAAATTAACATATTCTAATCAATATAGTAAAGTAATTCATTCCAATCTATCCATTAAATTCATTGAATCCAAATCAAAAGATTGAAGCTAATAAAAATATATTTATTCAAAAAAATGTCTTAAATTATAATTATTTGTAAAAAACGCAGGATCAAATTACGGTAAAAAGTACCGGGACTCTAGGTGCATCATCCGTAAAATTAATTTTGAAAATAATATTAATTTTTAACGTATAATTGTATACAGTATATTTTACAGTAATAATTATTAAATTACAGTGATTCAGTGATTTTACTCTAAATATTACTGTAAAATTACTGTATATCAGAACTTTTTGCTCTGTAAACTTTTACGGTAAAAGATACTGTTACTCTGGATGCATCTCCTGTTAAAAAATTCATGTGATATCAGATTTTGCCGTAAAATTTTATAATTATTTAACTAAATTGATACAGTGATTTTAGAATGAGTATTATTGTAAAAATTACGATACATTAGACTTTTTGTTTCATAAAATTTTACAGTAAAAAAGTACCATCATCCTGGGTGCCTGTACATTTTACTGTAATTTGTTCTGGAATTACTTTGCAGTGTTCTTGAATCGAATGATTTAAAATGATAATTTGGATCACAATTTATCAGAATCTAGGACCTAATTAATCAGAACCTAACTACCCTTACAATCTAGGACCTAATTAATCAGAATTTTAATCTAGGCCTACCATTAAATGTTCTTTTCTTACATGAGCCATATAATATCTGAGAAATTGAATTCTTCAGAAAAATTATTTTTCTGATTTCTGAAGGTTTTGAATTCGCATACTTCAAGTATTAAACTTTATCATCAATATATTTTGTATTAAATGCAATCTCTTGAAATATGATGATAGTGAATTTTAAATTTGATACGATGCCTAAGAGAGAAAAATAAATTTCCTAGATAAATTTGAAAGTTTCAACATAACTTTACATGAGTTTAAATATTTTCTATAGTCTCGCCTTTCAATAATAATATAATTCTGAGGAAAACAATATTTTTTTAAATTAAGTATTTCAAGTTTCGTGCATGTTTAATGTCTATGTGTAATCTCTCCGTTTATAAAATGCAAACAACTTATTTTGATTTCTAGATTTTTAATTCTGTCAAGAACTTCAAGATATAAATTTCAAAAGCTTTTTATTTTCCTTTTGTTTTTTAAAAAAAGAAAATAAAAAATATGGTTTCATGAAGTTTTATTGTTTAAATATACTTCAAATTACAAATTTATTTTTTAAATATTTTTTATTATTACTCACTTCTTCCTTATATTACACTTTAAAAAAAATTCCGATCAAACTACGGTATAAGGTATCAGCACTTTGGATGCATCATAAGTAAAATTTTACCGTTATATTTTTCAATGTAAATTTTATCATTAAATCTATTTTTATCCTAAAACATTATACGTAAGTTTTATAGAAATGTTTCTTAATATGGGTAATTCATATATTTTACAGTAATTATTTCAATAATAGTTACAATTTATCAGATTTTTCAGTTAAAAATGGATTTTATGGTAAAAAGTACAGGCGCTCAGTGAACCGGTTATTTTAACCGTAATTTGATTTTCGGTTCTTTTTTCGGACCGGTTGTTTTTACCAGAATTTTTTACGGTTTACTTATATGAAAGAATACGTAACATAAAAAAACGTTTTGACTATTGCAAAAAAAAAAAAAAAAAAAAACATTTAAGTTATTGTCAAAGTATGAAATCAGGCATTCTATAAAATGCCAAGTGATTATATAGAACGCTTAGAATCGGCTGGAAAGCAATGAGGTGATTAATATATCACATACTGCTTTGTTATTCTATAGAATGAAATACGAAAATTCAAAATGCATTCTTTACGAATCGAAGCCTAGAATGTCTGTGTATTCTATACAATGACTTGGCGAAAATGCATTTAAGATTTCAAATATTTTAAACTCTGCCCAAAAACATTTCGCCGTAAAAAATTCAGGATCAAATTACAGTAAAACGAACTGGCACCCTGCATACAAAATTCGATTGAGTGCATCCGTAAAATCAATTTTAACTTTAAAATTTTATGCCGTAATTTTTGCTGTAATATTTATTTAAATATAGTGATTCAATAATTTTACAATATATTTTTTTTTATTAAATATTATGGTATATCATTATTTTATGTTCCATAAATTTAAAAAAAAATGGCAAACCATTTACATCTTGAGAGCCGGTACTTTTTATATTAATTTGAACAGGAATTTTTTTCAGTGTAGGAATTCTCTGGAATTGACGGTATAGTAAAGATTGCATGAAAAACTGAATTTGGAATTTTGTGTCATATGTATTGAAGAAAATACTGAAAAGTTTTGTTGCCAAAATAAAAAAACATAATTACGAAATTTTGTGATTCTTAATAAAAGAACATATTGAAAAATTTTGGTGATTACTGCATTTTTATACAGAAATCACCAAATTTCATATTCGCATGTTGTTTTATACATAAATTATGAATTTCATATTTTTACTGCACTGGAAAAAGTTTTATGTATTGAAAGGGAATTTTGTTACAGTACTTGTTAAAATGTTATCAATTTTTACAGTTTTAAATTGTAAAATATAATTGAAAATATCTATAATTAATTTGCAAAGTTTTAAAAAAAGTCTAACGAAAATAGAACTATTTTTAAATCTAGAGAAAATTTCAGGAATTGCATTTATAAATGATTTCGTGTTTTGTTATATGGGTATTTATAATGTTCACGTAACGAGCCGCGATGGCTCAGGGGATAGAGCGTTCGCCTTCCAATGAGGCGAACCGGGTTCGAATCCCAGTCGATACGAATTCCGCATCCGGCTTGCACTGACCACAGTGCTGACGTGAAATATCCTCAGTGGTAGACGGATCATGGGTTAGAGTCCCCTTGCCGTCAGGCTAACCGTGGAAGGTTCTCGTAGTCTTCCTCTCCATGTAACGCAAATGCGGGTTAGCTCCATCAAAAAGTCCTCCACGAAGGCAAATTTCTCCCAATACTCGATCCAGGAGTTCCCTTGTCTTCTGGATTGGGTTCAAAATTACAAGGCTACGGAGTTGAACATTAGTAGCCGTAAACCCATTAAGTTAGGTCGGCTGTTCAACTACGGTTATAAAATAAAATAAAAATGTCCACGTAACCTGCATAATTTTGCTTATATTTCTAATTATTCTGCTTATATTTCTCCATATTTCCATATTTACACTGCTTTAAGTGATACTTTGGAAAAAGTTGGCATTCGTTTTTATGTCTAAAAATATTCCAGAATTTCAAGATTTAAATTTTTAAACTATGGACGATATTTTACCCTTCACATGAATGGCGTTATAAGAGAAAAAAGAATAAAAAACGTGGCAAAAAAAGAAGTTTCAAAGATATATTTATTTCAAATCCATTGAAAAGCCAGCTGCTTTCCCTAAAACAAAACTATCGATTGAATGTAACGTGTTTGAAGATGAAAAGGAATAATGGATTGTTAAAATGTATTTTGAGAGAGAGAGAGAGAGGTTTATGATGCCAAACACTTGATTTCTAAGGATTTTAAATAAACATTAGGTTGAAATAGAATTTTAGAACTATGTTATCGTTTTGACTATGCTGTTTGTATAGATTTAATGCGTTTTCTAAATTGCAAATGGTATTTAGCGTTACCTTTTAGACCTACATTTTTCAGATTCGTAATTTTCGCCCACAAATTATAAGGAGGAATAAATTTAAATGTGTTAAACGCAAGATATAGCACGCACTTATGTTATTTTTAAACACCAAGATGGCTCTTATTTGTAGGAAACTGTTAACCATCATAATTTTAAGAAGTTTATTTTTTATTGCTGTTATTAAAAATATTTAATTGGAAAAATATTTAATTGATTTCAAAAAGTGCACTTTTTTCTAAGGGTAAAGAAAAGTTTTGAGCAAAATCTGTCGAACACTTACCGAGAAATTGAATTTTAATAAAGTCGCGTTTTTAAAGGTAATCCGTTTTTTTCCGCACTGTACATCACAGCGACTATGTAACTGTCTACAATCATTAGACAATATCAATAATTGCAATAGCCGGAATTTCATAGTAACACTATATATAGGGCTCTATAAATTGTTCTAAGATGCGGAAACGCGGAAAACAGTATAATTTACAACTGTCGCATTTAAAAGACTAACTTATTGTTACGTTTTTCTCCCATTGAACTTCGCATTCTTTTTCAATTCTCAGAAATTATTTGCAATTAATCCCTAAAACTGATATTATTTGCTAATAGCTTGGACTTGACGATCAAATTGTTGTACTTTTGATTTTTTCATGATATTGGATATTGTTAGCATGCTAAGTTCTAAAGAATAAAAAATGTTATAATTTGAAAGAAATAATGTTCCGTAGAGGTGATCTAGAGACACTTTCTGAACTCGACATTTCCTAATTCTGTTGACTGTGAAAGAGCTATATCTTGTTACGGCAACATTTTTGCGAAATAAAGTTTGAAAGAATGTTTAAGTTATGGTCAAGCTTAATTCATTTAAACAAACATTAATTATCACTGTAATTTTCAATATGGATGTAAGATAACAGAGCTAAAATTTTTATTCCAATGCTTGAAAAATTCTAATTAAAATAAGAAATAAAATCAAAAGTGTATTTTTTTTGTTTCAGTTCTTTTAAAGGACATCAGCAATCCGTCCGTATAGTTAAAAAAAATCCCTTCCCGTCTTTTAACTTTAAAATTCTTCCCGCATAGTTTACAAGTCACTAACTAAATACCAAGTACTGCATTCCAATATTGCTTGTTTATGTAATCTGAAGATAATTGTACTATTTGAAGCAATAAAATAAAATAATAAATTAGATAAAAAAACACAAATCCTCGTAATTCTTGGATTATCGAAACAAAGATGAACAAATGATTCGATATAAGATCGTCTAAACCCTTTCTTTTTAGCCTCCAAACATTATTGCTCTTCTTAGAGCTCCAAATGTAAAGTATCAGAACCATATTTCATTTCCACGAACGCCACTAACTGTAAAAGTATCAGACAAAACACTTTTTTGTTTTTGCTGACAAAACATTTACCGAAAACAAAACCGAGACTTTTAAAGGCTAAGTGGTTTTCCATGTTATGATGGCAGTCACATCTGAAAAAATAGTGCCTAATCCACTTTCACAGCTCTTGACACTTTCACCTGTTACTTCCTTAAACTCATTTATTTTTGTTACCAGTTACTTTTCGTAGGAGAGTTCTGGTTCGTAAAAGAACTGGATCGCTATAATCCCTTCACTTAATCTCATGGACGCAATTTCGAGCGATGAAGTCGTAAACGATTTCACCTTGAATCCCAATGGATTATCGAGATAGTGCTTTGGGAGAAGCCTAAGATTGGATTGGCTTCTTTCTGGACTTTGCTACATAGCTTGAGAAGAAAGTCAGAACTTAGTTGTTCACCGCGGGGAGTTTAGTCCATTTGAGTTTGACTTTCGCTGATAGTTGAAGTTGTTGAGATTTTCTGGATTTCGCAGAGAAAGCCTGGGGTAATATTTGGTACCAAAGTTTAGTAGATATTTATCTGGTAATTTCAACTACTTACTTAATAATTAGCTAAAGATTAGGAATATTGATTTAAATTTGATTTTTGTTGTAGAGATTTTCTGGATTTTGTAGAGAAAGTTGGTTGTGATATTTGATACCAAAATAAATACTTAGAATTAGCTTTTGAGTTATGAAGTTATTACAGCTGAATTCTATTGTAGTACATTGTAGCCTATTTGTAATTCTTTTTTGTAATTATCTTAAGATCTTTTTAAGAAATTCAAAATATACTCAGTAGTTTAAAATAAACAAAATCAAATCCTTTAATCTTTTAAGTATTGTCTACAAATTATACGAAAATAGCAGAAAAAAAGAAAGTCAAATATGAATGGAATTTTTTTTAAAAATTGTTTGCTCTATAACACGTTGATAAAAGTTCGGAAGATAAAAATTGCATTATATCTTTTCACAGAATAATTGTAGAATATTTCTCTGATTTTAGAACCACTTTGATGGCTCTAAAAGTATGTTTGTTTGTAAAATACAGTCGAAAGTTTTAATTTTAGTGGTAAATCAATGATGATAATCTTAACACATGATAGTTTTATATTGGCTTAAGTATGGATTTGTACTTACCTTATAATAATTTTTTATGCAAAATCTCATTTACTTCTTCACCTCATACTGTACTTCTTCACCTCATACTGATTAACTTTTCTATTCCTTTGTTTTAAGAACTAAAAAAAAAAAAAAAACGATACCAAGAGTAAAAGAAAGTTTTGACTTTTGACAAGGCTCTTCTATAAATATTTATATGTTGAGTTTTATTATTAATTTTATATATTTAATTTATCTCATATTTAATTTATTTTTACGTATCTAAGTTATTTTTCAAACGGGCACTGATAGATAAACAGATTGCTACACTTGTAAATTCTCTGAAGTGTAGATTAAAGGCATGGTAGGACACATGAGAGAGAACAACGGTATAGTCTTCCATTGGATAGGAATGTTGTTGTTTTTAACGTTTGTTTGCTTTTAATTGGTTCAGAGTTGCACTCTCTATTAGTAAATGAGAAAGGGCCCCTTCTTACAAAAAAAAAAAGTTTTTGAGAATTTGCTATTTTGTTTCCCATACAAGATCAGATAGAATGTGTTCAATTACTTTTAGTCAAGCTTATGGATAACGAGAACCTCCTGTCGTGGCACCCTTTCACTAGATTATATGACTGAACATTCTCCATTCGTAACACTGGATTGGTAAAGACTTTGGGCGAATTTTGAAATGTTTCTTTACTTTTTGCACAAAACCAATGTTCAGTATGAAACCATGTATCAATATGAATTAGTTTTGTTTCAGAATAAATTTAATAAATCATTTCAAGGGAAGTAAGATGGTCTTGGAATCGAAAATGTGCACTCTTTTGCTAATGAAAATGGAGTTTTTTTGCACAACTCAATAAATATGTGTTTCAATTTTGTATCTATGAGAATTCATTGTAGTTAGAAAACATTTATTACATTTATAAGAAATATATTACATTTATAAGAAATATATTGTATATATATATAAGAAATATATTTTATAAAAAAATGCATTGTATATAAAATAAGTACATAGAAAATGCATATAAGTCAAATTTCAATGCTTGGGCATTTATTTTTAATGAATGTTTTAAAATGTAATGTTTATCGGACTTCAAAATTTAAATGTTTTTCTGTTCAATAAGATAATAACTTTTGAAAGAAATTGGTCAATGGTCATAACACAGAATAAAATTTTCTAACTTTCAACAATGAACTCAAATTTTTGATACCTACGTTATTTTTGAAAAATTCGAGTAATAAATCAAGAATATTGCTTTTTTTTAAAGCTGAAAATATTATCATTTACTTGTTTCTTCTCCCGAAATACAATAAAACAGAACAGTAATATAAGAAACGTAATAAAATTCTATTCTCATTTTTTATATAGCTTATTTCATTTTCTTAACCACACATTTTGGTTTTTACAAACTATTTTCATTTTCTTAAACACGCATACTGAGAAAGCACGTATTTAAAGCTGTGTCGATTTTTTTCATTCATAATATTACCAATGCCCATTTTTTAAAACGTGAATATCAAGTTATGATTACTTGTTAAAAAGTATGTGCTAAATTTTATCTGTTTTTTGATGGTGCATATCTAGCTACACTTACTTTCTTAAGGGGTACCGTGATATTTATTAATGTTTTCAAACGCACATTAAAAGTTATATTTACTTTCTTAAAAGCGTATTTTCAGTTTTATCCATTTTTTGAGACTCACATTTCAAGGTAAGCTTATTTTCTTAAAAGCGTATTTTCAGTTTTATCCATTTTATGAGACTCACATTTCAAGGCAAGCTTATTTTCTTAAAAGCGTATTTTCAGTTTTATCCATTTTTTGAGACTCACATTTCAAGGCAAGCTTATTTTCTTGAAAGCGTATTTTCAGTTTTATCCATTTTATGAGACTCACATTTCAAGGCAAGCTTATTTTCTTAAAAGCGTATTTTCAGTTTTATCCATTTTTTGAGACTCACATTTCAAGGCAAGCTTATTTTCTTAAAAGCGTATTTTCAGTTTTATCCATTTTATGAGACTCACATTTCAAGGCAAGCTTATTTTCTTAAAAGCGTATTTTCAGTTTTATCCATTTTTTGAGACTCACATTTCAAGGCAAGCTTATTTTCTTGAAAGCGTATTTTCAGTTTTATCCATTTTATGAGACTCACATTTCAAGGCAAGCTTATTTTCTTGAAAGCGTATTTTCAGTTTTATCCATTTTTTGAGACTCACATTTCAAGGCAAGCTTATTTTCTTAAAAGCGTATTTTCAGTTTTATCCATTTTATGAGACTCACATTTCAAGGCAAGCTTATTTTCTTAAAAGCGTATTTTCAGTTTTATCCATTTTTTGAGACTCACATTTCAAGGCAAGCTTATTTTCTTAAAAGCGTATTTTCAGTTTTATCCATTTTATGAGACTCACATTTCAAGGCAAGCTTATTTTCTTAAAAGCGTATTTTCAGTTTTATCCATTTTTTGAGACTCACATTTCAAGGCAAGCTTATTTTCTTGAAAGCGTATTTTCAGTTTTATCCATTTTATGAGACTCACATTTCAAGGCAAGCTTATTTTCTTAAAAGCGTATTTTCAGTTTTATCCATTTTTTGAGACTCACATTTCAAGGCAAGCTTATTTTCTTAAAAGCGTATTTTCAGTTTTATCCATTTTATGAGACTCACATTTCAAGGCAAGCTTATTTTCTTAAAAGCGTATTTTCAGTTTTATCCATTTTTTGAGACTCACATTTCAAGGCAAGCTTATTTTCTTAAAAGCGTATTTTCAGTTTTATCCATTTTATGAGACTCACATTTCAAGGCAAGCTTATTTTCTTAAAAGCGTATTTTCAGTTTTATCCATTTTTTGAGACTCACATTTCAAGGCAAGCTTATTTTCTTAAAAGCGTATTTTCAGTTTTATCCATTTTATGAGACTCACATTTCAAGGCAAGCTTATTTTCTTAAAAGCGTATTTTCAGTTTTATCCATTTTTTGAGACTCACATTTCAAGGCAAGCTTATTTTCTTAAAAGCGTATTTTCAGTTTTATCCATTTTATGAGACTCACATTTCAAGGCAAGCTTATTTTCTTAAAAGCGTATTTTCAGTTTTATCCATTTTTTGAGACTCACATTTCAAGGCAAGCTTATTTTCTTAAAAGCGTATTTTCAGTTTTATCCATTTTATGAGACTCACATTTCAAGGCAAGCTTATTTTCTTAAAAGCGTATTTTCAGTTTTATCCATTTTATGAGACTCACATTTCAAGGCAAGCTTATTTTCTTAAAAGCGTATTTTCAGTTTTATCCATTTTTTGAGACTCACATTTCAAGGCAAGCTTATTTTCTTAAAAGCGTATTTTCAGTTTTATCCATTTTATGAGACTCACATTTCAAGGCAAGCTTATTTTCTTAAAAGCGTATTTTCAGTTTTATCCATTTTTTGAGACTCACATTTCAAGGCAAGCTTATTTTCTTAAAAGCGTATTTTCAGTTTTATCCATTTTATGAGACTCACATTTCAAGGCAAGCTTATTTTCTTAAAAGCGTATTTTCAGTTTTATCCATTTTTTGAGACTCACATTTCAAGGCAAGCTTATTTTCTTAAAAGCGTATTTTCAGTTTTATCCATTTTATGAGACTCACATTTCAAGGCAAGCTTATTTTCTTAAAAGCGTATTTTCAGTTTTATCCATTTTTTGAGACTCACATTTCAAGGCAAGCTTATTTTCTTAAAAGCGTATTTTCAGTTTTATCCATTTTATGAGACTCACATTTCAAGGCAAGCTTATTTTCTTAAAAGCGTATTTTCAGTTTTATCCATTTTTTGAGACTCACATTTCAAGGCAAGCTTATTTTCTTAAAAGCGTATTTTCAGTTTTATCCATTTTTTGAGACTCACATTTCAAGGCAAGCTTATTTTCTTAAAAGCGTATTTTCAGTTTTATCCATTTTTTGAGACTCACATTTCAAGGTAAGCTTATTTTCTTAAAAGCGTATTTTCAGTTTTATCCATTTTATGAGACTCACATTTCAAGGCAAGCTTATTTTCTTAAAAGCGTATTTTCAGTTTTATCCATTTTTTGAGACTCACATTTCAAGGCAAGCTTATTTTCTTGAAAGCGTATTTTCAGTTTTATCCATTTTATGAGACTCACATTTCAAGGCAAGCTTATTTTCTTAAAAGCGTATTTTCAGTTTTATCCATTTTTTGAGACTCACATTTCAAGGCAAGCTTATTTTCTTAAAAGCGTATTTTCAGTTTTATCCATTTTATGAGACTCACATTTCAAGGCAAGCTTATTTTCTTAAAAGCGTATTTTCAGTTTTATCCATTTTTTGAGACTCACATTTCAAGGCAAGCTTATTTTCTTGAAAGCGTATTTTCAGTTTTATCCATTTTATGAGACTCACATTTCAAGGCAAGCTTATTTTCTTGAAAGCGTATTTTCAGTTTTATCCATTTTTTGAGACTCACATTTCAAGGCAAGCTTATTTTCTTAAAAGCGTATTTTCAGTTTTATCCATTTTATGAGACTCACATTTCAAGGCAAGCTTATTTTCTTAAAAGCGTATTTTCAGTTTTATCCATTTTTTGAGACTCACATTTCAAGGCAAGCTTATTTTCTTAAAAGCGTATTTTCAGTTTTATCCATTTTATGAGACTCACATTTCAAGGCAAGCTTATTTTCTTAAAAGCGTATTTTCAGTTTTATCCATTTTTTGAGACTCACATTTCAAGGCAAGCTTATTTTCTTGAAAGCGTATTTTCAGTTTTATCCATTTTATGAGACTCACATTTCAAGGCAAGCTTATTTTCTTAAAAGCGTATTTTCAGTTTTATCCATTTTTTGAGACTCACATTTCAAGGCAAGCTTATTTTCTTAAAAGCGTATTTTCAGTTTTATCCATTTTATGAGACTCACATTTCAAGGCAAGCTTATTTTCTTAAAAGCGTATTTTCAGTTTTATCCATTTTTTGAGACTCACATTTCAAGGCAAGCTTATTTTCTTAAAAGCGTATTTTCAGTTTTATCCATTTTATGAGACTCACATTTCAAGGCAAGCTTATTTTCTTAAAAGCGTATTTTCAGTTTTATCCATTTTTTGAGACTCACATTTCAAGGCAAGCTTATTTTCTTAAAAGCGTATTTTCAGTTTTATCCATTTTATGAGACTCACATTTCAAGGCAAGCTTATTTTCTTAAAAGCGTATTTTCAGTTTTATCCATTTTTTGAGACTCACATTTCAAGGCAAGCTTATTTTCTTAAAAGCGTATTTTCAGTTTTATCCATTTTATGAGACTCACATTTCAAGGCAAGCTTATTTTCTTAAAAGCGTATTTTCAGTTTTATCCATTTTTTGAGACTCACATTTCAAGGCAAGCTTATTTTCTTAAAAGCGTATTTTCAGTTTTATCCATTTTATGAGACTCACATTTCAAGGCAAGCTTATTTTCTTAAAAGCGTATTTTCAGTTTTATCCATTTTTTGAGACTCACATTTCAAGGCAAGCTTATTTTCTTAAAAGCGTATTTTCAGTTTTATCCATTTTATGAGACTCACATTTCAAGGCAAGCTTATTTTCTTAAAAGCGTATTTTCAGTTTTATCCATTTTTTGAGACTCACATTTCAAGGCAAGCTTATTTTCTTAAAAGCGTATTTTCAGTTTTATCCATTTTATGAGACTCACATTTCAAGGCAAGCTTATTTTCTTAAAAGCGTATTTTCAGTTTTATCCATTTTTTGAGACTCACATTTCAAGGCAAGCTTATTTTCTTAAAAGCGTATTTTCAGTTTTATCCATTTTATGAGACTCACATTTCAAGGCAAGCTTATTTTCTTAAAAGCGTATTTTCAGTTTTATCCATTTTTTGAGACTCACATTTCAAGGCAAGCTTATTTTCTTAAAAGCGTATTTTCAGTTTTATCCATTTTATGAGACTCACATTTCAAGGCAAGCTTATTTTCTTAAAAGCGTATTTTCAGTTTTATCCATTTTTTGAGACTCACATTTCAAGGCAAGCTTATTTTCTTAAAAGCGTATTTTCAGTTTTATCCATTTTATGAGACTCACATTTCAAGGCAAGCTTATTTTCTTAAAAGCGTATTTTCAGTTTTATCCATTTTTTGAGACTCACATTTCAAGGCAAGCTTATTTTCTTAAAAGCGTATTTTCAGTTTTATCCATTTTATGAGACTCACATTTCAAGGCAAGCTTATTTTCTTAAAAGCGTATTTTCAGTTTTATCCATTTTATGAGACTCACATTTCAAGGCAAGCTTATTTTCTTAAAAGCGTATTTTCAGTTTTATCCATTTTTTGAGACTCATATTTCAAGGCAAGCTTATTTTCTTAAAAGCGCCTTTCGATCTTTATCCATTTTTTTTCCAAACGCTCATTTCAAGATATGCTTGTCTTCTTTAAAGTGTAAATTTAGTTTTATTCATTTTTCTAAACGCGCATTTTAAGATACGTGTTGGAGTGGTATGTTACTCCTCTGAGCATGTTATACTAACAGAATTAAATTTTGATCGTGTGTTGGCTACAGGTACAGATTCTTTTATAGATTACGTGAGTGACGTCACTCTGTGTTTATATGATTACTGATCTTGTATAAAAGACATGTATTGTTGATAGTAGGTGACACTTCACTAACTCACGTCTCTATGTCATTGTGCCCTGGTGACAAAAATTGACTTATAATTAATTAGTTTTCAGTTGCTTGCAGTATTGAGATAGTACAGTGTTTACTAAAAATATGTTTAAATATTTATGCTTCTACTATCAGCATTAAACTCTGCATCTACTGTGTTCCCTCTGTCAACAATATTCTTATTTTCTTAAAGGCATATTTTGAGTTTTATTTATTTTTCTAAACGCGCATTTCAAGCTTTCCTTTTTTTCTTGAAATAATATTTTGAGTTTTATCTTTTTTTTTTTTTTCAAACGCGCTTTTCAAGACAAATTTATTTTCTTAAAGGCATATTTTCAGATTCATAAGTTTTTTTAAACGTTTTCATTCAAGCTATTCTTGCTTTCTTAAAATCAAGTTTTTTAGTGATTTAAAAAATAACTTTTACATTAAATTCTTTTTAAAATTCAAATTAAGGTTAGGAAAATTTTAGTTTTTAATTTTTAACATAAACGAAAAATTAAACAATAATTTTACTCCGTTATATGTTTTGTTCTCTAGGGTAATCTTTTATTTATAAATTTCTCTCTCCGGAAGACGGAAAATATTATCCTGCCACCAAAAACTGCCAAATGTATTATTGGATTTTCTCGCCACACATTCATCATAATATTCAGACTAATTTTTTCTTCCATCTCTTTTCATATTGAAAACCAAAACCACATGAGCGCAAAACGAAATAACGTTAAAAGACATTAATAATCCTTTACTACCACTTACTTCCAAAGACAAACCAACTCACACGAAAGAGAAATAAGAATGAAAGAAGAGAAAAAATACAATGCTTTTAAATTCTAGACTTTTATCTTCTTGTCTTTGAAGTTAAAGTGCTTGAAACTCTTTAACAAAATACAAAATTTACAAACGCAGTTTCAGTTGCCATTCTGGAGTTGGTAAAAGTCAATCGATTTCTTCAAATTCATAACGTTAGAGAATAAACGCAAAAATTCTAAGAGTATCTTTATTTTCCCCACAGACAATGTAGTAAAGTCTATGGAGTCATTTTGAAAGAAAAATCGTTTGAATAATTTATCACAACAAAGACCGCCATTTTTTTTTGTTTGCCCGTTATTCTACTGCTTAATCTTCTTTAGTAGACGTGGACAGTTTTGCCTGTTGTTCTAAGAACTTCTTACTAGCGCTTGAGTATTTTAAAGCTTTTTGAGAAATTCAATAATGGAATGGACGATCTCTAAAAGCAGTGTTGGCGATGTGCGTTTGTTTGAAATTGTTCTTTTTTAGGCATTATTTTCGGCAGACTGTTTTAATGTACCATAAATTGCAGTGTTGTTTTATTTTTTTGGTTTCTAAAACACAAAACGTTCGCTAAAATTTTTCTAAAGACTGCTAAGTTCTCAAATAAAGGCATACGAAAATGTTAGAAAACTAACGTTTAACCGTCAATTTAAGTCAGATATTTTACTTCTTAATATTAAGTAAACCTGTGCAGATTTGTTTGTTGTTTTATAGAATTACTACAACTATACTATTTTAATATGCAAACATTTATAGTGCTTTCTCACAATTTGGTTTTTGAAGCAGAAAATGCTTTTGAAGTCTTTTTTTCGAGGTAGTTCAATGCTCGAAAAAAAATGGAAATATATTAAAACGCTAACAATCAGTCAAATTAATATTAATCATAAAAAACATTGAGGAATAAAATAGTAAAAAGATAACAATCGGTCAAATTAATATTAATCATGAAAAAAATTGAGGTTTTCTGATATTTTGGGAATCCTAGAAATTTATTTTTTTCTGAAACTCGGGGCAATAGAAACTTTTTCTCAGTATGATGAAAACAAACAACTTATCCGATTCTTTTAAAAACTCAAAAATTTTCTGGAGATGTAATTCATTGATTACATAGAATTTTTTATCTGAATTCCCTGTAAAAGATGGATACTCAAATATCATGAAACTTTTTTGTTTTGTTTTGACGAATCCATTTTCTAGTATAGGCTGGGAAATTTTTTTTTTTGCCCAAGTGGAGAATCGTTACTTACAATCGCTGCTTTTTCGAGGAAACGAAGGACGTCAAAATTCTATAATAGAAGTATTTCCTCATTCTATTTCCCCCCCCCCCCAAAAAAAAAAAAAAAAAAAAACAACATTGTAGTACCTAATGTATCTAACTTTTTAATAACCATTTTATCGTGGACACTTAAGAGGTGGATCAATGTCACCATAACAACTTAAAAATAACAGATAGAACAGAAAAACAAATCAACCATGCCCTCAGCGGGATTCACATCCTGGAACTTTCTGGTAAGAGGCCAACTCCTTGACCACCATACACCGGTCAATTTATTTCATCACCTTAATTTTCGATCATCTAGGCTTCATTATAATTTCGTCAGTGCGTCTCCAGCAATGCACTATGATATAGGAGAGGAAACGTATATGATGAGGAAACATATATTTGAGAGTTTGTGTTTCGTCACAAATCACACGATTTCTTGACGAAATGATTCTCACAATTAACGAAATATAACTCAAAGATTGCTGAAACGTCAAAAGTGAGAGTTTTATTTGTCAGAGTGTTGTTTATCGAAATAAAACGCAACATCTCTAAGACTCTCTCTTTTATCAATTATTGTTCCTTTTGAGATTTTTATGTGGAATGGCAAAACAAGCAAATTTCATCAAAATTCGTAAATTTTATTTCACTATACAATTTGTATTATTTTGCGAAAAACATTCAGTCTTCAATACTTAATATCACAAAGTAACAATAGCTATTGATGTGTTCTCTAAAGTATTTTTTAAAATGGTGCGAAATTTATTTACATGATGCATTTATAGGTCACTATGTTAATAAATTAATAACTCATTACCTAAAAGTTTACATATCGCATTTGGTCAGCGTAAAGTGCTGAAAAAAAATCTAAAAATAATGTAAATTCATGACAGCAGAGTACTTCCGTGCAGAAGCCATAAATTACCAATAGCGTGTCAAATGCGGTATGGGTGTCTCTCCTTTCTATTCATATGCATAAGTGTCACGAAACGCCTTTCTCATGCATTCGTAAAAGGATTTCGTTTATTTCTTTTTTAAGAGTGGCAGCAGCAATCAGTCCCCGATCGACGGTTCACAGTTAGAGTTATTTACTGTGGATTTGGATGACGTGAAGGGAAATGAGTCTCTCTGGTGCTATATTCGAATCAGTAGGGACGATGAGCCAGCCTTGTCAGAATTTTGTTTTTGAAAGAGTTGACAACAATGAATAAAAATAAGATTTATTACAGTTGGGTGGTGATTTAGCGTGGCGTTATGAATATAATTTTAATGAACCTGACAATGAGTCCATATATTTATGTAAAAATGAAAGTAAAGTGTTGTCATATATGGTTTTAGTCACATTAACTTTCTCAAAAGTGCCTAAATATCTTCTTAATCTATTCTAGCTATATAATTAGTTAAGGGTTTGGATATCATAAGCTAGATCTTTTTAATATCTACATAACAGAACACAAACTTTTTTTGTTTCACGGCACTGTTCAACGTCCCCTTCAAAAAATAAATAAAATATTTTACACTTTTTTAAGTTGTTTCTTTGTTTTCTTTATAATACACTTTAAATCATGCATTTCAGTTATTGAAAATATATTTAATAGCCGATTTGTCTGTCTTGCAAACTTTTCATTTTATTTTAATTTTGATTCAAGTTAAATATAGAATATATCGCTTAGTTAAAGTTAAATTTACTAAATATTTTATGTAGGTTTGTGGAAAAAAGTAATGCTATAGTTAGGTTGACTTCTCGCCCGTTATCTGTGCATAGCTATAGCTGAGTTCAACATACTTTAGAATTAATTTCAGGTATGTTTTGAAAAGTAACAATAGGAAATCCAAAGGTGAATACCATTAATATCTTTTTTTTTTGTAATTTATAATTAAAAAAGTGAAAAAATATAAAATGTACATATAAATTAGTTTAAAAACACATTCAAAACCTTTTTTATCATATTTCATTTTTATTATCAACTCGTCTTCTTAGCGCAAATTTTTTTTAATAAATACACTGTTTGAGTTTTCATACTGAAATTACGGTAAGAATATTAACAGAAATCAGTCCATTCGATTAACTATAATGATTATGGTTAGTATAATGGCTTTATTTTAACGATTTTAAAACCATTTATATCTGGTATAGTTATAAAAACGTTAACAGAAAACTATACGGTTTGAAAACCATTTACATCTGTTATTCTTATAAAAACGTTAACAGAAAACTATACGGTTTGAAAAACATTTACATCTGGTATAGTTATAAAAACGTTAACAGGAAACTATACGGTTTGAAAACCATTTACATTTGGTATAGTTATGAAAACGTTTACAGAAAACTATACGGATTGAAAACCATTTACGTCTGGTATAGTTATAAAAACGTTAACAGAAAACTATACGGTTTGAAAACCATTTACAACTAGCTTAGTTTCTGAACCATAAAAATTAAACTTAAGCGAACATTGGAGTTCTTTGGGTGCTGCCCTATTTATGCGTAAATGACAGTTTCGTATTCTAGTAGTCAGGTATCATTGATTGAAGAGAGAAGGATAATAGAAAATCTTTATGTATTAAAAGATGCGAAAAAAAATGTAGTCTAAATACTGGGATTCGATCCCATGCTCAGCCAGTCATGAGGTTGACCTATTAGCCCTCTCAGCTACAGCATGTACCCACCTAATAGGAATGAAATAGCTTCATGAGGTGGAACTATTTGGGACGAATAACAACCTGGTTGTTAAACCGTATTAGGTAAAAATAATCAGTAACCGTTTTTCTCATACCTAACAATTTAAATATCATCTTTTTTATTATTATTCAACAGTTTGGGTTGAATATGGTAAGATAACAATTAAATAAATTGCTATTTAATCATTTTTACCAAGACATTTTTAACAGCTTACTGTAAGAACCTTAAAGTGTTGTTGACATATAAAAATCGTTAATGAATTTTCAGCAACTCAATAAATTTATGTTAAACAACTCTACTTAAACGATGAATGTTTAAATGTAAAAGTGAAAAAAGGTAAATGAGTTTTTCTTGAAAATTATAAATTTTAAAGTGTATCTAGAACAACAAACTCATTTGTTTGTTATTACAGAAAACAATATAACTATCCCTAATTACTCACTATCTTGTATAAATATCGTCTTTCCATAATTATTGGAGGAATTATTATCCACTATGGCTACTTATGATCTAATTCGTCCAAAAAAAAACTCCTCTAGAAGAATTCTTGTGACCAATTAGCGTTTAAATGATAATTTTGATTGACTTGTAAAATATTTCAAATATTAGAATTTTTACTATAAAGTTTTTGAAGAGGCAAGAAAATTTTTATGTGAAATATATTAGAATTTTTTCATGAGCGAATAACAAATGAAAAAAACTGGTTAATTTTTAGTTATTAATTCTGGCTATTCATTAATTCAAGTTTCCAGCATGTTGGAAAACAAATTGTAACAAGTTTGCATTAATTAACTGATATAACTATTCGTTATTGACTGAAAACTTATTTACTTATTTTATAAATCGGTGCGAAATTTTGTAGTTTTTTCGTGCAATTTGCTTCGAAAAGGAATACAAATCCAAAAAAGTCACAAAAAGTTTTTTTTTAAGAAAAGTAAGGAGTATTATTTTTTTTCCAAATCAGCCATTCAACCAATGACAGTCTGAACTAATAAAATCAGTATATCTTATGTGGACATTCTTAACGACGAAGGTTGCATTTAAATAAGGGAAAACCCTTGTTTTTGGGGTAATATTTTTTAGTTAGCACTGTATATCGCATTAAAAAATTTTGAAAATGAAACATATTTTATAATTTATTTTACAGAAGGTTAATATAGGATACAAGGTATAAGCAATTCCATTCTAAATTAAAACTCAGAATAGGGCTGAAGATGGATAAAAGAGATTACTTGTAAGCGAAACACTTAAATTTTTTGCAGAAATTCCTTTGTAAAAGTTTCAAAATTTTATTCTTTAGTTGAAAAGACTTAATCTACTGTATAATGCAGAATCATATAGCTGTATACTCGTGTTGATTTCATTAAGATTCCTGAAAAGCCTTGCTCCAGCAATCCAAAACTATTTATTAGATGATTAACCTTCTGAACAAACCACTCAAAATGGTAATAGCTTTGGAAACGTGACTTTGGAAGCGCAGAGAAAACCATTATAAAACATAACTTTGACAGTAATTCCGAATAATTGGCATTTATTTTAAGTGTACACATCGGCCAATTATTCCCATCACATGGCAAAGTTTATGAGATCCCGTAAAATACCTTAAGTGAAAAGACCTCATTACAATCGGCTTATAGTTAGGCCATTAAACCACTCTTGCTTAACACGCACAATGGCTTCGTGGTTAACTATTTAGACCCTGGCCTTATCTAGGTTTGGAATCTGGACTTGTAGAATGACAAACTCAGAACTCTCGATTCGGGGATGGGAAGGCGGTAACAAAACACCCGTATTTATTCCTCATTAGTTGTTAATGAAATTCCAAGCATGTACTGTATAGAAATCCGTTTTAGTCAGGTGTAGCGGTTGTTGGTGGTGCATCAATATTCAGAAGCTGTCATCACCAGGTGGAGGTACGCGCGCTCGCGCTTCAGCCTTACTCTCCAGAATACTTAATTTCCCCTTTTGCATTTCACAGGAATGAGTTGTGAATGAGTAAATGATTGAATATCGGTTATATACCTGGGATTTCGGAGATTTTGGAAATCCCGAGTTGGGGTTCCCCAAGGGAGCTCTACTCGCCGTCACGCCAAAGTGTGTTTAGTTAAAGGTACCTTGTAATTGTTCCGCAATGTGGTGATGTTGCTGTTACGAGTGTATGAATGATATTTTGGGTGAGGGGCTGTTATTAGGGGGCTAATGAGACCTGTCATGTGCTACAGAATAGGAACGATTCATGTTAATAATTCCAAAACTATGCTCTGAGTGTGTGCGTGGGGATTAGAACCTAAAGTTTTCATTCAATTTTGTTGCTGCAGGCTTTCCTTCGATAAAAGGTACAATTAAATAAAATAAGAATGAATCGCTATTCCAAGGTGTTCCATGGAGCAACAAATTAAGCCGTAATGGACTGTTAAATACTGTTTAAGGTGTTAAGAAGAGAAGATATGTTACGTGTCACGACAAATAGTATTTGACATTTAAGATCATAATAATTTTGAAAAGAAAGAGTTTAAAAAACAAAATGATAAATCACAATTTACACAATAATAAATGCATAGTTAAAAATTTCATTGGTTTAAATAATATGAAGATGGTAAAATTTCACGCTCATGAAAATTGCTGCTATTCTCATGACTTGCCAGAAGGGAGAATGAGAGCTTATTTTTGAGTACCTAAAGCATGTCGACTTTTTACCATCTTCATAATTCATTTTTAACCAGTAAAACTGTATTTATTTTTCTCTACAGTTTATTGGGATTATTTATTTAACACTATTATACTAATTTTAAGGGATAAATTTTGAGATAAAGTTATCTGGTTGAATAATTTTGAACTATAAAAATAAGTTCGAATTTAAAATACACAAAGGGTGAACAAAATAATGGAAGTACTTCCATACTAACACATTTTATCTGGAAATACTGAAAGAATCCCTTTATAATTTCAGAAATGTTTAGATTGTGCAATACTTATCAATGAGGTTTAAAGCTTTTAAGGGTTTGAGGGATGGACAAAAGTACTGAAAATTGTGCGTTATATAAGTAATTAAAGTAGTTCTTTTAAACTGTGTATGCACGGAAAAAAATTAAAAAAAAGTTTTCATTATTTTGTATTGAATCATATTTGGCAACTAAGAAAAAAAGTTCGATTTGAATATCTTACAAATTTAAAAAGTTTCAAGCAATTTTCTGAGCAGTTTTTGTTTTTTTAAAAGGAAGCTTTAAGTGAGAAGGGGTTTTCTACAAATATTATCACGATAAAAAATTGAATAACAAAAAGTAATACCTTACAATAAACTTTCATACAACGAAATATGATTGTGTAATGGAAGAAAATATACAAATTAAAAGATACTTTTATGGGAGATCATTCTCAACAAAGCAGGTGTCATTTTTAATAAATCTTGTTTAATTGTATAAAATAAAATTTGTGGGAAACCCCTTATCATTTTGAGCTTTCTTTTAGAAAGTACGAAAATTTCTAAGAAGATTGCTTGAAACTTTTTAAATTTTTATGATATTTAAAATGTTTTTTAATTAGCTGCGAAATACGACTCATTATAAAATCAAGAAAAAACAAATTTTAATTTTTCCTGCGCGTGCACAATATAATAGAACTACTTTAACTACTCATATCTTGTTGCAGTTTTACACAAATTTTTCTCACATTTTAAAGCAATAATTTCAAAACCAATTTTAAATTGTTCCAAAATTTTTTTTTCAATTTTATTGATTATTTTCAAAGTTGTAGCAAAAACAACGTAACAAAAAGTTATTTTTTGTAAAGTTGACAAAAAAATTAAAGGCAAAAAAAATTTTTTCTCAAAAAAAAAACTGTTATATCTCCAAATATATTTAAGATATATTTATGAAATTGTGTGCAATCATTATACATAATAACCAAGATAATTGTTACAAGTTACAAATTTATTTATACGGTTTTTGGCATAGGTTGTTCAAAAACATTATTTTCGGTTTGGAGAGTTTATTGTTAGTTCCTCAAACCTTTAATAGCCTTAAACTTCATTAATAAGTATGAGAAGTCACATTTCCTAAACAGTTCTGAATTTATAAACTGCTGTTTTTATTATTTCTTGAGCAAGATCCAAAAATGTGCTAGTAAAGAAGTATTTCCATTATTTTGTCCAAATCCTATATAATACATTGTTTTCATATGAAAACACTTTATGTTACACGAATCTATTTAAACTTTTAACAATTTAACAGAATAAATTAAATATTTCGTGACAATTAAAACTAAATTCCTTTATTAAATGCAATTTAAACTGAAATGTTTCCTTTTGGGGATGATTTGATTTATTTAAATTAAAATCATATACATTTCGGAAGAATGTTTTATAGTTAAAAAGAAAGCGTTTTTTAGTAAAACATAAAAGAAAAAAACAAAACAATTACCGTATTTTAAACCGAGATATATAACGAATGGAAAATAAATGTAGCTATTTATCTGCGAAAACTTAATTTATTAGCTTAAAATCATGGTTATAAAAAACGAAACTTTGTTATACTAGAAAAAAATATTCATAGCTAAGGCAAATATTTTAGTTATTACAAACATTAACCTGAAACTGGTACTTTCTAATATGTCATAATATATGATCAACTTAGACATTTAAAACTATTTTAATTAAAAGGGCGACAATTATGTCATATAAGTGCCAAATATTAATTGGCGGATTTATTCATAGTTAATTGCAAATCATGGATATAGCATTTCACAGTCTCGTTGGTAAGTAATGAATATAATTTATTTCTAAATTGTAAAAAACTCCGCATCAAATGTCGGTATAAATTTCCGTCATTTTGGGAATATCATTTGTAAAAATCCATTTTTTCCGGTAAAATCCTTTTTCACCGTAAAATATTATATCGTAATTTTTACAGCAATATTTATTTAGTTGGAGTGATTCAGTAATTTTACGATACTAAAAGAATACAATTAATATCTAAACAAAATGAACAAAACTTCTTTAAAAAAATGCGCTAAAAAGCAGCAGAATTTTCAAAAAAAGAGAGAATAAAAATGGAAATAAATGTAGCAAAGGAAATAAAACAAAATTAAAAATATGACCACTGAAGCCGACGTCTTCAGGGGGTACCGGCCCCAGTGGCCAAAAAACAAAACCTTTTCTATTGAGGAAGATGGCAAAAGCCTAAAAACCTTCCTCAGTACCCCGAAGGTTTTGTTTAAAAGTCCAGGAGAAAAAAACATGCAAGACATAAAACTAATACAGAAAAGAAACTCATACAACTCATCAGAAACTCAAATTCATCAGAAAATAAAAATCAACAGAAAATAGAAACTAACATAAACAAGGTCAGACAGCGAGCTCTAAAGCGAACCAAATGAAAAGGAATCACTTAAACCAAAGGAAAACAACGCCCTCTTTTAAAATGCGCAGATTGAGAAAATGATAGGAAAAAGTTGTCAAAGAAAAATTACGTCACATATTAATAGAATGCTTAACTGGGGCTGCTCAGTTAAGTCTTGAATTGCGCCCTGTTAAAAGAAATAAAAAAAAAACTAATATTCTTCAATCATTCTCTTAATTAAAAAATTAACATTACAAAAATTATAAGGAAATCATTATTACTCAAATTATTCAAAAAATTATTCACAGCTTCTTGAAAACTTTCAACATTATTGCAAATATTTTTAATCCTAACCAATTGTGAAAAAACTAAATTTTTAAAAATTTTATTACACAAATTAGTATAAAAGTCGCAGAAAAATATAACTTTAAATTTAAAAGCTTTTCTTTTATCAAAAACACCAATTTTAATAATTTTGTCCACAATAACAATTTTAAAATCTAAACACTCAACATTAAAACAATCCTCATTAGTTTTCTTCAAAACCAAATCTTTAGGATAAATATTATTCTGTTGATTTTATTATTCAGTTGATTTATTATATTTTATTTATTTTCTGTTGATTTTTATTTTCTGATGATTTTTATTTTCTGATGAATTTGTATGAGTTTCTTTTCTGTATTAGTTTTATGTCTTGCATGTTTTTTTCTCCTGGACTTTTAAACAAAACCTTCGGGGTACTGAGGAAGGTTTTTAGGCTTTTGCCATCTTCCTCAATAGAAAAGGTTTTGTTTTTTGACCACTGGGGCCGGTACCCCCTGAAGACGTCGGCTTCAGTGGTCATATTTTTAATTTTGTTTTATTTCCTTTGCTACATTTATTTCTATTTTTATTCAGTAATTTTACGGTAACTATTATTGTAAGAATTACGGATGACCAGATGTTTTATTTCATAGCATGTTCCTGTAAAAATAGATTTTACTGCAAAAAATACCGATATACTATGTGCCGGTATCTGATACAGAATTTCTTACAGGGTAGAAATTTTCATATGTAACGGAATCTTTCAAAAAGACCCTTTAATCAATTTATTTCTTATAAGTGTTTATTTAATTTTTTCAGTTGTTAGGTAGTTTTCTAGAAAGAAAAACCCTCATTTCATTTTATCATTTATTTAAAAATTTTTCTGTTAATTTGTCTAATTTTAAATTATGGAAAAATTAAAATTTCAAATATTCAAAAAATGTTTAAGAATTTCATACAGATATAAAATGCTTTTAAATGTTTATAGTTACAAAAATATTTTGAAAACAAATAAAAATCATTCATCCAGCAAAATATTAGAAATAAAAACTTTTTTTAAATCAACATTAACTACAGTTTTTTCTTCTAAATAATTTTATTTCATTTTACATAATCTTCTATCTAACAAATAGTTATATAGTTCAATTCCATGAAGACATTTCGCTTGTACTTTATCAAATTGCGATATATCTTTTTTCCATTTTTCTACAATACGAGTTTTTCTCTATGTAAGCTACTGATGCTTAATTTATATTTTCATTGAAATTTTTTAGTGATCCGTGGATTGGTTCAAGTTTTTTTTTTGGGAAATAAAATAATTTAACTTAAAATTGTTTTCATAGTGGGAAAATATTCGAACAACTAAAATTGTTATGGAGGATTGATTCTCATATTATGGGGTTTTTTCTTGCATATAATTATATTATGGGGTTTTTTCTTGCATACTAAAGCGTAAATTAAATTGGCATACACATTTTTTAATGTTTAATTGCGTTCTAATTCTGCAAGTGTCATTTCAATATTTTTTTGAAAAATAAAATTAAAATGTTTTTTATTACACATTCTCTCTAATAAACTTTTTATACATTATTAATTATTCCTTTTAGCACGCTTAACCATTAAATTAATTAACCATTAAACCATTAAATTTGAACCATTAAATTAATTTTGATTTATCCCTCTACGCAAGCTGTAAGCTTATCTAGCTAATCTGATTTTGATATCTTCCTGTAGTAATCTCTTAGCCATTCCGAAACTTTTTAGATGCAAACAAAGTAGTCAAGCATCACTGGCTGCGGTCAGTGTGTGGGTGGGTGACCACTTGGATCAGTCTGCGTAGGGACCGAGGGTGTGCGGTATTGGTCCTCGTTAAACTGTTCTACCGTAAAGTGCTCGACTTCGCGCGCAGGTCGTCGGGCTACCAAAGCAGGGGAGCCATCCTCTATGCAGAGGATCAAAATTGTGATGGTATGTCTTCGGATCATCCTCAGGGATGTTTCCCAGACCGTCGCCAATAGCCCATTGTGCAGCTCTAGTGCGACGTAAATTAACTACAACAACACAAACAAAGTAGAATTTCCGTATTATAATTATTCTAGATTCTACTTTTAGAGATGTTTCTAAAGTTTATCTATATATACCAGTGAGTTGTAGGCTGTGATATATAGATAAAAGAAAGGAAATTTTCTTGATGAAATAATGGATTATACGAAGTTTAAATTTTACTGTCTATGTTGTAATATTAATTACATGATTTTGATTTAAAAGTGTTTGTTACAGAATTTTCTGATAAGTACCTCACAGTCATTCATATTTAGCAACGCTTTTTGAAAAAATAAATGCTTTTGAATTACCAATCAAACATTTCACACATTTTTGGACTTGTGATACAAGTTTTAAACTATTTTTGGAATGGTAAAATACTCCAAAAAATTTAATTGTTATTGATGATCTGTTTGCAGAAGCACAATAGTATCTGAACACAGCCAATTATTTTCAAGTAACTTATTACGCACCTTTCGTAAAAAGGTCGCAGAACAGAATGTATCGATAAAATTCGTGCTTGACTAAATAAGAAAATATATTTGTAAGAAAATATACCATGCTTTAGTAAATTCCCGTTTGGCAACGCTGTTTTAGAATGTGTTAATGGAATTCAAATATTTCTCTTAAGTGAATGGCAACATTTCATCATTACGAAACATTTTCAGTTCTTTGAATGGGGATGCAGGCAATTACCGAAATCACAACCACAAAACAAGCATCAGATTTGCCGATGCGTTAAACGGAATGAAAGATAACGAAGTAAAAACGGAAGATAAAAAAAAGGAAAGAAGAAAAAAAAACAATAATTCATAGCGGCTTTTACCACAGTCTAATTGACTACGTAACAAATGACATTTTGCAACACGTACACGTGCACACTTTTCGAGGATTAAAACTTAGTATACGTTAATTACTTGAAGGACGTCTGGAGCGCAAACGATAATTGAATTTTCAACGTACGTGAATGTTAAAAAAGAATAAAATTATTTTTTTTGCAGACGATGTCATTTGTTAAAATAACGGAAGGAAGAAAATTGCTTCTGAAAATGGAACGCATCTTCTTCATCTTAGCTATATTTAAAAATGCAGAAAAAAAAATACAATTTCTTTTTTCAGTTAAGAAAAGATGGGTTATTTGGAAGTCGTTATTTTTCAGCAGTGGATACTTAGGCTAAGTGCAAAAGTTTACTGGTTTGGCAGAGCATTCGAGATTTTTAAATAATTACTTCGATTCATTTTAAATTACATTTTTTGCTAGTTATATCACGGAATTATTCACGGAAATTGTTTCCGACTCGGTTATGATAGGATTCTGAGCCAAAAGGAGGAAAATATTAAAAAATGGATTTTTATTAATATTTTTGTCATTAACTTTGTGTTGGAAGTTTTCTTTTTAATTGTTTTGTCAACATGTATGTACATGATTTTCGCTTATAATTTATTTATTAATCACTGTTTGAAAGGTAATAATAATTTCGTTTACTCTGTCGGTATTTTTCATCACTATACTAATTATGTAATAATGTTAAATTAGCTTGTTATTAATTATTTCTAAGAGCGTATTCTATCGTCGGAAAAGTGGAAAAGGCGTATATGCTGCCGTTAAAGCAAGAAAACTGTATAAAATGCACATTACCATGCTAATCTGTTAATTAACTAGGGTGGTCTATTTAAGTATGGAAGCAAGAGTATACCGCAGTTAACTTAAGTAATATGAGCATAAAAAAATGAGGAATGCGTATATTTTTTCGCTAAGGCAAGAAAGCAGTTGAAAATGCTTATTACCTAGCTAATCTGCAGATTGAATAGGGTAATCCATTTATTTATGGAAATAAAAGTATACCTCAGTTTATTTAAATAATATGAGCATTAACAACTTCAAGCAAGAATGCCGTATAATTTGCACATTACCTTGATAAACTGAAGATTAACTAGGGTAGTCCGTTTAAGAGTATACCGTAGTTAACCTAAGTAATATGAACATAAAAAAATGGGAAATGCGTATATTTTTCCGCTGAAGCAAGAAAACCATTGAAAATGCACATTACCTGGATAATCTGCAGATTAACTACGGTAATCCATTTAATTACGGAAGCAAGAGTATACAGCGGTTTATTTATATAATATGAGCATTAACAACTTCCGTATCGTTAAAGTTAAACAAAAATTTGTGTCTCTTTCATTCTATCAACTAATTTGTTGATTTTTTTACTTGATTCAATAAGTAAATATCAATATCAATAAGTAAATAAATGACATTATGTTAATTTCCTTAATTTTAATAATACTTTAAACTCTTTGATTCTTTGTATTATAATTTTAAAGGGATTGATGATTGATTTTATTACCTAAATGTGTTTTTTTAATTGTAATAATTTGATTTCTAAAAAATATAATCAATAAATAACGTTATGTTGATTTAACAGAAGCACTGCAGTAATTTAAAAAATGACGTAATTTTTTTGACTCTTTAACGGATCCCCCTAGTTAATCTGCACATTAGCTAGATAACAATGGGGAATAAATTTTTTGCTGCATTTATACAAAAGAACTGTTAAATATAATCTATATCTATCAAAGTCTAATAAACGAATAATCTATATCTTCCAACGTCTAATAAACGAATAATCTATATCTATCAACGAATAATAAACGAATAATCTATATCTATCAACGTCTAATTAACGAATAATCTATATCTATCAACGTTCAAAAAACGAATAATCTATATCTATCAACGTATAATATAACCTATATCTATAGAATTCTAATGTGGTATATGTAGTTCGGGGTTCATTCGGTGCTGCATGAGCGACCTTGAGCTGGTGAGTGTTGACATCTAGTTTGTTTTTAATAATTTATCATTTATCATATTCTTTATAGAGGATCTTTGTTTAAAGTTAAAATAATAATAATTTATTGTTTGTACAAAATTAATATCTATAGAAAAGTTAAGATTTATGCTTTTATGTGTTCAAGATATTTTTAAACTAATAAATTGCATCAGGTAATTTTTTTACTTTGGATATAAAGTAGTTTCAAATCTATCAAATTGAACTCCTTGCAAATTGACCATAGGTCCAAATTGACCACTATTATCGAAAGTCAAATTTACTCTATATAATGAAAAGAAAGAAATTCCTTTGTAACTTAACCGTATGTTTATCTTGTATGTTGATCGCTAAAATTATTTAAATTTGTTTAGGAGTGCTATTGAGTATTATCGATTATTGAAATTATTTATAATTGTTTATTAGTGTTATTGAATTCTATTGATTATTGAAATGATGTATATTTTTCTATTAGTGTTATTGAATAGTATTGAATATTGCAACGATTTATAATTGTCTATTAGTGTGTTATTGAATACTATTCATCGTTGAAATTATTTATAATTGTCTATTAGAGTTAAGGAATACTATTGATTACTGAAATGATTTATAATTGTCTATCAGTGTTATTGATTACCATTCTAAGCCTTTGATAAGTTACAGAAAAAAAATTGGAATATTTATTAAATGTTATATTATGCATTAAAATATCCATAAATTCGTAAATTAGTATTAAAAGCTGCTTAAACTTCTTTCTAAAATGATCAAAGAGGAAAACTATTAAAGGCTTTTGTGACAAAAAAAAGTGTGTAAGTACAAACAAAAATATAATTTTTTAAAATGTTAAAATAAATATAACGTTAAGTTTTTACATTTATGTGTTACTGTGCATCAATATTTTAAAAAAAATTTTAATACAAACTTGGCGATCAACGCAAGAAAAATATGAATATTTTTTTTAAACAAATCAATTTAACATTAAATTTATTGAACAAATTTTGGTAATTTATCTCATTTCTACGTTTTTTTTATAAATAACTGCACTTATTATTTAATAATAAAAATTTTAAAGTAATATTAAAAAATAATTAAATTTATATTGGTAACATGAGATAAACACGGGAATTACATAAAAAATATGAATAATATGATATAAGAAATGAAAGTAAAAATGTGATGCAAGAAGAAATAAGGGCCACAAATAAGTTTGACAACTTATTTGTGACCATTATTTTTTCTTTTTTTTTCTTGAATTACATTTTTGTACCATACCAGAAGAGTAGTAAAGCAATATAATGTACAAAAAGTAGTGAAGCAACATAATTTTTATCACATTCACGTGTGGCAAGTTTAAAAAATTAGTGCCTGTTTCTGAGTGCATGAAATCTCAAGACTGTTATTTCCAATCTGTATATTTTTGAAGAGAATGAAGTTTTTTAATCGAGAATTATAATAGTTGTTAGTTTCAAAGTCTATCTGAAATGCGGATATTTTGTTACATGCTTGTCAAAATTGGGAAGAAAGTAAAATTGGTAACCAAACTATAAATATACTTTCCATAGATATTAAAGCCAAACTATTATAAATGATACAAAATAAAATAATAAGAAAAGCTTTGCTTAATAATAATAGTTGTTTAATCTTAAAAGCAAATATATCAATATTTTTTGTATAAATTCTTTCGAAAGTAAACATATTTTCTTAAATATTAGTTAATTTAACAAATTTGTTATTTTTTTATGAGTTAAATAATCATTAGAATTACAGCATGAACTATATTTTTTGAAATTTTATTCAAGTTTAAAATGTTATTAGCTATTCAAAAATAATTTTACTTTTTTTATTTTATCTTAAATTTTAGTTAACTGGTGCCTTAATATAATTATCGTGAGCATAAAATAAATAAACTTATTTGCAGTTTTGTAAACTTTAGGTCAGATTTTTTAGTGGAAATTAAATGAAAATTATATTAAAAATATAAATTTTTTTTATATAATTATCTTAAACTTTAGAGGGCTAATTTGAAGTGAGGTATACAAAAGTTTCAATTAGTTTCTGTTATGTGGTATTTAATTGATCATCCCCTTTAAAGAAATATGAACTTTAATTAAAGTAAAAACTAAGAACTAAGGTCAATATAATACGTAAGGTAAATTAATATAATTTAGGTAAATAAATATAGTAAGGTAAATATAATGAATAGTTTTTTTATTTCCAATGCAGCAGGCGATACAGACATTATCCTAACGCCGTACAGAGATAAAAAAAAGAGAAAAATACAAATACAGAAAAGAGATGAAATAATGAATAATGATAATGAACAGTAACTAAGGTAAAATTTACTCTATTGAGTAAATTTTACCTTAGTTTCTATTCAGTTGCAATTATATGAGAATCGCTCATTAAAAAATATGAACTTTTACGATTTGAATGACCATCTCTTTTAAACAAAAGCGTTTATCATGTTGAATTTAGTAATTAAATAAGTTGAATAGAAGTAGAAAAGTAATCAAGTAAGTAGAATAAAGTTTACCTTAGTTTCTATTCAGGGTATTTAAATGAGCATATTCTTTAAAGAAATAAAAATTTTATGTTATCATTATAAGCTTTAATTAAATTAAAGCAGAATAGAGTAAAGTTCACCTTAGTATCTATTCAATGGTATTTAAATGAGCATCTCTTTTAAACAAATACTAATTTTTACCTTATCATATTAAACTTCAGTAATTAAATAAGTAGACTAGAAGTAGAGTAGTAATTAAGTAAATAGAATAAAGGTTATTCTAGTTTCGATTTAGTGGTATTTAAATGAGCGTCCCTTTTAGACAAGTACTAATTTTTACGTTATCATATTAAACTTCAGTAATTAAATAAGTAGACTAGAAGTAGAGTAGTAATTAAGTAAATAGAATAAAGGTTATTCTAGTTTCGATTTAGTGGTATTTAAATGAGCGTCCCTTTTAAACAAATACTAATTTTTACGTTATCATATTAAACTTCAGTAATTAAATAAGTAGACTAGAAGTAGAGTAGTAATTAAGTAAATAGAATAAAGATTATTCTAGTTTCGATTTAATGGTATTTAAATGAGCGTCCCTTTTAGACAAGTACTAATTTTTACGTTATCATATTAAACTTCAGTAATTAAATAAGTAGACTAGAAGTAGAGTAGTAATTAAGTAAATAGAATAAAGGTTATTCTAGTTTCGATTTAGTGGTATTTAAATGAGCGTCCCTTTTAAACAAATACTAATTTTTACGTTATCATATTAAACTTCAGTAATTAAATAAGTAGACTAGAAGTAGAGTAGTAATTAAGTAAATAGAATAAAGGTTATTCTAGTTTCGATTTAGTGGTATTTAAATGAGCGTCCCTTTTAGACAAGTACTAATTTTTACGTTATCATATTAAACTTCAGTAATTAAATAAGTAGACTAGAAGTAGAGTAGTAATTAAGTAAATAGAATAAAGGTTATTCTAGTTTCGATTTAGTGGTATTTAAATGAGCGTCCCTTTTAGACAAGTACTAATTTTTACGTTATCATATTAAACTTCAGTAATTAAATAAGTAGACTAGAAGTAGAGTAGTAATTAAGTAAATAGAATAAAGGTTATTCTAGTTTCGATTTTGTGGTATTTAAATGAGCGTCCCTTTTAAACAAGTACTAATTTTTACGTTATCATATTAAACTTCAGTAATTAAATAAGTGGACTAGAAGTAGAATGGTAATTAAGTAAATAGAATAAAGGTTATTCTAGTTACGATTTAGTGGTACTTAAATGAGCGTCCCTTTTAAACAAGTACTAATTTTTACGTTATCATATTAAACTTCAGTAATTAAATAAGTGGACTAGAAGTAGAATAGTAATTAAGTAAATAGAATAAAGGTTATTCTAGTTTCGATTTAGTGGTATTTAAATGAGCGTCCCTTTTAAACAAGTACTAATTTTTACGTTATCATATTAAACTTCAGTAAATAAATAAGTGGACTAGAAGTAGAATAGTAATTAAGTAAATAGAATAAAAGTTATTCTAGTTTCGATTTAGTGGTACTTAAATGAGCGTCCCTTTTAAACAAGTACTAATTTTTACGTTATCATATTAAACTTCAGTAATTAAATAAGTGGACTAGAAGTAGAATAGTAATTAAGTAAATAGAATAAAGGTTATTCTAGTTTCGATTTAGTGGTATTTAAATGAGCGTCCCTTTTAAACAAATACTAATTTTTACGTTATCATATTAAACTTCAGTAATTAAATAAGTGGATTAGAAGTAGAGTAGTAATTAAGTAAATAGAATAAAGGTTATTCTAGTTTCGATTTAGTGGTATTTAAATGAGCGTCCCTTTTAAACAAGTACTAATTTTTACGTTATCATATTAAACTTCAGTAATTAAATAAGTGGACTAGAAGTAGAATAGTAATTAAGTAAATAGAATAAAAGTTATTCTAGTTTCGATTTAGTGGTACTTAAATGAGCGTCCCTTTTAAACAAGTACTAATTTTTACGTTATCTTACTAAACTTCAGTAATTAAATAAGTGGATTAGAAGTAGAGTAGTAATTAAGTAAATAGAATAAAGGTTGTTCTAGTTTCGATTTAGTGGTATTTAAATGAGCATCTTTGATAAACAAATACGAATTTTTACGTTATCTTATTATATTTAAGTAATTTGATAAAAGTATAATAAAGTTTATTTTAGTTTCTATTCAGTTGTAACTATATGAGAATCTCAGTTAATGAAATGCTAATTTTCTATCAATATATTAAACTTTGGTAAGCAAATTTAATCAAAGTGCAATATTGTTAAGTTTAGTTTCTATTCAGAGGTAGTTATAAAATTATCGTATTCAAAAATACAAATATTTTAATTTTTATCTTCTCTAAATAAATTTAATTAAAGTGAAGCATAAAGCGTAGTTTCAACTCAATGATAAACAATATACATCTCATTTAAATAAATACGACTTTTATATTATTATCTTAATCTTAAGTTGTAAGGTAAAGTTTAGTCTACTTTTGTTTCTCTTTAATGGCAGTTGGATGAGCATTTTTTAAATGAAATAAGATTCATGTCTATAAAATTGTTTTTGCATAAGGTTTAAATATTTAACTTTCATATTTACATATCCTTTTTCAATTATTTTTCAAACTACACGAATAAAGAGAATTGTGATAAAATGTCGTTTTTGAAAAAAAAATTCCTGGTAATAAAAAAATCTATAAGGTATTTAAACCATTAATTTGGTAATTTTTCCGTATGTACGGTAATGGTTTTACGGAAATGTTGGTTTACAAAACTATGTCTTAATACAACACATTTAGTAAAAAATGCGAAACTGAAAACTAAACTTATCTAAATAAATGGTTTTTAGCCCATGCGCTTAGGTATCCCATGATAAAATTACCAAAATTGCAGAATTTTATCATACATGATAAAAGCATATTTTATAGTTCATTTGATAAAATCATTACCAGATTCGTTAAAAAATTATCGAGCTTTTTGGTGTTGTCATAGAGTCAGAAACACAGTAAATTTTATTGTATTCTGGTAGCTTTGACCATTTTTTTAGTGTAAAAATGACCCTAAATAGCAAAACATCAAAAAATTCAAATCAGCAAATATCAAAGCAACAATTTAATTTTATTTAAAATAAATTTATAAACATTCATTTTGTTTTTGATTATTACCATTAGTTTTATGTAATCCTTTAATGTATTTATACTTTATATGCGAGTTGCACGATCAGAATTTATTTTCTCAGAACAAATTAGAAATAAATAACAACAAACTACCTAATTAAATTTAGAAATTTAGGACAACTTTTATCTAACTTCAGAAATTTGTCATTTTGTTAGCTGTCAATTTAGGAGAATTTTTTCACGCCATTGAATACGTAGATTGATTAAATTTAGAAAAACAAGTTCTGATAAAAAACAGAATTTTTGCTATAAACTCAAAACTGTTTCGTATCTAAGAGCCAAAATTCTTTTGAGCTTATTACAGGATTTCATCTAGTTTAAAATGTAACATATAAAGTAAGGATGAATGCAGTCATAATTTTTTTTTTTTCAAATAAAATATAGTTTAAATAAATATTTCAGCATGTTTACTTCTTTCAAAGGAAAGTTTCAGAAAATGTTGATATTTTATTCAAGTATTAGATTCAAAGATGTTTCAGATATAAAGATTTTGAAATGGATAAACAAGGTTTTAGCGAAATAAAACATGTAAAATAGTTGTTCCAACTTTTCCCACTGTAATAATTCTGGATTTAAAACAAATTATTTTTAAAATAATGCTTTTATTATACAAAAAAAAATTAAAAAAAGATTAAAATTTTTTAAATCGTCGATTAAAACTTCAACTAATCAAGGAGTTTGACACGATAATGTTTGCCACCATGTAGTTTGGAACTCTACTCAGAGGACAAGGAAACTGACGACTCAAATGTTGGTTCAAATCAAAATTTGCGATCGAAGATCAAAATTTGCGTAAAACTCAGTTTTTTAAAAAAACATAATTAAAACAAAAACTGCAAAGTATAATTAAAAAAATAATGTTATTAAAATGTGTAAGAAAAAAACTACTATGCTGTAATAGAATTGCTTCGTTTTAAAGGATATTAATTGCTTCTGATTAGAATTTACTATTTATTTTCATCAAGTTTAAAATGTAACACATAAAAAACGACTCAAACAAGGTCAGAATTTATTATATATTTAATCGTATTTACTTTTTTAAAAGGAAAGTTTTCGAAGAGGTTTACATTTTTGACACAATCACAACATAGTGTCTATTTTTCATTTGAGCAACCAATATATGCCTTTAGGCTTAGTTAACGAATATCAAGAAAACACCGAGAAAAAAAGTATGGTTAAAACTACCAGAAATTTAATTAACCGTGTTTCTGGCTAGATGGAAGCCCCAAAGAGCTCAATAATTTTTACCAAAGCACTTTTGGTAATGAAATTGGTAAAATTAACAATAAAATATAATTTTATAATATGTGATAGAATTTGTTAGTTTTATCATGATACCTAAGAGCATATAAAAAAAAAACTCCAGGTATTCGTTTAAATTTACTTTTCAGTCTTACATTTTTTCTACAAAAAATGTCTGGTACTAAAAGCTATAATTTTGGAAACCAGAATTTCCTTTAAACCTTTACCAAATGAATGATATAAATACCGTATATTTTTGTTTCAATTACCATAATTATGATTTTTGTACCAGAAATGTCATTATCATACAGTACGATAATTTTGCCTGAATTTTTTCCCCACGACGAAAGTTGCTGAAACACATTGTAGAGTTTAATATAATAAATTAACAATATTATAAAATTCTAAAATTTGACTACTCGATTTCATGTTAAGTTACCTAAATACTTCAAATAAATTAATATTGAAACTATTAATTAAACTCATTATTTAAGTATTTATAAATAGTTATTGCTCTAATTAACACATAATATAATTTTTTTTTATATTTCATGAATTATTATTATAATTATATATATATATATGTATATATATATATATATATATATATATATATATATATATATATATATATAATGAATAATATATTCATAAAATATAATACATTTAATATTTATGTATCCAATATCGTTTATTTTAATAATTTTATAACTTTCATCACATATCTGTTCAAAATAATTTACTATACTATGTTACTAAAAAAACTATTACTAATGAAATAAATTTCTTATAGCATAAATTATTGCCAATTATTTTCTGTATTTCATTATTTTTCTTATAAATTTTATATGGCATTTCTATGCATCCTGTTTTCAGAACATTAGCCTTTTTCTCGAAAGACCTTTCAATGACTGGCAGGGGTTTTCGAAAGAGAATATTTCATGAGAACAAATATTTGAGTAAGTCATAATATTTAAATTCCATCTTTCGTCTCGCTTCGCAAAAGGAATTTATCAGTTCCCTCCTATTGAATTTTCACAGTCAAGATAGATCGTATTATTGCCATCTCTGCGAACTCCTCAAAATACACCTGAAATATCTATAACAATTTTATTTCGACTTTTATAAAAAAACATTGATGCCTACAGATAGATAATAGATCACAGAAAAGCAACGCAAAAATCCGCGTTGATATGTTTTCATTTTTTTATCGAATTGGAAACACGATTTTTTCTTTTAGGAACTTTGGAATATAATTTCATGCATTGAATATATATATATATATATATATATATATATATATATATATATATATATATATATATATATATATATATATATATATATATATATATATATATATATATATATATATATATATATATATATATATATATTTATAAGTTAAAACAAATATTGAAATGATGTTTGGATGTTGACAGCAGTATTTAGTGTCTAACATATACGGAGTGTTTACAAAAATGAAAAATATATTATCGAAAGCCTTATAGATAATACAAGCATAGAAATATTGGTTTTATGCTTAACTACACTATCTAGCAAAAAATATCTAGAATATATAAAAAATATCTCTTCTCATTCCTGATCAAAATTCCGTATTTTGAAACGAATCCATTTGAAACGAATTAGAACTGAGATTAAGCAGTTAATCGAGTCAGGCACTCATTTGAACTGTGATGGGTGGCGGGTGGCGTCTGGAAGCCAATTCCTATGGCCATGAATCAAACACTGGTAGGAAGTTTCTCCTGACTCAGGTTAATGCTCTCAGGTTAATTCTTCAGATTATAAGCATAATGATAATGTTAACCAGATTCTATGTGTTCTCAGAATATCCGGATACATTTTGCCTGATAGTGTATAATATCAGAGTATTATTATGCTTGTTAAGTTCTCTAAGAACTTAATAACATGTTGAATTGAATCGTGTTTCAGTTCAATTTAACAACAATATTTATAGGTATTATAATCAATGGTATAAGGAAATGATACAAGTCAAACCATAGAATCGTGCAATATAATTTTAAAAGGATTAGTTCGCACAATATTACAATTCAATTAACAAGCCTAAAGGTACAAAAATTTGAATGATTTTAGGCTTAAACATACTCCGAAATTTCTGACGTTATAGCATTTATTATATAACAACATTTTGTACAAGAACCATAATTATACAAAAAAATGCGCGTAACAACAATTATTTTGTATGATCAGTCTTTTTCTGTTGAATTTCAACACCTACGATACATCTTTATTATTACAAGCTCTGTGAATTACTCGTCCGAAAAATGCCTGAAATATTTATTCCAGTTTTATTTCGACATTTACGAAGAAAATATTTACGCTTATAAATTAAGATAAAGGATCACAAAAAAGCAATACAAAAAAAAAAATCAAAAGAGCAACAAGATTTATTTTCATGGTTGATTAAAATATAATTTTATCTATTAATTTTATTTTCCAGTAAAAGAAAATAATGAAAGGGTGTACTCATAATGATGTGAAATAATATATAAAGCAGGGAATATTTATCAAATGTCCTAAAAGTAGGACAGATAACTTAAAAATGCAACTATAGAAAAATGAAAAGCAATGAAGTATACAGTTTGGATTCAGCTGCAGAGAACTAATCCTCCCCAAATTTTGAGATTTTCTACAAAATTTCCACATTAAATACAACTGCGGATAGAAAAAAATCATAAATACTGCTCTTCATATAATTTTATTAACCATGAAATTTGCTGTTTAAACCATAAATATCACGTACCATCTAAATGGCGATAAACCTGACTTTGGAGTATCATTAAGATTTGCATTATCTACCAGCATTAATTTCCATTTTAAAATTTTAGAACTATAAGTTGCCAGGAAGCGGAAAAAACATTAAAAGGCGAAAAATTCGCTTTGGTGTTAACATGGCGATAAATTATACTTGTAGCCAGAAACATTTGAAACTTGTATTGGGATCAGATGCAAAGTTCTAGTAAAGATTTGATTGCTTATGCCAATTGAAATTTTAATTGAAAATTTACCTCTCATACTGCTTATAAGAATTTTTAAAAAAATCGTCGTAGAACAGTCCGTTATTGATTAAACGGAAATATTTCTTAAAACATACGAATCATTTAGTTAACATTCGGACAATCATTCAATGACATAATCACATCATGCATCACCTCTGACTTCAACTTAAAATGTACTCAATTACACTAACGCCCACAAGATAGATATTAATCGCTGGTCACGTGAGTTAACTTCTCCATCAGTAACAAGGTATTGCTTGCCATCATTCAAACAGCCGCCAGAATTCATCATACATGTCAGCGGAGATACAAATCAACTACAATAATTTATTCCGTTCGGAATGTCATTCGGAAAGCTTCCCACAATTGCATTTTACGATAAAAATAACACATAGAACCAGTCACAGTAAGAAAAATTCTTTCTAGCCAGAAGAAACGAAACAAAATGTTTTCCTGGTCGATACTTCATAGATGGGATGCTTTCATCCAAGTGATTCCTCCTTGTCCTCCTAACCTAATGCGTTTTGGGTTAATGAAATGCTTCATCATGCTGTCATTGTTTCAGGGCCCTGCTCTGAGTCCCCAATTACTCATATTCTACAGAGAAACAAATTGTTTGATATTCATCAAGGTCAAACAGAGCATCAACAGGGGAATTCGTTCGAAAAAATGGCAACCGGAAAATATCAATTTTTTTTTTTCCTTTAGCGTTGGAGAAAGTGGATTTCTTTAATGTAGGAAAAAGAGTTTTAAATTGTTTTTAAAGAAAAGGTTTGGAATGCTTAAATTTTTAAACATCTATTTTTTTTTCCTTACATGCGGAGGAAGGTGTTTGAAACAATTTTGAAATACCGTGATTAATGTCGCAAGTAAAGATGTGTCTGCCCTTCGTTGTATTAGTTTTAATTTTGGAAACTTCAGTGTTTTGTAAACTGCACCATTTTAAAAACTAAAAAAGACATGCTAGAAATAATTATTACTTTTATTATACTTAGTGATCTTTTGATTTGACCTTTAGAAGCGTCATTGTTTAACAATAGAAAGACTGAAAATTGCCGTATACCTAGAAAATCTGAAGGGGTTAGACTGAATCTATCAAGATTGTTTGTGTGTTGGTCATTTGAACATTCAAAATCTTAATATTCGACAACAAACAATTAGACATTCATAATCTTACAGTGTAAACTTAAAAAATTATCATATTTCAAAAGTGAAAGAACTCAGTTGACGTTTACGCATAATATTTATGAATTCGTTTACACAAATATAAATTGAGAAGTAGATACAATACAATCTTACACTGTTAGAAATTTCGCGGGAAAAATGGTTAAATAACAATTTATGAATTATTATTTTACCATATTAGCCCAAAACAGTAAAATAACAATGAAAAAGACAGTATTCAAACTGCTAGCTGTGAGAAGAATCCTGTGAGAGAGACTGTTTTTTACCTAATACAGTTAAACAACCAGAATTTTATCCGCACCAATGAGAATCGAGCGCACGTTTTTCGAGAGCTGGAAGTTAAACCATGTGACAAGGACTTTAAATTCCTATTTTTGTTTTCAATTATCGGATGCCTAATAATCTTATAGAAGAAAGTGTGTGATGAACAACTTATAAAGACACTTAGTCCCACTTAGGGACAGTACTTAGTCTCTTACAGTCCCCACTTAGTTCTTCAGTCCCTTACTGGGTACTTACTTTAGTCGAGAGTTTGTTAATCTCAAGACCAGCTATACGGGGTTCGAAATAGTATTCCTCTAATATTACTGCTATTTTTTCAACACAACACATATTGAGTTAACAGTATCTCGCACTCCTCAAAACGTGACCTTGGACTATTGGAATACTAAAATATCATTCACGCACAGATTACAGCATCACGACAGAGCGGCCTAACACAAAAATTTAGTATTTCACTTCTCTCTCGAAGGATGGCACCACTAGACAAAAATATTATGTCATATTATACAGTTCACATGACAAAACACAACTCAACCACAACCTTATTATAATGGCCATTTCCTACCTGACAGCTTATCTTAACCTTGCTCCAATGTAGTTCGAATCTCCAGCTTAATTTCATTTTTACGCTATTGAAAAAATTATAGTTGTAAATGTTTACAAAACCATGGAGTTTTGCATTTTAGGTATTTTAGATTACCAGTTGTAATTGATTTCAAATTTGTAAAAGTCAAAAAATGTTCCGAGCAGCATACTTTACGGTCAATTAGATGGATAGACAGCAGCCGGTAATTTTAACGTAATTTCAGAATGAAAATACTACTATTGTTGTAAACTTATGTTTCTTTTAAATAAACCTTTAAAGCAAAAAATTAACTTCATTTAATTAAAACTGGATAGCTACAAACGACGTTACACGTGGATATATTCTAGTGCTGGAATTCGAACCCAGGTCATTTTATTGGGAGGCGAGTTCTCTATCCTCTGAGCCATCACGGCTCTATATTTGGTGATTATCATAAATATGATGAAAACTTTCAGTTATTAAGACATTCTTTATTTAGAAAAAATAAACTTTCAAAAACAAAACATAATAATAAATTTTCCTTAATTAATAATTTTTTCAGTACACGTGACTTTTACGAGCTTTACATGGCTCTGTAAACATTTTCCGGTAAGTCCGATTGCATGAATTTCAACCCATGTTTCGTTTTCTACTTATTATAATTAGGGTTAATACGTGTATCTTATGGGCTATACGTCTATGATCCATGATTAAGATTCCAACTTGGTTAGCTCATGTTAAAAGCACGCACTCTATCCATTAAAACCCCTATTAAGGTGATATAAATGATGTGTACCTATGATGCAGCTACGATATATTCACATGTTTGAAATGCATTATAATCGAAATTGATTGTGTCCTGTGACAGGTTCAACATTGCTATTCGCTAACAGTTAAAAAAATGGCGACTAAATGAAAAAAATTACGTCGGTGAGTTTTTAAATCTGAACATAGCTTGAAATGCGTCTTTACAAAACTAAGCAAAGTTCAAAATGCGTGTTTTCGAAAAAGGACACAGCTCGAAATGCGTATTTGCTGAAGACACATCTCAGAATGCGTGTTTATGGAAACGGACGCAACTCGGATGCGTGTTTATGGAAGACACTGCTCGGAATGCGTGTTTATGGAAACGGACGCAACTCGGATGCGTGCTTATGGAAGACACTGCTCGGAATGCGTGTTTATGGAAACGGACGCAACTCGGAAGGCGTGCTTATGGAAGACACTGCTCGGAATGCGTGTTTATGGAAACGGACGCAACTCGGAAGGCGTGTTTATGGAAACGGACGCAACTCGGAAGGCGTGTTTATGGAAGACACTGCTCGGAATGCGTGTTTATGGAAACGGACGCAACTCGGAAGGCGTGCTTATGGAAGACACTGCTCGGAATGCGTGTTTATGGAAACGGACGCAACTCGGAAGGCGTGTTTATGGAAGATACTGCTCAGAATGCGTGTTTACGGAAACGCACGCAGCTCGGAAGGCGTGTTCACCGAGGGCACAGCTCGGAATGCGCGCTTAAGGAAATGGACGCAGCTCGGAAGGCGTGTTTATGGAAGACAGTGCTGGGTATGCATGTTAATAGAGATGAACCTATCTCGGAATGGGTGTTTATGGAAATGGGCACAGCTTGAAATTAGCATTTTCAGTTTTCAACCCAAACGAGGTATTGCATGCTCACTTTTTCTTACTTATTTAAACACTAAGTATAATGATTACGGGTTAGGTCGGGAAAGCCTGGTTGGCTACGGAGGTTACAAGGCTACGGAGTTGAACATTTGTAGTCGTAAACCCCTGAAATTGGGTCGGCTGTTCAACGACGGTTATAAAATAAAATAAATTGATTACGGGCAAAATCCCGGACTTCGGGGTCGGGGGGGGGCAAGGTTTATTAGAGATGTAACTTTTCGGGCGGCGTTAACGTAATCAGAATTCTGAGCGATAAAGTGACTTTTAAAACTCTAAATTCCTACACTGTAAATTCCCAACCCCTGTTATAAATTTATAATAGCCGCCTCAACCTAGTGAAAACAAGTGTTGACTTTTCAAGCATAAAAAATGACTAACTTTAAAAAAATATACCATGCGATTCATGCAAATGAACTATATCACATTACCAATTTATTGGGATTTATTACTTTATACTTTAAAGGGAGAAAAAATACTCTCAAGAAAATCTTTAAAAAGCAGTATTAAATGCCTTTTTTTCTTTTCTTATATAGCTATGCCCATTTACATAAACACCCATTTCGAGCTATGCCCAGATATTAATAAACATTCACGATTAGCTTAATTCTCATTTTAATTCTACACGAGAACTTCAGTCTGTCACCACAGAATTGCTAAACTCTTCCTTAATAAAAATGCACCTTACAGCTAAAGCTAATATGCAGATTTCTAATCTGCAGATTATCTGACAAGCTGTTAGTGTTAATGATTTTCCGCATTTTAATTCGGTGAGGTGCACATTGAGGGCTTACGTATGGTTAAAGCTCGAAAGTCTGTTTCTCTAATTTCCTTCTAGTAATTTAGGAACAGAATAAAAAATTTAATTAAGAATAAAAAATTCAAGTAATAAATACGAGTATATATTTTTCTTGAATTATTGTGATTTCTATAGTTGAAAGAGCATTTTTTTTTTCGGTTTAAAATTATATTTTTTAGTCCAAATTTAATTTTCCACGAATCAAATGCATGAAATATTACAGAGTTTTAAAACAACAAAATAAGACGAATATTACCGTGATTAGAAAAAAATTCTAAACTCCTAAATTAATCATGTAAGTTGATGTCATAACCGTGAGTATCGTGAAACAATCGAGAGATTTTGCATGATTTTCTACTTAATTTGAATCTCAACTCAATTTTAGTTTCAAAGATCATGCGTGTAAATTCCCTACAAATCACCATAGTAGAAAAGAAAAGTTAGCGTTATGGTAAACGTAAGCCAAACGCTGTGCAAAATCTTTCTAATATCTGTTCGTTTGGACGTGTTTTAGCAATTTTATAACCATGGGTATAATGCTGTTAAAGTCTGGAATTCGTTAAATGTTGATGCTGCCCACTGAATGTCAACTATCACGTAGTAACTTTACTGGATGTTCGACGAAATATCTGTTACAGATTATTGTTTTATATTTGCACAAGTAAATCTTTACAATCAGCATGCACAGGTAGGCTTGAATCTAGCCCTGTTAAAGTGAGGTTTCAAAAAGGAGGTACACTTTTTGTGCATACGTGAAAATTGTTTTGTTTTTAAAAAGAAAAATTACTGTAGAACAATAAGCTTTAACCTTTAACAATAAGCTTTTTAAAAGAGCATTATTATAGGGAATACCAGACAATGATCATTAACTTTAGAAAAAATATCAGTGTAGGGAATAATGCGCAAGTGAATACAGGATGATGTACATTTTTATTACAATTATCAAAAGAATTTGTCATTATTAATAATAACCAGCTTTCTTAAAAAAATAATTAAATTTGGCAAAATATTAAATTGACAGGAAAATATAGCGGGCCATATCTCAGTGTACACTTGTCTTTTTCCGTGAAATTTATAAAGATATATTTTGAATTTTTAACTATATCAATAAATAGTTTATAAAACCTATCAAGCATTTTCCCCAAAACCATAAACATTTTAAAATCATACATTTGAATTTTGCGATTTTCGAATCACAGAATGAAATAAAATATTTGCATATAAATGAAAGAAAATTTGAAAATATGTCTTTTTATTTTATCTTGTTAACTTCTTAGCCCAAAGATAATGAGTTCAGAGAGATACAGGTTTTGAGTGACGGCATGTAATCGAAATGGAAAACAAAACAAAGGGAAAAAGAAAAAATATATTAAATGAATTTTGCAAATGGTTCAGAATGCAGATGACAACATAAGCGAAAATATCATTAAGCAACGTGTGTATATTTTTGAAAATAAACGAAGAAAATTCATTCCAGTTTCGTCTTTAGTTTCTAAAATGTTTTTTTCTTTATGGCAATGGTTGGAGTATGTTTAATGTTTTTACATATTTTCGTTAAATTAATCAGAAAATCACGTTTGTTGATGCGATTAAGATTTAAAATTTTTCTTGTTTCTTTTTCCAAGCAAACGAAAAGTGCAAAAAAATTATTTAATATACTTGTTTTTTTTACGTATTCTTTTGTTAGGGGGGAAATAATACAGTTGTTGTTTAATCTTTTTAAACTTTAATAAATTTCCGGACCAGCAGCCATTGCATCTTTTAGAATTTATATGTACTATTTTCAATATTTACAATGGGGCAATAAAAGTTTTTTTTAAGAGTGAGCTCTTCGGAGACATTTTATTTGATCACTTCATCTGATGGATGGTAGAAGACAAATTGCTCAAAATTGGCGAGATCATCGGGAGTTGAGCTGACACGAATGGGCCAAAAACAGTAGTAAAACAATAATATAGAAAAAACGGTTGTATTAGGAAAGGAATAATCCAAAAAGTTAGCAAAATATACTTAAAAATAAAAACTTCTCTTCAAAATTTATATGAAAAAGTCAGCGGGTTTTGAGCTCTTAAAAAAGGCACTCGTCAACCAGATCAGGCCACTTGAATTATGCAAGCAGATCTTGTTCTCTCACAGGACCACAACACGTTAGCTATGCAAACAGATGATGTTCATTAACAGTACCATATTAAATGAACGATGTAAGCAGATCCTGCTCATCAACAGGACACCACCATGAGAATTATGTTAACAGATATTGTTCCCCCACGGGACCACAACACGTTAACTATGCAAACGATGATTTTCATTAACAGGACCACATTAAGTGAACGATGTAAGCAGATCGTGCTCAACAACAGGACACAACCATGAGAATTATGTAAACAGATATTGTTCCCCCACGGGACCACAACACGTTAACTATACAAACGATGATTTTCATTAACAGGACCACATTAAGTGAACGATGTAAGCAGATCGTGCTCAACAACAGGACACCACCATGAGAATTATGTAAACAGATATTGTTCCCCCACGGGACCACAACACGTTAACTATACAAACGATGATTTTCATTAACAGGACCACATTAAGTGAACGATGTAAGCAGATCGTGCTCAACAACAGGACACCACCATGAGAATTATGTTAACAGATATTGTTCCCCCACGGGACCACAACACGTTAACTATACAAACGATGATTTTCATTAACAGGACCACATTAAGTGAACGATGTAAGCAGATCGTGCTCAACAACAGGACACCACCATGAGAATTATGTTAACAGATATTGTTCCCCCACGGGACCACAACACGTTAACTATACAAACGATGATTTTCATTAACAGGACCACATTAAGTGAACGATGTAAGCAGATCGTGCTCAACAACAGGACACCACCATGAGAATTATGTTAACAGATATTGTTCCCCCACGGGACCACAACACGTTAACTATACAAACGATGATTTTCATTAACAGGACCACATTAAGTGAACGATGTAAGCAGATCGTGCTCAACAACAGGACACCACCATGAGAATTATGTAAGCAGATATTGTTCCCCCACGGGACCACAACACGTTAACTATACAAACGATGATTTTCATTAACAGGACCACATTAAGTGAACGATGTAAGCAGATCGTGCTCAACAACAGGACACCACTATGAGAATTATGTTAACAGATCTTGTTCACCCACAGGACCACAACACTTTAACTATGCAAACAGATGATGTTCATTAACAGGACCATATTAAATGAACGATGTCAGCAGATCGTGCTCATCAACAGGACACCACCATGAGAATTATGTAAACAGATATTGTTCCCCCACGGGACCACAACACGTTAACTATACAAACGATGATTTTCATTAACAGGACCACATTAAGTGAACGATGTAAGCAGATCGTGCTCAACAACAGGACACCACCATGAGAATTATGTTAACAGATATTGTTCCCCCACGGGACCACAACACGTTAACTATACAAACGATGATTTTCATTAACAGGACCACATTAAGTGAACGATGTAAGCAGATCGTGCTCAACAACAGGACACCACTATGAGAATTATGTTAACAGATCTTGTTCACCCACAGGACCACAACACTTTAACTATGCAAACAGATGATGTTCATTAACAGGACCATATTAAATGAACGATGTCAGCAGATCGTGCTCATCAACAGGACACCACCATGAGAATTATGCAAACAGATCATGTTCATTAACAGGACCACACTACCCCAATTATCCGAAGTCCATTCATGACACTTTGGTTATCCGACATTTCTCTCGCATTGATAGCGTACTGACACGTTTTATAATTAATACAGCCGCTGTTACTCAATTAGTACTGTAAACTAACTAATACAGTAACTAATCTTAAATTTTTGCAGCGAAAAAAGAACAATTAAATACAAAACAAAAGTGTCTCATTGTTTTTTTCAAGACATTATATCGTTATTTATGACGCAAGTGATTTTTTTTTCAAACTTCATTATAGCTCAAAATTAATATTTTGTGTACCTTCACCAATGTTTTAATGTTTATAGCATAAAACATCGACTTAAGTTCCCCGATTTCTGACAATTTCAATTTTCCGATATAATCCTAATTCCTTCATATTTGTGCGAACGGGAGTTCGAATCCTGCAGTCCGTAAACTCCCCGTGTAGTAATATGTGGCTGGTGCATGTTATATCTGTTGTGTCATAAAGTCCTCCATATTTTCATAAAAAATCAATATCTCTGGATATACTTAATTGGAGATTTATCGTTTTCTGGTTCAGGTCAAAATTACGATTTGTGAGCGAATAAATGGATATATGAATGGGTCCCCCCTATAAACTGGTGTGACGTATGGGTGTAGCAGAAGTCGAATTCTTGACTATAGAGTGCGCCACTGAAAAACAAGAACAATCACGTCCCCTCCCCCTTCCTTAATGGCGACAACAACAACGACAACATTCTTGATTCCTAAGGTGTCGGTAAGTTGGGGTTCCATTGTGTTTGAAAATTTGAATCCACAAGATCAAAAGAAACTGAAGGTCTTACTTTTCAATGTCTTAATTATTACAGTATATATTGCGTGACATTATCTATAGAAATATCAAAATTAATTTTGGGCAGCGAAAAATCAATTAATTAATAAATAAAAGCCTAAATTTTCAAAAAAAAACTTCTTAATTCACTAATTACTTTACAAAATCGATATAGTTCAATTAATAAATATCCTAATAATTGATGTGTTAGTAATTAATACACATTACCAGAAGAAACTCAATGTTCATACATCCATAGGAACCCTACAACCTTGTTTTCGCACTAATCCCATGAAGTTAAATGTTTGTTTAAGATTGTTGCAGGTCAATTAAAATAAAATGGTACTTATAGGCTAAGGAGGGAGTTAAAAATTGCCATACTATTATTACTGTCCCTTAATTAATTGAGGTAATATTTGCTACTGGTGTTGTGTTAGAAGGTAATAGGTGCTGTAGTAATAGATACCTAATATTCTAATATAGGTACATAATAATGGTGCGTAATATAAATCTGTTACCATAGGTTAAAAATTTACATTAAGAAAATATTTAAATATGCAATCTGTAAATAATCATAAGAAACTGAAGCGGCAAGGTATTACTCGATTTGAAACTTTATGCTCTTCAAAAATAAACAAATTGGAAATAACAGTCGACATGTTTCAAGCGCTCAAAAACAATCACTCGTTTTCAAGACTTGCCAGACGTGAATGAGGAGAAGCAAATATGATATGAAATGAAAAACGTAAGTTTGCAACGAAAAATAGAAAAATAGAAGTGAGAAGCAAAAAAAAAAAAAAAAAATCCACAGTGGCTGAGAGTGGCAAATTAGGAGAAGATGCATTTTAATGGAGAGTTTGTGATGGACTAATAAGGTGGAACTAATATGCGAAATCATCAATTTCTTAACATTGAATCTTGGAAATAAATTCAATTTTGACAATGCCAAAACTATTTCCATCTTGTCCCATCAGCTCATCTTGATGACATAGAATCTTGTTTCATTCGTATGAATGCTGATACCCTCATTATTTCTCCATAGCAAGCGGAACTGCATTTTATTCTGATTTGCCTTTCTTGGAAACTGTGGTTTTTTTGTTCTGTTTTTCATCTTTATTTCTCTCTCGGCTACTGTGACTTTTCCAGCTTTGTTTCTCCCCTTTATTTTTCTATTTTTCATTAGAAATACTTTTTTAGATTTCAAATCACTTTTGATTCTTCTCATTTACATCTGGAAAGTGTTGAAAAGGCCAGATGCGAACTTATTTTCTCTCGCTTGAAGCGTGTAGACTGTTATTTTAAATTCATTTATTTTTGAAGTGGTTGAAGTTTCTAAAACTTATTCGCGAATAACTAATTATTCCTAAATATTTAAAAAATATAGAGAAAAGAAACGTCTAAAATATCATATGAAAAATCTAAATAAGAAATCACTTTTTACCATAAAAACTTAGTTTTCAAATTGTACTACTTAAAACTTATGTTATGCAACTGAAAGTATATTTAGTTGCATTATATGATTATTACGGTAATCTGAAACGAAGAAATTTCACCTGAAAATTAACAGAATTATTCTAAAGACCGGAAAGTAATGTTGTTTCATTGCTTTAAATATTCGTCAGTCTTAAAAGCAAATTCCATTTTTTTCGATCCGGCATTGAAAGGCAGGCTGATGAACTCAGTAGGAAAAGGCCAGCAAGGATAAACACATTATTGATTAAAAATAAAATCTTGGTAACAAATATCAAAAGCACCGAAACGACATTACTTTCCATTCTCCTTAATATTTCAGCTATCCCTATTAGCCCTTTGTCAACACAAGCGTCCCCTCTTTTATGCATAACATTTTGAATATTACTTATAATGTTCTTTATTTTCTCAGTATTGTGCATTAATTATTATTTTCAACAATAAAAAAAAAACATGTAAACGACAAGCCAAACTAACATCAATTTTATAGAGAAACTAGTTGAAATGAAATCCTGATTTTAAATCACTTATTTTCAAAACTGAAATATGACGAATTATTTTAAATACTATGGAGAAATACGAAGCTTAAAACTTTACAGACAAGTTAAATGAGTTATTTAATTAGAAACTACGATTCGTATTTAATAAAACTAAAAACCATCGCGAAAGGAAATTCAAAACCGAAAACATACCTCTCTTTACCATATAATACCAACCTTTGTTGGGACAAAGATTAAATCCTTTAATCTCCATGTACCAGCGAATTCTTTTCCTCGGATAAACAAAATACCCATTCGTATGAGAATTTTTCCGGGTATTTTGATTGCCATCGAACTTTTGATTAAACTTTTCAACAATGCATATTGAAAACATCCTCATTGTGCTGAAATTTTAAAGACTTAGCAGTAAGCGGATTTTCAGTTTTAAAAAAAGAAATTTTCATTTTTGTCCCACTATAAACTCACGTGAAATATGGGAATATAATGCATTTATTCTTCATCTCGGTGATGTAAATCAATAAATTTAAAAATAGAAAAAATTAAGTTAGGTAATTTTGAAATTAATATTATTCATATAGTCTAGGTTTTGAGAGTTCTCTTCAAAAAAAAAAAGATGTGAAGGAATGTGAAGGAAAAAAAGTGATTTGAAATATAAAATGAAAAAGTTACGAACGATTAACTGGAAAATAAAAGTGAGAAATAAAACTAGAAAAACCACAGTGTCCATGAGGGGAAAATTAGAGTGAAATGCATTTCCGGGTGCTATGAATCAGCATTCATTTGAATGAAACAAGATTCCAATGCTCTGGATTCTTGATTACCCCGACTTGCCCCTCTCGGCCACTGTGGTGTTTCTAGTCCTGTTTTTCATCTTTTTCTTTAATTTCGGCTACTGTTGTATTTTTAGTTTTGTTCCTTATAATTATTTTTAATTTTTTTGGTGACAACTTCACGTTTTATATTTAAATTTCCTTTCATTTACGTCTGGCAAGTCTTTCAAATAGGCGTCTTTTTTTACCGCTTGAAACATATCTACTGTTATTTTTGTATATTTTTGAAGCGAATGAAGCTTTCAATCAAGTAGTAACATAGAGTGTGTTTAGATGGGCGGATGTCCATGGAACTTGGTACATACCTTGTATGAACCATGGGAAAATAAATAAAATTTAAACCTACAGGTGGCTCTTTTTATGAACAAGATACAAAATAAAGGCAATTCTTATTGGTTAAAAAAAAATCAATTGTAACTGCAATAAAATTATAGGAAAATGAATTGAAAAAGAGGATCACTGAATGTGAAGAGACTAAAAGAGAAAAGGAAGAAAGCGGAAATTGCATTAAAAACAACATGTTACTGGAATATGTCAAAAAATCATTTGTGTTACTGTTAAACTCTTTATAAAGCATTTTGTGCACATAATTGAAAAAAAAAATATATGCGCATTGAACATTTGCTACGATTAAACAAAACAACGATTAAACATTATGTGTTTCCCATTGACAGCATCAACTGATTTTCATTCATGGCAGGATTTCTTTCTTTAATGTAGGCATAACGTCAGCAAAATTGTCTATAAGTCGGTCCAAACAGGATAATTTCAATAATAACTACCCTGAACAAAAGTGGACCGGCGCATAAAACTAGGATAATGCCATATTCAATTAGTCAATCAATTTTGATATCGATTCGTCAATCGATTTTATCAATTTTGACTTCACTGCAATTTGTTTTCTTTCATTTAAAATTTTGTTTCTTTACTTTTCTGAGATATACAGAAATGCGTTGGATCTATCATTTGATTTCAAAGATGTGTACAGTGAGCAAAATAAAAAATGGATCACTCTGAATAACCTCATGATCTAGGACGCGATATTAATGACCTCAAACATGCTAATTAATTAGTAAGAGCCGTGGTCGCCGAGGGGATAGAGTGTTTGCCTTCCAAGAAGGTGACCGGTTTTGAATCCCGGCTATTGCTGGTGGATACGAATGCCGCACCCGGCTCGCACCGGCCACATTGCTGACTTAAAATATCAATGGTAGACAGATCACTGGTTTGAGTCCTTTTGCCGTCAGGCGAACAGTGGGATGTTTCGTAGTTTTCCTCTCCATGTAACGCAAATGCGGGTTAATTCCATCAAAAAGTCCTCTACGAAGGCAAATTTCTCTTGTCTTCTGGATTGGGTTCAAAATTACAAGACTACGGAGTTGAACATAGGTAGTCGTAAGCCCTCGAAAAAATTGAGTCGGCTATCCAACGATGGTTCTAAAATAAAATTACTAGTTTTGGTACCATGTTTTTAAGTATCATTAAAAATTTCCAGATGTTACTGAAGACTATCGCACTTACTATTAAACATATGGTATAAAAACCATTCATATGGTAAAGGAAACTATATTTTATAGTTAATTTCAACAAAATTACTACCAAAGCGCTTTGGAAAAAATTACCGAGATTTTGGTGTTCTCATAAAGCCAGAAACACGGTAAATACATTTTAGTATTTTTGACCATGCTTTTTTTTTCTTCATGTACGCCTGAGTGTAGAAACATAAAGACTTTATTAACGTAGATTTGATTATAACTTTTTAAAATAATAACTATGCAAAACTAGTTTAACTTAATTATAAGTTATTAAACATTTCATTGTATGAGTTCCTTATTCTACTTTTTATTTTCCTTTATTTATTATATTTTATTATTATTGTATTTATTATTTATTTATTATTTTATTATTAAATTTTTCTGTACAAATTTATATTATTAACATTGTTACTCTGGTGAAACAGCGTGTAAGCTAACAAAAAACGCGAATAAAAATGTCAATGATTAATATTTTCTTTTTTGAAAAAAAAAATCAACAATACTTGCGAAGGCAAATTTCTCTCAATACCTGATCCAAGAGTTCTTTCGTCTTTTGGAGTGTGTTCAATATTACAAGGCTACGGAGTGGAACACTAGTAGTCGTAAAACAAAAAACTTAGGTCGGCTGTTCAACGACGGTAATAAAATAACGTAGAATATAAAATTAGTTAGAGCAGACGCCCTTTTAAAGTTACGTCATCAGACACAAAAATGCATGCAAAATTATTTTGTACGCGAAATTACATTCTTAAAAATTGTGTAAAAAAAAAGTGCATCTTTCATTTTAAAAATAGTACTTTTTTGACTATTGAACAACGACTAAACTAAAAATAATTATTTAAAGTTATTTATTTTTTTGCATCGAAATATCTCTGGATAAACTACCTATATAATTTTGTACAAAAATTTTTCAATCCGCCTAAAAAAATTTTCTAGATATAACAAAATGAAAAGGAAATTTAAAAAGGAAATTTACATTAAGGGGGTGGAACTTTCTGTTCTCCTGACCTAACTATAGGGACCATTTTTCCCAGTTTGTGGCTGCCCCCTATATTGTAAATGTCTAAAATAAGTTATGTTTATTCAGAGAAAATACGTTTGCTTGTCTGATTTCATAATTTAAAGTATCGTCTGCACTAATTAATTGCTATATTTGAGGTTACCCTTTCGAATCATTACGAATTCTATTAACCATTGAACGTGGAGATCCAATCATTACATTAAAACTTATTCAGGATGATTCGTTTTTCAGCACCGTACATGCACCAAATACTAAGAAAAAACCCAACAACAACTGTTTCTTCATCAGAAACTTAACCTGCCTGCACCTACAAAATTTTTGTTAATTCTTCTCCAATGAAAAACATTTACTTTTGACACTTCTTTTCTAATGAGATTTTTTTTTTCTTTTTCAAATAGATAAAATAAAAATAAAGCGGCTAGAATGGATAATTCCTGAATGATTTTAAAACATTTTTGACTCAAGAATGATTCTAGATTAGCAACGGCCGATTCAAATTTTTTACAAAATAATTTATTTATGCACTATTTTTCGTTAATTCTTCTATAAAACTACAATAATAAGAGTTCGACTTTCTTTTTTTTTGTAATTCGGATTCTTGTTACAACGGAATATAAAAAGGTGCATTGTTTTAACGCCGACAGGCCTGTGTAGGGGTCCGGGAACTGACCTTGAACCAGAAAGGTTCTTGTTTCAAATCCCAGGCAAAACATGGATGTTCTTTCATTTTCTATACTATCTGGCCTTATTGTCGGAGCAACGTTGGCCCACCTAATATAGTGCCACTTAAAGAGTGGCTGAAAAATCTACCCTTCAGATGCCTGTATTGATGAAAGGTCACTACCCAGGTGGGCATTGGAAAGAAAAAACATTGTTTTTAACGTATGAGCCGATTTTGGCTCGGTCCTATGCACTTTGAGTATAATTGCCATAAAATTTAAAATAGGAAATTTGTCATAGAAACTTTATGCAACTATAATAATGCGTACGTGGTATAAAATTACATAAAAATGCATGCTATAATATGTATTATAATACAAAGTATGTAATATAATTTAATCTAGTTTTTTTCAATTTTAGCAACGTTGGCCCACCTAATATGGTGCCCCTTAAAGAGTGGCTAAAAACTCTACCCTTCAGATGCCTGTATTGATGAAAGGTCACTACCCAGGTGGGCATTGAAAAGAAAAAACATTGTTTTTAACTTATAAACCGATTTTGGCTCGGTCCTATGCTCTTTGAGTATAATTACCATAAAATTTAAAATAGGAAATTTGTCATAGAAACTTTATGCAACTATAATAATGCGTACGTGGTATAAAATTACATAAAAATGCATGCTATAATACGTATTATAATACAAAGTATGTAATACAATTTAATCTAGTTTTTTTTCAATTTTAGCAACGTTGGCCCACCTATTATGGTGCCCCTTAAAGAGTGGCTAAAAAATCTACCCTTCAGATGCCTGTATTGATGAAAGGTAACTCCCCAGGTGGGCATTGGAAAGATAAAACATTGTTTTTGACTTATGAACCGATTTTGGCTCGGTCCTATGCACTTTGAGTATAATAACCATAAAATTTGTCATGAAAACTTTGTGCAACTATAATAATGCGCACGTGGTATAAAATTACATAAAAATGCATGCTATAATATGTATTATAATACAAAGTATGTAATACAATTTAATCTAGTTTTTTTTTCAATTTTAGCAACGTTGGCCCACCTAATATGGTGCCCCTTAAAGAGTGGCTAAAAACTCTACCCTTCAGATGCCTGTATTGATGGAAGGTCACTCCCCAGGTGGGCATTGTAAAGATAAAACATTGTTTTTAACTTATGAACCGATTTTGGCTCGGTCCTATGCACTTTGAGTATAATAACCATAAAATTTAAAACAGAACATATTAAAACTATAGAAACTTTGTGCAACTATAATACTGCTTACATAGTATAAAATTATATAAAAATGCATGTTATAATATGTATTATAATACAAAATATGTAATACACTTTTATTTAGTTTTTTTAAAATTATAAATGTTTTCGTATAAATAATACTCAATATGCCTAATATTCCAATAAATATATTCGAAAATTTCATATTCTTCTTTTATTTTTCTTTACGCAGTCCGTCTGGAAATCCAAAAACCAATAAAATCAATAGCCATTCTATGTGGACAAGGGGGTTGGTTGTTACAGTTTTATTTCAGAACAACGCCCACGATTTGGTTATAAGATGTGTGTATACACGTAATTCATATTCCTTATGCATATCTCAAACAGTTTTCATCCACCCCGTGTAGAATATGTTTACATTTATTCGAAGTAAGTAATGGTGGGGCATGTGGGGACAAACACGCGAACGAGAAATTTATGAAAAGCCCCCTGAGGGCAGAATGTATTCACAATTCTCTTTTCTCCCTCCTCCATCCCATGATCTTATCCGAGTTTTTGTTTTGATCCAAATACGATTCGTATTCTAAAAGCTTTAAGAAAGTTATTCTGAGAAAAAATATTGCGTCATATGGTGTTTCGTTTGAGACGATAAGATCTGCAACAAGCTTGTGGAGTTTTTTCAGTTTATTCAGTTTTTTTTATTTAGTTTTCAAACCTTTTCTTCCTGATAGAACTTTATTATGTAAGTAGACATGAAACAAACAAAAACTGTTTATGATCTAATTGAGTAGTTTATTTTGTAAAAAGAAATACTAAGTATACAGGGTGTCCAAGGATTATTGGGGCATACTTTAAGGGATGATAGGGGATACAAAATATCAGACTTGCATAGCAACCCATGGTCAGTAACGTCTTCGTTCACAACTACGTGTTGTTGCTCATAAGATGAATTGGGCGTGGTGGACTGGTATCTTGACCACAATACTCTCCTGATTTAAACAGCAAAGATTTCTTTCATAGGAGGGCACTGAAAAGTGCTGTTTACGCAATTCCTAAGGATTCAGAAATAGATGTAGTTGCAGAAATCGTCTGTGCTGCTTTGGATATCCTACAAAATCCAGGTGAATTTGAGCGAATCCGCCAATCTTGGTCCGAGGGTGTAACGCACGCATCGCTAGCAATGGTTAAAACTTTGAACATCTTTTATATGACATATTTTGCGTTTTATCTAACACAACATATGTAATATTTTTTGCAAATAAATATTTCAGATGATCTCATCATTGTGTTTTTTTTTTTTTTTGTGCCTGTCATACTACTTTCCCTCGTGGTTTCAAACCATATGTTGTTATGCCATTATAATTCCTTCTGATATCCCTAAGTAAAATTTAAGAGGATTAAATAAAGCTTATTGATTTAATGAAGGTTTGACTTTAGCATCAGTAAATAGCCTTTTATTTTCTGTACATTAAAAAAAATGAAACATTGTTAATAGCAAAGCAGAATTTTATTCACTATAAAAAATAGGAAAGGAATTTCATTAAATACAAAAAAAATAATAATAATAAAATAAAAAATAATAATAATAATACGAAAATATCGGTTTTTTATTTTATTGTTAAGAAATAATAGCATCTAAAATATTTAAAAATAACAGAGAATTGAATTAATTCATTCGATTACTATAGATAAGTATTTCTTTTAAAGGGTTTTGGTGAGGTGGAGATTTATCTTAAAAATTGGCCAAATAAAACTTTATCGAATGGTAGTAATTCCCTCAGCATTTGATTATTTATGATAGCGAAACTGAGAATAATGTTTTCAAATTTGAAATAAATTTTTTTTTCTCGCAAAAATGGAAAGCTTACATTACAAGGAATTATGGCTAAACGCTTCAGTAGGTTAAAAACAAAACTTAAGAGAGATAATTTAGTTTAAGAGTGAAATTAAATTAAATAAGCTTTGAATATTACTGCAACATGTCTCTCAAACATTATTTAAAGATACCAGGAACATGAAACATTTTAAGAAAAAAAGTATACTAAAATGAAATTAATATTAAATAATATTAAGTAAAGGAAACATGATTTTCACTTAAAATGATTTAGAAATGTTGAAAATAATATCTGTTACGGTGATTATCAAAATTAATATCTGTTGACATTTTCTGGTAGTCACAACACATATATAAGCGCTTTTACTTCGATGATAGCGATGACGGGATAATTTGAATATACCTTTTGTTAAAATTCTCACTTACACAGGAATATGTATACATTCAGCTTGCAATAACGGTGAATATAGATGCATTTTCTTTTTTAAGTATAACTGTTTCTTGCTCATATCAATAAATGTTGGCACGCAGCATGCAGTCATGGGAAAATTTGAATACATTGTTTGTTATCTCACTATCTAATCAATTTTTGTTTGTCGCACTTACACAGGAAAATATCGACATTCAGCTTGCACAGACGGTGAACGTAGAGAAATTTTCCTTTCTAAAATATAATTTCTTTACTTATATAAGCCAATACCGGAATTAAGAATGTACTAATGAGGAAATTTGAATTAATTTTTGTAATAATTCTCACTTATTCAGAAAATTTCTTCAGACATTTTAGACATTCAGACAAATACCGGAATTCAGAATGCACTAATAGGGAATATTGAATAAAATCTTTCTTATAACTCTCACTTACACCGGAGAATATCGAAATACAGCTTGCCCTAATTGTGAATGTAGAGACATTTCTTTTCCAAAATATAATTATTTCTTACTTATATCAGCCGATGCCGGCCTTCAGAATGCACTAAGGGGAAATTTGAATTAATTTCTGTTTTAATTCTCACTTACATAGAAAAATATCAGCATTCAAGTTGCAAACTAAGGCAAACAACATTAAAGAGCACATATATATATATATATATATATATATATATATATATATATATATATATATTGTATATACAAAAATATATTGTTCTCTTTAACGTTGTTTGCCTTAGTTTGTAGCACAAAGGTCGTCCACTTGTGTATTTATTCAGGTTGCACTAACTGTGAATGTAGAGACATTTACTTTTCCAAAGTATACTTATTTCTACCTAAATATACTTATTATTCTCCGGGACCGGGAAAGCCTGGTCGGTAGGGCTCATGTTCGAGAGTTCGTGGGTTGGAACCCCGCCGGCCGAAGACTCCCCGTGTAGTAAAATAGTGACTGATGCACGTTAAATCTGTCGAGTCGCAACGTCCTCCATGTTCCCTTAACAAGTCAAAACCTCTGGGGGTACTGAATTGGAGATTGATCGTTCTCTGGTTCAGGTCAAAATTACGATCTGTGGATGAATGAATGGATGTATGAATGGGTCCGCCCTAAAAACGGGCGTGACGTATGGGTGTGGCAAAAGTCAAATTCTTGGTCATAGATGGCGCAACAGGAAAGCAAGAGCAATTGCACTGCTCTGTCTTTACAGGCATACGGAGAGCCGCAATGGCTTAGGGGATAGAGCGTTCGCCTTCCAATGAGACGAACCGGGTTCGAATCTCAGTCGATACGAATTCCACATCCGGCTTGCACCGACCACTGTGCTGATGTGAAATATCCTCAGTGTTAGACAGACCATGGGTTACAGTCCCCTTGCCGTCAGGCTAAACGTGGGAGGTTCTCGTGGTCTTCCCCTCCATGTAACGCAAATGCGGGTTACCTCCATCAAAAGTCCTCCACGAAGGCAATTTCTCCCAATACTCGATCCAGGAATTCCCTTGTCTTCTGGATTGGGTTCAAAATTACAAGGCTACGGAGTTGAAGATTAGTGGTTTAAACCCATAAAATTGGGTCGGCTGTTCAACGACGGTTATAAAATAAAAAAAAAATAAAAAAAATCAGGCATACGGAGAGATATACTTATTTCTTACTCATATCAGATAATGTTGGTATTCTGCATGCACTAATGGCGAAATTAGAATTATATATATATATATATATATATTTCTGACTTTCACTGAGAAATGTTTACATTCAGTTTCTACTAAGCGGTAGAGTGGTTATTTTTCCTAAATAAAATTTTTTTTTTGCTTACACTAGCATAGGAAAATTTGAATAAATATTTTTTAATATTTTTCAGTTACAGTGACAATTGTCTTCATGTCTTCATTCAACTTTCACTTATGGTGAATGTTGAGTAAGTTCTCTTTTATTAATTGACATTATTTCTTACTCATGTTAGTAAACGTTGACATTAAACATGCACTGATTGCGAAAAATCAATACAGATTTTATTGTATATCAAGTTAAATACTTACATCAACAAATGAAGACATTTAGGATACTCTGAAAACAGTATCGTAAGTATAAAAAAAGTAATATTTTTTATGCAGAAATCAGTATCAATTTATAAAATATTGCAGTAATTTTTCCTTTATACATGATCCATTATTAAAGCATACACTGGAAAGATTTCCGGCTCTAATTACGGTAAAAAGTACCAGCACTCGCAGTGCTGGCACTTTTCTACAATAAAATCCATTTTTACCGGAACATGTTAAGGAGCAAAGAAATTGATATACCGTTATTTTTACAATAATAATTACCATAAAATCTGTTGGTCAAGTGGGCATAAGCAACAACAACAACACCATAAAATCACTGTACAACTCTCATTAAATAAATATTACTGTAAAAATTACGGTATAATATTTTGCTGTAAAAATGGAATTCTACGGATGATGCAAAAAAATGTGCCGGTACTTTATTCCGTAATATGGTACGGAAATTTTTACAGTGTACTGAAAGCCAAAATTTACTGGCGTAAGTAAATCTAGTGTGATTTATCACTATATTTTATCCCTCTTTATATCTACATGAAAAACTAAATCAATTAATGTGTTTAAGTGATAGGATTTATAAGCATTAATTGAAAAAAAGTGTTTCTGAAAAAATTACATTTAATGTTCTACCTTTATTGACTGTGAAGTATTTCTTCAATACTCAATCACACTGAAAAGTTTTTCGTGCAGTTCGTTTATATTATAACAAAATTCAAAAATCAATGCTTTCATAATGCTTTGATTTTATTATAAATAAACCATTTGGAAATTTGCAAGTTGTTTTAAGTTTTAAATAAAAAAAATTTCCATACTACATTTCATGACCCGATCACACATATTGAAGAGGGAATATAATTTTAATTTAATTTTTACTTGTTACTAAAATAAAATATTTACTATTAATATATTATTAAAATAAAATACTACATTTACTTGAAATTTCATTAAGAAAAAAACGCGTGGTTTATTTTCTTAAAATATTTCCGACCCATAATTTTTCTTTTAGAAATCGTCTCTAGAATTACTTATAGATAAATTTATTTTTTTTATTAATTTAATAATTTATCCCTCTGCAAATTTTTAAAGTGTTTTTTTTTTTGTGAAATATATTAAAAAAGCTTTCATGTTGTGTAAGTGAATTAATTCTTTAAAACAAAATTGTCCGTCAAATACAGAAATGCTGTCTATTTTTAGAATTTTTGAAAGCTTTTTATCATAACTGTATCAAAGTGCTTATCTAACGGTAGTACAAGTTTTTTAAGCTCATTCCATCTTTTCTTAAAGGAAAAAAATATAGTACAAAAATGGTATTTCAAATACGCAATTACCACGTCATTTTAATCGCTTATGCATTAGAAGTATTTATTCCCCAAACCCACATTATACTAACGTTTTTTCTGTTTTTTGCTCATATTTTAACTATTCATTGATTCCTTTGAACTATTTTGACGCAAAGCAGTTTTTTTTTCTTTTCTATTTCTGTAAAAAACTACTATAAAAAGTGATGTCACTCAGAATGTCGACTTTTTTTTACCGTAAAATCCATTTTCAACGGAACATGCTACAGAACAGAAAAAATCTGAATAACTGCAGAAATCTGAATACTGAAAAATCTGAATACTGAAAGAAATATGAATAACTGCAGTTTTTACAGTAATAATTACAGTAAAAACATTGAATCGTTCCAAACAAAAAATATTACTGTAAAAACTACGGTGTAATATTTTACTGTAGAAATGAATTTTTCGGTAAAATGAATTTTATGGATGATGTACCCAAAGTGCCGATACTTTACAGTGTAATTTGATCCGAAATTTTTTACAGTGTAGGAGGCTATGCCCCCAGCTCGCTCCCTTCCTTAACATACGTGATAACTTTTCATATAAAATTATTTTTTTAAAAGCCGATATTTTCACGAAAAAGACAAAAGCATTCTTTAATACATAATATAATAATAATAAATTAATATATATATTTTTTAATGGTGGGTACTTGGAACTATTGTCCATTGGTCACAGAAAGTGCCAGAATTGCTAACTCTCTTTTCGTTACCCAGTGGGCACCTGTGGCGAAACCACGGCGGTGGAGCAGCGTCGCCCACGTCACACTACCACAACCCGATTATAGGGCGGGTTACATTTACACACAAAGGAGAAAGGACATAAAACACAGATAGAGAGAAAGAAACATCCATGCCTTGCCATGGATTCGAACCCAGAACCTTTCTGATGCAACGACAGTTCCCTGCCCACTACACAGTCCGGTCGGCTATAATAAATTACTATAAAAACTTTTATTAAATACTGATTACAACGAAATGAACGATTACCTGGATTTTAAAAATTATCAACTATACTTTAAAATATTTAAACATAGGATCACGGATTGTGCGATCCAATAAGAAGCAATTAATGAGAAATAATTTTGCTCGTTGATGACATTTATATTATTTAAACACTTCAAATAGACATCGGTTTTCCATGTCTTCTCAATTAAGTTTTTTATATTTTTAAAATTAATATTAATGTCAAAATTTATAGCTATCAACCAATCTCTCTTATGTTATGTTTGACGACAGCTGAAGTGATAGCTTATTAAACAAATAATTAACGAAGAAAATTCGTCTTAAACGATGGAAAATTGCAAATAAAAACTATCATCCATTTTTAAACTTTAAACACTTATTATAACAATTCGCAAGAATCGATAATTATCGATAAATTCTCATAATAGTCACCAGATTATTATTCTAATTAATAATTATCTGGCAAATTTTTAATTCAATTCTGGTAATATCTTTTACCAAATTGCCATTATCATATCATACTGTATGGTAATGACGTTTTGGTTAAAAAACACATAATTCTGGTTAATAATACCAAAATATACTGTATTTTAATTCTTCATTTAATAATTTTTTTTCTTTGATATGATAACGATTTATCGGAAGTTCTGGTTTTCAAAATTATAATTCTTATTACTATACATTAAGTAGAAAATACAAAACTTATAAGTAAATTTAACCGAATAAATGTTTTTTATGCCATTCTCAATGGAATCTTCATAAAAATACAAAATTTTACCACATTTTAAATATTATCATCCATTATAAAGCCACATTTCATTGTTCATTTCACCAAAATCACTGCCAAAGCACTTCGGTAAAAATTGCCTTTTGATGTCCCCGTAGAGCCAGAAGCACAGCTAAATTTTATCATAGTTTGGAAGCTTTGACCTTATTTTTTTCTCCGCGCGCTTGTTTCAAAATATTTTTATAGTTTGCATAAAAATCAAAATATCGTCTGATAAAAATAATCTGAAAATAATCAGGAGTATTTTGAATAGAGTTGGATTTGATGTCAAAAGCCCCAAATGGATAATGCCTCTTGCAACACAATCAAAATAAGAATATAATTTTCAATAGCTGATTGCATTCTATCGCATGAGAAAGGTAATGCAATATGCTTAATCAAATAAAAAATAGCATCAATTTTAAAATTCTAAACACAAATAATAACAAACCGAAATTAAATTTGGTAAAACATCCCACAGTACACAAAAAATAACTCCCCTCAGAACACGAAAGTATGTAATTACATTCAACTTTTAATCATTGTCAGAACTAAGGGTACAGTTACAGGCAATTTCTGGAAATATCGTTTTTCTTTTTTAGATTAGTAAGCTAAGCAGCGATTTGGGAAAATAACATCATGCGCTTTTTGGTGTCTTCAACCCTCGTTATAATTGAGTAGGTACTCGGTTTTCCGAGTTGGGGGGGGGTGTACCTAGGGGGTTGCATGATAGACGAAAGGCCGATCAAATGATCGCGTGATTAAAAGATGGGAGTGCATGCAGAGCTAGTACTATTTATCTTACCTGTCAGGTTATGTTCTTAATTTTATCCGGGAAACAATATTGCGATTACTTAGATATGGGATATTGAAATTGAAATAGTCAGTTCTTGAAAAATGATATTTATATTGTATGATATTTCAATTTCAATTTGTAGTCTTAATTCCAGATATGAAATTCTCTCTGATTCTCCTTTACTTAAAAATTAAATTGAGTTTTGTTTTGAAATGAAATAAAAGTATTTTGCTATCGGAAAAAAAGGCTGTAAATAAAAAGCTTAAAAAATTGAAGTAGCAATTTCTTTTCAACCCATCATTCCAATCTTATATGATTTCAAATTACATAAATACATAGTTAAAAAGAAAAAAAAAAGAACTACATTATAGCCTTAAATGTTTTTCACAAGCCACTCATTTTTCTTTTTCTTATCTTAGTTTAATTTCCAACAAAAGTACTGTGTTTTTCCAAATATTATTCATACAGGTTGCTCCGTTATGCTTGCATTATAAATGTATTTTTAGTATCCTTATCGACAATTAAGTTAAAAGAAGTATGCAAAATTGAGTTCGAAATGTTTTTTTTTTTTTTTTTTTAAGATAAAAAAAAAAAAAAAAAAAAACGCTAACGAACCACTACTGAGGAAAGCTGGACTTCAAAAAAACCAAATTAGTTTTATTATTTGACAAAGCATAAAGAGGTTTGTAAAATGTCTTTTCAACTCATATCTCTTTCTTCTGACTATCAAATAGGTTTTGATGCTTTCAGTTCTTCCTTCTTCAGTAGTAATTTGCAAAATAGCATTGAGTTGAGATTTTGAGAAAAATAATTTATTTTTATATAGGATGATAAAAATACTAGTTTGCTTGAGTTCTTAGCATTTTCTAATAATTTTTTTATATTTAGAGGGATATTATAATAAAAGTTTCACCACCAAATGGCTACAAAAAAGAACCACAGACAAGAATAACCAGATATTTCTTCTAAACGTAATGTAGAACAATGAGATTTCACTTCACAAAATAAAAAGTACTGATAGATGGCGTTGCACTCGTCATAAGGTGCAGAAAGCCCATTGCCTAAAAAGATGCTAATCAAAGGACTTTAGATGTGCTCCACACAATAGTCAAAAAAATCCAAAATACATTGCTGCACATTTACAGGTTTTATAAAACAGCTTTTTGTCAAAAAGAAACGCAGCCCGATTCTTCAATCATACAGCCATAGTATGAGCACTTCTCGGAATAAAAAAAACTTCATGCTTTTCTATTACTTTGCTTATTGCTTTTCCATTCAATAATTAAGTTACCGAGCAGTTAAAATTTTGTCTTAGTGCGGTATAATATGATCTTTAAATCAAAAGTTATTAAAATGTTTTTTGGTAAAGTTAGAGTATAAAATTTAGGTATTGAGATAAAACAATTAAAACTGATATAAATAAGTAACTACATTACTTTTACCTATTTTTTTATCAGTCACCTTCTACTTAACTGTTTATGCAATTTTTCTAAAGGTAAAAGAAAAATAATAGCAGTTCAAAAATATAATTCAGTAAAAAATGTTACGATAAATAATTCAGATGTCAAGATTTAAAAAAATTCATAATAAACTAGTGAGAGCATAATTTAGATATATTTTGTTTGAATCACATTTTATTTAATTCATAACGTTGTTTCAAATATAAAAATGTGCGTTGTTCATATGATGCTTTCAGCGTTAATAATAAATTCCAGATAAGTTGTTAAATTTTTCGAACATTCCCTAAAGAAACTATGTACTGGTGGCGGGACTCATCCTCATGGTTTATATTAGCTCTAGACCAGGCCCCTGAAACTGTGCAATTGTTTCTTTAACTTTGAAGCAATCATTGATGTTTTTTTAATAGATTTTCCACGGTATTCATGACATAGTCCAAGATGCTGAGATGTTGCAACTTGAGCATAGGGGAAATCTTTTCACTCTACTTTCAAATCATTTCCCTTGAGATGAGAAGCTTTGTGGACATCGACATTCAATGGTGGATTGTCATCATTCACTAATTTTGATCTTTTTCAGTTTACCTTTGAAATAACATTGTAAAAAATTCCAGATCAAATTACGATATAAAGTACCGACAATTTGGATGCATTATCCATAAAAGCCATTTTACCGTAAAAAATTATAGCGTAATTTTTACAGTAACGCTTATTTAATTAGAATATTTCAGTGATTTTGTGGTAATTACTTTTTCAAAAATTTCGGTAAATAAAATTTTTCGTTCCATCGTAAAATGTTATTAAGAAAAATTGATTTTACGATAAAAAGTATCAGAATTTGAGTGCCGGTACTTTTAAATGTAATTTGATCCGGAATTTTTTACTTTGTTCTCCAGGATGGGCTCCTAAGTTGCTGGGATGTTGCAACTTGAGCTTAGTTTTCATTCCATTTGCAAATCTCTTGCTCTTGAGGTGAGGGACTACGTGAATATAAACAATCACCCGCGGATTGATGACATTCACTAATTTTTATCTTCTTCAGTTCCCCTTAACTCATAAAATCCCATTAATCCAGTCAAAATCTTGGTAGCCAATCTCTGGCAGTTAAATAATCCATTTTCAATTAAAGTTTTAATTGAAATGTAAAAGATGTTGTGCTATTTTTTACTAAAATGTGAAAAATATACTAGTTTTGAGTAATATCACTTAGAAAATTGAAAACCTGTTAAAGTTATTTAACAATCCATTTAACATACCGTCAAAATTAATATTTTCAATTTGAAACTACCATTAAGTAAGATGTAAATTATTCATAATAATGAGTAAAATTCAACAAAAGAAACAATATAGAATCATTGTCAAAAGAAATTAAAGCTTCATTCCTCAAACTGAAAACTCCATCAATTATATTTCTTAAAGATTCTGGCATTCCGATGATTAATTGCTGGCATCCTTCCCTCCTGAAAGTGAGGACTTTTCTTTCAGCAAAACTTTTGGATTTTTATGAAAAACTAATTCCCTTAGCTCATCGAAATAAGTGCCTTTCGCTTTCCATTTCCACAAGTGAATTCTTAAAGGTAATATTCAAATGAGGAAGAGAAAGCAAGCCTTCTCACGATTCGGAAATGCGCTTATTTTTAACATAAAAAGGCACATAGTAGAACAGCTCCGGAAAAATAAAGCGGATAAGTTGTATGTGGGATTCGCATGAATTCATGCAGAATTCATATTTTTCTAACTCTGGGGGTTCCGAAGTTATTATGTCCACCACTCAAAGAAAGTTTTTTTTGCTATTTGAAACAGGGATTCATAATTTATGCAGAGCACACTTATTTCGAATGCTCAAACTAAAAAATTTTTTTAAACAATACTTTGCAGACGGAAATGGAATATTGATAATATTTTAGCCTTATTTTTTATTTTTTTGCATTACTATTACATAACTTTACCCCAAATCTATTAACTTAACTTTACATTCCCCACACAACTCTTATAATATAACTTTGCATATCATTTTTAATTTACTAAAATTTATTTTCATAATTACTTTTATTTCAGCTTCTCTTTTTTAAATAAATCCCGCTCAATTTTTGATTTTTCTTCAGAGGCGATTTCAAAAATTTCGGAGAGTGAAAATATTCATGAAATTTAAATAAATAATTCTAAAAAGAATTTCTCATAAAACTCTAAATTTTGTGATGAATATTATTAAGTTGATTTCACTAAAATTGTAAAATAAAAACTCAAGTAAGTCCTTACAAGTAAACTAAACTAATATCAAACTTATTATTTTGAGTTTGAAGAAGGAAAAAATAACTACTTAGATTTTGGCTTGAAAATAAAAAAGAATGTCAAGTATGCTTAAGGGGATACATGACAATAATTATAAAATTTATTATTTATCCCTTCAAAAAATATTTTTTCAGCCCAAGATAATCTTTCGAATCACATTTAAAAGCGGACAGTTAAAAATATGGCCCAACATAAAATTCTTTCATATTAATATTTTTTGGGACATGTGTATGCTACTTTAAATAAATAAATGATGTTTTTAAAACAATTTATTGTCCTATTTCTAACAAAACATAATATTTTTAAATAATCAATAATTCAAAAAACAGCTACACTGTAAAAACATTCCGGATCAAAAAACGGCATAAATTACCTGCTCTTTGGAACCCAATATAAAGTACTGGAATTCATTTTTACTCTAAAATATTATACCATACTTTTTACAGAAACATTTATTTAATTTAAGTTATCATTTAGTGATTTTACGGTAATTATTACTGTAATAAATACGGCAGATCAGATTTTTTGTTCCTTAAAATCTTACGGTTAAAATGAATTTTATGGTAAAAAATCCTGCCACTTTGGATTGCGGTACATTTAACAGGAATTTGATTGAATATTTTGTAAAGTGTACACACAATCAAGTTTTTAATTTTTTCTGCTTAAAATACTGTTTTTTTTAAATGCATTTTATTTTCATTTTATTTTCAAAAATTCAACACTACTATAATAAGTTGATTTATTATAAGCAAAACTAAATGTTCACTGCTATTATTTAATATTCTATGCATCATCTCTAAATCAAAAGAAAACATAATGATGCACGAAAAAAAGCAATATTTAAGAGATGAATATTCTCTAAAAATGAAACTGAAATCCAATATTACATATCTTTAACAAAAGATCAAAAAAAAAATTTGATTCTACATATTAAAACCTATATAAAGAAATATCAGACCAATTAATAAAGTGATTTTTCAGTTAAATTAGGTATCAAATTCTTATTTTTTCTTAGAAATACTGCCTCATATTACGTTATTTTCTTTTCTTGAGTAGAATATAATAATGTTTGACGAAGAAGAAAAATTTTGTAATTAGTAAGGGAATGCAATACTTTTTCTAACTTTGCAAAATTTATCAGTTTTAGGGAATATTGCTTTTCTTACTTTTTCTCTTGTTTAGTCCATTTTTATTTTATACCTCAGAAGGAATGATTCTTATATTTAATTAGTTATCGTTAAGATAGTTTTAGCTATTCATTTGTTAAACATTTTTAATTCAACTAATGCCATTTTTTAGGATGTTTGAACTTAAATAACAGGCTAATTACGTAACCTTAATGATTAAGATAATTGAAAAATGAAGAAAAGTGTAAATCTAAATAAACTTTGAAAAAAATAATATTTTTTATTCAAACTAAATTATGTTTAATACTAATTAAAGGCATTAAAAAATGTCAAGATGTTCTTTAAAAATGATTCTATCGCAGAAAATTGCATATGTTTCGTGAAAGAATAATAATGTGTTTATGAAATATAGAAATTTCACATGTGTTTAAAAAAATAACCCATTTTACGAAAGCTGTAACGTTTGGATACTATTACGGATTTATTGCAGATTTTTGATTATTGCAGATCAGTTATAAGAAGATACATAAATAATTTATGCCTTACAGGCTCACGGAGAAAAAGAATTCTATCAAAATTACTGTATTTTATAGTAATGACTTTCCCAATACAAAAATAATTCTAGTAAATAAAAATAAAATATGCATTAGTTAAATTATTCAGTTTGTAATTTGTTCGTTTAAATTGTAACGGTTTACCAGGAATTTTGGTTTTTAAAATTATAGTTAATTGTATTACAGCACATTTAGAAAGAATTCTAAAACAGAAAAACAAATTTCACCAAATAAACGGTTTTTATGCCATGCTTTAAGGCATCATGAAAAAATTACACCACATTTACCAAATGTTGTCACATTTAAAAAAAAAACCATTAAAAGTTTTACTAAAATCCTTACCAAAGCCCTTCGGTAAAAAATACCACGTCTTTTGGTGTTCCCATTGAGTCAGAAACATTGTAAATTTTACCACATTCTGGTAGTTTTGACATTACTTTTTTTCATTGTTAAAATAATGAATTTCTTGTTCTTATTAAAATTATTAAAAAAAATATTTGAATTAGAATATAGGCAAAACTTTATTAAAATAAATATTTTGGCATTCTCCCTATGGTAAAGTCCTCGACGTCATATAGTAAAGCCGTAAAAGTCGTCGTCGTTGTTCTGGGTATTCAACTTATCATTGCATTTTTTTTGCTGCGCAAAAACCATAAGACGTAAGAACTTGAAATTAGGAAGGTTCGTAAAAGATGTACAGGAAAAACCATATTAGAAATAATTTAATATTCGATAATTAAATTGAGAATTATTAACTGTTAAACTTGTAGGAAAAATCACCACGTGTTCAGCTTTACAAACCACTGGAATGTAAATAATGAGTTGAAATTAGACATGCTGAAAAGGCTATATTTATTTGTGAACATAACAGGATTTTTTTTGTTTTGAAGCTTCAATTTGTTTGAAAACTATTGCAATTTTAAGTGATTTAGTTTTGCTTAATGTTACATTTTTCTGAGCAAAAGCCACTAAGCTTAGAAAATTAGATTCAATTATTAGTGTTAATTCGAGAATTATCAACTGTTAAATCTGAAATAAAAGAAGAATAAATAAACTCTTATCTGATATATTGCCCGCTGGAAAGCAACTACAAAGTGTAAGTTTGATCTGTTTAAAAGAGATTCATTTTTAATTATAAAATTAACGCAAATGTGTTTTGCGAAATTCCAATTTGTTTGATAGTTACTGCAATTTTAAATGTTTTTTTAATGTTTTTTGATTTGTTTTAAGTAATGGTTATTAATAGAGCCCGGATTTTGATGACCTAAAAAATCTCAATTAATGCCCTTAAAAAGTGCAAAAAATGCCCTTTAAAAGTGCAAAAAATGCCCTTAAAAAATGCCCTTAAAATGCGAAAATTGCGCTAAAAACACCTTATGACATGACTTAAATAAAGTAAAAATATTGAACTAAAACAATTATTTACTTTTTTAAATTATTATGAGTCATTTCAAAAAATATAAAGCAATACAGTACTTGTTCTACGTTCATTAAAGTTTGAAAAATATGTTTTATATCCTAAAATAACAAAAAAAAAGGAAAATATATTGACTCCAAAACATTTTCATTTTGTATAGAAACTTTAATGAATATAACAACTTCCATCTCATAATATTACTAAATATCAGAAATACATTGGATCATTAAATTTTTTTTTTAATATTTTGAAATGTAAACAAGCGTTTCTTGTCTGAAAGTTAATTTTTATACCTAAAGAAGCTTCTTTCAACGTCTACTGATGTTATTAGTGCGTACTTGAAAAAGACGGTCTCACTTACTGACAATTCTTCTTCAATTTGAAAAGATGTTTCTTCACCTGTTAATATCCTAGAGATTTTCTTCATTGTTTGGAAGCCAGTGTAGTAATGAAAAATGATAAAAAATAATAAAAATTGGAAAAAATTAACAAAAAATTTAAAAAATGCTTTAAAATGCAAAATATGCCCCAAAATTTAAAGAAAAATGCCCTATAAATCTAAAAAAATGCTCTAAAGGACAAAAAATGCAAAAAAATGCAAATGTCATCAAATTCCGGGCCTTAATCATTACTATACAATTCGGTAATTTCCCAGACTTTAGATTTTTGTTAGAATTTTTTTCACAATATTCATTCTTAAGATCCGTAATAGTATTTAAAGATTTCAACTTGAGCAAAATGGGTTATTTTTTTTTAACACATGTGAAATTTCTATATTTCAGATATACATTTTTCTTCTTTCACAACAAGCATTCTGATTGCATGAAACCTCAAAATGATATTAACGTTTAATCGTACTGTCTGCCTAAAAAAATAACAAGTTAAACTTAAAAAATGCTTATTTTATAATAGAAAAAAAAGCATAAACAAACTCAATTTTCTATGACTGAGTTAGTTATATAATTGCTCTCTAAACGATGTTTAATCGAAAGCAATACGTAAATCCATAGAATTGTATTAGTTCTCAATTGAAAAATCAATAAAGAACTAGAAAGGTGAATCTCTTACATCGGTTTCCGATCGGCATGATAAATGACTTACGATTGACTAAGATTTCTTTTTTTATCACATTAGAAATTTTCAGAATTCTTTTGTGAAAAGAATTCTTTTTTTCATCCAGCTTTGAAAAAGTTTTTTAAAAGTTTAATAACGTATTCATTTTTTGATAAAGTGGCTCATTTGAAATTAAAAAGAAATATATTCCTTTCAATAAAATTTTAAAGCATATATCACTTTTATTAAATTGATTTTTGCTTAGATTAAAATGTTGAATAATTTTCATTTTCAGGGGATTTATTGTATTATTGTTAGAGTTTTATTGTTTGTTTACAGTGAACTTTACTGCTTGTTTACAGCGACGAATTCTGTTGAAATCAGCACAAAGTGTATTTAAATTTCATTAAAACTTTGAAAAAAAAAACTTAGATAATAAAAACTATTCAAATTCTTCTTAATCCATTGTTTTCATTAAAATTTTCTCAAATCTCATTAATTAAGAAATAAAAAAATAGTAACATAATAATAATTTGCGCGGAAAAATTAACAGGAATACAATAAATAAATAATAAAAGAATAATTAAAAAAATTATAATTAAATATAATAAATAAAAAAAAGAAAATAAAAAACTCGCACAAAAGTTGTGATAAAATTTACTTTAAGTTTTTATTTTTAACTTATGCACTTGAGCATATATTGAGAAAAAAAAGTATGGTAAAAAAAAACCAGAATGCAATAAAATTTACCGTGTTTTTGGCTCTATGGGAAAACCAAAATCAAGGTGATTTTTACCTAAGCACTTTGGTAAAAATTTTGTTTTGAAATTAACTAGAAAATATGGTTTTTTTTACCATATAAATGTTTTTTTTACCACATGCTTAATAGAAAATGAGATAATCTTCAGTAACATTTGGAAATTTTTAATGATACTTTAAAGCATGCCATAAAAACCATTCATTTTATTTTAGAACTGTCGTTGAACAGCTGACCATATTCTTTTATGACTAATTATTTAAGTCATAATTATTAGTCATAATTGAAGTTTATGACTAATAATGTTTAACTCCATACCCTTGTAATTTTGAACCCAATCCAAAAAACAAAGAAACTCTTCGATCAAGTATTGGGAGAAATTTGCCTTCATCAAAGACTTTTTGATGGAACTCACCGGAATTTTGCGTTACTTGGTGAGGAAAACCACGAAAACCTACCGTGGTTAGCCTGAAATAAAAGGGACTCTAACCCATGATCCGTCCACCACTGAGGATATCTTACGTCAGCAATGTGGACTGCGCAAACAGAGTGCGGAATTCGCAGTAACTATCCGTCGTTGTGTCCACCTCATCGAAATGCAAACTCTCTATCCCCTGAGCCACCGCGACTCTAAACAATTCATTTGGTAAATATTATTTTTCAGTTTTGTAATAATCACTAATGTGTTGTTTTAATGTTGGTGGAAGATTAACAAGATTAGCTGGATTCAAATTTAGTAGAATGAATACAAATTTTTTTTTCAATAATTCAAGATTTTACTTTTCAGTTTGATATATTTAACTGCGCTAGACTTTTAATCATGAGAAAAAATCCAGTACAGTAATTTTTAAAACCAAAATTGTTCGGTAAACATTTGAAATAAGAACGAAAAAAATTACCAAATGAATGATTTAAATACGGTTATAAACAAAATATACATTTTTTTTTTTAATTATCTAGAGTTAAGTTTTTATTTCATTTTACAAGACTTTTCATTGCCAAACACTGCCGTAATTTTCCCAGATATTTTTCCTCCGCCTCGAAACAGTAAATTTAAATTATTCATTTAATAATACTTTTCAAAATTTAGCATTATTTGCATTTAAAATAATTGAATCCATCAAAATTAAATTTTCTATGATATCTTAAATAATTTGCTGTGATCGTGTAGCAAAATCTACCGCTTTAACTATTAAGTACTAGTTATCAATACCTTAGCAAGAAATTGACTAATTGATAAATGAAGCACATTATTCACGAAAGATCATAATGAGAAAATAGCTTCATAAGCACACTGGCGAGAAACAAAACTATCGATTAAACATTTATTAGGCACAAATAAGACCTAATGAATCTTAAACAAAACACATAAATGATTACGAATCCTTACTTTTAAGAATTTAGCGAGATTTCTTTATGAAACACAATCACCAAAAGTCGGTCAAACTTGAGGGAACAACATTAAAATAAATGGTTGAAGTTTGAATCATTTGTCTTCTTTTCGAAGATAATAATGCTTAGGAATGAAGATAGAGGTAGATTTTCCAACACCTCAGGCTCTGTTTTGGGACCTTATGAGAAAAATAATGTAACTTGAGAGGAAAGTAATTAAGCGTCGTGCGTACTCATCAAACATATCTCCACTCATTATTTATTTTGGTAATAGACTAGTTAAAATTAATTGCAGATAGTTTTGAATACAATTCCTCATAAGGAGAATAGTTAATATAGTATTACCTTGAAAAAGTACTGAAACTAACTTAATTAATTTCATATTTTTAAGCATAATCACAATGAGTAACAATTACTTCAGAAGTTATAACTGTTATGAAACGTTTGGGGGCACTATAATGGTAAGAGATATTTTTTAAATGTCTATGGAAGAGTTTTTATTGAAATAAGATTCTCATACAAGTAATAATATGTTTCTTTGCATCATGCTGTTTTTCGATGGAAGCACCGGTAACTTAAAAACGACACATCTGGAAACAATACTTTAGAGTTGTTTCATCCACTTTGGGAAAAGCGTAGTTTATCATTAGGCTCCCAAAGCCTTAGTAATCTTAATCTTAAGATTACTAAGTTTACATCAAGTTTCAACTTAGCTTAGACTCTCAACCAGCATCGTAGGCTTAGTACCCTGTCTGTGCTCCAAAAGTGGCGTGCTTCTCTTTCAACCAGGGATGCAGGTTCAAATGCCAGACATTACTGGTCGATGTAAATTCTGTTCCCTGCTCACAATGATCACAGAGCTGATATAAAATATGCATATCTGGCGCGAGGACAAGATCACAACTTTGCAACTTTTAAAGAGAGAAAAAAATTTCACCCATGAAAAAATCTGTTGTGACTACAAATTTCTTCGTGATTTTTGCGGAGACAACTTGCTCTAGTAGGCTTAAAAAAACCCGCTGAAGTTACGGTTTTGATTCGTAAGTTATACAGAACCGCACAACCAGCCTAGCTGACGGTTTAAAAAAACCGTAAATTTTACGCGATATTTTTAGAGTGTAGAAAATTTTAAAGCGCGCTGAATAGTTTTATTCTTTTAATTTCACAGAAAACTGAGTATGGTTTTTAACTAAACCATATTATAATAATTCTTAAATTACAAAACAAGGCGATATGGTTCTTCTTAAACTGAAACTTAGTTCAATTATACACCTGATTACTGTTGCAGCAAATTTCACAACGTAAGATTTTATAGATAAAGCATTTTGACAGTTATTAGGAAAGGCTTGGTAAAACATAATGATAAGTTACATTTTCATATAGTACGAATTCCACGAATTGAATCGTAATATTCATCAAATTTGTGTAATCTTAAAATGGTGCTTGGTTAAAACATAATTGCACTTAACAAATTTCATTACTCGATTCTATAGTTGAGCTTAAACATAGTTAAATTTTACACTTTATTAAGATTGCAGGAAACTTATTTTGTATTATTTTTCATGGCATTTACATTATGATTCAACCTTGAACAGATTTTTCTGCGAGTATTGCCAATTATATATTTTTTTTGTGTTACACTATCAAAAATGGCTTCTCAAGATTGAACAAAAATGAACCAATATTGCACCGAAACTAATAGTCTAATTTGCAAAACCCATATATTAAAAAATTGATATAGACACACAATGGAAATAGACTTACACCCATTTTTGAGCAAAATGCATGGACTGAGAAGGGAGAAAAGTGTGAGAGAGATGTTCGTTGGCTGCCTGCAATATTCAAACCAAGGACCTCCGGTCTCGCAATAGGCAATAGTATGGGGCAGTTAGGAAGCTTTATATAAGCTGCCGCTGCAACAATACATGATGACATGCCTGTTACTCATTAAAAAGTTTCGAAAGTATTTGCGAAAATAGTTTCGATTGTAACGTTTAATACCACGCAGAAATATTTCAATATCTGACAATAATTATCTCTATTTAGTGCAAGATTTAATGCACAAACTTAACAAAATACAGCATTAAAAATAATTAAACTGTAATAATTTAAAACAAAATTCTCTTTAAAAGTGATATAAACTTTAAAATGCGTTATTCCAATTAAATTAAAACCTAGTTCCAAATTCTTACAATAATTCTCTGAAAACGATAAATATCCATTTCTACGAAATCGAATTTTCCAATAACGTACCTATGATCTAAAGTCTATTCAGCGATTATATTTTCACATGAAAAAAAAAAAGGAAGAAACATCAACAAATCAATAATATATAAACACTTTCAAGTCTTCTGAAAATCTCAGGAAGGACGAGGGAAAAAAAAAAAAAAAAAAAAAAAAGGCAACTTCTTTGACGTAATAAAGAATGCGAAAATTTGATATCGAATTTCTTACACGATAGGAAAACTCCCAGCCAATCACAAGTCATTCATCACTCCAATCGGAAACCGATATAAGCGATTCACTTTTGAATGCCTTTTCTATTTCTGTTTCGCATTCGAAATGATTTCGATTCCAATAGTATATATATACTACTCCTATTATATATCGTTTCGAGAATGATTATGCGACAAAGATCACGAAAAGGTTTAAGTCGATTGAACTGGTTTTAATGGTTGATCGCTAAGAACTTTTCTTTTAAAGATTAATATTGTAAATTTTGACAGACAGGGTCAAGGAGTAAATTTCTGATTGAATATTGGTAATCAAATAAAAACAATAAATTATACAAAAATAAAAAAAATAAACGAAGAGCCTACTAAAACAGAAAATATGGGGGTCATACCGTTTGCGGAATCTTGAGAATTTTTGGCATTGCTACTTATTAATATAAAATTTGTGTCAGAGTTAATATTCACTCATATTTATCGATTCCTATTCTTCGACTTTCTTTTCCTATTATAACTTCTTTTTTTAGATACTAAAAGAATGCAAATAATTTTTAAACAAAATGGACAAAAGTTCTTTTAACAAAATGCGCTAAAAAGCAGCAGAAATTTCAAAAAAAGAGAGAATAAAAATAGAAATAAAGGAAGCGAAGGAAATAAAACTAAAACTAAAAATATGACCACTGAAGCCGACGTCTTCAGGGGGTACCGGCCCCAGTGGACATAAAACAAAACCTTTTTTATTGAGGGAGATGGCAAAAGCCTAAAAAAACTCCCTCAGTACCCCGAAGGTTTTGTATAAAAGTCCAGGAGAAAAAAACATGTAAGACATAGAACTAATTCAGAAAAGAACTCATACAAATTCATCAGAAAATAAAAATCATCAGAAAATAAAAACTCACATCACGGTCAGACGGCAAACTCACAAGCAAACCAAATGAAATGGAAACACTTAAATCAAAGGAAAACTTTATACAAAACCTTCGGGGTACTGAAGGAGTTTTTTTAGGCTTTTGCCATCTCCCTCAATAGAAAAGGTTTTGTTTTATGGCTACTGGGGCCGGTACCCCCTGAAGACGTCGGCTTCAGTGGTCATATTTTTAATTTTAGTTTTATTTCCTTCGCTTCCTTTATTTCTATTTTTATTCTTTTTTTAGACTTTTTTGAAGTTGAAAATGAATTATCACTTAAACTTCAGTGCTAATTCAGAGGAGGAAAAGTAATTTCAAAATTTCATTATATTTATTGTGGAGTAGATATATATACACTTTATTGTAACGAAACGTTTATCATATTATATTTAGTTAACGTTAGAGTGATACAACGTTATACAGAACACATTTATAATGTGAAATCTATCTCAGAGGCCAACAAGCAGTTTTGTAAAAAGGCAAACAAAATTGAAAGTTTAAGAACAGTTTTTTTAAAAAAAGAAAAGATAAACGTAAGAAATACTATACAGAAAAGTTTGTCTGCATAGCTAAAAGAGAAACTGTATCTCAGTACATCCCAATAAAAAAATTTATTTGGACATACTGCACTATTTTTTAAGGGAAAAACCCTATATACTAGCGGTACCAGAAAAATATGAAGTTTTTAAACTTTTCACACATCGAGGAAAAGTGTTTGGTCAAAACTTCTAGAATATGGTATAATTTGCTGTCTTTCTGACAGCAGAGACGCACCAAAAAGCTTCAAAAATTTTGACGAAAGCGACTTGCTAACTATTTTGGTACAATTGATAATAAAATATGGTTTATAATACAGAAAAAAGGGTAAAAATTGATAAGTTTTTCATGATGATTTAGAGCATGTCATAGAAGCCATTTATTTGGTTATATTTACTTTTAATTTTTTTTTATGAATGTGTAGTAATAAGAAATATAAATTTTAATACTAGAATTTCCAGTAAACTGCTACCATATGAATGGAAAAATTACCATATCAATGATTTAAGTGCCGAATAATTTGGGTTTTATTAACAAAATTGTGTTACTTTTTTTAACCAAAAATGCCATTATCATACAGTAAGGTTTTACAAGAATATTTTATTCCGTGCACAGATTAAAAAAATCAATCAAAAAATAATTAAAATAAATCATTCCATGACACCAGTAGACATATGTAACATGCCTATGTAGAGAAATAAAGTGAAAAATTATGTAGTGAAATATAGTGAAAAATTTTATTATGAGCCAGTGGCTGGTATCATAAAAGTGCATTTTAAATAATGGTCAGTTTTAAAAACTTTTCGCCACTTCTTCAGAAATTGAAAAGTTATTTAGTTAGTGGCTGGTATCATAAAAGTGCATTTTAAATAATGGTCAGTTTTAAAAACTTTTCGCCACTTCTTCAGAAATTGAAAAGTTATTTAGTTAGTGGCTGGTATCATAAAAGTGCATTTTAAATAATGGTCAATTTTAAAAACATTTCGCCACTTCTTCAGAAATTGAAAAGTCAAAAAAGTTTTTTTTTTTAAAAAAACTATAAATATTATTGATATTAATAGATTTTAATAGTTAAATTCTTTCGAAAAAATTTAACTATTATATATTTCGAAGCATATATTTCGAAAGAATTTAACTATTAATTGATATTAATAGTTAAATTCTTTCGAAGCTATTCTCGTAATATGATAAACAATTTTTTTAAAGCAATGAAAAACTATTCTGATCTCATACAATAGGTTAATGTGAAAGTTAAGTAAACATTTTAAACCAACAAATTTTAAGGTTTCAGTTTTTGATTCAATAGCGCAACTAAACAATTTATTTTTATTACGAAGCATAAAATGTATTTAATAACAAACAAATCTTAAATAATTGTGTTCATAATAGTGAAATTATGTTAATTAGACTGATTACTTTCATATATTATAAATAAATATAATATATGAATATGACATAATACATACATGACATAAATTGAACTCAATGTCTTGAAATTTTGAACCAATGTTAAATAAATTGATTTACAATGAAATACATGCAACTGACGTAGTGTGGGTACATAAATCCTAATTGGTTGCTGAAGCGCGGTATTTATTTACGAAATAAACTCTTCTTTCCATTATATTTCGAGTAAGCTAAGCCCGTCAAGTATCAATTCTCTTAAGTGACACATTCTATATTCTCTTACAATGATTTTTTTTCAGAAATATTACTTGACAATATATTATTCAATTATATATTTTTTACAAATACAGACACGATGTAAAACATAAACAAACATCAAAGTTTCCAGGTGCACAAAACAAAAATATATCACGTTTGCAGTGAAGTATATAAACAAATAGAAAAAAGCTAAGTTAAGTAAAAGACGTAGACAAGAAATAATTATATTTCAGCAAATTTGATGTGCGATGCGGCGTTGTATTTAATTAACTTCCAGTTAATTATTATTCCAACTTATGTGGAGAGACTTAGATTAACTTTAATACACCATTTTGCTTATGAAGGATTCGCTGACACTGACGTCATGGGTCATAAGTGTGGTTATTTGTAATTTTCTTCTTCTTAAAGTGCAAGTACCCGATTCTATCGTAATAAAATAATTTTGAAGATTAAAAATTCATGAAAGAGTGATCTGGTGTTAAACGAAAATATAAAAAGTATAATTAAAAAAATAAACTGAAATAAAATATTCAAAAGCTACAAAAGAAAAAAAAAAGATTCAGAAATCTTTTATAATTTTATCTACATATCTATTTTCAACTTGGAACGAAAACTCACCAAAACATTTTAATAACTGTTATCGCCAGATGTTTATGTTTAAAAAAAATCAAAACAGACTCAACAAAACAAGAACAAGTTAAAAAAAAAAAAAAAAAAAGAAAAAAAAAAGTGGTGATCAGCTGGTGAGTGATAGATGTTTTTACCGCTGGCTGGTAGTGAACCCTAATTTTGAACCATAATATGCATGATGATAAATGTGAATATAATACTTGTATTAAATGCAAAATATTTTAAAAGTTTAATTGCTTTAAAAGGAAATAAATTCTTTTAAAAACTACTGAATCAAATTTAATTCATTTAAAAATTTCCAAGTTGGTTAATTTTCCTCAATAAATAAATTCACGTAATTTTATAATCACGTAATTTAAATATAGCTTTAATCACATTATTTAAACATTTTAGCCACTTAATTATTACTTTTTCTTTTAAATTAATTCTCTAATTCTCGTTAGTCAAACTTCCCTTTATAATGCGCCAAACCACCCTGAAGTAGAGATATTTATCATTTTTTTCACATTTTTTAGAAATCCTCTTTGAATTAATAGTTTATAAGTAAATAATAACATTTCAAATAAATGACAAATGTTATGAAGAATTAAAAAAAAATCATGTAGATAAATTTACAGCTTAATGCGAGTTTTTCAATTGATTGATCAATCGAAACATAGATCCTAAACTAGTTTATCAATTCAAATTATTACTTTTCAACGAGAATCGTGGTAATTTGAAGAATATTTTCTCCAAAAACTATATTTTACCCCTATATAATTGTAAAAATCATTATTTATGAAGTGAATACGAATAACAAAAACGATCTTCATTATATTTTCGTTCATTATTTATTTTAAAAATTCTAAAAATATTTTAGGCATTTTTTTTGTTTTTGAAATAAATTCCTAAGTATTTTTTTATATTTAAAACCTGAATTTTGAGTTGAATACTCTAACTAACTAAATATATAAACACTGGTATATCAACGAAGCCGAAATTACTTAAAACAAATGTCTCATCTTATTTAATGTCTTAATTAAGGCAAATGTAATAATTTATTCAAACAAAATGCTGATGAATTTTATAATTTTTAATCGTGTTTCACAACGAAAATCTTTTTAGTTGTTTATAAACCTCTATTAGTCTCGGGTTTCATGAAAATCATTTTTTACTATTTTTTTAAGAAAATTGCGTTTCAGACTTTACTACTGTCTATCTATCCAAAGAACAGTCTCGGAGGAGAATTATTCCTTCACAGAGTCTCGGGCTGTGTGCTGCCATGAAAAAAAGGTAAGGAATGTCTCAAAATGAAAAGATTTTGATACTTATTCCGATAGCTCGAGTCAGATAGCTCCCTAAATATTTACCTACCCCTAATTTAAATAGTTTTACCTCACGGACAGAATCACTGACAGTTGTTTAGACTACTGTCGAAGGTAGTATGATAAAAAGAAGATAAAGTGTAAATAAAAGAAGAAAAAATGAAACTAAAGAAATCAAACTAATAAATTACCAAAGAATGCAATTAACAAATCAGTGAAACAACGAATTAAAAGAAACGGAGGATAAATACTGTTACGAAACAATGAATGAGCGAATTTTTAATTACTAAAAAAACATAAGAAAACAGAGCAAACAATTGTTTCATCAATGAGTGTGTGGATTAGCAAGTGCTAGCTTATATATAGCGAATCAGCGAGTATTAGTTTATATATAAATAAAAAATAGTTATAAACAACAAATTATAAGCCTACGATGTGTCATAGGCTTATAATTTGTTACATACCGCAACTTCCGCAATTTCTTACACACAGTTTATCTATTTTTTATTACACAGAGAAAAGAATTCTGATTAAATTACCATACTGTATGGTAATGGCCTGTTTAATAAAAGAAAAACACAATTCTGGTAATAAAAACAAAATGTAGGGTATTTAAACGATTCATTTGATAATTTTTCCCTTCTTGTGGTAAAATTTTTACGGAAAATTCTAGGTTTCAAAACTGCACTTCTTATTAACGTGCATTTAGTAAAAAATACAAAACTGAAAAATAAATTTAACCGAATAAACGGTTTTTATGCCAATCTAAAAGGATCATAATAAAACTACCAAATTTCACTACATTTACCAAATTTTATCCCATATTATAAAACGATATTTTATTGTTAATTTTACCAGAACCATTATCAAAGATGTTCAGCAAAAATTATCGAGCTTTTTGGTGTTCCATAGAACCAGAAACACGGTTTGATAGTTTCTACCATGCTTTTTTTTCCTCGGTGTATTTTGTGATAATGTTGGAATTTATAATTTGGAAAAATATCCGTGCACCTTACCTCTGTTATGAGCAAAATAGTTTAATAACTAACTTGCATTTCAAATTGTTTATTTTTTTAAAAGATATTTTTAGTAACGGATATAATTCTAACCTGCAAGGAATAATATAAAAAAGCTCACTTTCAATTTTCATATTTTAAACCAAAATCTATTGTTGCATAAAACTCTCGTCTTTCACTTACGCTTTTCAATTTATCAAAAATAAAACTGATTTTGAAGCACAGAAAACATCAAACATTCTTCTTTCAACGCCACTCTGTTTTTCAAAACACTTCAAAAGTATCAAAAATTCCCCTCTTTAAAGTAATTTGGCAAAAACACTTTCTTCAGACAGTCACTAAAAGTCGGTTAAGGAGTGTGAGAAGCATTAAAATAAATGGTTTGCAGTTGAAATCATTTGTCTTTCTAAATACTGAAAAGGAGAAGACGCCAAAGGAGAATTTCTAACACTTGAAGGACTACCAATTAGGTTTGGTCCCATGAGAAAAATAATGTGAGCGAAATGTAATTAACCACATATAATTGTCATCGAACACTTGACTCATTATTTATTCGGAACACATGGAAGACTGAAAAGTTGATACCACAAGATTGTTGTATTTAAATAACTTTGGAAATCGTGATTGATGATCTTTGATTTGACCGAGTCGTATTTTAAGACGAGAATGCTTTAAGAGTAGATTAATTTGAGATTAGATTGATTTGGATTCGATTTCTTTACTGTTCGATATCTTTAATAAAAATTTAGTGTTAACTTGCTATCTCATGTAACTCCAACTCGCATAGAAAGTATTATAGGCCAATAACACTCTACAGTAACATATAGAGTTTTGAATAAAAGTAATTTCTAGTATGAGACAATGAAATGTGAATGTTTTTTTATTTGCGACGACGTAGGTATTTAAACACGAGGTTTACGTTTTTGCATTTAAAACGTTACCAGTTACGTTTCCAGTTTTGTGAGAGGGCATTTGTTAGTTTTAAACTTATATGGCAATTACTGATCAACAAATTTACTTTCGGAACTTGCAATTGCAACTTTCTATAAGAACTAGTGAAAAAATGTATTTTTTATTTTTTTTGCTTAATATCTCTTAATATAATAAACGTTTTTTATAATTCTAAATGTTTTAGATGGTTAAACCTTTACTTCAAATGAGGAGGTCAAAAATTACCTGGATCAGTTTATTGCTAGCAAAGAGCAGAAATTTTATGAGCGTAAAATCATGCTATTGACAAAAAAACGCATAAGATATTAGACCAGAATGGAGAATCTATATTTTAAGAAACTTTTTATTCCCAATAAAAAAAATTTCATTTTCACAGTAAACAAAAAACGAAATTACTTTTGGAACAGCTTAATAGAAGAAAAATAACTGAAATACAATTCCTAATTACAATGTAGGGCTTATCTGCATCCAAAGTAGCTGCTCTGCTTTTTCCTTCAATTTGTTAAAGACAAGATTAAAAAATATTTTCTATTATAAGCTCTAGAAATTGCTCAATAAAATTTGACACATGGCAAGTCTAAGATGAAAAAAGTATGTTGTACGAAATTAATAAAATGGATAAGTTTAAAAAATTCTACATTTCAACCTGAATAACTTTTTCAATTATTTCAAACTGGTTAATTTTAACACTGTGCATATTATTTCCAATTGTTTACATTCCAGTTCCACTTAATTTTAGAAAAAAAACTACAGACGTTAATTACCATAGACAATATATCACGCGTGAACGATAAAACTTGCTAATTCTTCAGACGGGTAAGTTATATTTTGTGAATACTTCCAGGTTTGAAAGGTCAAATACCAGGTTGTTTTGTCTCACAACAATACTCGCAATTGCTTTGCTGCATTTCCTTCATAGAGAATTCTGAAATATCTATACTAATAGTAATATAAATACATGACCATTTGTTTATGCCTGAGATACTTTTAGTAATAAACGCACATTGTTGCCGAAAGATTTTTTTCTAAATAAATTCTCAATATCATTACCTGAATTTTTTTATTAATTTCTTAATGAAGTTATGACTACTTTCCCATAAAAAGGTGTTTTTTTTAATTAAAAAAAAAACAAAAAGCAATATAGTTAAATGAGAAAGTCCAAGTTACTAACGTAATCGGTCAATTGGTTTCTAAATTACAATTCTCTTCATAATTTTTTTTTAAAAAATCTTATTTTTAAGTTCATACTTCTCAAGGACGATTCGACTGGTGTTGAATTTTTTAAATAAAAACTGCATGGGTTAAAACTGTAAAAAACATTTCACAACCTACAGTTCAATATTATTTCTAAATTAAGTAATAAAAAATTCTAATAATTTTAACTTTTTTTACTTATTTAGAATTGAATATTTTTGGATAGGCAAGTTTTATAATTTTGTGCAAAGTTTTACTTGTATCACTTAAGTAGTTCAAAAAAGTATGGCAAAATACACTAAAAACAAAATATGGACTTTTTAACCGATTCCTATTAGGATCAAATTTTTAAATTTTTTCCTACCCCTCACATATTTTGACAATTAAATTTAAATTCATCGAAAAATTTATTGAATTCATTCAGAGAAAGTACGTTTTAGTAACTTATAAGATAAGTTAATAGCATATCAAAAATCTATCGTAATAATTCATCAGAAATAAAATTGCCATTCAAGGTTCTTCAACACTTCTAAGGTTCTACACTAAGTTTCTACTTCTTTGGAATTATATTTTAGTACATGAAAATCTATTCATTATATCAAAATTTATTTAGGTGATCTTTTTTTTTATTTTGCTCACTGAAATTAAAATTATTTTTAGCTCAGTAAAGAGTCTCAATCATCAAACCATCTTCCAAAATCTATATTTTATAAGGGCTTGTTTTAATGTTCAACTTAATTTTATTAGAATCATGTTATTTTGAAAACAAAGCTACTATGAAAGTAAATTAATCATATTTTTTCATGAATTTAAAATCAAAATATATTTACATAGTTACATTTTTAAAACAGAATCGGAGGCCAAGTTAGTCATATTGCTAATAATCTCGACTAGCAAAAATCTTTAAATGATATTTTTAAACTTTATATTGGTTTTAAATTTTTCCATAGAATTCTTTATTTAAAAAACAAATTCTTTCCGATAAATGCAGTATTTATTTAAAAAATATACATCGTAAAATATTTCATTTTTGAAGAATTTTTTATGTTTTTAAAACCTTTTGCGCGTAAAACGCTAATATTTACGTTCAGATTTCTTTTTATAATTGTAGACATTTATTTACAATTCCAGCGACCAATACATCTTTAAATGAAAATCTAAAAAAGAACTTTTTGCACGGATATTAGATCTGATATATTAAGCTTAGTTTCTCATGAAAATAACTCCGTTGTTTATTTTTTAATGTATTTTTATTTAAATAAATAAAGAATCTGTCGTAAAATAACTGTTTAATGAAACAAAAGAATCTTAATTAAACTATCAAAGTACAATTTAATTGTATGAAAATTATAAACAACATAAAAAAATAGCTAAATCAACAAGTTTTTTTAAATTAGGCATTTAAATAAGATTAATATCCGATAAAGTAAAAATAAGAAAAAATTTTGAAAAATTTATTTTCTTTTCATTTTTATTGTTTTAAAAACTATGCTTAAATGTTTTGATACTTTTTTATGTTACATTTTTAATTAAAGATAATGGTTTGCATTATTCGCAAAGAAGAATATTTGATTTTCAAGAAAATGTTGGAAAAAAACATTAATAAAACAATAACAATAAAAATTTTTAGTTTTCTTTCAATACTAAATTATTGAAGCAATTTATTTTTTAAAAACTTGTGATAAATACAAATAATGTTTTGATAAAATTAATTTCTGTTAAAATTGCAAGAATTATTTTTGTGGTTATTTCTAAAATTTCTTTTAATAAAAACATGCTCTTCTATCCTCAATTTGCGGCTAGCTCAGTCAACTCTTACCGACTCTCTTATTTTATGCATTTCTACAAAAGAATATTTTGACGGATTTAGCGTTATGGATGAAGTATATAAAGCAAAATCTACAGTATAATCCACAGCAAAAGTGCCATGACCGGAGATTTCTTTATACAGGCATGACCATACATACGCTTTACGGATGGAGTATGTCCAATCACATAATCTAAAGCAAAAGTGTCATAACTAGAAAATTCTTCACACAATTTAGACCGTAAGCGTTACGACTGGAGAAGGTTCGATCACATAATCTAGAGTAAAAGTTCCACAACACCGGAGATTTCCTTATAAAAACATGACTGTAAGCTTTACGGATATAGTATGTCCAATCACATAATCTAAAGCAAAAGTGCCATGACTAGAAAATTCTTCACACAACTTAGACCGTAAGCGTTACGACTGGCGTAGGTTCGATCACATAATCTAGAGTTAAAGTTCAACGACACCGGAGATTTCCTTATAAAAAATTGACTGTAAGCTTTACGGATATAGTATGTCCAATCACATAACCTAAAGCAAAAGTGCCATGACTAGAAAATTCTTCACACAACTTAGACCGTAAGCGTTACGACTGGTGTAGGTTCGATCACATAATTTAGAGTAAAAGTTCCACGACACCGGAGATTTCCTTATAAAAACATGACTGTAAACTTTACGGATATAGTATGTCCAATCAAATATACTAAAGCAAAAGTGCCATGACTAGAAAATTCTTCACACAACTTAGACCGTAAGCGTTACGACAGGAGTAGGTTCGGTCACATAATCTAGAGTAAAAAATCAACGACACCGGAGATTTTCTTACAAAAACATGACTGTAAGCTTTACGGATAGACTATGTCCAATCACATAAACTAGATCAATAATGCCACGACCAAAGAATTTTTCAAACAAATTAGATCGTAAGCGATACTATAGGCGCCAGCCGCATTAATATAATCTAGAGCCAAACAGATTTCTTTATACTAACTTGACCGTAAGCATTACGAAAAGCGTATGTCCAATTACATAATCTAGTATAAAAGTGAAATGATCCCAGACAGATCTTTCCAATCATAAATTTCACCCAAAGTATTAGGGCTGATAGCTAGGCAACACGATCCAGCTATTTGGCCATATATGCACCGAAGAGCCATTATATTATGACCACCCTCCATCTATAACAATGGGCTATAACCCGGTGGCTGGGGTAGTATGGTGTGGGCAATGTTTTAATGGGCCACATTAGGACCCATAACCCTCATAGAACAATCCCTGACGTCTGTAAGCAACTTGAACATAGTTGCAGACCAGGTTCACCCATTCATGGCAACAGTTTTTCCTGCGAGGGATGGTGTTTACCAACAGGATAATGCACAATGTCATAAGTGCCGAATCGTCATGGATTGGTTCGTGGAATATTCCAGGGACTTTAAAGTCATGTCTTGGCACCCAAATTCACCTGACCAATAGAGAATTTGTGGTCCTACTTGGAAAACGAAATTTGTGCTGCCACGCTACCCCCTCGCAATGTGAGGGAATTGCAGGACCAGTTGGTGAGCGCTTGATACCAGATACCTCAGACTACCTATCAACATCTTGTGGAATCAATGCCACGGCGGGTGCTAGCAGTTTTGAGGACTAAAGGTGGTCCTACATGTTTATTAGCAGGGTGGTCATAATGTAATGGCTCTTCGGTGTATATGAGAGAACCAAATTGTTAGTACTTACTTTCTTTCGAAAAATTAACACTTTTAGTTCATTTTCTAAAAGAGGATGCCATGCTGAAATGGTTAATTCACACCAAATGAACTTAATAATAAAATCTTCACTTGTAATTTATTCGTGTATTGAGCTGCGAAAATATTTACAAAATATGTTTAAGGAATGTATCTTTAAATGTAATTTTATGGCGATTTACTTATCTAAACTTTACCGTAGCATCTTTTATTTAAAAAAGTAATATAAATTTTTAATCTGGCTCTTGACATTAATCTAAATATTATAAATTTAGAATAGTGATAAACACTGTAGAGGCTGTTGGATGCGACAGCTGAGAGAGCATGAAAATCCGAGGTAGAAGGATCGAGGATTGGATCGAAGACCGAAGGTACGAGGATGAACCGGAATAGTTCCTACGCGGATGAACACCGGCGGAGGAGCACAACCGGCGGCCACGACTGGGAGTGAAGAGGCCGATGTCGAGTACTTAAGAGGATGACAGTTTGCCTTCGGGAGAGTTGTTGTTCAGCGTCCGAGACTTCGCCACGATATTTCGTTTTCTACCCGGTGACGCCCACCTGTAGTTTGAGATGTTTACAATCGAAAGTTAAAGTTTTAATTGATTTTTCTAACAATTTTTTAAATGTTTGTAACAAATAATCAGTTAATTGGAGTTTGTTAGTTTCTGGATGGTTTTGTTATCTTTGACTATTAAAGAGGATGTTTCATTGCATATAGTTTTATTTAACGTCTTACATTCCCATCACCGAAACATACATACAAACACAACAGCTGTATGTTAATCCTTATGAAAAAGCGTGAATATATAACTGCACAATTTTGAATGAATGCAAACCTATACGTTTTCGTAGTTGTTGTAAGTGCCACCATTTTTATAAGTGTATTGTATTTTTTTGTTTGTGCATAACATATTGTTTTTTATTTTTTTTTAAAAAAACTATTATATTTATAAGCGTATTTATTAAAGCTTTAATTTGGCATCAAATATTTTTTCTACTTTACAAAAATAACAAATTGAATTTATAATTTCGGGGTTTTCAGACAGCTACCAGACAGGAAATTTTTCAAAAGCAAATGCATGGAAAGTGAAGACAGGATATTTGCATCAAAAAAAGAAAATAAATAAAAATGAAGTTTTAAAAACTTATATTTGATAATCCATAATTAATGTATATTTCGTATGCTTACATATTGTGGTTTATTTAAATAATATTCAGAAAAAGAATTCTCAACTTTCTTCCCGGGAAACACTTGATTTTTAAAAAAATCGTAAAAAAATGTTATAATAAATAAACACATTTAAAGGAATTTGAAATAAATACCGAAAGATATAAATGAAATCTTGTATTTTTTTCTTTTGAGAAATTAAAATTTGCAAAGTTTTGTGTTTTTTAACATTTTTATTTATTGAAGAAACTAAGCAAAACCTAAACGAAATAATAGAGATAAATATGATATTTCTTTGCTGTCATTTATCCCATTTTACACTTGTTTAAAAATAAATATCAGTGGCCTAATAAACCTTCAGTGACACTTAATTTTTAAATATTTTTAATTTGAAAAATTACTATAGGAAAAAATTTAAATACCAATCAGATATAAATTTTTTTTTTAAAAAAAAAAAAGAAATTTTTATTATTTTTTCATTTTTGTTAACATTAATTCATGTATTTTTTATGATATTTTAGATAGAGAATAATTTTTTTATATTAAAATAAATTTTCGAAATTTTTAAATAAATTGAATAAATTTTCATTCAAATAAATTTTTAATTTAAATAAATTTTCATAAATATCCCTTTAATATAAGTAATTTTAGAAGCCTAGACAAACAGGAATTAAAAAACGAAGCACATTAAATCGAATATTGAAAGTTACAAGCGAATACATTCTATACAACAAAACCATAATAGATTATGATGTTTTTAACGCTATCTTCCTATTTAATGAACCACCTTTTTTCTCTAACAAATTAATTTTAGACAGCTAATATTTATTTCCAAATTTTTTCGATAATGTTGCATAGGTTCTCAAACCCAGAAATATCATACTGGGGGCGTTTCTCTAAAGAACAGTTTTGTCACGTGCTTCTGAGCAGGTCAAAATATGGAAGAGCCCCTAGCCGTGTACGAGCACATTTTCGGGCAGGACTCCTACGGACTCCAGTAACTCCAGTTTGTCTCAAAATTCATGAAATTTTCTGTTATATATAATGTTTTTAAATTTATACGTTTGGACAAAAATTAGACTAAAAATGTCCTTTGAAAAATCTGTTGCTTTAGGAGCAAAACTAATTTTTGATTTGATCTGAATAAGGCAAGATCAAGTATTCGTATAATAGTCACTCTAACTTTGCTCCCCATTGTTATTTATTCCTTTCTCATTTAAAACTTTTTTACACCATATACTTCTCCTTGAACAAGAAATTGAAACAATAAAAAATGGATGAGAGTACTTAGCAACATTATAGATAAAAAATAATAAAACCTCTTTCACGTCGTTTTAAAGTACATTTTCTAGAACTTGTCATTTTTGTAAAAGATATATAAAGTGCAATGCAAAGCTATTCATATACCTTCTAAAGAAAACTTTACCTGAAATCCATTTAGATGTCGTATTGGCTTTTAAAATAGATTCATGTCAACAAATCGATAAGATGTGGAGACGTATCTTTAATATTTGGAAAAAAATGTATTGAGTTTTGGAGAAAAAAACATTTTTTGAAGAATAGAGTATTTTGCTAGCAGGAAAAAAAAACATCTCGATATGGTATCGAATTCCTCAACCGTTGGAAAAATCTATCATATATCACAAGTCGTTCCTTCCCATTTTCACTAAAAAAAATCACAAAAATAATACTCATTTGATAGTTTATACGATTTGGGAATCGAAAAGAAGTAATTCATAGTTACAGCGCAATGGCAAATAAAAATAGAGCCGCATTTTTTAAAACTTTCCCCCAAATTTTTTGATTATCACTTTGAGTGTTTTTTTCTTCAAACTTTAAGTTTTTATGATTCTAGGGCTATTAATATGTTAATTCATTCAACGCTTTAAAAATTGGAGCTTAAGCAATAAAAAGATGTTTCATAAACAAGGTCTTAAATTATCTGGCCTATTTTTGGATCTTTGAAAAAAAAATGAAGTTTAGAACATATCAAAAAGACAAAAGCCAATATTTAATTTAGAAGAAAAAATGAAAACGATATAGAAAACTGGCGAAACATCAACGAGGTCAATTGCAACAATGATCATAAAAATAATTTATTGTATAGAACTGTAAGAAGGTTACATGATTGCCATTTAAAAAATAAGCTGTTTTTTGTTGACGTAAGTCTTGTTTTGTTCTGGTAGATCTCGAATATTATTCTTAGAATTTTGAGGATGATTTTTTTTTGTTGGTAGATTTCGTGTACTGGTTACAAATTTGGGAGAAAGAAGTACACTGTAAAAAAAAAACTCGGTAAATCTTTAACCAGTATTTGGTGCAAAGTTTCTCCTTTTCCCAAAGTTTAGTTAAATGAAAGATCATTTTATTTTAGTTACACCATAAATTGTGTAGTATGATCGGGAAATACTTCCATGGTGCAACGGACTGGTAAAAGACTTAAATCTTTGACGGTGACTGTAAACTGAATGATATTTGTTTAAGACGCCATGTTTTGTCTACAACTCGGTCTCAGCTTTTTGGGACGACTTATTCATGTTGTTTCAAGTATCAACTGATTTAGGTAGGTAAATGTTTTGTTTGCATTAATTAGAATTCATATCTTTCATGCTGAATTTTTAAATATGGTTGGCTGTATAAAATGGTTAGAGGTATGTCATAAAATAACCTATTTCCGGTAAATGGTTTTGTTACGTTAAATAGCAACTTTGGCTTGCATTTAAGCGCTTTAAAATTACCTAATAATGATGAAACTTTCCTCTGCTTTTATAAAAGAAAAAAAAGAAAGAAAGAAAATCGGCGTTTTTTTTCTTTAAAAGAGCTACTTTTGGTGCTAACTTCTACTGATATTGGGAGCTTGTGAAAATACCAACATATGGTGAAAGTTAGCTTCATTTTAGGTAGCCAGCGAATGAATACCGATTTTGGGTGCCACGTGGCTCGGAAATTTTAACAGTGAGGGGAACATCATAGGGATTGAGAATCGCAAAGCAATCAACTGTCGAAAATGGTCAAGTACGCCACTACAGGCGCTTTAGTACTATAAATTTCCTGTGCGAATTGGCACTTCTGTTTATCTAAATTATCGTATTTTCACTTCTCCTAACAACTATTTTGAAAAATTGCATTCAAATAGGCTCAAAAAGGATATTTTTTTTAAAAATTATAATTTAATAATTTAACTAATTCGATAAGCTCGCCAAGAATGTTGCCAAGTAATTCACGTGAAGTACCACTTCAGAGCAACACCTCTTAGAAGAGAGAAGGCCTCAACACGGATAAATTTAGTAGTCCGACGTAACGAACGTAAATTGCGCAATGTAAAGTACAAAAGATGTTATTATGTTTGGACTTGCTGGCAGAGTAAAGTGCGTTGTGAAAAATGCTTAGCAAGCATAATGAAGAAGTCATCTTTGAACGAATAAGAACTTTTATTAAGCACGAAAAATCATTACTAAACTTAAATATCATAAAAGAAAAACTATCCTCTCCATAACATGAGGCAATACATACAGTCATGAACAACACCAGCAACAACAACAACACAAATCTAATCTCGATTTGTCATATATATACAAGATAACAGTTGCATAATGAAGGTACTTTCACACTCAAAATTAATACTATGCAAATTCTGACTTGAAATTATTTTTAAATGTACGAATTCCCTCTTTCAGAGGTTTTTCGAACTCGTGATCCCCGACTCTTACTCGAACCTTGTTCATTGAAATTCATAGTCTGACATGCGGCCCCATCGGACATTTCAAAATAAATTCCTTTAATTTTATTTAATTCAGTCTTAGTTAAAGCTTTAGTCAAAAAATCAGCCAAATTACTTTTAATATACTTAATTTCGAATTTTCCCTCATTAAGCAAATTTCTCACAAAATTAAATCTTATATCAATATGCTTTGTCTTTAAATTTTCAACAATTTCATTTACTTTATTAGGTAATTTAAAACCTACTTTAATTGGTAACGTAACATGAGTTTTAGGTAATTCATTAAATCGTTTACATAATTTTTCAATATAAGTTTTCTGATGTAAATAAAAATTACCATTTTTGTTCTCAAAGTTAACACCTAACAAATATTTGACTTTTCCCAAATTTTGAATATCAAGTTTACTCTTAATCAACTTAATAGTCTCATCTAAAATGGTTTTAGTCTTACAAAATAACACCATGTCATCAACATATACTAATAAAATAATGTTATTCATTTTATACACACAATTACAACATTTGAATTTTTCAAAACCAATAGATTTTAATATAGCATCTAATTCTGCATTCCATTCTCTACCCGATTGTTTAAGTCCATATATCGACTTTTTAAGTAAACACACTTTATTTGTTTCACCTTCAATTTCAAAACCTGGAGGTTGTTTCATATAAATTACCTCACTAAGATTTCCGTACAAATATGCCGCTTTCACATCTAGCTGTGCATATTTCCAACATAACATAGACACAAGAATAATAAATAGCAATCTAATAACAGAAAAATTCACAACTGGTGAAAATACATCAAGAAAATCTATACCATGCTGTTGTCTAAAACCTTGTGCTACAAGTCTAGCTTTGTATTGTTTAACATTATTGTGTTCATCTCTTTTTACTGTATAAACCCACCTATTTCCTATTACTTTAGCATTAGGAGGTTTATCAACTATTTCCCATACCTTTCTTTCGTTCATAATATTTAACTCTTTTTCTATTGCCTTATTCCACTCGTTTCTTTCTGGTAGTGTTTGTGCATTAGAAAAGTTTTTCGGTAATTCTACATTATATACCTCACCTTCAAATATATCACTTATTTGATTATCTACAAAAGAATTAAATGGAGAATCTTCACTTTCGCTATCAGTGTCACTATGGGAAGTAGATGTTAAATTTTGAGTTTTGCTTAAAGCTTTAAAATTAAATTTAGAGTCATCATACTCAATTTGGTTTTTATCGCAATATTCTTTAGCTTGGTTGTTCGATCTTAATCTAGTTTTATCGCCTGGAGGGTAATAGTAAACATCTATCCTGCTACTTTTATTACGAGGTCTCTCAACTCTAGTCCATTCTGTTATTTTTAAAGGTTTTAATTTTAAATCAGGAGATTTAACATGAACTTTATCTATCTCATTTTCAATATTATCATCAAAAACGATATCTGAATTCAGGTTTATAAATAAAAAGTTTTCATTACTAGGTTTACCAAATAGTGTTTTAACTCCGTTTTTACTTTCATCAATTTTTACGTGTATAGTTTCTATAGTTTTCCTATCTTTGGGCAAGTAAATTCTATAACCTTTAGTATTGACTGCATATCCAGTTACAATTCCTAATTTTGCATTTGGTTGTAGTTTGTTTCTCTGAACTTTAGGGATATGAGCATACGCTAAAGATCCAAATACTTTGAAATGTTTAACTGACGGTTTATAACCATAGAAAATTTCAAACGGTGTTTTACCTTCCAGTAGTTTGTGTTCACTACGATTCTTTACGTGAACAAAACAATGCAGTGCTTCTGCCCAAAATCTACCTTTTAAACCACTATCGGCTAACATTGAGCGTATTCCCTCTGCAGCTACTCTGTTATAAGATTCGGCAACCCCATTTTGTTCTGGAGTGTATACTGAAGTTCTCTCCATGCGTATACCTAATTCACTAAGAAAATCTTGAAATTTTACATTACAAAATTCCATGCCGTTATCACACCTTACAGATTTAAGTTTAACATTTAACTGCCTTTCATATTTTGCTAAATACAGTTTAAAGCAATTAAAAACTTCATGTTTATGTTTTATAGTAAAAATTTCAACATAACGAGAAAAATCATCTATTACTGATACGAAATATTCAGCTCCGCCAACTGAATTTACTGGACTTTTGCCCCAAATATCCATGTGTACTTTCTCTAGTACAGTTTTAGTCATTATACCATGATTTACTTTAAAACTAGTTCTAGTCGATTTAGTTATTTTACAAGTATTACAAGAATCAAATTTACCACACAAATTATCTAAACCTTTAACCACATTGTTTTGACTCATATGATTTAGCATTCCAATATTTAAGTGGCAAAATCGTCTGTGAACTAATTCCCTATCTAGACTGGTACTAAATGCTAATTCTTTAGTCACTACCACTTTTTCAACATAGCCTCTAAGTATATACAATTTATCAATTTTAGGTACAGTAAATAAATAATTATGGTTTCTACCAAATACAGTCATTTTGTTGTTACCCCATTTTACAGTAATTCCCGCTAAATCCATATTCGAACCGCTTATTAAATTTCTACGCATATTAGGTGCAAAATATACATTTTCTAATTTTATCGGAACTAATTTATCTTTATCTTTAACATTAAAATGTATATCGCCTATACCAAAAATATCAGACTTACTGTTTTTATCTCCAACAAGTACTTGACTAGGATTCAAAGTCCTGAATGTAGTGAAGTAGTCTCTTTGTGTACAGAAGTGAGCTGTGCTGGCAGTATCAATCAGGAATTCATCCAACTGCTTGTCTTTCCTTTGGGGAATTTCAGCATCTCCTCTTATCGCAGTCAAATCACTGTAAAAGGTTTCCTTGAAATCTTTATTTTTAGAATTCAGTTTCGTGGTTTTCTTCTTCAGGAAGCATCTTTCCACACTATGTCCTTTCTTATTACAGTAGGAACACATCATTGTTGTTGTATCAATGCCCAGGACGCGACCACTGCTTTTATTTCCATTCAATTTCCGATAGACTTGCTTTCTAGTAGATGAAGTAGTATAAGCATCGGCGACTATTTCCTCTCCCCTGTCTTTCTGCTTTTGTTGTATCCTTCCTGATTCGATTAGAAGCTCTTTCTCTACATTAGAAATCGAAAAATCTTTATCTTCTAGTCGATAAAGCATTTGAACTAAGTTGTCTTAATCTGCCGGCAATCTTCTAATTAATTGGAAGCATGTGAGCTTTTCTGGCATTTCAAAACCTGCATCATGAATCTGTTTCTTTTTTTCATTAACTAACTTGCAAAAAATTCCAATAGTCTCCTTGTCTGGATCGAACTTTAATTCAAAAAATTCATCAATGAGTCCGGCTAACCGTGCTCGGGAGGTAGGTTCGAAGTTTTCTTTCAGAATAGTCCACGCTGTCTTCCCGTCCTCTGTGTCGGCTATCAGCGGTTGAAACTGCTGGTCAATTCCTTGGAATATAGTAGAATAACTTCTAGCTTTTCGCATTTCATAAGAGCGTACGTCTCTGTCAGTTGCATCAGTTGGTAATGGCTTCTCTGTACCACCAACAAATTCCCAAGAGCCTTTATCGATGAGTAACACTTTCATATTTACTTTCCAACTACTGTAAATGAAACTATTTAGCTTTGGAAATCCCAATATGGAACTGCTGTCATTTTCGGCCATCTCCATTCTATCTAAACGGCCCCAGTAGCGTTATAATAAACCTGCTTTTAAAGACGACAAAAGCTTAGCTAAGCTGGGCAGGCATGGCCCATAACCTTGCTGGCAGAGTAAAGTGCGTTGTGAAAAATGCTTAGCAAGCATAATGAAGAAGTCATCTTTGAACGAATAAGAACTTTTATTAAGCACGAAAAATCATTACTAAACTTAAACATCATAAAAGAAAAACTATCCTCTCCATAACATGAGGCAATACATACAGTCATGAACAACACCAGCAACAACAACAACACAAATCTAATCTCGATTTGTCATATATATACAAGATAACAGTTGCATAATGAGGGTACTTTCACACTCAAAATTAATACTATGCAAATTCTGACTTGAAATTATTTTTAAATGTACGAATTCCCTCTTTCAGAGGTTTTTCGAACTCGTGATCTCCGACTCTTACTCGAACCTTGTTCATTGAAATTCATAGTCTGACAGGACTGCTAAAGGATGGAATTTCTTGTTTATGGTAAATCGTGCTGAGGCCTTCTTTCTTCTAGGAGGTATTGCTCAGAGGCGAACGAACAGGGAGTTCATAATATGGAAGCACCGCAACAATTTTTTTTAAAAACAATTTATAAATTCAAAGTGACACTTTATTTGATTAAATTTTTTTAAATGGTTTAAATAATTGATTCCAAGCGTATGGCGAAACACACAAGAAGAGAAAAACAGGTAATAGTTGGGAGCAAGTGAAAAATTACCAAACAATTTCGACCTCCACCATCTTTTTTTTGTATTTTTATTTATTTTTAGTTTTAAACATATAAAAATTTAAATAAAATAAAAAATAAACAAACAAAATTTTAAAAAAAAGATTACAAACAAAAATAGTTGAACTTTTATGTGCCAAGTTAACCGATAAAAACTGAAAAATTACATATAAAGACTCAAAGTATTGATTACTCTTTTAGTCAAATTATTTCTTGCTTGCGGCTACTGCTATCTCCTCCCTATGCTATTTTGGTGGTCAAACATCCAAATACATTGAAGCTTATATATGCAAAGAAAGCATGTTTTATGTCTTATTTCGTAACTTAATACACGTTCAGCCAAAATGATGAGAATATTTAAGACTAGTAGCTCGGACCATTGAGATTATGTCTTTGCACGTCACAATACTTTCATTCGATCAAAAGTATACAAATTTCTTAGTATTTTATTTTACGCACTGTTCTTTATTCTAAAACTAAACTCAGCGGCGCGACAGCCCATAGAGGGCCAAGGCCTACTGTGCCCACCTCAGTTTTCTTGATCTTGGGCTCTGGGGTGCAGGAGCAGATGTTCCGGTCAGGTGGTCAGCCGAACGCGGAACCCCCAGTGTTTAGTTACCAAGCATGCTTGGTATTCATTTATCGACCCACTGAAGGGATGAAAGGCTGAGTCAACCTTGCCCGGCCCAAGGATCGAACCCAGTACCTGTGGCACAGGAGCGCGAAGCTCTACCACTCAGCCACCGGGCCTGTTCTTTATTATATGAATATTAAATATTGTTTACTCTGTAAATAATTAAAATAAATATATTTTAGCCTTAGTTTCAATTTTTTTTGAAGTACGAATTCTTCAAAATAGATTATAGTTAATCAAAACAAAATAAAATAATAATTTGTGCAAAATTACAATGAATTTATTTTGTGCAGCAAACATATGCATTAAAAGTTTTATATTCGTATAAGATACACGATTCATTTTATATATAATATATGAACAATTGAATTAGGGACTAAACATAATAATTTATTTTTTTAAACGGGATCGCATATGTAATTAAAGATTATACTTGTTCAAATAAATCATTTTATTATATACTTATTCATTAAAATGTGTTACATTTTGTACCAGAACTATTCTAATACAATATATAATTATATATATTTATTCGTATCATTTTAATATAGTACATTCTCAGCTATTAAGCGCAAATGATTATTCGACAATATTTCCAATATTCTCCTGAACGGATATGTAGAAAATGGTTAATGCTTTATTCTGAGATTCTGTTAAAAACTGTATATCGTTTATAAATGATTTTGTAATTAATTAAAATTGTATGATTTAGTAAACAAGGTTTTGAATTCTGTAATAAACTAGCATATTCGTTAAATGATAATATCGTCACAATCGTCAAAGAGCGAGAAAACTCTTTTTATCTCAAAAAAGAGCTATACACACTTTAATGCTATAATAAATTAGTATATTCGTTAAATGTTCGTTAAATGATAATATCGTCACAATTGTCAAAGAGCGAGAAAACTCATTTTACCTCAAAAAAGATCTATACGCACTTTAATGCTGTAATAAATTAGTATATTCGTTTAATGTTCGTTAAATGATAATGTTGTCACAATCGTCAAAGAGCGAGAAAACTCCTTTTATTTCAAAAATAAGCTATACACATTTTACGAAAAATAATGCAACTCGTTACAAATAGCGGAAACTAATACGCTATACCACAAATGGAACGATTTTACTTATCAAATAGTTGATGAAAATCTTTAAAAAATTTCATGTGATATTTTAAAAAAATTCAAAATATAACAATTCGTATTTATAATTTCTCTTATTAATATTTGTTTGAAATTATTGTTTGAAAAATTTAATCATTAGATCAAAAGTTATTCAGGAGTTCAATTATTTTAATGCTGCTTACAGTACAACAGCAAAAATCGTTTTTTAAGCACTTAAATATGGTTTTATAGTACTATGATGCAATACAAACACTTAATTTACACCACTCGTTCATAATTGAATTGCAACAATTTAATAATCTTTAAACGTAATCATAAAAAGTAACATATTTTAAACAAATACTCATAAATTGAGATCTAAATTCAATAAAAGGTATTAAAGAACAATGTTTTTCTTATTGCATGCTAAAAATTTAAATTTAATTACTTTGTTACAATAATGGAATAAATAAATATTTAATTTCATAGTTAACTTGAAGAAATTTCTTAAGTTATCTTTAAAAAGTTGAAATTATAAAATCAACAGCAGTAATTCAAATCATAAATGATAGTTCTTTTTAAATACTTGCAAGTTATTAATTTTAGTTTAATCTATATTTTAGAATGATTTCATTATTAAAGTAAGTAATTAATCTGATTTCTTGTTAAAAAAAAGCATATAATTTCATTAAAAGGATTGTAATGTATCATTTACATATAGAAAGGATTAAAATGTTTTTGTCAAAATTAGATTATTTAATGTAGCTCTTCACTTACATTTTATCAGGAGATTATTAACGATCTTTTTTGTTTGAATAATTACAACAAATCTTTTTCCATGCTTTGCATTTTTAATTAAACGAAAGTTAATTATTTTTTAATTTATTTACTGAAAAATAAATATAAATTAATTTTTCAAACGTTCAATTAGATTTATTTAAAGTAAAAGCATTTATCATATTTTTCCTTCTAAAATTCTATAAGAACTTACCTTAATTTGATCTTTTTATGAAAATAATTTAATAAATTATGAGATTAATTTCTATTACTGAGGTTTTTAACTTTTAAAGTTTTTATTCGGTATGATTTGCGTATAAAAACCTGATTAATTTTTATTTTGTGTTAAATATTTCAATTTAAGCTTAGAAATATGTATAGGATTCAAATAATTCTAGTAAATACATTTTCTTTTTTACATTTTGTAAACAGATACCTTTGTTTTCATTTATTTAAACAGGTTATTTTTTAGTTCAGAAGTATGTAAAAACATGTAATTATTAGGAATTTTTTTTTTTTTGTTTTGCACAAATTCAAATATCAGTTATTGAAGATGGGAATTATAAAAAACATTTGTAAAATAAATGGGCAACCCAAAAAAAGTATTGTTTGCCATTAGTGTTTTTATTTTTATTTTTAAAAAAAAGTGTATTTGTTTATAATTTATTAAATATTTTCTAGAATTAGAGGCAAATTTACATTTTTTAATAATTGTAAATTATATTCTATTTATCTCTGAATTACATTTTATTTATCTATTTCACTGAAAAAAATATGCTTAAAATTTCCAGATTATGGTTAAATTTACAGTGCTTCTGGATCTATGAGAACGCCAAAAATTTCGGTAACTTTTACCGAAGTGGTTTAATCATAATTTTTGATGTAATTAACAATAAAATATGGTTCTATAATATGTGATGAAATCTCGTTAATCTGATAACAAGGGGTAATTTCATTACGATACCTTAGAGCATGGTATGAAGATCATTTATTCAGTTAAATCTATTTCCCAGTTTTTTTAATTTTTACTAAATGTGTGGCAATAAGTGCTATAATTTCAATAACTAAAATTTTCTGTAAACCACTGCTACATAAATGGAACAATTACCAAATGATGGTTTATAGAAATATTTTGTATTAACTTTTTAAGTATAAAATATAGTTTTTAAAAGCGAAGGATTACAATTACAAAATAGAAAAGGTTAGTAAAGGGGAAAGGGTCTAGGGTGGACAAGTAACTAGAATAGACAAATGAATTATTTTTGTTACGTATCAATCAAAAAAATATCTATATAATGGAACAGCAACTTCGTAACTTTTCCTTTAATTGCAGCTTTAGACCATTTTTATTCATCGTTTCCAAAAAAAGAAGTTATTATGATGCCAATTATATATTTTAATGGTATTTTTTGATGTGCCTTTCCTTATTTAGCGGATAATAAGCTTCAAACAACTAGTGATCGTATCCAAAAAATCTAAACGACACACAGTCTAGGGATAATCTACAGTGAACCCACCCACATATCTTGCTAGTGGCGGGCACACAGTGGTGTTGGAGTTACTGTGAATATGTCAAAATCAACATAGTCTTTCAGCGAAATTTATTTTAAAGCTAGAAGGAATTTAGCTAAGATACCCTCTAAAGTTTACAGATCTAGTAGCCTAAGTTCTCATACATATATGTGTTATTTTCAAGAGCCGTGGTAGTGCAGAGATAAAGCGTTCACTTTCTAATGAGGTAAACCGGGTTTGAATCCCTGCAATGGCTGGTAGATAAGAATTCCGCACCTTGCTCGCACCGACCACAGTGCAGACGTGAAGACGACTACAGTCCTCAGTGTTAGACGAATCATGGGTTTGATTCCCCTTGTTGTCATGCTCCGATCCGTCAACCACTGAACATATTTTTTTTGTCAATACAGTGATCGGTGTGAGCCGAGAGCAAATTACGTGTCCGACAGCTAACGTAGGGATTTGAACCTGGATCACCGCATTGGAAGGTGAGCGCTCTATCCCCTCAGCTGTCACAAATCAGCCTAGTAGTGTGTAATCAAGTTTTAAAAGTTCCGTATTCTGGTTCAAATTAGTACAATGCTAATCTATGGGGCCGGGATAGCCTGGTCGGTAGGGTGCTGGGCCCATGTCCAAGAGGTCGTGGGTTCGATCCTCGCCGGCCGAAGACTCCCCGTGTAGTAAATGGTGACTGATGCACGTTAAATCTGTCGAGTCTCAAAGTCCTCCATGTTCCCATAACAAATCAATACCTCTGGGGGTACTGATCCAGGAGTTTCCTTGTCTTCTGGATTGGTTCAAAATTACAAGGCTACGGAGTTGAACATTAGTAGTCGTAAACCCATGAAATTGGGTCGGCTGTTCAACGACGGTTATAAAATAAAATAAAATGCTAATCTATGGGAACCGCGATGGCTCAGGGGATAGAGCGTTCGCCTTCCAATGAGGCGAACCGGGTTCGAATCCCAGTCGATACGAATTCCGCATCCGGCTTGCACTGATCACAGTGCTGACGTGAAATATCCTCAGTGGTAGACGGATCATGGGTTAGAGTCCCCTTGCCGTCAGGCTAACCGTGGGAGGTTCTCGTGGTCTTCCTCTCCATGTAACGCCAATGCGGGTTAGCTCCATCAAAAAGTTCTCCACGAAGGCAAATTTCTCCCAATACTCGATCCAGGAGTTCCCTTGTCTTCTGGATTGGGTTCAAAATTACAAGGCTACGGAGTTGAACATTAGTAGCCGTAAACCCATTAAGTTGGGTCGGCTGTTCAACGACGGTTATAAAATAAAATAAAATGCTAATCTATGATTCAAGGGATAGAGCGTTCGCCTTCCTGTGAGGTGAATCGGGTTCGAATCCCAGCGGTGTTTGGTCGTTACGAATTCCGCATCCGGTTTGCACCGACCACAGTGCTGACATGAAATTTCCTCAGTGGTAGATGGATCATAGGTTTAAGTCCCCTTACCATCAGGCTTCTAGCCGAGGGAGGTTCTCGTGGTCTTCTTCTCAAATGCGGGTTAGTTACATCAAAAAGCCCTCCACGAAAGCAAATTTCTCCCTACACTTGAACCAGGAGTTTCCTTGTCTTCTGGATTGGGTTCAAAATTACAAAGATACGGAGTTGAATACTAGTAGTCGTAAACCCTAAATTGGGTCGGCTGTTCAACGACGGTTATAAAATAAAAAAAAATTATTATTTTCAATGGGGATATATAATATATAATGGGGATACTAAATGCATGAAATGATCTAAATTTATTTCATATTCGTTAACCCAATTAGATTTTCTCAGACAGCACCCTGATTTTTTTTTCTAACAAAATAGTGCTTTAATTGCTAACTGGAGAACAATTGCAAAGAAAAGAGGAAGATTCTAGGGAAGTCTCTGATCCAAAAAGGGTTATTATGATAGCAGAAGAATTAAAAGTTGCTAGTACATCACTTATTAAGATATTTATTTACTAAATTGGATTGTTTTTTAAAATACTTAATTTATGTACAATTTTCTTTACATAATTTCAATCTTGTCTTGTAAAATTGAAAATGTATGGAAAACAGATGCATATTTTTGGACAACATATTTTTGGATCTTTTTTAAGTATTGGTTACATTTTGAATTGTTTTGCTTGTTAAAGCAACTGTAAAATAGAAAAATCCAAAATTTTAATAATACCTCTCAGCTTAAATTTAATATTGTTTTGTCAAACTTTTTTATAAAAGAAAAACCAAATTTGATTTGATTATGTATTTTTTCCGGCTATATAAATATAAAAAACTGCAGTTGGAATGCTGACATATCTCAAAGAAAAAGTTTGTCTATATAATTTCAGTTTAATTCAGCTTACTTACTTACATAATACATAATAGAAGATACTCACATAAGCCCGGGGGAATTTGGATTCTTACGATATTTAAAGTGGTTGTATTATAAAAATTTAGATAAAGAAAAGTTTTTTTTTAAAATTTTTTCCAGTGCTTCAAATCTTCCGTATCTAATCTGGATCAATTTGCAGGAAAAAGTCCCGACACCCAGGGTATCAGTACATTTTACCGTAAAATTCATTTTTACAGTAAAATTTTATGGAACAAAGAAATTAATTTAATCGTAATTTTTACAATAATACTTATTATAAAACAGATTTTTTGGATGATGCACCCGGGATGCTTGTTCTTTTTACAATAATTTTATTTTGAATTTTTACAGTGTATTAGCAGGTCTCATATTTTTTTGAACTGCATGTAATCCGTGATTTTTTAAAATCATTATTATTTAATTTCATTATTTAAAAAAAATTAAAATGTATCACATTGCTTTCACTTTATATAACTCGCGAAAAAGAAGCTGCAAGCCATGTGAATTTATTTTTATGCATATTAAACTTAATCATTGATTTAAATAAACGTTGTTAAAATTATTTACTAAAAAATATTTTTAGATGGAATAATACTTAAAAAATATGGTCTTATGACTTGTTCACACTAGCCGCCTAATATGGGGCTAGTGTGGACAAAAACTATTTTTTTCAAAAAGGATTAATGAAAAGGTATACATCTAAATTGGCTTATGCATCTTTCAAAATGAATACAACCGTTACAATTCTAATAAAAATAATAAACATGTTCAAAATAATAAGTAGGAAGTTTTTTGGAAATTTTCTAAAAATTGTCCACACCAACTCTCAGTTTATTTTTTCGTTAATCGTTGGTTATTGTAAATAATTTGTTTTAGGATCGCATATTCTTTTACTAATACTAAATAGTTCTATGCTCACAGAGAAAACGATTCTCGTAAAAATTCCGAATAGCATTGTTAGGACTTTTTTTAAAAAAAAGACCATTATTCTAGTAAGGAAACCAAAATATACGATATTTATAAACCATACGTTTGTAAATTTCTCCGTTCATATGGTAACGTTTTATTGGAAACACAATTCACTTTCACAACTATAGTTCTTATTACTAAAAATTTAGTAAGAAATACAAAACTAATAAGTAAATTTAATCGAATAAATAGTTTCTATGACATGCTTTAAGGTATAGTGATAAAATTACCAAATTTTGCCACGTTTAGTAAACTGCATCACATATTATAACACTATATTTCATTGTTAATTTTATTCAAACCAAGGCACTTCAGTAAAAATTACTGAGGTTTTTAGTGTTTCCATAGAGCCAGAAATACGATAAAATTTTAATATATTCTGGTAATTTTGACCATAATTTTTTTCTCAGTGTAGAAGCATTTGAGTGTCTGATTTTGCTCAAAATTCAAAACAAGAATAAAATGGCAAAAATTTTTTTTATTCAAATGACATATTACTAAACTAGAATTTTCTAGATAATACACTTAGATAAAATTAAAAGTATTATTTTGTAAAAATAAAAACTTTTTAACTCTTTATTAAAAAGTAAAAATTCATATTTTAAAACGAAAAAAACAAACAATAAATACCTCAATACAGAATTACATGTCCTCATATTTAAGTAACTAGTCTAATTATAGTACGGAATGATATTGAAGTCAAGAAAAATGCTAATAATTTTGTAATTCTAAATTTTCTTAGTATTTTCATTTACAGAATACAAGTTTTAAGAAATTAATGTTTTAATTAGTAGCTTTACCATGTTTCTTAATTAAACGTCTAGACCAAGTTAAGTAAAAATTTACAATTTAATTAACGTAAAACAATTTAATTTCCTTATAAGCATTTTATATGTTTAATTATTCAACAGAAAAATATTTCACAAATAGTTACAGCAGTTCCTAGTGTAACAAATGAATTAGTTCGAAAATTAAATTCTTTTGCATTCAATTGACAAAAGTTTATATTTTAATTATGTTTAAATTATGTTTAAGTACGGAAATTTTTTAAATCTTTGACATGTTTATGAGTCATATATTTTGATCAAGAACATCAGTTTTATTTATTATTTTTTCAGCAGTGATAGAAACTTCAATTGTCGATAAATTCTGTTTGAGAATAAAATGCTGATAATATCTGTTCGTGCTATTTATAAAAATAATTGAATCTTGTATATCTATTCGATTTAAGGCACCGTATTGAAATTTGAGTACTTTAGTTCTTTTGGTCCGATTTGCTTAGAATGTTACGTAATATTTTTCATTGATATGTATGACTTGCAGACTGTTATAGATGAATATTAAATCTATTAGATTGATGTATATTAGAATCTTGCTAAAAATAATTGACTTAATGAACGTTCATAAAAAATGTCTTGAAAAATGTTACAGATCATTCAAAATAAATGATTAAATAATTACAATGAGGAACAATTTCTTTTGTTTTTCTCATTATGAATAAGGTTTTTAAATAGATCTTGGATATTTTAACTTCACCGATTTCAAATCTGCCGTCTGCTTCTCTCTCCAAGTTACAGATTTTTAAATGACATATTTAGTCTGTTTTTAATAGAAATGTACAAGTTTTAAAACGTTGTATATTACATAGGGTCGCATAAGTGTTGACACAAACTTCTAGGGAGGTTAGGGCATAATATATAAGTGAGAAGAAGACCAGCTCTCATAGGCCCCCATGCAAACCTGTTCCTGAAGCAACGGTTTTCTCCATCAAGGTGTGGAAAGTATTGCTAGGAAAACAACCTGCCCCCTAACAGAGGGTCCCTCCGTCCTTACCCCGTAAGCAACCCCAATCCCCTCCGCTCCCAACAAACAACTTTCTCCCCACTCATGCAAACAGCTAATGAAAAGTGACTCAATACCCGTCTGCTTTTGTTCTTTACAGACTATATGGTTTTGAAAAAGGTTTACTTATTAAACAAGGAAAATATTTACTTGTGACGAAATCATTACAAAATAAATATAATTCATTATTTTAACATAGGTATATAATTTAAATAGATATCGGTCACTTAAAGATGTCACCTTAAACAGTCACTTTAAAGATGGCGAAAGATTTGTTGTTAAACAAGTTTAGAGACGCTATGATGGATGAAAGATGTGCGCATGCGTCGGCTTAAAATCCTTTGGCGCTTTTCTTGTCATACAGAGGAACCTTGCTGGCCCCCTGCTACGTATCGGAAAAGCTAGACTTCTTCACATCATAAGGAATAAAATTGCATGGAAGCTCATGATCGGAAATGTTATCATACGCCGCTAGGAGTGATTCCCTATTAAGAACTGTTTCTTCATATACTTGAGAACAGAGAAACGCTCTTAGCTGCCTACGATGATATTTTCGGGCATGTATTCCTATGCAACTTTAATTCTGAAAAAAAGGACTAAAACGGTCATTAAAAAATAGCAGCAAAACTAATTTCACATTTGAAATTCCGACACCCGAATAAGGCAAGATCAAGTGTTTGTATGGATGCAACAAAAAATTTGTCCCCTATTGTTATTTGTAAATACGTTATTTACTATTTTATTAAAAAAATCTAGGTATTTCAACCTCTTTCTACTTCAAATTTTTTTTTCATTTTCATTATATTAATAACACGCTTTATTATCTAATACATAAATCAAAATAAATAACTTGCATTGCAGTTTTAGACTAAAAAGAATTTCGTGTATCTTAAAAATCATGGAGTTGCATCGAATTCTGATAACGATTTTTTTATTTATTGTATTTTCAGACGATAATTTTTTAGTTCTGTTATTTCCACAATTAGCTTTTAAAAGTAAGGGTACAGGTTTTTTTTTTTTTTTTAAATTTTATACAAAAGTTTAAAAAGTTTTGTTACTAACATTTTATATTAAAATTTACGATGATTACTATTATTATTTTTTGAGATTTTTGTAGGTAAAATTAAGTCATAACATTTTAATTTAGAATTATTAATTTTATATTTATTACCCTATCGTTTCGTTCCTTAAATATATTGGCTTAGACACTAAATTCAAACAAATTTTTAATAGTTAAAATCTAGCTATTATATTTTTATGAATATATATCTTTGTTATTTTAAATAAGTTTTTAGATTTTGTTCTAAAATATCATATGAATTTTTAGTCGTTAAAATTAATTTATTATATTTCTATTTTATGTAATCTTTAATTGTGAGAAATTTGTTTAATCGGTTGTATTGTTTAAGAAATCGTCTGGTTTAGGGCATCAATATCATAGGAAGGTAACTTAATTTATTATATTTTCTTATTAAATTCTCGTAATTATGAGAAATTTGTTTATTCCATTGTTTTATTCAATAAATTGTCTGGTTTAGTTAATCGGATTCCCCTATAAATTGTAAGCAATTAAAATTGCAGTTAATCTTGTTAATTGAAGTTGTAAATGAAGTTAATCTTGAGAAATCAATTATAATTGTTAAGCTTCAGAAATCAAATTTTTTAAACATGCGATTTTTTAAAATTGGTTAACTCAGAATTCGATTAATTTCATTAAAATTTTGTAATTTAAAATTAGTTTCCTTAAGATGGGGTAGACATTTGTATACCTTTGGATTCAAAATTTTTTTTCGACTCTTACTAAAGAAAATAATTGAAGACAAATTATAATTCAAAATGATTTTTTACATGAAATTATCTTTGAATAAACTAATTTTACAATAGTTCTCAAAAATGTTTCGATTTTCTTATAACATTCTCCAGTAAAGTACGCAAAAAGTTGAATTATTATTAAGGTGCCCAAATTTTCGAACGTGCATCTTACCAAACTATTAGACCATATTTTCCTGATTATTACTAATTTCCTATTTTAAGAGTCAAATATCCAAATTAATCGAAAAAGAGATATGATTAATTAGCATATTTAGAATTAAGCCATAAATTTCTTGAGATTGAGTGTTAGTAAATTGTTGGATCAAACCTTGTTTCCGTAGTTTTGTAATTTTGAACCTATTCCAAAATACACGAAAACCACTTTATTACGCAGAGGGACACACTTGCCTTCGTGGAGGATTCTTTAAAGGAACTAGCCAGTATTTAGGTTACACGGAACGAAAAACCAGGACCCTCTCCGTTTAGCCCCACAGCAACGTTCCAGCCTCTGATCCATCCTTCACTGAACATATTTTTCGTCAATACAGTGGTCAATGCGAGCCGACAGCAAATTTCGTGCCGAACAGCTAATGTAGGGATTTGAACCAGGATCACCGTATTGGAAAGAAGGCGTTCTATCCCCTCAGCCATCAAAGATCAGCCTAATAGTGTGTAATCAAGTTTTAAAAGTACCGTATTCTGGTTCAAATTAGTACAATGCTGAGTTTGCGAGCCGCGATGGCTCAGGGGATAGAGCGTTCGCCTTCCAATGAGGTGAACCGGGTTCGAATCCCGGCGATGGCTGAGATATGAGTTCCGCATCCGGCTTGCACCGACCGCAGTGCTGACGTGAAATATCCTCAGTGGTAGATGGATCATGGGTTAGAGTCCCCTTGCCGTCAGGCTAACCGTGAGAGGGTCTCGTTGTCTTCCTCTCCATGTAACGCAAACGCGGGTTAGTTCCATCAAAAAGTCCTCCACGAAGGCAAATTTGTCCCAATACTTGATCCAGGAGTTCCCTTGTCTTCTGGATTAGGTTCTAAATTTCAAGGCTACGAAGTTGAACATTAATAGTCGTAAACCTAAAATTGGGTCGGCTGTTCAGCGACGGTTATAAAATAAAATAAAATGCTAAGTTAGTAGAGCCGGGATGGTTCAGGGGGTAGAACTTTCACCTTCAAGTGGGGTGAACCAGGTTCGAATCCCAGCGATGTTTGGTCGTTACGAATTCCGTATCCGGTTTTCACCGACCACAGTGCTGACGTGAAATATCTTCAGTGCTAGGTGGATCATAGGTTTAAGTACCTATGCCATCAGGCTAGCCGTGGGAGGTTCTAGTAGTCTACATCTCCGTGTAACGCAAATGCGGGTTAGTTCCATCAAAAACTGTTCACTAAGGCAAAATTTCTCCCTATACTTGATCCAGGAGTTCTTTTCTCTTCTGGATTGGGTTCAAAATTACAAGTCTACGTAGATGAACATTAGTAGTCGTAAGCCCAACAATTGGGTCAGCTGTTCAACGACGGTTATAATATGAAATTATAAAATAAAATTCTAAGTTAGTGGTCATAAACTTAAAAATTGCAGCTGTTCAACGATGGTTATAAAATAAAGTGTTAAGTTAGTTGCATATTTCAGCGATTTTTTTTTCACTGCGCTTCAAAATTTTAACCACTGCAATTATTCGTCAAATTAGTTTAAAATTATGTATGAAAAAGACATTTTTAGTCAATTTAATTTATACAATTCATTACAAGTAGGGGAGAGTCGGGTAGCCCCGCCCAATGTCAATTTCATATGTATAGAATATTTTTTCAAGTCAATGGGTCATCGGACAATAATTGTTATATTAAAAAAAGATTATTTTCAATGTTTCAAGTATTTATGCAGCTGATAACATGGTAAACAATAGTTTTGAAAATATGTTGAATACAGTTGTCATGATATTAAGAAAAATTGGTTGAATGTTTCGATTAAACTTCATTTTAATATTAAAAAAATAATTTTTTCTATACATACATCATTAACGTATGTAGTCTTAAGTTTAGTTTGCACGAAGAACGAAGTTTATTTGTGAAAAATTGTTCGAGTAATTACAAATTTACAAAAAAATTGGATTTCGGGTAGCCCAGCTCACATGAATGTTAGGTATCACAGCCCACTTTTATTTCGTCGATAAATGTACGGTTCCAAAGATTTACTTAAATTAAATTATTTTCTTTAAATATTTAATATAAATATATATTAATATTAAAATATATTAATATACATTAATAATAATAAAAAATATAACATTTGTTGTTAATAAATGATAGAATTCACTAAAAGTATATAAATATGTAATAAAAAAAATAATTTTGTGATAAAAATAATAAATAAGGTTTATCTATTGTCAATACATTGGTTATTTTCATTTACACCTGAAAAAACAATCAAAAAACATAATTTTTGTAACCGACACATTTTGAAAAGAGCTGAAATACATGTTTTTTTAAATTTCTATTTTTTTAAGTTAAACTATTCTTTTTTTGGTTTATTCTTTTTGTATTATTTAATTAAATGATAAAACAATAGAAACATACAAAAATCTTGATTATTATTCAATATTATACAGAAATATAAGCAATAGTCCTTAAGTGGGCGGGGTTACCCGACTCTCCCCTAAGTTTTTTTTTTCACGAATGCAAACTGAATATTCACCGTGCTAAATAGATGCGTGTAAAAAAACAAATAATATCATATATTTCACTAAAAAGCCTAACTTAAATTTATTTATTTAGTGCCTATCTTAATAAAGTGAGGCATGGCAAATTAGTCATCTTGACAAAAATTTTACATATTATCCAATTTACCTATTAAAATGTAATGTTTTATCAATATATTTAACTATATCGAAGTATAAAATCGTGATTTTCAAATTAATGCTGTTATAACAATACAGCGAATGTATCAAGTTTTTTTTAATTAATATATAGTTTTATCTAAGCATTTTAATTTTGAAATGATGCATATTAATGTAGTGTCTATTGTCATTATCAGTTTTCATCAATGCAGTTAGCTGAATTGTTGAAATATGATTCATTTTAAGTGAAATCTATTTAGTTATACCTTTTGTGTGAATGTTATTGCACGGAATGATATTAAAAAGAGTTAAATTAAAATTAATTATTTCAACTAGAATTAAACAATAACTTCGCATATTTCAATTATCTTTGATTAAAAGATTGTAAACAAAGCAAAATTAATTTTTAACTACTTGAATCCATTGTTATGATTAAAATCTGTTTCAAATGCTTTTATATGAAGTTGGAAATCTATAGAACTTCCAGCTTAATTTTTCTCAATTAAGTATTGAATTTAGTGATCATAGATATTTTTTAAAATCAAACCTTTTTACAATATAGTTTCTTTGGAATTCATTTCAATTTTTTTATTGAGTTTGTCTGAAAATCGTGCTAATAATATATATCTACTTAAAAGTTGTGCTTCTTTTAAACATTTACTTCATTCTAATTGAAGAACTCGTGAAATTTACAAATTGCATTTCAGCTTTGCTTATTGTTAATCAAATTGGTAAGAATTTCGAGAAAGTTGATTTAAAAGTTTTAGTTCGTTATTATAGAAAAAAGAATAATAAGTTAGAGTTTTAATAAGTTAAAAAAGCAAATAATAGAAGCTAAATTAGATTAGAACAAATAATACAAGTTAAACTAGTTTAAAACAAATAATACAAGTTAAACTAGTTTAGAACAATAATATAAGTTAAATTAGTTTAGAACAAATATCACAAGTTAAACTAGTTCACAACAAATAATGCAAGTTAAACTAGTTTAGAGCAAGTAATTCAAAATAAAATATTTTAGTTCAAACAGTACAAGCTAAACTATAGAAGAAAGAATACAAGTTCAAACAATAACCATAAATTTTTAAATGTTTAAACTTAGTCTTACTCTAAAAATGTAAGTCATTATAATCACCAATAAACTTTAATATAAATATATTCACTAAAAGAAACTCCGTTATTTGGTATTAAGAAAATTTTCGAAAGCACTTCTAGCTTAATTATATGTAATTTCAATGAATTATTTTCATTATTTCTAAGTCAAACAAAATCAGTTTAAATTATAATTGCTTTTGAGTTATATTTATTTTTCTTAATTAGTGTATCTAAAAACAAAACTGTTATAATTTTAGTTATCTTATTTCTTAAAAATTATCATTCTAATTTATTAATTTAATAATAAAGAAAAATAAATTAAGTTATATTAATTTTACATAAATCAAAAAATCAAAAAATTGCAAAAGTTCGATTCAACGGGAAAAAGTATATAAAAGTATAAAAGTATATAAAAGTATACATTTTTAAATGTTTAAACTTTGCCTTTTCATTACTAAAATTGAATTTAACATATGTGAACATAATCTATATGACAATAAGTTACCCCTAAACTTAAATCATTTCAATTTTATTTCACGTGGAACTAAACTTGATAGTATGACGTATACGTTTATAATAGTTAAATAATAATTAGAATAATTAATATAGTTAAAACTGTCTTTCCATTTAAATTTTCATAGTGTGTTGATAGAAAATTCAAACAACTAAATCAACTATCTTTGTTTCAGTTAACTGTTTTATTTAAAGTTATGTTTTATCTGTGTTTAAGTAAGTGCTGGTAACCTACCTTATAAGGAAAGTCTATAAAAACGTTGTTCAGATAATCTTTTTAGCTATATCTCAAAGAAAGCTTTTACAGTTACTTTTGTTTCGAATATTAATACTTAAACTTTTAAATTTTTAATTAAATATGATTTGCGCATAAAAACCTGATTTATTATTTTGTTTTATATCATTTTAAGCTTAGAAGATATGTGAACCTCAAGTCACTAACAATTCTATTGAATTCATTTTTTTTTTCATTTTGTAAACAAATGCATTTGTTTTTTCATTTAAAAAAAACACTTTTAAGTTTAGAAATTTATAAAAACATGTAATTATAATAAAAAAATTTCTGTTATACACAAATTTAATTATAGTTATTGAAAACTGAAATTTTAACTCTTGGTAAAATAGATGGGTAACCAGAAAAAAAATTTTTTCTCTATTATTATTTTTATTTTTATTTCTAAAACTGGTGTGTTTTTGTTTATTTTAATAGCTGTTGGTTAGAATAAAAATAAATTTTCATTATTTCATCATTTAGAAATATAATCCTACACTGAGAAAAATAAAGGCATGGTCAAAATCATCAGAATATGGTAAAATGTACTGTGAGAACTGGCTCAATGAGAACACCAAAATGTTCGGTAATTTTATCGAGGGGTTTTGATAATGATTTTGATCAACTCAACAATAAAATGTGACATTGTCAGTTTTTTCTGGTTTTAGATATGTGCTGGTTACTTTATAAGGAAAATCGCTAGAAACATTGTTCAAAAATTCATATTCTAAAAAAAAATGTTTTTGGAATATTTTCAAAAAGTTGTCTCAGCAATCGCTTCACACGTAATAATATTCTAATAAAAATACATGTTCTTTCAAGGTAAAAAGTTGTCTAAGCAATCCCTTCACACGTAATAATATTCTAATAAAAATACATGTTCTTTCAAGGCAAAAAGTTGTCTCAGCAATCCCTTCACACGTAATAATATTCTAATAAAAATACATGTTCTTTCAAGGCAAAAAGTTGTCTCTGCAATCGCTTCACACGTAATAATATTCTAATAAAAATACATGTTCTTTCAAGGCAAAAAGTTGTCTCAGCTATCCCTTCACACGTAATAATATTCTAATAAAAATACATGTTCTTTCAAGGCAAAAAGTTGTCTCAGCAATCGCTTCATACGTACTTCAAAACATTTCCAAGATTCCATCAACCACACTTTTACATGCTCCTACCCTTACAAAAAAGTAAGGTGTTTTTGAGGTTGTTTTGAGGTTGACACATGTAAACAAAAACACATAATTTAGAAAATGAGGTTATATTTTGCACCAGAAATAACCTCATAAAATACCTCATAAAATATCTCATAAAACACCTCAATAAAATCATCTTCATATATAACTCAGCTTAGTTGAAATTGGGTGAAATTATTAACACCTCAAATATACTTATTCACTTGAAATGTGAAAAAATATTTTATATACCTCAAAAATAACCTCTCTAATCTGGTTTGCTCTAAAATAGATTTCCAACAACCTCAAAAAAGCTTCAAGCGTGAATAAAGCAACTTTATTCATCTTGATTATGCCCCTTGAGAAGTTGATCTTTTAAGATTATTTTTGGGTTTAAGATTGTTAAGGTTGTTTAAGATTGTTTCAAAAATCGACTTCAGATAAACCTTAAATCAACTTTTATACCTCAAAACAACCTCAATAATACCTCAAAAACACCTTAAATTTCTATAAGGGTAAACAGATTTGTTGCTATTAAAATTTAGATAAAAGAAGGAAAATGAAATTTTAATTTTAAAACACTATTTCTATAGAGAGGTGATAGAAAAAATTTAATAATGTTCTCTACATTTTACAATATTTTTCAGTTTTGTATAAGAACACTGAAAGATATTATATGTGCTAAATTGTATTCTTTATTCTCTGTAGAATAACCAAATTATATTTTAAATTTTCATTTCTTAAAAAAAGAATTAAAAAAAAAATGCATACTTTTACAGTTCTCATTACAGCATATTTTTGGAAAAAACAATATGTAGTTTAATTTCAAATCAAATAAAACTTAAAACTCTTTAGTTATTAAATCCAAATTTAAAAAGAATTGTCGTGTCATTCATTTAATGTAGTATAATTTTCACCATTTTAAATAAATTCAATTGAAAAAGCAATTATAAGGATAATTTATGAGGAGATTAAGTCAAAAAGGATAATTGAGAGAATGTAAATATTTATAAAACAAAAATTAAAAATTATGTTTAAGAACGATATTCAGTGTATAATAAACAGGTAGGTAATCAGTTGGCAAAAAATAACTGAACATATAATATGCAAATGAAGATAAGAGAAAAATTAATAAAGATTTTAAAAATATCGGAAGGAAATTTTTTAAAGGATGATTAAAATTAATGATAAAATAACATTCTATGCATATTAAGAATAAGCCGTTTTTAAATAAATGTTTTACACTGCCTAAATTAAACCATTCATTACTTTAAAATGCTTTTATGGTTGTAACAAATAAAATAAAAGACTAGTAACTTCAACTTAAATCAACAGAATATATTAAGATGTAAAAAAGTATTCAGAAATATAATTTACTTATAGTGAGTTATTACTTATTGATAATATTTAAAAAACGGATTAAGAGAGAATTTGTATTTATACAATGACAAAAATTATGGTCAAAATTATCAGAATATGGTAAAATTTTCTGGTTCTATTGGAACGTCAGAAAATTCGGTAAATTTTACTGAAGTGCTCTGAATGATTTTGTTAAAATTAATAACAAAATACAGGTTTTTAATGTGTGATAAAAGTTGAAAGAGGATGTAAAATTTGGTAATGATACCTTAGAACATGCCATAAAAATCATTTATTTAGTTAAGTTTACCATGCTGTTTAAAATTTTTTACTAAATGTGTGTGGTAATAGGGCCAATAGTTTTGAAAACCTGAATTTCTTATGAATAGAAAAATTACCAAATGAGTGGTTTATATACAAAACATTTTGGTTTTTATTACCAGAATAACGGAGTGTTTTTTAACCAGAAATTTCCTTACCATACAGTTTGGTTATTTTACCAGAATTTTTTCTCCGCCTAGTATGCTACAAATATATATTATATATATTGGTATAATTTCTTTGAAAATTTTAATAATGAATATTACTATAAAGAAACTAAAACAATATTAAATTTTAATTTCATTACGATTTACAAAAGTCTATAGATAAATTTGATTTGCATACAAATTTTCATGCCTGTTGTTAAGAAAAAGTATTTTTTTTCAAATTTAATATTCAGTTTTATAGTTTTTCTTTGATTAAAATTATAAATAATAAAATATGAAAGTTATTATCAAATAATTGAATCTGAGATATATTTTAGAAGGTATTTTTGAGTTAATGTTATTATTTTATATGGAAAAAGAAATAAATTATATTTTTTACAGGGAAGGCAATTATTTTTTAAGCAAAAAGTTATTTTAATCGAAGCAATTTTTTAGTGCAAAAAATTCTTGTGAATTTCTCACAAGAATTCAAAGATTTATTATTTTAACTCTTAGAAAACTTCTTCATTTGAGAATAAATGACTTTAAAACTTACTTTATCCAATAAAACTGTTGTCTGAAAAACAAAATATATTTAGAAAACTTTCTTTTCTCAAATAAACGTTTTGAAACTTCTTTTCATTAGACACTAAAAGCATTCTTTTGAATTTTTTTCCCAAAATTAAATGTTTTGTAACGCTCTTCTTTATAAAACTTAAAAAAGTTTGAAAATAAAAAATATAAAAAAATCTTTTAAAAAACTGCGTCCCTCTAGTAAACCGTTTTAAAATTCTGTTTAAATAAAACTTTTGTTTGAAAAATAAAAATTTTATGACGACATATCTGTCCACAAATAAACCGCTTTGAAACTTTTTTTTCCTGAGTGAAACTTCAAAAAACCAAATTAATTATTTTGAAATTTTTTCCTCAAATAAAACGTTCTTTAAAATAGAACTTTTATTTTGAAAAAATAAAATAAAACTTATTTTGAAATCACACCTAATTAAAACAGTTTCAAGCTCTTGTTTTTTAAAGATTTATTTATTTTTTTTTGAGAAAATAATTTTTTTTTCCGATAAAACCTTTGAAACTTTTCTTTAGTTAAGAAAGTTTACAAAGTTAAGATATTTTAAAGTTTATGTATTGTAGAACTTTTTATTTGATAAACTAAAAGCAGAATTTATATTGAGATATTATCATCTAAGAGGTAATATTCTAAATCAGAATTCCAAATCAAACTGTGTATAGTTTTAAATGCAGCTGAATAACAACAAGTTTCAAGCTGTATTTAAAACAATAAGTTTCAAGCATTTTCTGATAATTTTAAACTAAATTTATTGGCCCATTACCACCTAAGAAAAATTGATCATTAATTAAAATTTCAACCATTTTCCAACTAGCTAGAAAGCTTAAATTTCAGAATTTAAGCTGAAGCTCTGTGTTGAATAACAGTCAATCGTTCAAATAATTTTTTTAATCTTCCAAGAAATTTATTTCACTTAACTACCAGAATTAAAATGTCAAACACTTTCTGCCAAAAATAAACTAAGACACAAAACTAAAAAAAAAGAAAGAAAATCGAATAAAAATTTTAAAACTACGTTTTTTATGCTGACAAAAATAGAGACAATTAAAACAATTTTTTCTCACTTAAGATAAATATCGAAGAGAACATCATTCTTTTACTTAAATTTAAACACCCCCGTATCATCACGGCTTATGAAACTGATGCGCCCGGCGGTTTTTTGTTTTGAGTATTATTTTTCCCACTCATATGAAATCATCTAAGGAAAGTATCTTATTTTGGCAATAAAAACTTTTTAAGAATTAAGAATTATTTTATTTTTAATCGTAAATAAAATTAAATTAGACAGTAATTTCCCTTTTGAGTCTTTTAATCCTTTCGGCCCTACCAGAACATATGTGTCTTGCAGAGGAAAGCACCACTTGGACACATGTGTTCCATCTATAAACCCTGATAGGACACTTATTTTTAAGCCTCCGCAATCACCAAAATAGTTAAATTTTATTTTATTTTGACAGAATAATATAATTTTTACTTTATTTGATCTAAAGCCGCAATTTGTCTTCTTATTGGAAAATAAAAAACTGATCTTGAAGGGGTTAATAATCAAAATTCCCAAATTTAAGATAAAATATAGTTCATTTTTTAGAAAAACTAACTTCTTAATTTAAAATTAAATTTTAAATAACTTTAAAATTTCTCCTTGCATATATTTAAGAGTAATTAAAGGCACTGTTTAAACAGCGCAAATCGTCAACAAACTCATTAAAATAATTATACAAATACATCTGTTTTCTTCACTGCAATTTATGTAGGAAAATTAATAAAAGATGACGCAAAAATAAACTTGAGCACAAACCTTGCTTGATAAAACCTTCTGTTGACAGTTTAAACTAATCCTCTATGTTTGTTCTAATATTCCAACTGAATGCGTGCAAGAAATATTTAAATATTATACCTTTATGTAAATTTAAATAATCTCAACATTTTCAAAACACGAACAGCATATCTAACTAAAACGGTGCCATTTCTCTTAATTGACTGTCTAGACTGACACAGCTAGAATTATGAGCTTGGATATTGTTCAAGAATTCAAATTTAAATTTTTAAATGTACGGTAGAAAATAAATATTTTCAAAAGATTGTGATGTATTTCCATTAATGTTTGATACCGAAGATATGAATAACGATCCAATTCAACAAGTTCACTTTGCTGAAATGATTTGTTTTAAAACTTTAAGTTAATATTCCTAAAAATTTTATGTAATTTTTTAAAGTTATAAACTAGAGATTTTTCTCTGCGAAATTAAAGGAACGAGAGAAATGGGGGTTATTTACTCCCCTCCAAATCAAAAATTAATTAAAAAATATAAAAGTTTTGAATTAAGTTATTTTTTCTTAGAATTACGGAATTTTAATTGTTTTAATAACAGTGCAAGAGATTTTAGCCAATATTTCGTTAGAAAAATCTTTTAAATTGGGTACTTGCATCTAGAGAATAAGTTATGTGATTATGCTATGTGATTTAAATCCGATTTAATTGGATACTTGTAAGTGACGTCACGCGCCCTTGTTGAGCCTGATTGGCTTCTGAATAGATAAATTCCTCCAGTTACCTATGATGACGTCACTCGCAGGTATCCAATTACATCTCTATCAATAAAACAGAATGTTTATTTGTATGAGTGCCTGCCCCGTATACAAATTGACAATTCTAAACTGATCTGCACAAAATTTGGTCTACATACGTTCGAAGATACGGACGAACTGTCTACTTTGAAATTCCCGTCGGCTACCAATTCGTCCTCTACATTCCAAAGAAAGAGTTTTCCAGAGGATTCCATTGCTTGTTTATAGCTTTCGAATCAAAAATGAGTTTCAATGGACCATCTTTTACTATTTATTTATCTTTGCTCTACGATGTAGATTAGCACAATGATAATTCAGCGTGACATCGGTGAATTACGATTTTGAAAGATTTATGAAATCGCGTGTTATTATTTAACGTGTTAGCTATTCAAACGTGCTTGTAATTTCAAGAAAGATTTAAAAAAATTGTATAAAAATACTTTACAAAACATTAATTAATAAGAAAAATTATGATTGAGGTTGATTTTGAAAGTCAGGATATAAAAAATACGTAATACAGTTATATGTAAAGTTTAAAATAGGTGAAGTCAGATTTATAGGTCCAGTCACTTATATTTTTTTCAGTTTTTATAAATCAGTAAGGTAATTAAACCATATTTTAAAATTAATTGTATTATAAGTCATTATCAATGCACTTCAGTAAAAATTATCGCCATAGGCCTAGAAACACGACAAATTTTGCCATATACTCGTAGTTTTGACCGTTTTTTTTTTTTTTTTTCCCTCAATGTGGATATGGATGAGCCACGATGGTTCATTAGATAGAGCGTTCACCTTCCGATGAGGTGAACCGGATTCGAATCCCAGTGATGGCTGGTCGTTGCGAATTCCGCATCTGGCTTGCACCGAAAACAATGCTGACGTGAAATATCCTCAGTGGTTGACGGATCATGGGTTACAGTGCCCTTGCCGTCAGGTTAACCGTGGAAGGTTCTCGCGGTTTTCCTCTCCATGTAATACAAATGAGTGTTAGTTCCATCAAAAAGTCCTTCATGAAGACAAATTTCTCCCAATACTTGAACCAGGAGTTCCCTTGTCTTCTGGATTGGGTTTAAAATTACAAGGTTAGGAGTTGAACATTAGTATTCGTAAACCCAAAAAATTGGGTCGGCTGTTCAGCGACGGTTATAAAATAAAATAAAATGTGGATGCGGATATAAAAATCAGTAAAACTTAAATTTACAACAAAAATAATTTATAAAGAAAAGCGAAAAATTCACCAAATGCGAGATAAAGAATACAAAAAAAAAAAAAAAATAATAATAAAAAAAAAAAATAACATTTAAGATGCTTAAAAAATAGATTTCAAATTTAACAAAATAATTAACTAAACATTAAATACAAAAAATAATAAATCCATGTGAGCTCTTATTGGTGTTAAATTCCTGATAACAATATAGATAGATTTAAAAAATTTACAGAACTTTTCTGGATAAAAAAAACCATTTAATAAATGTTTCATATTTTTGTGTAGAAGTCTTAAATTGTATCTGAAGCCCTTTAAATTAACAGCGTAATAAAACATTGCACTTCGAAATCTATTATATCTAAAGAAAAAAACTTCGTCTAAATAATAAATATAATTACACAGAATAAATTTAAAACTTATAATTAAATAAAATTCAGTTAAGATAACCTAGATAAAAAAACAAACTATATTTTTCTAGTAAGCAATATCAGGAATTATAAAATTCCTCCGTTTATCTTTAAATAGTGCGAAGTTTCAAAAGCTTCAAATCTTCAATTACGGACATGATGATTTAAGAGATAAAATATGTATTCAAATTTATATACCTTATATTAATCTTTAAATATTAAAAAATCACTCACAATGGAATTAATTCATTAAACAGTGGGAAGTTTTTAAAATTTAATTCTTAAATTTACTTATTAAATTTTAACTCTTAAATTTACATATTAAATTTTAATTCTTAAATTTACTTATTAAATTTCAATTCTTAAATTTACTTATGAAATTTTAATTCTTAAATTTACTTATTAAATTTCAATTCTTAATTTTACTTATTAAATTTTAACTCTTAATTTTACTTATTAAATTTTAACTCTTAAATTTACTTATTAAATTTTAATTCTTAAATTTACTTATTAAATTTTAATTCTTAAATTTACTTATAAAATTTTAATTTTTAAATTTAGAATAATCTAATCTAAAATTATTTTATGCGAATAATAATTATTTTTACCATTTCAAAGCAATGAATAAAAATATAACTAATCCTTAAATAAAAGTTCGCCGAGACAGTTTACGTAAAGCAATTGATTTATGCTCTACTGCCGAATAACGTTAATTTAGTAAGATAGTCATTATCTTAACTAAATTTGTCCGTTACAAATCTTTCATTTTTATAAATTCATTAATTTAAATCTTACATTATCGACAGAATAGAGCAATAAATCAAATGCGTTTTAAAAGTAGTATCATCTAATCAAAAATAGTTTTAAGCGACTAATAAATATTTTTTACATTTAAGAAATGAGTATATGAGAAACTTCTCCGTAAATAAAGTTTAGCTTAGAAAGTCTACATAAAACAAACGATTTATCTTCCATTGCCAATAATGTAAGTTAGAATAAGGCCGTTTGTTTCTAATCGTACGCAAAAAATCGTCTGTGACGAGACTTAATTAAACAAATAACAAAAATTAAAATTAAATAAATTAAACAAATTAAATAAATTAATTAAGCAAGTGCGCAGAATTTAAATCTTAAATTATAAGCTAAGTTTGTCAATAAATAAAATGCACTTTTAAATTAGTATTATCTAATCAAATACGATTTTAGGCAAGTAATAAATTATTTTACAATGAAAAACAATGAATAAAAATAAAACTAATCCTTAAATTTTAGCTGAGAAAGTCTACATAAAACAAACGATTTATCTCCCGTTGCCAATAATGTAAGTTAAAACAAGACAGTTTGTTTCGAATCGTACGCAAAAAATCGTCTGTGACGAGACTTAATTAAACAAATTACAAAAATTAAAATTAAATAAATTACAAAAATTAAAATTAAATGAATTAAACAAATTAAATAAATTAATTAAACCAGTGCACGGAATTTAAATCTTAAATTATAAGCTGAGTTTGTCAATAAATAAAATGCGCTCTTAAATTAGTATTATCTAATCAAATACGATTTTAGGCAAGTAATAAATTATTTTACATTGAACAAACAATGAATAAAAATAAAAATAATCCTTAAATAAAGTTTAGCTGAGAAAGTCTACATAAAACAAACGATTTGTCTCCTGTTGCCAATAACGAGAATTATAAAAGTCGTCCGTTACTAAGTTCATTCCCGATTGAAAGCAAGCGAAGAGTCTAGTATCATCAACAAAAGCGTTTTATGTTTCCTGTAAGTACTCCTCAAGTATTCCCGCTCCGCACCCACGCAAGTCCCCAAAAGACCGAAACCCCCATTCACGGAGAACATTTTCTAGGAGGGTGGTGGCGCCAGAAACGCTCCTTGCATTTCGGGATCGGAAAGTGCGCGCTTCTTTTCAGATGCCGTTTGTGTTGTGAGAGCGACAAGTTGCTGTTTGTATGGATGCTACGATATCAGGATGCTATTCCTATTTTTGATCGGGATCCTTGGCATTTTTCAAAGTAAGTGGTGGTATTTTTATAATTTAATTATAAAAAAAAATTTTTTATATATTTTTATTTTCTTAAAAAATAATCCAACATATTTTTTTGCTATGTTTTTGATTGATTAATAGCTTTTAAAACTTTTTAGCGCAGATTGTTTCAGATATTACAAAAAATAATTTTCACATCAAAGAAATGATAGAAAGAAAATATTTTTTCTTAAAATATGTAAGTACCTTTTTTATGTAAATAATTTTATAATTCGTGAAAATTATATTGCATAAAAATTACTAAAAAAAAATATTTCATTAAGTATTTCGAGAAATTTTATTCATTTTAACGAAGACTAAATTAGTAAAAAAAAAAGAAGTTAAAGTTGTAAAAAATTTCAAAAAACTAAAAATTAAAGTAAAACACATTTATATTGCTTTTTTTACAAGTTGTACTGAAAACTTCATTAAAAAATATGAAAGTAAAATAAAACATATTTTTAAACCCTAAATGGTAAAAAAGAAATATATTAACGTTGGTAAAATTTTGAAACCTTTAGCATCGAAATTAATTAAGTGCAATGGTATATTTTTAAGAACCCATAAACGTGCATATTGAAAAACAAGCATGCAGAAAATATAATTTAAAAAATAATTAAAATATTTATTGTACTCATATACATCAAAATGTTTAAAAATACAGGTACAAAAAAGATAATTAGAATTAAAAGTCAAGGAGCAAAAGCAAAAATTTATTTTTTATGCGATTAATCTTCTTTTAAATATTTAAACAAAGCAGCTTTCATATTACATAAAAGAGCGACAATTACTCCATTTTAATGCGTTAAAGAGCATTTAGAAATATATACATACACACTTAAATAATGTGCCACATTGTGGGGCAACTAATTTGTCTATAATAAATTTCTTTGGTATGGTAGTATAGTACGTTATACTATAATACTTAGTATGTCAATTATTAGACGCACTATAATATTCTGTGTAAAATCGTAATTATCAGGGGATACTATACAGTTTTATTGATTTTACGCGACTAAAACCATTTTGCACTTGCTTACGCTTGTGTATCAATTGTTTAAATTAGACGATGCATAATATAAATTCGACGATTGGATAAATTAGACGATATATCTTATAAATATAGAATATATATTATATCAAATACACTCTATAACAAAAAAATCGACGCACCAAGAAGGAGTGGTTCGATTGAAACGAAAATTGGTGGATAGGAATACAATGTACAGAATAGTAAATGATTAAAATTTCAGAACAATTGAATAATTTATTGCAGAGTTACAGTAACAAGTTCAATAAGGTGTTGACCCGCCTCTAGCCTGGATACAAGCTGCCACACGGCGTGGCATAGACCGATAAAGCTCCCGGATGGTCTCTTGCGGTATTTCCTTCCAAATTCGATCCAATTGTAAAAGGAGGTCATCAACATTCCGTGCCAGATGCAATCGCTTTCCCATCATATCCCAGACATGCTCGATGGGAGAGAGATCTGGTGATCTGGCAGGCCAAGGAAGAGTTTGACAAGCTTGCAAACAGTTCATAGCAACACGTGCCGTATGTGGTCTGGCATTGTCCTGCTGTAAAACCAGCCCAGGGCGCTGCAAAAGGAACGGTAGCAAAACAGGTCTTAGGATGTCGCCGACGTTCCACTGTGCATTAAATGTACCTCTAATGACGACCAAAGGGGTCCGGCTGTCAAAGAAAATGGCACCCCAGACCATAATGCCTTGTTGAGGGCCGGTGTGGCGTGCAATAGTGAAGGCAGGATCTCCCCTCTGCCCTGTGCGTCTCCAAACACGTCTTCGATGATAGTCAGGACACAGTTGGAAGCGGGATTCGTCGCTAAAGACTATACGTCCCCAGTCGGTATCATTCCAGCCTGATCAAGCCATGCACCACTGTAATCTGGCTCGGCAAAGCAATCGGTTGATTGCTTCTTGGTGCGTCGATTTTTTTGTTATAGAGTGCATTATATTAGTATATTATAATAATTAGACCAAATTATTAGACGCACTCTAGCGTTTTAATAATTACACGTTCGCACTAGATTATATGCAATACTTTCATATTTAAATATACATGTAATGGATTTTTATTCAGAAGATTTTTTATATACTTCTTATTTTTATATATTTTTAATGTATTGCATTACACTGTTAACTAATTGATACATTAACATAAATAAATGTAAACCGTTTTCAGTCGCATGAAAACTATAATGCTGTGTAATATCACCTGATAAAGATTTTACATAGAATCTTTTAGTGAGTCTAATAATTTGGCGAGGGACTGTATACATCAGACTAATCAATACAGTACACGGAGAAAAAAATACTAGTAAGTTTACCGTATTCTATAGTAATGATATTTCAGGGACAAAAGTTTAAAAAAAAGCATACCTCTTGCTAATAAAATCAAAATATAAGGCATTTAAACTACTCATTTGGTAGTTTTTCTGTTCATATTGTAATGGTACATCGGAAGTTCTGGTTTTTAGATTATAGTTCTTATTTTTTCACATTTAGTACAAAATACAAAACTGAGGAGCAAATTTAACCAAATAACTGATTTTTATACCATGCACTAAGGTATCATAAGAAACTGCCAAATTTTACAACATTTACAATATTTTGTCACACATTATAAGATCACAATTAATTTTAAGTTTTACGAAAATCATTAGCAAAGTGCTTTAATAAAAATTACCTAGCTTTTTGGTGTTTCGATAGAACCAAATGGTAAATTTTAAAATATTCTGGTAGTTTTGACCATAGTTTCTTCTCGGTGTAGTTCTGATCAAAAAGCAAAGCAATGTCTCTAAATTTTTCTCACTGTAAAATCTATTTCTAACTATTATTATTTCTTAATGAAATAACATTAAAACATAATATATCTTAAAAAATTCTTTATACCTAAAATTTATTTCTACAATTATCAGTAGATTTTTTCATACGATATATAATACGAATAATATTACGTAATACTTAAAAGTATAAGGCTTAGTTAAAAATTTATAATGATTCATTGAAATATTGTTTGAAAAATTCATTTAAAACAATTATGAAAAGTAAAAATGTTACTTAATTATTTTTAAAGTAAAATTTACTTATTAATCTTTCTTAAAATTTTATTATACAATTATATGTACATTCATAAAATATATTATAAGTATACTTTTACGTTATGTTTAAAAGTATAATGATTAATTTTAAAAATTATATTGATTCAATAAGATAATGTTTAAAAAAGTGATTTGGAAAAGAAAAAAAAGAATAAGACAAGTAAAAAAATTTCTTAGTCATTTATTGAGAAATATTTTTAGTTATTTTTAAATTTTATAATCCAAAGATTATTTAAGTGCGTCATCTCCAATGGATTTAATCATATCTAAAATTTAATTGTATTCTTTTATTTTAACAGTCTAATTAAGTATAATTGAATAAATGCTTTGGCATTTCGACATATTTTGAAAACTCCGTCGTCAATAATTTCAACGAAAAAAAAATTAATTACTCTGTTAGTTATTATTTCTTGGAGACCAAATATGAATTATATATATATATATATATATTATTTAAAACGCCTCCTCCTAAAATAAAACAAACATTTTGTTTAATTATTATGAATTCGGACACCTACGAACCAATTTGATATTTAATCCCAAAAGCATTTTGTTTAGTGTGGTGGTCTTAATTTTTTTGTTTACAATTCGCCATTTCTAAAAGTTGTGATTAGTCTCATCAAAAATTCCTCCAGGAAAGCTAGATTGTCCCAATGTTTGATACAGGAGTTAATTTGTCTTCTGGCTCGGGTTCAATAGTACATGGTCATGGATTTGGACATTAATAGACGTAAAACTCAGAATTGGGACAGCTCTACAACGCCAGTTAAATCTATCAGACTTCTAACATTCAGGTTGAGTAACCGAACCTCGTTCGAAGAAGTGCTAGGGGAGGACTCTACCCACCACAATATATTTTACAGATATGTGTGAAATAAGTAACAATGCATTAAACTGTATGAACCAGACTTCCTATCGTGAAATGCTCTGGAGAAAACCGATATGTTTAGTAACACTGTAAACGAGAATCTCGATTGAAGTACTTAATTACTGAATCTTCTATTTTCCAGAATTTTCTTCAGAAAATATTAGTATCAAGTTTAGTTAAAACTCTTCTAAGCCTTATATAATAAAAGAACTCCAGATTATTCTGAAAATATTTCCGTTTACTCTTTCACAATCTCATGCTGACTGCGCTGATATCGATCATTAAAAGCATAGGGATTTGTGATTAATCCTCTTAATGATCTAAAAAAAACTATAAATTCCTCCTTAGTATTATTTTTTTTAGATAATTCATTTAATTAATATTTTTATTTCTCTTTTAATATTCCGTTCTCATAAAGGCGCTGGGTGAAATAGAAAAAAAAAATGTACATGAAATACAAGAGAATACACAAGCGTGAATATTTGGAGCTGAGCAATTTTTTATCTTATCATAATTGATCGTTACACTAAAGTATTGTATTTTGTAACCGTTGTTGAACAGCCGACCCAATTTTGCGGGTTTACGACTACTAATGTTCAACTCCGTAGTCCTGTAATTTTGAACCCAATTCAGAAGGCAAGGGAACTCCTGGATCGAGCATTGTGAGAAATTTGCCTTCGTGGAGGACTTTTTGATGGAAATAACCCGCATTTGCGTTACATGGTGATGAAGACCACGAGAACCTCCCACGGTTAGCCTGAAGGCAAGGGGACTCTAACTCATGATCCGTCTACCACTGAGGATATTTCACATCAGCAATGTGGTTGGTGCAAGCCGGATGCGGAATTCGTATCGACTGGGATTTGAACCCGGTTTGCCTCATTGGAAGGCGAACGCTCTATCCCCATAGCCATTACGGCTCTTACACTAAAGTATGAAGCTTTAAGCAAAATTAAACGCAGGGGTTTAAAAATCCAAAAAAACTCCTGATCACAAAGGAGCCTAAAAAATGTTGAACTGTCGCCCAATATTTTTATGAAATTTATCATTCAAACAAAAAGCTGATACACCACTTTACATTTTTAACATGCAGGCTTCTAAAAGTCGATCCTGACTCTAAAAAAACTGCATTTCTCCGAAACCATGGTTACATGTAATACTTAAAAGCAAGTTTTTTTTTTATTTAAGTTGTTGTGTGTGGTTAAAATGGTCCAAACCTATATATCTTGCAGTTTAGAAACATACAATTTTTAATATATTTCTTTGAAACATACAATAATTAATAACATTTTATGAGTACCTTACGAAATAGATAATATCCCCAGATTTCTTTCCATGAGTTTATTAGCAAAAATATTTTTTGAAATAAAAAGAGTTGAATTTTATAAATAGATTTCCTAATCGCTAGCAATCTTTCGTAAACTTTCGTTGTCATCACTGTTTCTTTTGATTGAAACAATAAGATGTTGTTGACTGGTTAAGCATTATTCTTACAAAGCAGAAGTTTTGAAATGCCAATATTATTTTTTTAAGAATAAAAGCAAGTATAAATCTTTACAAAAAAAAAAAAAGTAATTAAATATATTTTATTGCACTCTTTGTTTTTGAACGTTCATGCTAGTTTAATACTAACTTCATTGCACGTTAACTAGCATAATTAAATTTAACATTATATTAAGCTTGCGTGGTTTTTTTCGCTAATCTTATATAAACCTTTTTTGAGATTTTGCGATAGAAGTTACTGCTACATTAAAATCTGCATTACAATGCTATCTGGGTAATAAAGGAATGTTTTATAAAGAAAAATTGTAGTATATTTTTTTATAGATTAGAAAGAAATGTATTTTTAAAAAATTGCTGAATAATTTAACATAAAATACAAGAAATATGTTTTTCGATTAGTTTCGATTATGAATAGGTAAGTAGAAAAATAGTTTGTTTTTTTAATTATTAAATAGTTTTTTTTTTAATGGATTGGCAGAAATGCATTAATAAACTGTCGACTGATATACAATTCAATCCTTATTAATTCAGTTTCTGCATCATATCAAAATACACTTTAAATATATAAAATAATCCTAACGACTTCCACAAAATAGTTCGTAGTTTGATAAATGTATAAAATAGGAAGATATATTTCATATAAAAATATATAAAGAACAAGAGATCGAAAATATATATAGCAGAAAGTTCGTAAAAGCGAATGCCACAATTTTTGAATATGCATGCAGTCATAGTCTTTTTCTAAAACAATAATTTATATCCTCAGATATCATATGTTCTGAAATCGGTCTCTAGTATTTCTAAGTCACGTATTTGTTCTGTGAATCTAGCGGCCGTAAGTCAAGAATATTATCTTTTCCATTCTTCACCGGCAACTTACTTTCTCCGTTTCTTATACTTTCTTTTCCGAGTCGTGAACTTTTGAAAATAAGTTTTCTCTTTCCCAACAGCCCAGTTTCTTTGAGAAAACTTTGAGCTTTTGTTTCAGAGTTTTTGACAAAATAAAAAATAACATCGTGCTTATAATTTGCGGAAGAACTACTTTTTGGAGAATGGGAGAATCATTTGTGGAAATTAGGATTTTCATTTTCAATTCAGATATAGATATGTTTTACTTGATTTTAGCTTTCTTCTGAGTTAATTTCGAATAACATTGAGTTTTTGTTTCAGTGTTTTTGACAAAATACGAACAGTATCTTGCTTATTATTTGTGAAAGAACTTCTTTTTGGAGAATGGGAGAATCATTTGTGGAAATTAGGATTTTTATTTTCACAAATGCGTGATTTTTCAATTCAGGTATAGGTATGTTTAGCTTACTGTATAGTTAATTTTGAAATACGTTTAGTTTTTGTTTCAGTGTTTTTAACAAAATAAAAATAACATCGTGCTTATAATTTGTGGAAGAACTAGCTTTTTGAGAACGAGAGTATATTTTCTGAAAGTTATGATATTTATTAATTATGCTTTCTAAAATAATATGATATATATATATATATATATATATATATATATATATATATATATATATATATATATATATATATATATATATATATATATATATATATATATATATATATATATACACCGAAGAGCCATTGCATTATCACCACCCTCCATCTATAACAATGGGCTCGCCCTGGTTTTCATGGTTTCTCGCCCAGGAACAATGTTTTCATGGGGCACATTAGGACTCATAATCCTCATAGAACAATCCCTGACGTCTGTAAGCTACTTGAACATAGTTTCAGACCTGGTTCGCCCATTCATGGCAACAGTTTTCCTGCGGGGGATTGTGTTTACCAACAGGATAATGCACCATGTCATAAGGGTCGAATCGTCATGGATTGGTTCGAGGAACATTCCAGTGACTTTCAAATCATGTCTTGGCCCCCAAATTCACCTGACCTTAATCCAATAGAGCATTTGCGGTCCTACTTGGAAAACCAAATTCGTGCTGCCACGCTACCCCCTCGCAATGTGAGGGAGTTGCAGGACCAGTTGGTGAGCGCTTGATAGCAGATACCTCAGACTACCTATCAGCACCTTGTGGAATCAATGCCACGGCGGGTGCTAGCAGTTCTGGGGGCTATTACAACTATTCTTCTTATCAATGAAATCCGTATTTATTTATTGTCTTTTCTTTTAACAAGATTTTTTTTTATTTATTTTATAACCGTCATTAAATAGGTAAACCACTATTGAGTTTACGACTACCAATGTTCAACTTCGTAGTTTCGTAACTTCAAACCCCGTAACTTTAAACCGTAACTTTTCGTAACTTTAAACTTAAAACATGAAACTAACTCACATTTGTGTTACACGCAGAAGAAAACCACGAAAACCTTCCACGGTTAGTCTTGTAGCAAAGAGACTCTAAACGATGACCCGTCTACCACTGATGATATTTTGCGTTAGCACAGGTGGTGCGAGTTGTGTGTGCGGAAATCATATTGATCAGCCATCGCTGGCATTCAAACCTGGTTCGCCTTATTAGGAGGCAAAAGTTCTGTCCCTTGAACCTCCACGGCACTTTCAACAAGACTATAGACAATAATTATAAGAGCTACTCTGTAGTACCGAAACATTATCTACAGTACTATATTCAATGTTTAAAAGTTAGGCTTGCTGAGATTATACGCAAAACATATATTTATAATTTTTTACATAAATTAGGCACCAAATTTAATGTTTTAAAGTCTCCCCCTTTTTTTACACAATTTACAATTTTACAGTTATTTTTACACTAATTCATTATATAACAAATAATGATATTCGCATAGATAACTTTGTGTGATAATTTCAAAAATATTTTTATAAATTTTGATAATTTCTCTTATCCCAAATTCGTTTCATTAAAAAGTTTCGTTCTTGGTTAATTAAATTCAATATTTTTTTTCTAAAACAAAAACGTAAACAAATATTTAATTGATATTTTTATCCAAATGAATTATATAGCACATAATAACATTCAAGTATCTTACTCTGGGTGACAATTTTTAAAAATATTGTTAAAACTTACACTGTTCACGCAATTCGTTTCATTAAAGAATATCGCTCTTGATTAATTTAAGTAATAAGACACTCCTCTGTATCAGAGAGATCCGAATCTGACGATTTAAAACGGAAACTAAAATAAATGATGTATATTGACAATTTATGAGTTGTATTTTCACTTATTATGTGGTCTAAATTACGCACCGCTCCTCCGAGTGTTCTAATAAATTGTGGTTGTTGATGTTGCGATCATGCGAGTAGACGGTGTTTGAGTGATCAAATTAATGATGGGCGCAAGTTTCTCTTTATTATGATCAACACGAAGCTAGGCGTCACGAGACTTGGAAGGAAATCATTAATTTTATTTCTTAAAGAATGGCAACAGCAAAATGTAACCCGCTACTTTTTCGCGGACATATTTTTGAAAGGGCAGCTCGCAATTAATATTAAATGTCTGATTTTAAATGTTGTTGAGAATGTTACCTTCGTTTCTAGATAATGGTGTGCGAGTACAATAGTTAAATTCAATGCTTTTTAAAAACATTTTAAAGAAAAATAAGTAAATAATTGTTATATTGTGTTTTCGTATTCATGTTATAGTAAATTAGAGAGATATTTCAATGGGATACTTGACGTATTGTGGATATCTCGATCCTGATTGGTTGTTGAAATGTGGCATTTGCTTACGTTAGTAACTGTTCTTTTAATTTTATTTCGAGTAAACCAAGCCTATCAAGCATTGATTCTCTTAAGTGACACATTCTATATTCTTTCACAAATATTTAAATTCTTTTACTATATATTACTTAACGTCTTACTTAACGCAAAGACAGGCATAAAGCCATATAGAACGTAAACAAACTAATTATGCATCGAATTTGCCCGTTACACTAAACAAAAATACATCACGATTACAATAAAATATATTAGTTAAGTAAAAGACGTAGACGAAAAATAATTATAGTTCAGCAATTTCGATGGGCAATACGGTGTTTTATTTAATTAGCTTCACGTTAATTAACAATCTAACTTATGAGGAGAAGTTTAGCTCAGTTTCAGCATGTCCTTTTACTTATAAACGATCAGCTGGCACTGACGTCATTGGGCGGATGGGCGGATATATCCCTGATCCTCTTCTTGAAGTGTAAGTTCCACATTCAAGAAAATTTAAAATTCATTTATTTATGCTTAAATTCTATTTAATTATTTAGAAAAATTTATAAAATTGTTATACTTTTTTAAAAAAGTTTGTGGAAATCGGTTTTACAGAAAATAATTATGCATTTGATTAATTCTATTTACTGTTAAATTACAATTTTTTAAATTACACATTTATCTTAATTGTTTTAAAAGAGTGAAGAACTTTTTTATTTGTTAGCTCTTTGTCAAAAAGGCCGTAGTGGTTAAGGGTTCCGTAATTTCGAAAACAACAACTGATGCCAATGCGGTTAGCAATGCGCACCGAGCGACTTATCTACTCAGCCAAAAGAGAAATCATCAATCTGAAGCTGGATGGGCTTCAAGTCACTACAAGTATTAAAACTTGCTCTTCACTCATTGCTCTAATCACATCGCTATGACGTTGCAGTTTCAGTAGTCGTGGTATAAACTGAAACTTGAAAGAGGGGTTGGGGTGAATTTAACGACGCAAAAATAAATTTGTTACACTGAGCCAAAAAAAAAAAAACGTTATTACGTAATTTCTGTAAATTGCTCAATGGTTTTGTAAACTTCGCCTGATATTAAAAAGAAAATAATCCAGGAAATGGAATGAAGAATCACTAAAAGATTTCTAAGTTTTTAAACAGTGTTTATCGGAAGAAATTGAACCTACTTAGTTATGCAATAGGAGTCGATGGATGTTCGTAATTTTTCCACGTCTAAAATGCGATATTTTTAAATAAGATGCCTCCCAAGACAAACCCATCACTCTTTATGATTTTTATGATTTGTCTCTTGTAGCTTGGCTTAGGATTTGCAAAGAATTTATGCATCATCATCCTTGCGCTACAGCCTTTATGTAGTCTTAGCCTTATTTAATATTTTGTATCATTACTTTCTGTTGGTCACCTTTTTCTTATTGGTTGGTGATCTTGAGTAATTCTAGGACCTCTTCAATTTGTTCTTTTCCATCTAATTCTAAATCTTCTTTAACATCTTGACGCTACAATCTAATAATATTAGCTTTACTTGCCGGATCAAATTTTAGGATGTATTCAAAACATCGAATTCTTTTTATTCTTATTGTGGTGACCCAAGCTCAAATCCTGGTTGATACGAAATCTGCTCCCAGCTTGCACCGACCACACCGTGCTAACGTTAAATATTCTGAGTTCCAGACGAACAATGGATTAGAATCCCATTACCATCAGGCTAACCGTGAGAGGTTTTCTTTAGTTTTCTTCTCTATGTAACGCAAATACGCATTAGATACTTTAAAAAGTCCTCAATGAAGGCTAGTTTGTTCCAATAGTTGATCCAGGAGTCCCCTTGTCTTCTGGGTGGGGTTCAAAATTATAACGCCACAGACTTGAAAGCTGAAAGTCATAAACTCAGAATTATATCAGCTGTTCAACACCGGTTATAAAGTAAAATAATTTGTATGATACACTGTAATTTTACGTGGAAGGTAATCAAACTTAATGTCAAAAGAATATAAGGAAATGTTTCAATAGGTTCGTGGTAGGTTTTCTATAATATGTAGAAAGCTTTTTAAACCATCACTACTATATGATAGAATGGTAAAGGGGATAAGACAATCGCTTGTTACAGCACGATATGGTACTTTTTAGGATAAATTTTCACCTATATTACAATATAGGAATAAAAAGTAAGTTTATCTCCATTATACCATTCTAAAATTGCGGTTGATTATATTAATATTTTAAATATATATTTTTTATAACTTGTTGAGAACAATAAAATTAAATTCATATTTTAAAGAAATTCTTTTCCTAATAAAAGGAATGTAGCATTTAAATATAATGTATGATTTATAATAAGTTTATTCTTAAAAAGTTTTGTAAACATTAAATTAAATTACTTTCTTCTTAATAGTTAAGGAGGTCCATCTTTCTTGTTTTTATGAGTGGTAGATTCTTTCAAAAAAAGAGATATACCATTCGGAATCATTACTAAGAATAATTGTCATTACTTTATTCAATTTCCTTTTCCTATAGACTAATAGAGACAAGGTTTATTATTCTAGTATTTAATGTATAAACGTGTTTTTTTTTTAGTTTCTTTAGAAATTAAGTCTCCACTCTCTGCATAAAAATTAAAAGTCTGTCTTAATGTAATATGCATGAAAAAAAACTAGAAAACGAGTCAGCCACGTTTTTCTTTTAGTTCCTTTTTTTTTACAGTTCGCCAATATTTATAAGGTACTTATAAAATATTCAGCTACTCATAGTTGTAAAAAAATTAACAACTGCGCGCAGAAATAGAAAAACAAAAATCTATTGTTTAAACCCATTGTTACAAACTAAACTGTCCCTAATATTTTTTGAATATTTTATTTTTCACCACTGGGCCTTTTCTTAAAAATAAAATACATTCGTGGAATTATTTTGAAATCATGTCACCCTACGAAGTTCAATTTTTGCAGGCAATACTGAAAAATATTTTTTACTTTTACAACGCATCGTGCTATGAAAATCCTTACAAATTTTTTTTTTTCTAATTTCAAAAGGAGTCGAAGCAAACGAAGCCAAGGAAGAAATAAAGTTGACTTTCCAGAGTCAAGGATCAACTTAGATCATTTCTAACTGCTGTAAATCCTCGTGCTAGAAACAAACACACAGATTACTCGAAGTTATTAAATTTTTAAACGTAATTTTACAAATGTAATTTCCTTAAGAAGGTAATTTTCAAAATAAATATAGTTATTCTTATTTGGACAAATGAATAAAGATTCAAGATATTTAAGTTTATCAAATCCCTTTCCTAAATGTTGTGTTACCAAATTTTAATAATAAAAATAGTTTTTTATCATCTTTCTTTGAAATCCAATTTTTATCATTCTCAAATTTTATATTTTCTTTTAATTGTAAATATAATAAATATTATAAGATAATTATTTGTTTTAAATGAGAGAAAATAGTTACCAACGGTGGTTAAATTTACTAAACATACATGGTCGAGAACTCATTTAAAAAAAATAAAAAAACGAATAATAGTTACATCTTAATTTCTGGATTTAAATTAAGACAATATTAACAAAACTTCTTGTCTAAGTTTAGAAAGTGATAACTACAAATAATTGGTAAGCAAAAGTCTCTTTTAAATACTAATTAAACATGAAAAACAAGTGTGTAATAATGATTTTACAAGTTTGACGAAACACTAATTTTGACGGCTGTTCTCTAATTCTTCAAAAGTACCAAGCGATAAACAATTTTTTATTTATCTAACTTTTGTTTTAAAAACTGTAGTTATTATTTTAGTTTCTTGCATTCCTCTTGACAATCATTTCACGATAAAAATTTGTTTCGTCTTGGTGAACAAAATCCCTTAATAAAAGTCATTGCCATGCATAAAAAAGTTTACAAATAGGCGTACAGTAAAAAAGAAAAATAATAAAGCTTGTCCCTATTGGTTAAACCACTTTGCACGTATTTGTTATTTTTTTTTTTTTTTTTTGCTTCTCTAATATTTGATGTTTAGACACTGAGGAAGGTCCTCGTGTACAGAATTGAAACTATAGTACTTACATTTATGTGCTTTTATTTTTGCTTTCTTCGCGTTGTTTCGGCTTCAATCTAAATAGCACGAAGTGTATCTTATCCTTTGTTGGATTATAAATTGTCGAGGTGCAATAAATTTCCACACATTTAAAAAAAATGGAAATTCGATTTTGAGAGTGTACGCATCTCGCAAGTTTCATAACTTTTGTATATCATAGTTTCATAACTTTTGTAATTCAGACTTCGTTCAGTGTCTGACATGTGTGTTTTGATAGGGAATTTAAAATCAGCTCATGTCCTTAAATATATCATAATTCTTAAGGTTTTACTTATTATAAGTTAAAATTATGAATCCAGCAGAGTTGCATAGTAGCAATTTAACTTAACATTCTCATTACCAGAATGCTAAACCTCATAGGATTGAAACCCCGAATCAGAGAGAGCGACCAAGCTAGTCTTTAAACGGGTTAAGAGTAAGACTAAAGGTTAAGACTAAGTAAAATTTTTTAGATGGCTCACTTTTATGCTACTTATAGTAGTCTATAAGATAGGCCGTTTTATTCCACTTATTGAAATGCACGTGAGGAAATTTAATAAATGTTTTAGACAGCCAAATTTTAATCACTTATATATTAATATGTAAGGTATTGTGTAGGTAAAGAAGCTTCATACATTTTTAAGGTAGATAACACACGTTGATGGACGCTCATAAATTAGGTCGGAAGTTTTATTTTAACGCCGGAATACTACCATCATTACTACTTCTATGCATGTTGCTTTCTATGCATGTTTTATTTTCATTTTCTATAGTTTTTATAGTATTTTTTTTTAAAATTCGTGATAGACGGAATTAATGTCATGTTGGACTAAGGTAAGGATTAAGGTCCTTAAACTGTTGAAATTTTAAATGGGGAATTATACATAGCAAATTTTAGAGCTTCATTTGGAAAGAAACCACCATTCATACAAGCTCAACTCTAATTTCGATGCAATTCAAAAATAGAAAATAAATATTAAAAAAGTTGAAGAAAAAAGAACAAAAAAAAGGGTGTGTCGACCTCGGGCTATCTGTTTTAACGCTGCTTTTTGAAGCTCTGTCACTGTAGAAAATAAAAAATCTCTTAAGTGCCTTACACTTGAATCAAAGTGATGCTTCTAAACTATATATATAATCTTGCTGAGAATAATTATCTGGGCTTTAGAACAGACAAGTAACTTAAATATTTTAAAAGTTACTAAACTTTTTTTAAAAATAGCCAATGTGCTGTCATTTTTCCACCTAGATGAAAATTATAGAAATCACTACCTAATTCTCAGATTTTGCAAATTTTTATGAGCCCAAGTAATGCAACAATGGAATAAGTTTTTAACTAGTAAAATATTAGACCACAAACGCTTTTCATTTTCACAAAACTGTGGCTTTTCTCCATATTGAAGTTATGCGTCATTTTAAAATAAGCGTACGCAGCGCTAGCTTTAGATTGGCTAAAATTGATCTAACAATCATTTGCAAACTCACAGCAGTTATAAAAGTAGCATATCATTCGCAAAAATGCATGGTTTCATATTACGACGGAGCCTTCGAAAAACAACCTTAACCAATTATATTCAAAAAAAAAAGAAAGAAAAAAAAAAAACATTTATACAAGTACCTTGATCTCACCTAATTCGGGTGTGAGGATATCAAATTTGAAACTAGGTTTGTACCTTAGTGACTGATTACTGAATGATCATTCACTTACGATGTTTTAATTTTGTGCTGTATTTCCTAATTCATTGTGTTACACTAAATGTGTCATTGTGTTGTGTTGCATTAAATTCCTCAATTTGGCGAAATGTTTGCTCAGGGCATTTCTCGAAAACTGTCCTTATCCATGGAACAAAAACCACGAGTCGTAGGATGGACGAACCTCCCTTCATCAGGCAAACAGAATTATGATGTTAGGAAAAAAAAAAGAGAAAATAGTAACAAAGCATACAAAAAAATAGAAGAAAAAAGTATCTGGAAAATGAGAACAAGAAAAAACAAAAACGCAAATTTTCAAATGGAGAGGCTCATTTTTCTTGAAACATTTAGCTTTATTTCTGTGTATGGTATTTTTTTTAAATGTTATTAGTCATCTTAAACTGACTATTTTTTTCAAGAAAAATTTAAAAAAGCTTTTTAAATTTTATATTACTATACAAAACACTCTCTTCTGGTAGATTTTAAATTATTTCTTTACAAATTTTAAAATTGAGATATTGAAAAATGTAACACTATCGAACGTCGTCCTAGTGGAGAAAAGAACAATTTATCTTCAGTGATGATCCTCATCACTATATCTCCGTAAGATAACATTAACAAAAAATGTTTTACGGTTTTTCTATTTACTTTTTGTGCTTTATTTTGTGACTGTTGTCTGCTTTCTTATTTTATATGAATTAATAAATAATATAGACCTCTTCGATTTTTGTTTTCAGAAAACAATTTTTTCACCAAACGAAGTTTTCCAGAACAGAGTATAAGCAGCACAATATTACACTTCCCTACAATAATGGAAAACTACTAAAAAAATTACTTAGAAAATTGTTTGAAGCTTTTTAAATTTTTGAGATATTTCTAATCAGACTTTTTTCATTAGTTACCAAATACAATTCACTAGGAAATTATTAAAAAAGAAATTTTAACTTTCACCGCACATGTGAGTATAAAAAAAACTACTTTAAATACTTTTATCTTGCACAGTTTTGAGCGATATTTTTCAAATTTCAAAATAATAATTTTGTAATAAATTTCAAATCATGCCCTAAATTTTGTTTAATTTTATTGAATATATTCAAACAGCAAAATTACGTAGGACAAAACGAAATTTGTTTTTATAAAAATGTTCATATCTTCATAAATATTTAATCTTGGTTTACGAAGTTTTATGCAGTTGTTGAAAATAGCAAATAAAGTAACCGAAGCTCATTGCTTGATATTTCTTTCATAGGGTATTCAAAAATATTTGATTCCATTCGTAATTTATTACCGATGTCTTAAACCTCTGAACTCTTTAAACCTTATTGATAAGTAAGAAACTTTGCAGGAACTATAATCATTTCTATAGTCACAAAATAATTCTGCAAGTATTTCTTAAGAAAATTTTAAAAAATATCAAAAACTGAAAGTGTTTCTTCCATTATTGTAGAGTAGTGAATATTGCATTTTAGCACTTTAGAACCTTCATAACCCCGTAGAATCTAAAAAAATTTATTTAAAGAAAAGACAATTTAAGGAATATTTATTAGAAAAAAGAGGCATAAATGCTTTATCAATTTTTAGTAAAAAATGTAAAACTAATTTTTAAAGCAATCTATTACAGAAGTGTCATTTACTTTACCTCATATTGTATTCTTCTGTTATTCTCCTAGATTTACAATTAGTTTTAAAAGCATGCTGACATTATCCATATTGAGTCCGTCAATATTTTATTCCAAATTTAAACAAAATTATTTCGCAATCTTTATTTTTTCGCATTCGCTAACATAAGCGCAGAAAAAACTTTATTATTTTAATATTTTTTGAATAAACTTTTTTTCAAACCTCTTATTTGATAAAAGCAAGTTCATAAAAGCAAGGTGGTGAGAAAATGAATGTGATCGATGAAGTTTTGGCATAATATATTCTTTTAATCTTGTTTCATGCAAATTTCTTCGTTCAGGTTTTCCTGCTTTTATCAACTTTTTTTTTTCTTTTACTGGTTAAACGTTTCATGGGTACGCCTTAATTATTTATGTAAAATGCTCTTTTTTATTACAATAACAGACAGAAAACATCAAAGCCGTTTACGTGTTTAAAAATTTTCTAACTTATAAGTATTGTTCGTGGAGAAGTTAAGGTATTTTCTGAAAAATCTTCAGTTTTCTATTTTTAGAAATTATGAATTTCTTTTTTAGTTTAAATTCTTTTTGCTATATTTTTGGGAGTAAGTAATAAATATGTCTTTCGCATCTTCGAATATGTTTATACATCTTAAAATAAAATCTGCTAAATTTACCGAAAAAAAAACTTATGGCTGTTGTGCATGTATAAAACCTTTTATTTCACAGAAAATTACTGTTATTTAAAAAGAAAAGCCTATTTTTTAAGCAGATAAGTACTGCTACTTTAACAAACAAAGTAGGTTATTTTAAAAAAAACTGACTCAGCTATTTTAACATAAGATTCCACAAAACAACTATGTCAGCATTGTGGTTTTTGAAAGGAGAGAGCAGCATTCGTACTACCATTAGTTGACGCTGGGATAGCTCATTGCAAAGACTGCGCTCTATCCTCTGAGTTACCGCAACTCTTACGTCTTAGTATGAAAATAAATTGCTTTTATTTTAAAAGCCTTTCTTATTCAAATAATATTTAAGTGACAAAAAAGCTTAAAGCTATAGTAGCCTACCCATATAAAAATGTCTGCGAACTTAACTTAACAGAAAAATATATCGTAATAAATATAATAATAAGGTAGAGGATCAAATCGATATTAGTTTCGAATCACACTTTTATTTATACAATATTCAGAAATTCAGAACTAAAAAAGAATCGCTGAAAAATAAGATCAAATATAGAAAATAATCGTGAAATGATTGTATGTCGAGAGCTAGGATTTGATTTCTATGAAAGGAACGGGAATTTTTTAGTCCGCTGATAACACATAAAAACTGGGGGGAAAATCTGTATTTTTATTTAGACAGTATTTCTCTGAGAAATATAGGTTTTTCTTTGTAGAATTTGCATTTATTTATTACAGTGGATCAATTTTTAAATAACTAACGCGTCTAATTTATTATATCATATGTAGGATAATTCATATTTTTTGTGATATGTAAACAAAAATAATCGTATAGTCTCCCACTATATCGTCTCACAACATCGGCTGTGAAGAGGGCAACTACTACCGATTTCCATATGCCAGTATGTTTTTTTATCTAGTTTCACCAAGAAATACCCAAATTAATAAATTTTTACATGAAGCAATTTTTTAAGTAATAATAAATGTTTCAATTTCATGAAATTTAGCACACCAAACTTAACTTTGACTTAATCAATGTAATCCCATTTTAAAGAGTTTACAACCCCCAACCTAGAATCATAAGCATTTTATTCGTCATTTTGTCCAAAATTTCGAGTTGAGTGTTATTCCAATCGCATAATTTTTATAACATCATTTATGATTTTCATATTTGCTTAATTTGTGCAAGCAATATGTGTGTGAATACTACATTCAAGTTTCGTAATTTGCATGTTTTTGATAAATAATTAGAAAGAGTGAACTGAAATTAATGAACTATAGCATAAATATTATGCACATTTTTGAGGAAAATTACAATCCATTGTTATAACGGAATCCGGATAAATAATATGCGAATTTTTTTCCCCTTTCGGGCATTTTGCTTTTCTTAGGCTAATTTATGATAGATTTGATAATAAATAGTAAGAGTATCAAGCATTTGAATTATTAACTACCTATCCTTAATAATACTTAATTAAACTGAACTCAGTAGAGCGACAGCCCGTAGAGGGCCAAGGCCTACTGTGCCCATCTCAATTTTCTGGACCTTAGGCTCTGGGGTGCAGGAGCAGATGTTCCGGTTAGGTGGTCAACCGAACGCGGAACCCCTAGTGTTTAGTTCCTAAGCATGCTTGGTACTCATTTATCGACCCACTGAAAGGATGAAAGGCTGAGTCAACCTTGCCCGTCCCGTTAATACTTAATTACAAAAGTATTTACAGAATCGCGTTAAAAACTTATAATCAACAACAACAAAGGAAAAATATCCCAAACACTGTGAATAACTCTTTAATTAATAATTACACTTGTTTTTGAACTAGATTGCAATTTTCATAGCTTGAGTTGAACACTTATGATACACTAATTATAACTATTGATAAAGTCGATATTGTAACTATTGATAAAGTTGAAAAATCTGAAGTAAAGAGTGTTTTCTCGAGCTTTAAGGAATAATTTTAAATGCGTAAGTTTGAAATATCGAAAAATTTTAAAAAAAGGCTCTTGGAAAATGATAATTAAAAATAAGAAAAACGGAGAAACAAAAACAAAGGTTTGAAAATAATAAGTGCAATGAATATGTAAGCTTTTTATTATTATGAATATATATTATTCCTAGTTACTCTAGATTTATTTACTTCATACTTACTTACCGTGAAATTTCTGCAAATCAGTTATTACAAATAAACAAATTACATTCTTTATTCCTAAAATAGAAACCTTCTTTATACATAAGATAGCAAGTTAGAAAAGAGAAAAAAAGAATATATTTCAAAATGCTATTTTTAAATGCTGTTTGAAATTGCTAATTATAAAGGTAGATAAAAGTAATACAAATAAATTTGGTTAATCTGTTATTCATTATATCCAATTTGAGGATTAAAACTAACAAATTAATTATGATTTTTAATATTATAAGGAATTTATTTAAATTTAACTCGGAGATTCATATGTACGCAATTTCCGAGTTTAACTAACTAATTATGAATATTTTTGTTATTATTTATGAATATTTTTTTTTTTTTTTGTTTATCTTATTCATTTAAATATGTTCTTTTGGAACTAGTTAACGAATTTTAAATTTTAAGGTTGTAAGTATTTTAAAAACTTTTTCAAGTATCAAAATTATTTAATACCTTGTAATTTAAAATTATGTAAAAATATGCATAGAATGCTTATCAATAAATGAATCTGAACAACAGAATAAATTCAAAGAAAAAAAGTAAATAATTTACTTGAAAAGAAAAATACATAATTTAATTCCTTATAGGTAAATATGCATACAGTATATTTTTTATTTTTATTTTCTAACCGTCGTTGAACAGTTGATCGAATTTTCAGTTTACGGTTAACAATGTTCAACTCTGTAGCCTTGTAATTTTGAACGCAATCCAGAAGACAAGGGAAATCCTGAACCAAGTATTGGGAGAAATTTGCCTACGTGGAGGACTTTTTGATTTAACTAACCCACCAAAAAGAACATGAACAGGAAAAACCGAAAACCTCCCACGGTTAGCCTGACGGCAAGGGAACTCTAACCCAGGATCCGTCTGCCACTAAGGACATTTTACGTCAGCACTGAAGTCCGGGCGACCCGGGAGCGGAATTCGAATAAACCAGCCTTCGCCGGAATTTGAACCTGGTTCACCTCATTGGGAGGCCAGCGCTCTATCTCCTGAGCCAACTCGGCTCATGTATAAAGCATAATCTCTTATTCACCTTTAGGGGCTTGCCTCCCACAAAATTCAAATTTCACCAACCTGCTACACCCTGGAGTTCGCCTTGATTAATTCTCCTTATTATCCTTTTTTTTCCTTATATTGTTAGTTTATGACACCGTTAGATTTCAATACCTTGAGTATATAACAATTGTTGAGTTGAGTATAAACTATTCTACAGTATTGAGTATAAACTAATTGTTGAGTATAAACTATTCTACAAATTTATAATTATTACAAATATATAATTACAGACGGATTAATCCAGATCTCTTTCCAAATGTTTCTCACAAGGGGTGCTCTAATACGCTTTCCTTTTCGAAAACCAGAGCTTAAAACTGGTGCCTTAGACTTCTCTGCCATCTTGACTACACTGAGCCCATTTATAAAAGAATTTCTACAAATTTAAAAGAAAAGAAGTTGAAAACGATATCTTAAACTAGAAACTCGAATCTTTTTCAAAAAGATCTGTCAGGAGTATGGCTCGTACTCAAGCTCCCTTTCGAGAAGCAGCACTTAAACCTGATGCCTTACACCACTCGGCCAACCTAAACACGTTGACTCCAATTTGAAAAGAAATTATATCATTTTATGAAAATGTACGTGAAAGCATTAACATGTTATGATATTCTTCGAACCTTAAGTATTATGAGATATAATTCGGTTTGCTAAATAGTTAAAATTTTAAACTTGGACTCAGATCTCTTTTGAAAGATCTGTGACGAGTGAGGTTCGAGGTTACTTACGACGCTCACTGTGACGAGTGAGGTTACTTACAAACAAACAATTTTTTTAAATCTTTTTAGCACATTACAGGCTATTGATTTATGTAACATCTACTAAGAAATAATTTCTTAAGAATTATATTAAAAGTAAGATATAAGATTCAAATTAAAATAATAAAAGACATGTATGATATCATACAGTGGTCAGTATTACCCTAAATTATTTTGTCAATTTTAGCAAAAATTGATAAATATTATTAAATATTAAAACCTGTTTTAAATCTTGAGTTTATTTCATTATCTCTAAAATATACTTTAAGAAATTATTGCTCAACTTTATTGCTCTGCAACTTCTTTAGAATCTGCCACAGAATTTTAAAACAGTTGAAACATAAACAAGTATGAAACAAATTCCTCACAGTTGGAAGTTAATTAATATTAAAGAATTTTTGAAATTATCTTTTGAAAAAATATTAAACATCAAAAAAATATATATATTATTTGAAAACTTAATTTTTTTCCGAATAACATACATCAGAAAAAAATATGCTGCTCTACATCTTCTTGCATATTTTCCACAGGATTATGAAATAATTAAAACATAATCAAGTACCAAAAAAACAATTTTTTTCCTTGCGTTTTTGGAAATAGTCCAATTCGCAGTTCTTGCCACCCAATTATTAGTTCTCATTTTCCACTGACGATGAAAATAATAGTCTTAATTTATTTGTTTAGTTCGTTTATGAGATAGTGATTTACATATATATATATATATATATATATATATTTGGCTATAAGATTTTTTCAAATAGCAAATAAGTTTAAAAAAAACTAAAAAAAAAACATGGCATATTTCACAATAAAATCCCATTTATTTTTACTATTGAAATTAGAAAAAATAGAATTAATAATTTAGGAAGATTAGAATTTAAGAATTTGTAACATTATAACACTCATAAAGAATTTTTTCAATGAATTTATGTACGTAGCTCACCAGTTAGTTATCTTCTAGTAAATTTTACAAGCCAACGTTTTCGTTATTTTATAGAAAAAGAGAACTTTTCATCAATCAAAATATCGACCAATTGCCAACTAAATACAGTTTACGAATTTCTATTAGAGCTCTAACAAAACATCTTGCATTTGTTGCCTGATCACGACAAACAGAATTCATCGCAAATCACATATTTCACTAGCTAAAGCACTTAAATTTTTACTGGAGCTCGTTTTCTGATTTATCGCCGAGTATGTCAACAGCAATTTGTCGTCAAACCATACCTCGACCATTTCGAGACTAGTTTGAATATTCAAAACTAAACTGGATCGCTGTTCAGACAGGTTATACATATGTAATTGTTTTATAACCTACAAGCAGAATTTTTAACGCCATTTTATTATCAAATAGAATTTATCGTCAATTAAATTCCGAACAATTTATTGACATAATCTAACTAACAGACATAAAACTGAAAAGAAAGAAATAATAAAGTAAAATACAAAAATTTAAATACTACGTTTAGAGTGAACTTGATAAGAAAAAATAATTTTATTTTTATCACACCTAAAACGAAAAACAGAGATGATCATATTAGTTCGCTAATAAACTTTTATCACCTACATAAATTCCTTCCACGTCCTTCGAAAGTGATGCTTCCCGCGCTTTTTATTTTAAGTCTGACAAAATAACTATTTTCTTCTTTTTGTCTACTCGAAAATCCCAACTTTAAAATTTTCATTTTACTTTATTCTTCTTTTTAAAAAATACTAGATCTCAGTATCAAATAAAAAAGCTGTAAAATGACCGACGTTAATTTATACACTTCCTTCTAAAACTTTTGCACGAATTATCCCTATAATTGAAATTTTTATCACTTTTTTAATATCTTATTCCAGATCATTTTATTGCTCTTATCTAATTAACAATCCTTTTAATCCTCAATTTGGCGACATGTTTTTCTCTTTTCATTCTTAATTTGATCACTCTTTGCTCTCTGTTTTCTATGGTTAATCCGAATACTTTGAGACAAAAGAATCGAGAGACTCTTTTTGATAAGACTAATCAACGAAGCATGAAATCGAAACGATCTCTATGTCCCGCATCTGGAGAAGTATTTTCTGTTTCTAACAGGAAAAAAAACACTATTGCAAACTTATTTCCTCGAGTATGAATATTTCCTTCGGGAATATTTTCTTATTATGCGGGTTTTTTGTTTCAATTTTACAAATAAATGATAATTATTCGTTTTTACATTAATCATCAAATCGCATGTCTGTATCAATATCAATTTTATTGAATGCATAAATGGGAGAAGAACTTTCTGTTATTATTCTCTTTTTAATATATACTAATTAATTTGCGAAACACTTTTTTAGTTAAAATTAATCTGCTAATGAAGCAAGAGTTTCTAACCTTAAATTCGTTGTAGAAATTTGCTATTTTTTCTAATGAAGGGTATTTAGAATGGAAAAAGCTAGAAATTCTTAATAATTAGAAAAGAATACTAAAATTTCACAATTACGAGGAATACTCGAAATTTAGGAATTGTCTTTCTTTGATGACTGCTCAACTATTATTTGTTCTGTTCTATAGTTCGGCTAGAAACAATCACGTGAACACTTAGACGAAGATGGGACGCCGGTGTTACATTTTTATATTTTTTCTGACTGTCTAACTATAAGCAAAAATACATTTTGGTACTTTTTAATTATAAAAAGCAACCTATTACTTACTGAAAAATATTTGTTAGAACACCGAAAATACATTTGTGCTAAAATATAAAATCCAAAAAGAAATAGCTATTAAAACAAAATTGTATTCATAAACTTTTAAAAATTTATCAGTAATTGATTTTGTAAATTAAAGGAATTTCAATGATAAATAACTTTTTTTTTTAAATCTAAATAGCTGCAAATAAATGAAAATTTGAAATTTTTTTGTTTAGAAGTGAGCCGTGTTTGAAAGAATATGCATTTAGCGCAGAAAAAAGCACTGGTGTTTCATGTTGTATTTCTTAACCATACATTGAATTAAAACAGTTAAATATAAATTTTTTTAACTTATTTTGACCTAAATTAATACAGAATAATGAAAAAACTATGAAAAATGTGTTTAATAAAAACTCTGCATCAAAGGTTTTTTTTTTTATTTTTTTTTTTTTATAACCGTCGTTGAACAGCCGACCCAACTTAATGGGTTTACGGCTACTAATGTTCAACTCCGTAGCCTTGTAATTTTGAACCCAATCCAGAAGACAAGGGAACTCCTGGATCGAGTATTGGGAAAAATTTGCCTTCGTGGAGGACTTTTTGATGGAGCTAACCCGCATTTGCGTTACATGGAGAGGAAGACCACGAGAACCTCCCACGGTTAGCCTGACGGCAAGGGGACTCTAACCCATGATCCGTCTACCACTGAGGATATTTCACGTCAGCACTGTGGTCAGTGCAAGCCGGATGCGGAATTCGTATCGACTGGGATTCGAACCCGGTTCGCCTCATTGGAAGGCGAACGCTCTATCCCCTGAGCCATCGCGGCTCTGCATCAAAGGTTTAAAAAAAATGAACTGTTGTTTAAAAACGAATTGGAAGATAATCGTTTTTTTTAAATGTACTTGCTAAAAGATGCATCACTGCCTTCTGCAAATTTTGTCTGAAAGTTCCATTTTCAAATGTTGAGAAACACCTTTCACGGTTATACCGAAAATCACCCTTTTACAGTACTAACTGGTGGTGGCATTTCTCTGAGTTCTTCTCACTAATATACATAAAACTTCTTTTAGCTGTAACTACTAAAAGCAACAGCACTTGCATACGATCCCAAGTAGAGGAGTCGGTTAATGGTCATTATCAGGAGATATTTACGGTACCATTGCTCGGAATGTTTCGCATTCTGATACCGAAAACCGCTTTTTAAATGCATCTGCTAGTGAGTAGTTTGATTGGCTTTAAAAGCATTTCCTTTAGTACTTTGCAGTCACATACCTAAAATCGTTCTTCAACTGTACCTACTGATTTCAGGCAAAGCTGTTCTGCAGCTTTGCTCTGAATGTTTTGCTCTCATATACTGATAACCACCCTTTAAAAGTACTTGTTGATATGAGTACCTTTACAGAATTTGGTAGCATTTCTCTGGGGACTTCTTTTATGATATACTTAAAATCGCTTTTCAATTGCATTGTTTATTGTTTGGGGAAATATTTACTGCAAAAAAAGTATAGATCAAATTACGGCAAGAAGTACTGCCACCCTAAGTGCAGCATCGGCGTGAAATCCATTCTTGCCGTAGCATTTTATCCTATAATTTGTACAGTGATTATTATTTAGCTACAGTAATATAGTGATTTTACAGTAAATACTGAAAAAACTAAGGTATGTTGGAGTTTTTCTTCCGTAAAATGTTTCGGTAAAAACGGATTTTAATGCAAAATGTACTGGCACCCTGAGTGCCGGTACATTTTAGCGTAATTTGGTCAAGATTTTTTTTACAGTATAGCTTGCGCTGTAAATGTACAAAATGTGAAAGAGGGGAGTTGTAGAGTCCTCTCGATCATTTTTTAATTAGTAAATAATCAACTGCAGAGAAATTTGTTAAACATACTTTTCATAAAGTATAGTTTAATGACAAATAATATAATCCAAAGACGAGCAGATATTTTAAAAGGCCTCTTAATAATCTTAACACTCAATGGAGAGCATTAGCAAGCAATGCATTATATATATTTCTGCTGCCACACATCCTTAGTATTGTTACATTTTTCGGCAATGTGATATATTCATAATAACATGAACCTTACATTTATAAAGTATAATATTCTATTACATCAATTAAAAACTTAATGGTTTTAATTTTTCCACTTGATTTTCAGTGGAATCCTTATCAAGCATGAAAAAATTACTGAATTATGAATCACCATTTTAGTAGAATCTACTTTTAAACAATTAAAAAAATCACCAGCATTAATATTTCATGAATACTATTAATATTTTCTATCTTACATTATCGTGCAAAAGAAATATCAACAAAAATATAATGTACGTTGTACCTTAAACATTTACAAACAAAGAGAAATTGCATTGAAACACCAACAATAACTTTAACATTAACTATCTTGATTTTTTTATTTTATTTTTATTAGTTTATGATATTTTAAGATCGAACAATAGTTTAATATTTACAATGTTATAAGGAAAAACTATTTAAAAAGAATCCAATCAAACATTTTAAAATACTGAAATTCGCTTTAACATCGACCAATTTATATAAATCTTGTAACTTTAAGTACAACAATTTGTCCTTAAATTGAATTTTCCATAAACAAAATAGTATTCATTACTTTATTATATGTAAAAAAGTGATACCTATAAATACTACTTGAAGCTATGTCACTAGTAAAAAAGGAAATTTATGGCCATATTTTAGCTTATATATTAGTTCATAAATTTTCTATAAAAATACTTATCCGATACAATTTCATTTTAAAACTTTACACATAGCTGTAATAAAATAAATACTGCTGTCAATAAAATTTAGCTGCAAGTATTTGGCATGACTTTTAAAAGCAATGTAGTATTCCTTTTCGCTTTTAGCTGCAAAACCAAAACTAGATTTTCTTTTGCGGATAATGTTTTTTCGGCGTTGAATAAAACATGACCTCAAACCATTCTCCCGAATTTGTTGGTGAAAACAAATATTAGTACTTTGAAAAGTACTTTAAAAAATGCTGTTTCTAATTAACATAAAAGTACTACGTAGCGATCAAATAGAATGTGAAACATCAGTAAACAAGTTTCGTAAAATCGTATCTTCTAGGTTGAAATACATTAACATAAAGACAAGGCGTCAATTTGGTTATGGAAAAGCTTGGTATAATCTTTAAAATGAACAATTTACATTTCTTTTTCTCCGATTTTAATCTGAAGTGAAAGCCCAAACAGTGAAACAGAATGAAAAATCTCCAAACGATTTTTTTTTCTCAACAAACCGCCTGTGGCAATGTGTGGGAACGTTTGAATCGATTGAAATTCCCGTACTGAAATCTTAAGCACTTATTTTTTTCTCCTACTACTCTCTTAAAACTTTTTGTCCCATTACGGATTTTTTTTTTGTTGAAATATCCGTTTATAAATATATATATATTTCTTTGCTAAATAAAAGTCGAAAACTATAAAGCATTTTTTTATGTTGGGTTCGACTTTTCTTTCAAAAAATAAAATGTTAGTAAAATACTTTTTCATTATCCCCAAGACATTTGATAGGTAGTGACATTTTTCAGATAATAAGAGGCTTTATAAGATGAAATCTTTTCAAAAAGAAATATAAAATGCCACTGACAATCATAAAAGCTACACAGTTTTTTCACTTTTTTAATATATATATATATATATATATATATATATATTTATATATATATATATATTATATATTATATATATATATATATATATATATATATATATATTATATATTATATATATATATATATATATATATATATATATATATATATATATATATATATATATATATATATATAAATATATATATATTATATATATATTATATATATATATACTAGGGGGCTAAGCCCCCATGTTTGATGCCGCTCACCAACCCCGATGATTGCTTCGCAATAATTGTCTTTTCTTGGCAGAAAACAGTTTTTTTACATAAGTTAAAATAATTCACTTAACATATATGTACTAAAAGGAATTCTGTTTGCTTACTCTTGTGCCTCTACTTCCCACGTCCAAATATTACTATTTATTAGTATTATAAACATTTGGATCTCTAGGTGAACGGAAGTGATTTTTCGAAGTAATCATTTTTTAAAATAACATTTATATTATAACATTATATTGTTCAAATTTGATGAGTTCACAACCATAATTTAATATTCTCGCTAATAATAGCAGTACTGGAAAATAAGTTTAAATTAGGGATACAAAAATTTCTAAAGAAAAACAATATCTTTAAGACTATTGTTAATTTTATGCTGATGACAACCAAAACAATATGGAAATGAATGAGGGTAAACTGGATAATACCACGTGATTTTCCGGCCAATAAAAATGCGCGACAACAATGGAAAACTGCGACACCATCAATTGATTTTTATATATAGTAAGATTATATATATATATATATGTTACGGCCAAAGCCAGAAGTCCGGCCAAAGTCCGAAATAATTGAAACTATCAGTGAATATTTTACTTTGGCGGCCTTCTATAGTTATATTAATAATTCTTATAAATAATTCTTATAAATCTTCTAATTTAAAAATATAAAAAATAGAGGTTTTTGAATTGTCTATTAAATAATCATTAATTTAATAATCATTATTAAATTGTCTATTTAATTATCTAGTCATACTAGTCATACATACACCAGAGGTCTAGTCATACTAGGTCTAGTTAAGTGCCACTGCCCGATATACATTTGCCCGGTATACCGTACACAGGTGTTTTTTTAAGGTTCAGTGCCACTGCCCGGTATACATTTGCCCGGTATAATGATTTTTTCTTCCAACTTTGGCTGATCTTCCCATGCCAATTCGCGATTTGGGCGGCCAATTCCCGAAATCAAGAAAAATTTCGGACTTTTTCCAGCTAATTTACAGCGTTCTTGGCCAATTCGCGATCTGGCCGACCATATCGTGAATTGGCCGACTTCGGACTTTGGCCGTAACATATTCATTTTCTTGAATTTCTTGAAAAAAATTAACTTTTGAGTTTTATAACAATTTAATGCGGAAAGTTGCCTAAATTGTATAGGATATAGGAATGAAAATACGATAAGAAATTTAACAACTGGTTAATATTTTACATTAATATCTGCATCTACTTAAAATTCACTAAAACGTGAAAAATTCACGCACTTTCAACTTTTTTTCAGTTTGCTAAATCTTCTAAAATACTGCTTCTTTGATAGTTTGAATAAATTAAATAAATTAATTTTTACGTTTGTGCAAATTTCTAGTAAAAAACTAAAGTTAACCAACTAATTTTTCTTAAACTTTTCACTGTGTATGTTTTCGCTCATTATATTAGATCAAAACAACCTATAACTCATCATATGAAAATAGATGCATATTGTAACTACACTCTACCCAACCAACCAGTCAATTCTTTAGAAGGGGAACACATTATATATATGGCTATATACAAAGAATTTCAATGAAGTTGGCTTTTTAGGTTTACTACATTGTCAAGATTCCTTTTTTATCTACTACATATCTAAATTCTCATTTTCAAGCATTGAGGCATAAATAATCCAGACTTTAATTGTGGTCGGATATATCCATCTCTAACTTCATGTATACATACTTAGTTCGAAGCTCCTCTCACAGCTTTGATGCTTCTTTCCACAGTCTGAAATTAATAGGGAGATTTTGATGTTTCTCTAATCCGTAGTGCTAGAATTGATGTCTGATTTAATGTCATCTCCACTCAAGTCGTGCAGCAATGGGGAAGGAAATTCCACACAAGAATTACAAATAATGATTTCAAAGTAATACGAATGTTGAAAGTTCATCTTCGGCAATATTTTTTTTTTCCTTTGGATGGTTTGTCTTGCATTTCACATTTTTCTTATATGCAACCACAGGACTTGGTTGACAACAATCATCTGTCTAGAATGGATCAAAGAAACAGAATCGTGATTTGTCAAGTCTTCTGGATGATGACCCAAGGTGGTTATATTTAAAATGTCCTGCAGCTATTGTTGATTGACAAGAATTCCTTAAACAAAAACCAAATTTCGTATTACTAAAGATAAACTTTCAGGCTTCGGATTACTTTAAAATCATTATTTGAAATTTTTGTGAGGTATATCCTCCACCAATGCTACAAGAATTAAATGAATATGATATTAAATCACTCAACAATTCATGCTTCATGCAAATTAGAGAAATACCAAAGTTTTCTTATCACTGTCAGGATATGAAAATGTGTATCAAACTTATGATAAGGCTTTCGAATAAAATAAGAGAATATGACAATAGAAATAGATTTTTGGAGTAACACTAAGATTTAGATAAGTTAATCCTTATTTCTCAGAAAAATCAGACTTCAAATGCGTAGTAGATATAAAAAAGGAATCTTGTCAATGCAGTAGCTAAAAAAAAATCCTATTCCATTGAAAATAGTTGTACATAGTTGTAAATATAATATAAAAACCATATCATAAAACTGGATGATCGGTTGCTTAGAGTGTAGATTGAACTCGATGCGCAACCATCTTCTGGTGATGAGTTCTGTGTTGTTCTAATCTAATAAAATGATTGAAGCGAAAATTGCGAAAAATTGGTGTAAAGTTGTCAAAACCGTTGTGCAAACGTAAACAAATTAAATTATTTATCAGAAATTAATTTATTTAGGTTATTCAAACTATCAAAAGGGATAAAGAAAACTGTGTTTAAGGATAAGTGTGTTTATTTCAGAAGGTATTTAAACCTAAACTGAGTTTGAAAAAGGCGTTATTTATTCAAGTTTTCATTAATTTCAAGTACGATTCGCGAACAAAAGATATTAACCGATTTTTTTTTTAAAAAAAAAACAACTTTTATGTCATTTTTATTTTTATTACAATCGAAATTACAATGTTGCCTATTGCAATTCCTACTACAATAGGCAACACTAAAACGTTCCAAAATTCTTCATTTTTTCGAACCTCTATATATAAATATATATATATATATATCAATTTCAGATTTTAACATCACTTAGATGATCTTAAGCGTGGCTATATATATTGCAGCTTTAAAAAACATCAAAAAATAATAGATGTCACGTCAGTGTGTGACGTCAGCAGTATAACAGCAGTGATCTGTCAAAGTTTTCGTAAGCGTTTGGAACATATGGAACTTATAGCAAATGTATGGGGAGTTGATACCTGCAGAACATAGATGCATATTCCTATGGACAAAAAAGAACTGGCTCAACACATTTACTAAGGAAGCAAATCCGTTTCTTGCTATAAGTGGATCTCTCGAAAAACTGTAGATTGACATTCGCAATTAAGAGGGCTCGACACCCACTCTCATTTTTTTCTTTTTACGTCATATTTTCTAAACGTCACACCGTTTCGGTAATTTGCATTGGTGTACCCAGCATCACAACTTCACACGCGTACCATTCTTAAAAGAAAGTGGATTTAGTCTCTCATCTGAATGACGATGACATATGATCTCTATTGAGATTGGTACTGTAAATAGTCTAGAAAACATGCAGAAAAGGGACCGATATCTTACATGCATCGTCATGGCATGTTTTGGTATCAACTGGGACTAAACCCAACGATCCAGTAATGCTGCTCGCGTTCACATGTTGGTAGTGCTATTAGTGACAAATTTGTTTTTATGTATATCAACGCAACATGTCATTGAACTGCTGCTGCCCAGGAGAGTCTAGAGAAAAAAAGAATATTTGAAACCTTGTACGGCTAGCACGTTCTTCAGACCTTAATCTTATTAAAAAAAGCTTATGATGCTTTGAGAAGAAGAGTCTTGGTGGTCGATGCTTCCCTTCAATTATAAAGGACATCCTCATCCGGGAGCTAACAAGGAAATAAGGTAAACTACCCCAACAGATAATGTTGTGCCAAAACAGCGTTTGGAATCTTACACCTCCTTCCATGGTGGCCATATCCCGTATTCACATCTTAACAGAATGCAAATGGGTGGTATTTGTATTTTTTTCACTTCACATATTCCGTACAAAATGACCATTTTGTTTCTTAAGTACTTTTCAAAGCCTTATTGGTTTTATACCAAAATAAACTATCTTTATTGTATTGCGTCTCAGCATTATTTTATTTTGCTTCACGTATAGTTGCATAGTCATTTGTGATCCATCTTCAGCAATTATAAAGCTGTGTGTAAATATAACTGTAACATACTTAAAAATTGATTAAATATTTATAAAAACATGTTAATTTTGCGCAAGTGCTGTTTAAAACTAGGGAAATGTTGAATTCTTAAGGATAAAGGTAGCGTGGAATAAAATAAAATACTTTTTGTCGCATATGTTAATTTACAATTAACTCATTAAAGTGCGACTAGGATGGGTGTCAAAAGCGGCTAGAAAAATAAATTATTTTCTAGAAGCACTATTTTATACTGTAGTTAACAGTCTTAAAAGTTTAAATTTTCTTTTAAATATACTAAAACTTTATTATTAGTACCTTAAAGTTTCATTATAAGTAACTGACAATACGTTTAAAGGATAAGTAGTATCATGATGCTTGTTTTTGCAACATTGAATTTCAACTTGAAAGAAATAATTTTTACAGTTTCCTTGGAAAACACTAGCCAAGCAAGATCTCAAGAATCCATTAGGTTTCTTGAATAAACATTCTCATCATCATTTAGCACGACTGGGGTTGGCATTGATCTTCTTTATGTCTCATTTCTCCATGTCGTTTGCCTTGATGTCAGATCTTGCCAGTTCAACACTTTGAATGCTTTAATGAAACTCAGCCATCAAAGCTTTAGACATTGAAAATATTTAGTGTATGCGTGACTTATTAGGAAAGCTGATGATTAATATAATTTACTATAAGACTGTAATTATTACTGTAAGACTGTACTGTAAGATTATTAGTTCTGCATAGTTTACTATGCAAAACTAAAAAATACGAATACTAAAATTCGCATTTTATTTTTGCACCTCTTTACAAATTATGCTGAATTTAAAGCGCGTTTGAAATCTAAAATTATTAATTTCTATCCAACCATTTTTCTTTTTGGAAAAAATTGCACTAAGGTTTATATTACACAAATTTTTCTGTTTATTCTAACAGTTTTTGGTCTTGCCGCTTTTTATGTCCGAAATTGATTCTAACATTCCATAATTATAAATATTAAATTTTAAAGCAATCTCTTTTACATAAATTCGTTCTTTGGCAATTGTGATAATAATAATCTTTAAAGAGTTGAAATAAAAACTTTCTTAATTAATTCAGCTGTAAACTTATTTTTCATTTTTCCAAAATAAATGCTTTAAGGTTTATGAAGATTTGGAACATTCGCTTCAAACCATCAAAGGTAATAAAATATTTAACGATGTACTTTTCCGGGAAACAAAATTTTGAATATTACAAAATCCATAATATTTGGTGATTTCAGATAGTTTTGGTAAGGAAATTAAACATAAAATAAATTGAGACAATCAACTTAGAATAAATAAATAACTTCTTAGGTTTGTAAATTCGTTTTCGTGAAAACTCTTTTGACTACAAGAAAAGAAATCTGCATTAAATTCTTGATTCGAATAATTGTTATTAAAATAGAGATTATTTGATGCTGAATGAATAACCCGTGTTAATTTCAGTACAATAATAAAAACATAATTTTACGATTAGTTACAATGTTTCAATACAAAACATAGATTAGATCGAAATTGTTTTGTTATCGTTCAGGATTTAAAAAGAAAAAATGTGACTACAAAATATATTTTATTCCATTCAAGATGTTGTACATGTTTGCAAATTACAAAATTGTTAAATTTTAAAGTTTCTTCACTGAATTGTATTATTATTATTATTATTATTATTTATTGAAATATTAATTGAGTTTTGTATTTTTTTTAATTTAAAAGTCATACACAGTTTACCAAATTTCCTCACAAATAATAAAACTAATTCACACACATAGGTAATTTTATTATAATCATCATCTAAGCACTCCGATAAAAATTACCGATGTTCTCATAGAGCCAAGAACATTTAAAAATTTTCCATATTCTGTTAGTTTTGACCATAATTTTTTGTCAGCGTACCTACGGAAGTCCATATTGGCATGAAATTTCATAAATACCCTATTTGTTAGAGCAATCTATAGATAAATATTGAACTTGTGATTTGGATAAAAAAAATATACAAAATATAAGAGAAATTAAAATTACAAACTTTTGCGACATTGCATAAATATCTAATTTACACATATATCTGCGTTTATATAGTTTTAAGGCTTTTAAGTTAAATTTTATTTAACGAACCTAAGAAAATATTTATAAACAGAAGCAACATTGTAAGGATACAAAAATATTTTAAAGTTTAATGAAAGCATAACTAAAGGTAGCTCATAATGTATCCAAGAAGAGAAATAATGAGCTCTCCAAATAAATTTAAAACGAAAATATTTGAATTCTTAGAAACATGCTAAACATTAGCAAAAAGACACAGAATTCATTAAAAACATTCTACGTGGAATGATTTTTTTTCCCACAAATCCTCCGAATTTCAGGGTTCCGCATCATTATCATCCACCCATAAGCCCTTCCCCCCAAACTAAACGCCAGCGTTGATTAAACTTTCTTATTCCTCTATGAATTTATGCTGATGGCCAGTTTTCTAGCAACAAACATGCATAATGATGGCCTATGTGTCTGTATTTGCATTTTCACAACGCCTAAAATAAGATAAGAGCTTGAAAAGCATTTATTAAAAGAAAAAAACTATATGAGAGATTTATTATGGTGATAAATGGGGGAAAATTTAAATCACCATTTTTTACTTATTCAAACAGAGACAATTGTCGCTAAAATATGGTTAATTATGTTTCTCAAAACACATAATTTTTCTTTGTTTATTTTTATTAATTTATTTTATTTTTTTAATTGCTTTTGTTTAAATAACGTTACAAAAATAAAATATTATTTCATTTGTAAAAATATGTAAGTTTGTAAGTGAAAATTGAAATGGCATGCGTTTTTTTCAATTAAAAATTTAAGATAAAGATAAACATTTGAAGTTAATAAATAACATAAAGTTGTAATGCCAAGGTTTGTCTATAAATTTGCCTTTTCACAATGCCTAAAATAAGATAAGAGTTTGGAAAGCATTTATTAAAAGAAAAAAAAACTGATATGAGAGATTTACAAGATAAATGAGGTAAAATTAAAATCACCATTTTTTACTCATTTTAACAGAAACAATTGTCGCTAAAATGCGTTTAAAATTACGTTTCTCAAAACTCATAGTTTTTATTGATTTATTTTATTTTGATAATTGCTTTGTTTAAATAACGTTATAAAAATAAAATATAATTTCATTCACAAAAATATATAATTGGAAATTAAAATGACAGGGTTTTTGCAATAAAAAAATAAGATAAACTTTTGTAGTTAATAGAAAAGATAAATTTCTAATTACAACGTTTGTCTATACTTTTGCATTTTCTCAGCTTCTGAAAACTTACTAAAAGCAAATTCTTAAGTAAGAAATACTTAAAAGAATTTATCAACTTATTCATATAGTAAAAATACTTAAAGATAAAAACTTAAAAGAATTTATTTAAAAAATTAAATGAGATTTGTCATGATGCTTGATGAGTAAAATTAAAATCACCGTTTCTGACTTTTTCTATGGTTAATTATGGGTCTCAGTGCACTTTATTTTTATTGATTGATAGATTTATTTTGCTTTGTTAGATGCGTTTATTAAATTAATTTTATAGAAATAAAATTCATTATCCTTCACAAAACTATTTTAAGTAAAGTTTAAATAGTTATATTTCTTTTATTTAAAAATTTAAGATAAAGTTAATATTTAAGACAATTTTAAAATATCAGAGTTTGCCTGTGTTTAGATTTTCACAGCACTTAAAATGAGATTGACTTGTAGAAAGTTTAATGAAATAAACAATAGTATAAAAGATTTAATATGATGAAAAATTAAAAACGCTGTTTTTTTAAGCATTTACACATGAACAATTGTCATTAAAATCTGGTTCATAATTATTCTCAAAACATCTAATTTTCAATGATTTATTTTATTTTATTATATCACTTACCACTTTACTACTATTATCACTATTTTACATTATTTTACTTTGTTAAACCATTTACTATGGGGAAAACATTATTTTTTAATCATCTACACATGGGAAAATATCGTTACAATCTTTTTCTCGAAACATGTGATTTTCATTGATTTATTTCATTTCGTTAAACCACTTTCTTTAAAATAATCCTAGAAAAAAGTAATAAATAAATTTTGATTCGCAAAAATACTTTAGATGAAACTGAAATGACATTTTTTTATTATAAATAAACGCTAATTTTTCATTTCAAACAATTTTTCTATTTTTTTCCTTCGAATGTTGTTTTGTTTATTGGCATGCATTTTTTACGAATTTTTATTAGTAAATTCACAAATTGAGTTATGAATTTATTTTAATTCTTATCTCAATCTGATTCTAACATTTTTCTGATTTTATACTGTTGTTTACCAATTCTGATTCGGCATTAATAAAATTATACTCGTGTTTTGATATAAATTAAATTAATCTTTTCGAGAAATATTTTCGTAATTTTCTCTACATAATAATAAGGTTAATTTATGGAGAATGATAAAAAGAACATCAAGAAAAAAATCTCTTTGTTTGCGTTATCTTTTCCTTTTTGTGGAGTTAACCAAACTTTATTTTAAATTTCTTATTTTAGCTTTTACAGACATCTGTGCTTAAAATGGTGGGACACTTATCTAGCAATAATGATCCGTTTGCTTAACTTAAAAGCAGAAACTAAATTTGAATCGTATCATCACTCTACAACTTAATATAAATAGTTTTTGAATTTTATTTTTATGTAAGATAAATGAGAATGAATGTAACTTAATATATGTCCTGAAAATAACTAATGAATTGCGAAATCCAGACGTAAAAGAAAAACGAAAATAGGCAAATTTTTACAGTTTACTGCATCCTGGTTTGAGAATGAGAGAATTAATTCTTCCAAGTATCAAAGTAAGTTACAAAACGCATCAAAAGATATTGCCGTAAATTAGAAAAATGTAAAACGATATTTTATTTGACATTCCAACTAAAGCATCATATATGCGGGTGTTAATTAATTTTGTTCTCAGACTGTGCACACATAATTGATTTAAATCATAGTTACTTCGAAATATCGTGTCATTCACTATAAAATAAGGGTTTCTCAAAATTGAGCAAAAATGCATTAAAATATAGTTCTAAAAAAAAATATATATTATTTTATAACCATCGTTAAACAGCCGACTCAACTCCGTAACTTTGTGATTTCGAACCCGATCCAGAATACAAGGGATCTAGATCAAGTATTAGGAGAAATTTTCCTTAGTGGAGGACCTTTTTATGGAACTCACCCGAATTTGTGTTACATGAAGAGAACCTCTCACTCTTAGCCTGACTGCAAGTGGACTCTAACCCATGATCCGTTTACCACTGAGGATATTTCACGTCAGCACTGAGTTCGGTGCCCGACACAAATATAGTCGAATTTGAAAACCCCATATACTTATTATTGAGTATAATGTCATGCTCAAAATAGCATATACTGATTTTTGAGACTGTGTCCACTCTCTTTTAAGCAATGAATTACTCAAAATTAGTACATAAGTCATTTTTGAGGCTATGCATTTTGCTCAAATACGAGCAAACAATGTTTTGAGCATGTTACCACACTCAATAATGAGTACAGGTGGCTTTAAAATTCGACTATATATGTTTTGGAACTGTTTTAATCCAATTTAGCTCAATTGCGAGAATCCTCTTTTACAGTGTAGCTTTTCTTAGTTTGCAACGCCCACAGTTGAACTTCGCTTTAATTTCTTAACACGCCGTAACTAATTTTAATATTTGGCGAAATTCGCATTGAATCAATATATGCATTACAAACTGTTCTAATCACTTCAACGCCTGTATCTTTTATTAGATTTATGTGATTGGTTAAGTTGAACAATTGATTGGTTTATTGAAACGAATAAAGAAAACTGAATGTAATAAAATAAAATTCGAAGGAGGTAATAAGAAGGAAAATTAGGGTAGAGTTTATTTCCATGCACGAAGCAGAAGCAGGGCAGAACTGAGATCATTTGCAATAAAATCGGCTTTGATTAACATTCAACATTCAAGGCAAACAAAAATGAGCTGATGTATCAGAAAAGTTGGAGTCGCGGATAATAAAGTTATACCCGAGGTTCCGACAATGTGCATTATTTTAATACTTGAGCCGCGATGGCTCAGGGGATAGAGCGTTCGCCTTCCAATGAGGCGAACCGGGTTCGAATCCCAGTCGATACGAATTCCGCATCCGGCTTGCACTGACCACAGTGCTGACGTGAAATATCCTCAGTGGTAGACGGATCATGGGTCAGAGTCCCCTTGCCGTCAGGCTAACCGTGGGAGGTTCTCGTGGTCTTCCTCTCCATGTAACGCAAATGCGGGTTAGCTCCATCAAAAAGTCCTCCACGAAGGCAAATTTCTCCCAATACTCGATCCAGGAGTTCCCTTGTCTTCTGGATTGGGTTCAAAATTACAAGGCTACGGAGTTGAGCATTAGTAGCCGTAAACCCATTAAGTTGGGTCGGCTGTTCAACGACGGTTATAAAAATAAAATAAAATACTTGCCGATATCTAATACCGGATATATCTGCCGTGTTCATTCAGTCTTAGTATCACGGCGTGGCTGGTTTGATCAAAATAGCCAAAACTACATTGGAAAGGTATAATACCCCTGTTATTAAACTTACAAACAGGCTTGAAGAGCTGCGATAATTCAATGATTAAGGCAATAAACTATCATAGTGAAGAACTGGGTTCATTAATTTCAGATTGGTGGGTACCAGCTTGTCTGACAAGTAAAGATGGTCGGTGCCAATGCTGAACACATAGCCAACTTTATACCATTGGTCACGAAATTACGGACTCTTGACCCACATCCCCCCCGATCTACAATGGATAAATTGTTAATCAAAACCAAATAAACATAAAACCAAAACGGGACGGAACTCGAGATAGTGAAGTAAGAAGTTAGTTGCAAAATATAGTAAAATATGGTCGATTGAATCTGGTTATGTTTAGCAAAGACTGAACTTACCAAAATCGATAACTAGATTCCAAAGTAGGTAAAAAAGACACAAATTCTATTTCTTTTATGCAAAAAAAATTTTTTTTTATAGTAGGTGCATTGGTTAGTTGAGATAGTGTAAACAAAACCAGGATGCGGCTATACTGGGATAAATTGGAGGTAAAAACGTCACCATATTCAAAATATCAATGAAGTGAAATAATGTTAATCTGACGTGAAAGCAAAAAGTTAAATAAGTTTTTACTTATAAAAAACAAGAATAAAAGACTAAAATGGATTTAAGAGTTCTGTATTTGCTAGAAAGATCATATTACTTGCTCACGCTAAACGTCACGAATACTGATTTCTAATTTGGGGATGTCAATTGGATTGCGGTTGCCACCAGATTCTACGCATTTTATTATCTTACAGTATCCTCAAATCTCTAAAATTTATATTTTGACTAAAAACTGGACTTTATATCGTATGCATTTATAGATGCGGTCGGATTATTGTTTTATCATTTTGTTAAAAGAAATTTTCGCAAATCGGTACATAAAATGAAAGTGTAAAAAAAAAAATTGAAGTTTCGTCGATAAGATCTACAATACTTCATATGGAGTTCAAAATGCTACTATCGTTTTGCCGAGAGGATAAACAAGTTAAAAATTAAATTAGTAGCAAATGTATAAGAATTTAAAAACTTTATTGAAGGACCAGAAGTGATACGTTTATAGACTACATTTTTCTCCAAAATAGCCTTTTTCGCCAAATATGCCAAAATGTAATAGCCAAAATGTTCGGTAATATTGTTATTCGTTAGTAGTACTAGATAACTGTTCAGTATACCCAAACATTTTATTCCTTGCACTTTAGGGACGTTTTTTCATAAAGGATACTCAAAAAGTTTCCCTTGGTTTGAAAACGTGACTTATTATTGTGCCAAGCCGAGTTATTTAATTGTATTCTCGGCGATAAATATCTACCATCAGTCATGTCATAGATTTTATAATTAAGATTGCTCCAAAATCTGCATAGTATGAAAAAAATGTTCATTTAATTGACGTGGGACAGAATAATAAAGCCACATTTTCAAACACTCACTCAAATTTTGTAGCCTTATTTTACGATTTCTGGTAGACATTGGTATGTTTATGTGTGGGAGGTTGTGACTTGTAAAATACATATCTGAAAATAATTCTGAGAAACAGTGAGATGACGTAATAACTCCACCGTGGAAAAAGTATAACCGATAACGCTTTGAATTCTTAATTTGATTTTATAAACTATGGAAGAATGCTTATGACCATAAAACAATTTATTGGTGAACTCGTTTGTAATTATTGACTGATATTCTTTTATTATTTATTCATACAAAACAGAATAATTTACATAAAACGGAAAAAGTTTTTTTTTTAAAACAAATGCCACGAATTGTTAATTTTTACAATAAAAACCTACATTTCCCTTTTTTAAACTCTTAATTTATCTTTCTGTATCTAACATAATAAAATCTTCACTTATTAAAAGTTATTTAGCTAATTGCCCATATAATTTATAATTAATGTCAAATTACTCAACCGAATAAATACTTCTAATCGTTAATTAGCTCAAACCAACTGTGACAAAAAAAAATGTGAATTAAGAGAAAAGGATTCATTAAAATCATAAGCTTCAATGAAAGTTTTCTTTAAGGAAGGGAAAAAACACATTTTTTTTTCTTCATAGTTGAACTTGAAGTACTTGCATAGTCATTTAATTGAGTTAAGTGTCTTTTAAGAATAAGCATGCTGAATTTTTATTACAGTACTGTAAATATAATGCATTTAGCAAAGGGTAAATATTTAAGTCACGTGCTTTACTTTATATTTAAATGAATTACGAATGTAAGTTCTTGTTTTGATATTTTTAAGGAATTGCTTTACACTTTTCTATAAAAAAGCTAGTAACGAATTCTGCTTTTCGTATGAAACTTTCGAAACTTTTACTGAAATCAATTCTATAATGAACATTAAGTTTCCGAATGAACGCTTTTCATCTTTATACTTTGTAAAAAGTTCTATATGCAGAAAAAATTTCTGATCACGTAGCAGTAAAAATTTCTATTTTGATCAATGCCGTAAAAATTACAGCAAACTTTCGTAAATTCCACTGCTGTAACTAAGATTGTACTAGAGTGGCAGAAACAGCAACCTGTGAAATTGTGCTATATTCACAGCACTATCAGAAACTGTATAATACAAAATTTACGTCAGTGTATTGCAATATCCAGAGCACTGTCAGAAATAACACGCCACAAGATTTACAACAATATGCTGATTATTCACAGCACTGTCAGTAAAACGACCTTCTGAAATTTACAGCATTGTTCAACACAACTAATTTATAAATGTAAAAGCTGCTGATGTCAGCCGTGGTCAGCCATGGTTTCATTAACCAGAAATACGATTTCTATTCCAAAAATGTCATCACAGTGCAATAGTTTTCCAGGCATTTTTTCTCTATGCGGAGGTCACTTCTTACCTCAGAATTGCTTTATATCCGTAATGTAAAAAATATTCATTTTTTTAAGAATAATTTTCTAAAACTTTACGATGGACTCAATTTTGAAAGATTTTTATTTCTTGCAATAACTATAATGCAGCTAGAATAAAAATTCCAACTGTCTTAATGTTAATGAGTGAATTTCATTATGAAACGAAATCCGATAAATGCGATTTTTGTTCGAAGAACGAAAACTAACTAAAATTTTACCTACTCTCTTCTTGGATAAATACAACTCGCATAATCTGAATGATATTTTTAATTCAATCATTAATCAAAAAAGATTAAAGTATCAGCAATATACATTTAATAAAACGTCTTTTCTATTTAGATTTTACTGCATTTTGCTAAAATTAGAAACAGTCAAGTTGCTATAAAGATGGTATCCAAACTGTTAATTTGAGAATAATCGTTTATTTATTGCTTTCACCTAATACGGTTGAACACTTGGAATTTTATAGCACCAACTAGGCAAACCTAATGAAGTCACTTCATTCCTTGGAGCTGGGAACATATATAGCCTAGAGGGCAAATCAGTCAATCTCATGACCAACATGGAGGTTAGAGTTCCAGCATTGACTCCACAATATTTCCCCTATTAAGAATTTCTTGTGACCTGCGTTCACCAATTTGTGACCCTGGACTATTATAACAAGGTACACTCATTCACCCATATATGAGAGCCCCATTATTCAGCTTCACATACAAAGTCTAGGTTTTTCTATCTCTTACGATCGGGAAAACAATCAGATAAACTAATTAAATCACACTTCATGGTTCATTTGATGAAACACAACTCATCCCCAACCTAACTCCAATGCCCATTTCCTTATGAAAACCCTAAGCCCAATGACCAGTTAAATTTCTTTTTTTACGTTTTTGAGACCATGCTAGTTGTAAATGGTAAAAAATTTATATAGTTTTATATTCATGGTTTTTAAACCATGCTAGTTGAAAACAGTTTTAAAACTGTTAATTTCTAAAAGGTTCTTTGCCACAAACTTTTCGATCAATTGTATGGATAGACTGCTTGCCGGTTATTTTATCGGCAGAATTTTATTAAAAAAAATTCTTACAGTGAATTTTTGCTTCATCATTAATTAAAGATGGATTATTAGTATAAGTAATTCAGAGATATTGATCCAATTTGTAAATATGAGATAACGGTAAAATTCAAGCAATCATTTAGAAATGCATTTACTTTTTTATGTGCAATGTGTTGATATTATGAATTAATATTGATTTATGAATATTTGTAACTAATATCAAAATCAGTAATACATAATTTATTCATGCCTACACCACCGATGTCTATTTCACTGAGATACAATCATCTTCCTAGAAAAATATGCTCCAAATTTTCAATTCGATACTTTTACTTCAATCATTAATCAAAGATGCATTAAAGTATCAGTAAAAGACATTCAGTAAAATTGACCCGATTCGTAAATATGAGATAATGATAAAATTCAAGCAATCATTTAGAAATGCATTCACTTTCATTTTGACATAAGCGTGGAAGTAAAGAAAAATATAAATATAAAGCAAATGGAACATCATTCTCTTAAGTTAACTCAGAAATTGCTACTTCTTACCTGAAATGACAACCATTTATTCTAGGTTTTTTTATACGTGTAAAGATTGTTATCTCCGTAGTTTTATACTGAATTAAATCTTTATGGTATCATTTATATTTTCCATTTCTTAATATATTTAAACTATTCACTGCTTAGAAGTAGAATTTTTCTTTACAAAAAATTGTTTTGTTTCTAAATTACATTTTAAGTTAATGTGCAAATTTGGATATCGAGAAAGATTCAATAAATATTTCCTATGCTTTAATAGCGTAAAATGGATCAATAAATCAATTCTCATATTTATTCATAATCAGATTCATTAATAAATTATTGTTTAAGAGATCATCCTATCTTCCGGTCGATTTGTTTATAAATGAAAGTAAAGCGATCAGTTTTTGGACCCAATTGGCAAGTCAATTTCAAATATTAGTAAATTTGTTCAAGTGAAACACTTTCACAAATTTATTTACGCATTCATTTCTATATTTTTACTTTACAATAAAATGTTTTAACATTTTTCCATTTTTTTTTTAAATTTTTGACTTTACTTTTATTACATTGTGATGATAATAATTATAACTTTTATTAGCTTATTCATTATCAATTAGATTATTTTCTATGCTTATCTATAAGCCGAATCGGAAAAAAAAGTATCATTCTCATAGTTAGAGAGAATTCTGAATATTCTTATTGCTAAGAATAATTCTAAGTAATACTGATTTTAAAAGTGTTCATGTTGTGAAAATTTTAATTATTTTTAAATTGCTTATTTATGCACGCTATTAAGGATAAAATAAAAAAATAAAAACAGGGATAAATAAAATAGGTAAAAAACTAATTTTAAGAAAGATCTTCTACAGAAAAAATTCCTAGGGTTTCTAGTATAATGTAAACACAAGAGGCAAAATGAAAAAGTCCTTAACCATTTTCTTTAAGATGCTCATAATTTTTAATTGCTTATTCTATGCACACTTATTAAGGATAAAATAAAAAATATATAAAAAAAGCTAATTTTAAGGAAAGATCTTCAATAGAAAAATTCTTAGGGTTTCTAGTAGTATGTAAACACAAAACACAAACTGAGAAAGTCCTTATCCATTTTCTTTAAAATGCTCCTCACTTTTTTAAATAATACAAGTAATTATATTCAGCATATTTAATAATTTAATATAATAAATGAAAAACGATTCCGGGGTTTTAATCCTTAAAAGAACGAATTCGAAAAAAAATGTTTTAGGTTAAAGAATTGGCTAATGAAAGCATGAATAAATGACTCTTAATAATTCCTCATATTTAAAAAAGCCAATTTTTTATTCAAAACTATTTAGGAGAAGGGTGAAAAATAAAATTTCCAGCAAAGTTCGTCTCCTAAAAGCAGTGAAATCGTAACTACATTTCAAAAGTAGTTTGTAGTCACTACATTTAAGAAAATCATGAATAGAAAAAATTTCTGAGGATTTCTAGTAGTATGTAAAAACAGAAAGGAAACTGAAAAGGTTCCTATCAATTTTCTTTAAAATGCTCATAACTTTTTAAATAATGCAAGTAATTATATTCAGCATATTTAATAATTTAATATAATAAACGAAAAACGATTCCGGGGTTTTAATCCTTAAAAGAACGAATTCGAAAAAAATGTTTTAGGTTAAAGAATTGGCTAATGAAAGCATGAATAAATAACTCTTAATAATTCCTCATATTCAAATAAGTTAATTTTTTATTCAAAACTATTTAGGAGAAGGGTGAAAAATAAAATTTCCAGCAAAGTTCGTCTCCTAAAAGCAGTGAAATCGTAACTACATTTCAAAAGTAGTTTGTAGTCACTACATTTAAGAAAATCATGAATAGAAATAATTTCTGAGGATTTCTAGTAGTATGTAAAAACAGAAAGGAAACTGAAAAGGTTCCTATCAATTTTCTTTAAAATGCTCATAACTTTTTAAATAATGCAAGTAATTATATTCAGCATATTTAATAATTTAATATAAAAAACGAAAAACGATTCCGGGGTTTTAATCCTTAAAAGAACGAATTCGAAAAAATGTTTTAGGTTAAAGAATTGGCTAATGAAAGCATGAATAAATAACTCTTAATAATTCCTCATATTCAAATAAGTCAATTTTTTATTCAAAACTATTTAGGAGAAGGGTGAAAAATAAAATTTCCAGCAAAATTCGTCTCCTAAAAGCAGTGAAATCGTAACTACATTTCAAAAGTAGTTTGTAGTCACTACATTTAAGAAAATCATGAATAGAAAAAATTTCTGAGGATTTCTAGTAGTATGTAAAAACAGAAAGGAAACTGAAAAGGTTCCTATCAATTTTCTTTAAAATGCTCATAACTTTTTAAATAATGCAAGTAATTATATTCAGCATATTTAATAATTTAATATAATAAACGAAAAACGATTCCGGGGTTTTAATCCTTAAAAGAACGAATTCGAAAAAAATGTTTTAGGTTAAAGAATTGGCTAATGAAAGCATGAATAAATAACTCTTAATAATTCCTCATATTCAAATAAGTTAATTTTTTATTCAAAACTATTTAGGAGAAGGGTGAAAAATAAAATTTCCAGCAAAGTTCGTCTCCTAAAAGCAGTGAAATCGTAACTACATTTCAAAAGTAGTTTGTAGTCACTACATTTAAGAAAATCATGAATAGAAATAATTTCTGAGGATTTCTAGTAGTATGTAAAAACAGAAAGGAAACTGAAAAGGTTCCTATCAATTTTCTTTAAAATGCTCCTAACTTTTTAAATAAAGCAAGTAATTATATTCAGTATATTTAATAATTTAATATAATAAATAAAAAAAGATACCAGTGTGTTTTAACCGTTACTTAGGTGCTGCAAACATTTTATTTTTCGGTATTTAATTACATAAATTTAAGATAATGAAAATAGTTAGACACCGAAACTATTCAATATTACTTTTTATTTACTTTCAAAATATAAATGTCCACAAATGTCTACAAATCAATATTCTCCAACATTTATCGATGGTGAACGCCATTAATATCGAGTTATTTCAGTAAACGAATCTATTTAATATCATGAAACAGTGATTATAGCATGAACTGCATTTTCTACTTAATTTAACACAATTGTTCTCAATTCAACATTTAGAAATTCAACAGTTTTTTTCTTGTTGTCTTTTTTTAAATCTTAGAAAAGTTTCTCTTATGCCGAGACAAAGTTTTTAAAAACTAAATAAAATTATGTTTACTTATTTTCAAGAACAATTTTGAATAATACTCATTTTTCTTAGATGTATTGTGATGAGCATGTTTCTCTACTATTTAAATAATATAATTTTAAGCAATAAAAAATTTTAAACTCTCGTACATTCATTGATTCATATAAATTTTAATTTGAAAAAAAAATAAATAAAATCCCTTTAGTGAACTTAGATTTAGTAGTTTCTAATAATTCTAAAATATAATCCGTTTCGGTGATCTTATCGACATAAAATATGTGTTCCCTTGGACATGTATTAATGCTTTTCAATTTGCGACAGTACTACAAAATAAAAGTTTTCGAATTAAAACGAAAGTTCAATTTAAACTCTAACGCCTTTTTCAACATTTGAGCAATGCCAACTATTTTTATATTGTGCCTCATGAAGCGGAGTTTATGGTGAGCTGAATGCAACTGAGATCTTATAACAAAAGTCTTTTTATTAAAAGGGAATTTTTAAAATATAGAAATTCCCTAAGTGTCCAGTCACGTATGAATCTCAACTAATATTTTTGAACTGTTGGTAATTGAAAATGATTTATTTTGTTGCAATTGTCATTTTAAAGTTCAGTTTAAAAGAAATTTAACTTTACATTTTGATTTTAATTTGAAGTTTCGAATAACATCAGTCGCATGTTTCTAGCTTCCCGTACCACAAGGAAACTAAGACTTTGAAAACTACTAAATTAAGAAAATCGATCAGCCACGAGAGTTATTACACAGTGAAGATGAGCTGTGCTGAAAAAAAACGGTTCTTGACTATGAGGAAAATTCGTTTATTTTTTCCAGAATCATCTTTCATCTTCTGGGCCAAAATGATCTGATTCAAAGTTTTTGGAGTTAAAAAGAAATTTAAATTTATTCCTCTTATAGACAAAGAGCAATAATCATTCTGATCGGAATAATTATATTTAAACTTAAAATGAAATTTAACTTTATTTCTTTTGGTTGCAGGCTATCAATAATAATATCTGTGGTTTAATTGTCGGGTTCAAAGTTTTTAAAGTTAAGCGTAAATTTAAATTAAGAATTTAATTAATCAATTTTGAAAACTTTCATTTAAATTTTTAATGTATCACATTTTATATTAGAATTACATAAAAAGATAAATGTAATTAAAACTTGCCGAGATAAGAAAAACATGGAAGAACTTAAGTAGAAAGAAATTATCTTTACACTTTTGTCATTCTAATAATGGATAGTCGTTAAGTTTTATTTCTTTGAATTGTAGAAATCGATTCGTTTTTTATTAGAACTATCATTTCAATGTTTAAGAAATGAAAGGTAATTTAAATTTGAGTATTTATGGTGATTTCAAGTTTGAAACATTATAAAGAACGCTGTAGTTCATTCCATGTTATTTCTCTTGATGTTTATCACTTTTCCAATCACACATATACAAGATACTCCTCGTATATGTGTGATTGGAATCCTCCTTGAAACATATACAAGTACAATAAGTATTATTTCCTTGAAACATATACAAAGAGCAAAAACCTTCTTAGACAAAATTATCTTGAGAAACGCATTCGCAATTATAAGGTACTTTAAGTTCGATTTTCCAACACTACACTGAGAAGAAAATTATGGTACGAGAATTTATATTAGATTATATTATATTAAATTATATTAGATTAGATATTAAATTATATTAGATATTAAATTATATTAGATTAAATTATATTAGATTAGATATTATATTAGAAATTAAATTATTAATATCATATTAAGTAAATTATATTAAATTAAAATTATAAACTACGAGAAAATGGTAAGTTTTACCGTGTTTCTGACTTGTTCGGAACACCAAAAAGCTCGATAATTTTTTCAGAAGTGCTTTATTAATGATTTTATTGGGAGTACAAATTAATTCGGTCCGTTTTTTTTGTGGTCAAAAATGCATTTATTTCAGAACAAAATGAATGAACAGATTAATCAAAGTATTGTCCATAGCTGGCAACTATTTTTTCCCACCTCTCAGGCAATTTTCGAATTCCATTTCGAAAAAATGCCTCGTCTTTTGAAGCAATCCAAGTTAGGAACCAATTTTCGATTTCTGCGAAAGAAGTGAACTGATGACCTGCCAAATTATGCTGCACCGTCGGAACAACCAGTAACCGGAAGGAGCAATGTCCAGCAAATACAGCGGGTGAGGTAAAATATCCCACTTGAGCGTTCCAAATAATTTTTTTACGGCTTTTGAGACATCAGGCAAACCGTTATTATGCAAAAGAATAACTTTGTCAGGTCTTTGCTCGTATTCCGGCCGTTTTCTCGTAATGCACGGCTCAAACGAAATAATTAAAGCCTATACCGATCGCCCGTAATGGAATCACCAGGTTGCAGCAGCTCATAGTATACAACACTATTCACCATTCCTCATTCACCATTCTTGAAACGTCAAAACCATTCCCTACATGACTTATCAGTTGGAGCATTGTCACCATAAACTTCTACAAGCATTCGATGCGCTTCAACTGCACTTTTCTTCCAATTAAAGCAGCAATTATTCCACATAAAACCTACCACAAATGGGGCTTCGTTACCACAAAATTTGACCTTTTCAACAAAGTAAAAAAAAGGGTTTTCGTATGAAACTCAAAGTGATATAAATTGAATCATTATTGGCAGGTGTCTAACCTCTCTGAAACCACCGAAACCAGCTGTCACTATCTAACATTCATAACAGCAGAGCCATCTTTTAAAAACGGACCGAAAAAATTTGTACTCCCAATAGAAAAAAATAACAGTAAAATTTGGTTTTATAATCGGCGATAAATCTAGAAAAATGTGGTAAAATGTGGTAATTTTATCATGCTTTAGAGCAACACATAAGAACTATTTATTCGGTTACATTTGCTTTTCAGTTTTGTATTTTTTTCTGAATGTAATAAGAACTATAAAAATAAGAACTATAATAATAAGAACTAGAACGGTAATAAGAACTATAATTTTGAGAACCAGTATTGTATGTACCAGTTATGAACCAGTACCATATGAACGAAAAATTGCCAAATGAATTGTTTAAATGCCGTATATTTCGGTTTTTGTCACCAAAATTATGTTGTTGTTTTTTCCACTAGAACTTTCCTTTACAGAGCGATTATTTTACCAGAAATGTTTTATCGATGTTCCAAGACACTTTCAGTTTTTTATTTTTATTTTACAATTTTTCTGTCTGTTGTCCTCACAATCATGCATAGTTCTCAACTTATATTTCTAGAATTATTGACATTACACAACAGTCTGTTTAGATCTCAACTTTTATTTCTCGAATTGTACGCAGAGGTCTTTGAAAATCTTTTTGGAAATTATTAAAGTGGAAAATCTTTTAACTATACTTTAAAATTATATTCTATTTGATCCAAATCGTCTCATTAAAAGTTTTCTTGGTTAAAGGTAATCTATCTCTAAGCTCTAGTGATAATTTCAAATTTTTAACATTAAGAGTTATACAAGCTAAGTTTTTTTTATTTTTCGTTTTGCAAGGATAGAGCACAACTGTTATTTTTCTGACTTGCAGACAATGCTATAATGGAAGAATTGACTGAATAAAATTTTCAGAGTAAAAAAAAAAATCTAACTTCAAATTATATCATCAAATTTTATAATACCAATCAAGTTTTTACTTTATTCCAAACAAACTAAACGAAAAATAAATAAATAAAATGCAATTTGAATTAGTCACGATAATAAAGGCCTGAAAATTAAAAGGGAATTTCAGTCGACAGAAATTCCCTAAGTGACTTTCGTCGTTTCCTATCTCAGATGCATCTCAACTCTTATTTCTTTGAACAGTTAGGCAGTGGGCAGTAATTCTTTCTGGTCGGAGTTGTCTGAAATCCCTACTGAATGGTAATTGCCCCTCACATCGGCACTAAACATCAAGGTCATTAGCTAATCCAAGCAGAAACTAATCCTTTCCATTAAAGGTCTCTTAAGCCCGACATAGCGACAATAACACTTGTTAAATCTTGCGTGTTACTTGGGCTAAGTGGTCATTCATTCCCCCGCGGTTGTCTTTGAGAAGAACGCATGGAAATTTAATGGAAGCCATTTGTCTCTTGGCATGTCCGAACTTTAAAAGAGACCTTCTTAAGGAGACGGAGACGAGATGGCTTGGAGATGATGGTTTATGTAATGAATTTTCCATCTCCAGAAATGATTAGTTAATGACGATGAAAGCACGATTCTAAGTGGAAATAAATTGATGCGTGTGTATCAGATACATTTGTAGAACGCCTAGAATTTATTAAATCTCCGAAAAGGATTTTCGCAGTGTTTGATACAGTACGTATGAAAGGGGAGACGGATAATGCCTATCTATTTGAAAACTGTGCAAGTCACATTGTAAAATGTAATGCAAGTTACATTAATTCAACATTATTTGAAAGATTGTATAACGAGTAGACAAATGTGATACATTCGCTTTAATTTAAGCTGTATTCATATTTATTTCAAATTCATGTAGTGCCCCATATAAGGTACATAGAAACTGATATAAGTCATATTATTTATAGATATGCGAAATTGAAAGTACAGATACAAAATACATAGGACAGCAGCAAGTCATAGAGTGTGGGGGGAAGGGAAAGTATTCTAATTGTTTTGCTGCACGAATCATAAATATTTTGAAATTATGAGCTTTAAGTATATTGATTACTGTAAAGGCATAGTTAATAGTTGGTACAGGAAGGGCTGAATCAATAGATTATTTTTACTATAGATGCTGTTTACCTTTTGTTTAAGAATTGGTTGTTGGTGGGTAATAGCGCTAGAAAAAATATGCTAATGAAGCAATATGCTGATGTTGGTGGAAAAAAAGTGCGAGAATAATAAAATCAAAACATTTAGTAACCATGTAACTGTTTTCGAATTCTATGCTAATGTGTCAGGCATATGTAGAGATAATCTCTAAATATAGATTTCATTCGGAACTCAAGACAAAGTTAATGAATGAAAAGATTATCAATAATATTAATTATTTTTACTTATTAGGAAATGCAATAGTTCGTTTTTTAATTATAGGAAATATGTTATGATATGACAATTACAAAGTATTCATAGTGGAAGTATTATCTATCCGTATTGAGTTATAATTATTTACAGTGAATGCATCTAACAGGACTAAAGATGTTCTACTCTATATTGAGTACATTGTATATCAGTTTTAAACTGTGTTGAGAGCTGAGAACTTTAGTCTGTATTGAATAATAAGATTTTACTGTAAATGTGTTTTTGTCTATATTAAGTAAGTATTTATTGTAAATGTATAGTCTATATTCAGCAATCTAAGTATTCCTCGCAAATGTATAATAGTTTATATTTAGTAATAAATACTATTTTTCAAAAATATTTTTTAAAAAATTATTCACATTTACTACCAGTTTCGCAAACTAAATTGAATGTGTTTATTTTTGGGCCATTATTACATTTCAGCTGACATCACTGTCGCTGCAGGAAACAGTGCATCAACCACATGCACTGATAACTGCTAAAAGAGATTCACCTTATCTGGACACTGCGCATACACAGAAATAAAGATATATCATATCCCTGATCTTGTCCACCCACCCGGGCAGTTTCAGACCTGATATTTCAGGACACCATTGCCACTAAGCATTTATGATCGTTTTTATGTAAGATATCGATAAATGGGATGAAATACCTAAATCAGTTCTTGTCAGGTTTTTGTGTCTGTGCCATCAGGGACCTACTAATACATTACAAAAACTATTGAAGTTAAGAAAAAACTTTAGATTTAAAAAATACTATAGAATACTCGTATATTAAAAAAATATGTTTGGAAAAACTTATAGAACTTGCATAACACATTTCCTTAATAATAAAAAATTCACGGTGAAAAAAAATTCAAGTAAATTTACCGTAATGTATAATCATGATATTTCTGATAAAATTGATATTTCTGTTAAATACATTATGTTGAATAAAACCAAAATATACGGAATCTCTTATATGGGGATTTTTTTTCATATGGTGCAAGCTCACCGAAAATTTAGGTAAAATAGGTAAATTTACCAAATTTTACAATCGTTACACATTATATAATCACGTGCCTAAAACCATATATCACAAATTATAAAACCATATTTTTATTGTTAAATTTATCAAAATCATTACCAGAGTGCATTGGCAAAAATTTTCATGATTTTCGGTGTTTCCATAGATCCAGAAATCCATATTCTCGTAGTTTTAACCATTCTTTTTTCTCAGTGTCTTGAATTTATAAAATTTTTACAAGGGAATTTACAAAAAAAGCATATTTTTTATGCCGGTTTCAATCACTTTTATGTGAAAGAAAGATATTGGTAAGAATGGTAACTCGAAAAGTAAAAATTTATTTTATGTAACAGTGTTTTTTTTCCATCTGACAATGAATTAACAATCATAATAGAGCAATTTTACCAGGAGATTTTATTCTGAATTTAAATTAAATTTAACCTATAACTTAGAATCCTACAAGCATTTAGTTTCGATATATCAATAAATTTTATTTATTGCAAGTAAAAAAATATGGTTATTTCTTATTCACATTTAAAATTTTATAGAAAATTTAAAAAAGCTCTAAAATTATGAAAAGTTTGCACCATTAGTAAAGTGCCTTTATTGTCTCATTCACCATAAAATATGATGATATTTACAGGTGTTAACCATAAAATCAAATATATTCATTTTAGCAAAATCTATTTCATTGTATCGAATCTAAATTTGTCCAAATTTACTTTCTTGTTCTTTAAATTTGAAATTACTATTTGTCAAGATAAAATATTTATCTTCTTCTATTTATGTAAAGAAATCTAATTATTTAATTTTATATATTATTATCTAAAACGATTTAACTCTAATTTATCTTGAAAAATTTTAGTCAATGCAACGAAAAAGACAAGCAACACGAGCACTTTTTTGAGGAGACAATTATCTCTCCTGTTGTTTGACACATAAGTTTGTGATGCATGAAATACAATATTTTTGAAACATGGTGAAGTTATCCCCGCTTATGGAAGCACTCAATAACAATTATAAAAAAGTACTAAATGAAATTCTAATCAAATGTTTTCTATAAAAAAAATTATCCAATAAAGTGTTTGCATACCGCTGTCTTTCGAATCTAAAATACCATTTGAGAAGATCAAAATATATTAGAGGGACGATTTCTAGGAATTATGAGTAAATCATTTTAATGAATTTCGAGTTCCACGGTCCCGCGTCCTGATAATTTTCGAGTATTTGGAACATAAACGGTAACTCTGGGAAAAATATGGATTGTAGTTTGATTTGAAACACAAAATTTTACAAAACAAAGCCACTCGTCCAACCTAACTATTCGGTCACCACTGGCCAGCTGGAGAGTAGAAATTTCGAGGCATAATTTAAGGAATAAAATATTTGTCATGACATTATTTTAAAATTTTAGAAATACTTTAAATACAAGTATTAAATACATTGAAACCAATACTGTAAAAGTACTCAATATATTATTAAGTATTTAATATTTTACATATTTCGATGATTACATTTTATTTTTGCTTTTTCTGTTTCATTACAAACTAGTAACTACTATTCTTTCTAAACAAGTGTAAGTTTAAAAGGAATCCCTTCTTTTAACCAATTCGCAATGAATGATCAAATTTTATGTTTCGATTATTAATTTTTTTAATATTGTATCGATAGTTCTTGTGCAAACTAGTGTGAAACACAATTTCAGAAAAGTTCTTTTATAAAAAAGGTTCAGAACGTTCATAATTTTGCACGTTTCGATTATTATACTTCCATTTTTGTTTTGAAATTTTCTTTCCAAACTACGGAAACATAAGTTCAGAAACAGAAGTCCTTTTGAAAAAGTACAGAACGAGCTATGATAATTTTACCAGTTTTGATTGTAATTTTTCTATTTTGGTTTAAAATTTTCTACTAACTGATGAAACACAATTTTAGAAACATGAGTTCTTTTTTTTAAAAAAAGTGCTCTGTAGGGGATCATTTGTTTACAAGATTCGATTATTAGACTTCAATCTTTTGTTTCTAAAATTTTAGTCTGATCTGATTCACACGAGTATAGAGATAGAAACATGTCTTTTCTCAAACACGGTGTGTGTGATCCTTGATTTTACGAACTTAAACGTTTATAGCTTATTTATTTATATTTAAGTTTTATTCCAAACCGAAAGTCACTTAGAAACACGGTAAGCAGAGCCAGTTCTTAAAAAAGGAATTTGTGTGGAAATGTTTGGAGTCAGTTATTTACTTATATAAAAATGTTTAGAGAAAGTAATAAATTATTTTCTAAAATGCTTAAGAAATTGAGAAATTAAAATTGTTCAAAAATCTAAAATAAATATTGCGAGTTTGAATAAAAATGTTTAAAATTACAACTTTGTTTAATTAATTAAAATTATCATTGTTACAAATATATATTTAGCTTAATATTTTATCAGGCAAAATCTTAATCTTTTTTATATTAATGTGCAAAAAATGTAAACAATAAATATGTTTGCACTGCGTGCATAAAGATTCTTTGCTAATAAAGTAGTACGAAATTTTTTCAATACTTAAACACTTCCTATGAAGTATTATTTGATAAAACACTGGTTGTAAACATACTTTAATTGTTTCATTTTTAAAAGTTTTAGCCTGCAAACAATTGCTAACGACATCTATTAAACAAAGAAAATTAATAAAAAGTACTTCCTCTAAACCTATCAACGTCTACGTTATCACGTCAGCTGATGCAATGTAACTGAACAAAGATGATTTCTAAACTATGTCTCTGCTTAAAAATAAAAACCGAAAAATGAACGACTAAAACTTTTCCCATTTTAAAACAAAGATAAATATCGATTTTAAATATCAAATCACATTTTATTTCCTTTTTACTCAGATACTCAATGTGTTTTTACTCAATGTGTTTTGATATCTCGCGTTGAAAGCAGTCATGAATAGTTAAAAATGTTAACGTGATTCATTAATAGTTTTAAATAGCACTTATAAGCACAACTATTTATTTAGGTTTTCATTTTAAAAAGATATATATATATATATATATATATATATATATATATATATATATATATATATATCTTGCTTGCAATACCTGTTATCAAAATTAGTAAAATGTATCATTCCTTTTACAAATTTAAAATGAAATCCCTCTTCCTTTGAAAATTCCCTCTCTCTTTTCTCTTTAAGAATGCGATTATGTATACTTCTAATCTTAAAAGCTATTTTCTCTCTTCAGTTAACACTAAGAGAGCATAAAACTTTTAATCTCGTAGTAGTTATTGATGCGTTGTACCAAATACATAAATTGCTAGTATTCCCCATGGTTTAAAGGAAAGGGACAAATAAAAATGAAGGAAAGGAAAAGATTATGTATTTATTACCCTTTACACAACTGTGCAATTCAAGTGCCGTAGGATAAGGCAGTTAAATAGTTAAATGACAATTGGTAAAGAATTTGGATTACATAATCAATAATTGTATGTATATACTATTCGAGAATTCTTATCTTTCTTTAGAGAAGAGCTAAATGGGGAAAATTTAATTTCAAAATTTAGCAAATATTCGTCATGTTTTTTGTTTGTTTGTTTTTTAAGAAAATCCAAACTATATTCGTAGTTTTTTTCCTCCAGTTATGCATTTTTCCAACAATTTTGAAATAATCTTCTTGAAATTGCAGACTTAAAAGAGATATCCGATATTTATCTTCAATAACAATATATTTAGTGCCAACAAAAAAGTAAGAAATAAAACAATATAAGACAAAAATAAATAAATAAGTCTTAATAAAGCTTGATCTAATAATTAGCTTATTTAATAGTAAATTGCTATCTTATTTTAAAAGTTGGATTAATTGATTATTTAAGGATTTGGATTATTTAAGGATTTTTAAGGATTTATTAAGGATTATTTAAGGATTTTAGGTAACATTTTAGTGAAAAAGAAAATGAATTATTTTTACAGTAAGTAGTTTGACATGAGGAAATGACATGAGGTCCCAGTTTACAAGATATCTAACACTTGCTTTAACTTTGCTTGTCGTGGCGCTTATTTACTGCGAAAGCCAGGTTATCCAAAAGGTTGTCCAGGTTTTCTAACCCATGGACCACGGCTCAGAAGTGGATCGCAGGCAACATAGTACTACGCCATGGACGATACCTGTGCCACGCTAGACTGTATGAGCTAGACTACTTGTAAGACGCTAGACGAGATGGTGACACGCTAGACTACATGGTAAGGGATATCCACAAACTTTATTTTGTACTATTTAATTAGATTTATTAAAATTGACACAGGCATATAGAGGCCCAGGTATTATTTCACATGTTACCTTTCGCTATACTATCACATTTGTAGTCCAAATAATCATTTTAGGATATTATCATTTGTTCTTAAGTATTGTTTTTATGATACAAACTAAAATTTGCGGAAAATCTTTTATCATTTAAAGATTGCTTTAAAAAAATAGAATACAAAAGATACTTAAAAATTTGCTAGGAACTTTTTACACTTACAAAATATTTAAATCGAGTTAATTCGAATTAAATCTTATAAATCGAGATATTCAAATAAATTATCAAATACAATTCACGATAAAAGTATGAAGAAAAATGCTTTTTTATAATGTTTCCCGTGCTTGCGCAGATTGAAAGGACTACTTTAAATGCTTATATCCTGCGTATTTTTCAGCGAATTTATTTTCAAATTTTAAATTATTTTTTTTTGTTAATAAAAATTACTTCAGAACTTTTTCTTTAATTTTATTAAATATTTCAAACAGTAAGAAGGTGTATGTCAAAAAAAATCTTTTTTTTAAAAAAATGTTTTTATCTCCATAAATATTTATACTAGGTTTACGAAATTTTGTGCAGATATTGCACATGATAGCCAAAGTAATTGGTTATGCTACAGCAATATTTTTACCATTCATGACAATATTTTCCACTTGAAACTCTCATATTATTGATTCAGATGCAAGCATATTGATTATTTAATAAATAATAGGCTGTAGTAATAGGTATACATTACGTACCTATTACCACAATGCCTATTTCTACTATAATATTAGTACCTATTATTACAACTAATTAAGCATCACTAGTGTCAATAATAGTTTCATTTTCTTCTCTCTTAGTGCCCTGAAACGAAATGGTACGGTGAGTCATTTAGTATGTAAATAATGATGTGTATTTCGAGATTTAGTCCTATTTAAAATTTTCTTAAATATATCGGCAAACAAAGTGTTCTTAAAACTAAAGATTATGGCAAGTTGTTATCGAAATTGGCTAGATTAGTGAAATATATCTTGTTTTATAAAAAGTCGAGTAATTTGTGTATATTTATTAACATATTGATCTCATTAAATACAACTTATAATAAATCTATTATATATTTTGGTTTTTACTTTATTTTCCAGCATTGCAATTAGAAAAGTTAGCAAATGAAGTATGCATATGTAGCAACTGTACCTTTTTAGCAAGAAAACTAATAGTTTATTTTTAAATTTAACAGAATTTTTGGCATATAATAGCATAATACACTTGAGGATATAGTGCCAAGTGTAGTTTTCATAGATCTACAAAAATATATAGCCTTTACTTAAATTAGTTTTGAGTTTTATAATTGCTTGGAATTGTGAAGTTTGTTTTTAAAACATAGGGAAAAGAATACATGACTATAAATTTATGATTTCGCCTGGGGAAAATACCTAGGCGAAACACTTCTATTTAACTTCTATTAAAATGTGTTTTTTGTTTTGTTTGTATTAGAAAAATTTTGGTCCAGCCAAACATAAACTGTTACCCGTACGTCATCTCTGTTTAAATATATTACTTTCTAGGTTAAAAAATTAAGTAAACAATTCAAGCAAAACAAAACAAAACAAAAATAGTGCGTGGAGTCCCTCCGCGCGGAAGAAGTGAAACTTCGTAATGTGGAAATGAAAATAGGAAGAGGTAGAAATTGATTTTTAGTGAAATCATATTGTTTCTTTAAGACAAACTTTATTAACATTGTTTACAACCACCTATCTACATAACTTTATTTTAAAATGTAGCGCAGAATTACATTACAATAATAATAATAAGAAATATAATAAAAAAACAATTATCTTAGTTTTAAACTCTTGAATTAAAAGCGTAATAATAGCGGTACAGGAAAATAACATTAAATTAGGGATTAAAAAATATTTATAGAAAAACAATACTTGTATGACTTTTATTAATTTTATACTAGTGAGAACCAAAACAATATGGAAATGAATGAGGGAAAACTGGATCCTACCACGTGATTTTCCCGCCAATAAAAATGTAGCGTTAAACGTTTAACCTTGTTGGAAGTCGCATTAGAAGTTTCACTTCAACAAGTCAGCTAAAAACACGCTGTGATATCATTATACAGACATTTTTATATGATTAAAAATCATTTTAATACACGTAAATTCATTACCTTAATTTATTATATGTATATTCATTATCATAATTTATTGTCTGTATATTCATAACCATAAATGTTTTACCACAATTATTTAGTCAAATTTTTAACTAATCGTTACCCGATATTTTCTTGCAAAGTGTCGAGTGACTTATAGAGCCAAATCTGAAGTCAGTTGTGATAACACTTCCGAAGCTAATGCAGTGTGTGAATCTATGATATACTTCCAGTCAGTAGACTTAAAAATTTTGGAAGCATGATATTTTATACGCCGAATCGCAGATGATTTTAGCAGCTTCTGTCCTAACATATTGGCGACGACGAGTATTTTGCATGCATTTTCTTCACACAAACTAGACATCAAGAACGTGGAACATTTTTCTTTTAATGACTCAACTTGATATTTATCAGCGCACATCAATACGTTCACAGTGGTTTCGCAATCTTCTAAGTCAATATCTCCAGTGTACAGGAACTTCAAAAACAAAGCAAAGATATTGGAATCAGTGTCAGTAATCTCAACAACATTTGTCTGGTTCTCAACCATGTCTTCACTGAACATCGCCAAGAACACGGGGGAGCGAGCAGATAGTAGACATTTATGGCCATAGAAGGTTTCGGCATTGACCGTGAACTCAACATCACTTAGAATGTGTTCCAAGTACATGCGATGAAAATCTTGGTGAGCTGGATGGATTGTTGAATCTGCTGACGTATCGCACTGGATGTACTTAAGTTCTGAAGGCAAAGTTCCGTTTGAAAAATGGCATTCGCATAGTAAAGTAGCCAAGCTTTTCGGTAAATTCTGAGGAGGAAAAAAATTATCCGGAACAACTACTTCAAAATCGCATTCAGTTCTTGTCAAAGGGAACCAACAGCAATACTTCTTACAATCTATTTTTGTACCAAAGATATCAACAAAATGTATTTTACACTGTATGAATTGGGAGAAACCATCATTGTGAATTCTTCTCAGCAAAACTCGAACCGAGTCCACGCTTATTATCATAATCAAATTCATGCTGTAAAAACATGAAAATATTTTGAATTGTGGTAACTTCATATCTAACTTCCATTCAAATGAGCAGCTGTAACCACCCACTATTGTTTGAGCTATGCATTCAGAGTCTCGGGTTTCAATTAATTCATCACTCATCATTGTCAATCGAATAGTCATATTATCGCCAAAGGACTTTTCATCATCTGCTGTTTGCTTGTTAACTCTTAAACAGTGAAAAATTGCCACTCTCTCAGCCCTTTCAAATTCTTTAGTCTCTGGGGTACCAGATGCATAAATTTTACTTTTTCCGATGAATTCAACGTAATAACTGATCTTTAATTTCTCATAGTAAGTATCATCTAAAATTCTTTTCAGAAAACAAGAAATGAATCTGTCAGAGAGTAAACCTCGATTGCGAAAAGCCAACTCCAGATACCATTTAGTGGCTTTCAAAGGTTCGATAGTAAATGTAGGGCTAAAGAGACGATCTTCGCTTTCAACAAAATAGGAAAAGAAATTTTCTATGTTCCAAGAAAAGATGTATTTTCGTTTGTTCCAAGTTGAATTTTCCATCTTGTATATATTTTTACTACTGATTTGAGGTAGTTACTTTTTTTTACACAAATAATTTGCAAAATTTAATTTATATAATTTGATTATAAAAACATGATTACATCAGTTTAAAATAATAGAATAACTCATGCAAATAAAGATAATGATTTGAACAAGGCTGAAATAATTTTACTTATTTTTTCAATAGTTTTGAGGATATAAACGGTAAAAATTTATTTTTAAACAGCTGAAAAGTCAGGATCCTTAACGATTGAAAAAATTTAAATATAAGCTGCAGTTTTAGAATTTTTGTTATTATTTAAGTAGAATTCGGTTACGTATTATAAGTATCACCTTCTGAGAAACTAGTTTCAGAAAAATGACGAAAACAGCAACTGAGCAAATTAAATATAAATGTCTAAGCTGGCGTTACTTCACATGCCCGTCTATTCGCGATCGCAACGAACTATAGGGGGCGTTGTTACATGTGCCGAATCCCTGCGATTTCCATATGAACAGTCATTCAGTTACACTGGAGACGTCTTTAATGTAGCATGTAGCATTGTAACGTTCCATCTTTATTGTGGCTGATTAAATTTAAAAAAGAAAAATGTTTGTTTTCTTTCTTATGCAAACGAAAACAAGATGGTATAACTTTTTTTTTTAGAGAAGGAACATCCAGAACACATCGGAAAAATATTTGTAAATAAAGAGAAAAAAATAGGTATATTCTTATAAGAGTTCAAACCTAATGCCTGAGAAATAGTTTTACTAAATTTAATGGTATAACATGAAAGGCCCATTTAAATTAACGTAAAATAAAGAATGCTTACGAAACAAAAAGAAAAAAAAGAACCATTCTTTTTTTGTCGCCATTTTTTAGTGTTACGAAAATGCGTCTTTGGGACTTGCCAAAAACAAAACAAGATGCAATTTTATTTTTTTAGGAGCAAAATATTTTATGGAGTGAAATATAACGAAAATGTACCAAAGTCCATAACATGAAACTTTATCTTAGTAAACGTCCGTTTTGGAAATGTTATTTCATTTTGAATCTTATTTATTAGAGTTCATAATGGCTATAGAATCAGGTGAGAGAAAAGTTTGTTTTGAATCTATGCTAAACTCTATATCGGCCCATTTTTCACCGAAATCCGATTGACTACTTTGATTTTAAACAAAGTGTTTCATTTTAAGATTTTTTCCAAAAATTTTAAGTGTAGATTGGCGGCACTTAAAAATCTGCCAAAACCGTAGCTGTGGTTAATACGTAAGTACCGAATTTTTCTTCCATACTTTTCTGAATCATATTACTTCAAATGTTAGAATATGCAAAAAGTATACATAAACACAAAATTTAATACCATTTAATTTTTCAAAAAAAGTATTTTGACAACAATTTTATCAAAAAATTATAAACTTAAAAACGTAAAATAAAGAATTCTTAGGATAAAAACGATTTTAAAAATTCCTCATTTTTCAATAAAAACTTTCGTATTGTTTCTTTTTTTTTAATTCTTATAGTATTTAAACAGACGTAGAAAAACCATTTTGTAGAGAACGATCAAGTAAGAAAAAAAATTATTTACAAGCAAATTTTTTATTATAAAAATCATAACACTTACCTGATTTATAAGTCCGGAGAATTCCAAAATGATATGTTCTTTGTTTGAAAACTTTATTCTCAAATAATATATACATAGTTTATCCCTTCATTACTTTTAGGTAACATACCACACATCAAAATTTTATAATTGTAAGATCTCGATATGAATTTTAATATGTAGCTTAAAAACAGAATAGCTGAATTCTAGTTGAAATTCTTTCAAAACTAAAAAACACTTACCAAGAAAACGATAAAATATTTATTTATAATCAGCACAAAAAATACTTTTTCAAGTAATTCGGATTATTCTTTATTGTTGTTTTCTGAATTATGTAGATACAGAAATATATACTATTCTATGAAGAAGAAAAATATTCTATAACTTTTACAGTTCTGTATGGAATTCATTGGAACACATTTATTCATTGGAATGACGAAAGCAATGTTGACTTCATTTTAACTTGTAATGAATTGAAGACAGAAAAATTATTTTACCGCAATACACGCATCTGTAACAGCAAGTGATCATGAAATCATGTTATGTTGTTGGTAATAGAAAGGTAAAAATTATTGAGAAGTTGTTCTTCAAATGCTTGGCGTGTTCTGCTTCAATGTTTGGCATGTTCTGATTAGTTTTTTCAAGAAGTTTTACCTTTTATTTAGGGAAATTTTGCTTCTTTTTTGATGCTAAGAAAATGGCGTCCGTCATTGCCAATGGTTATGTGAGAACTAATGCACGATATTTACAGTCTCCCGCTAGATGGCGTATCGAGTGTTGCGATCGCGAATAGGAAATCCCTCAATGATTAGTCAGTTACAAATGCAATCAATAAAAATGCGTGTCTATTCAGATAGGAAAACAATTTCAATAGAAAGAGTGCAAACGGAAATTGATTGAATCATTGTGAAACACTGAGCTAGTTCAGCCACTGACTTGGACATCTCTATACGATTACGTGCCAAACAAATGACTTAAGAGCATATGACTTTAGCACGTTAAAACAAAAATACAGATCATGTGTCAAAGTACAAATGTACTTTACAGTTAAATATTATTATTAACTAAATGGTAACGTTTACTAGAATCATGAAAACTTTTTAGGTTTGAAAAAAAAAGACTCTGAAAGATACAATTCAAGGGAGCATTTAAACAAGTATGTTTGACAAATAGGCAATTTTTAATTTTATTTTCTTCCAAAGAACTGTATTCATTGTAGTTTCAAACAATTTAACGAATTATTTAGCGTGCCCTAAATCGAAGGAACTTTGTTTCGATATTCAGGCCATTATGATTTGTAAGAACACACTCAAAGAGCCCCAAGTTTGTAATTTTGAATTAGGAAAATGCGTTTCTTAGTTAAAAGATAATTAGCAAACAACAAAACGTTAAATTTCCAGGCTCTAAATTATATCCCTTTTCTTACCCCCTTTTTCGGGGTTGTCAGAAAAACCCTATATCACTCGAAGAAATTTTAAAACAATTAAGTTTAATTTTGTAAACTTCACAGTTTTTCTAACTTTGATGACTTCTAATTTAATTAAATATTTTTATATTAATTTCGTGACAATACTGTATTTCTAAACTAAATAAACCTTAAAATGGGTTTTTCTTAGAACTCCAGTTCTTTTATCAAGTTATATTCGATTTGATACTTGTAAACAAAATTCTACTTCGTTTAAGGTTTAAACTCCCGTAGTTGTTGTGAGACGAAAATCTGACAAAATGCAGAGTATATAAACAAGTAAGCGGGAACAATTTCATTAGTTTAAAAGAATGCTAAATTTTCTTACAAATATTTTTGAAACCGAGAGGAATGCGAAAACAGATTCTTTCGTATTTCCTTTTAAAATTACGACCTATATCTATGCCCTAAAGTAAAAAGCAAGTAAAATGACGTAAACAACTTTTTTTTAAAAATAATTACAAAAAAGTTAATATTTTCAAACTTAAAAACACGGTACTAATAATTTTTTATGTTTTAAAGAAACAGATAATAATAAATAAGATAATATTTAATGAGAGTCAAAACAGGCACACAATAATTTGAAATTGTATTTTATCGTGAACAGCCGAATGCATTTTTGGTCTTCCCCTTTTTTCTTTTGCCATCAATAACTCAAGACAATTTTACGAAAAAATGGATTTCACCAATTATTTAGCCAAAAATTGAAAAACCGTTCTAAACATTATTCTCTAGGAAAATGTATGCAGTTTGCGTTAAAAAACTCAAAAGGTCACCAACTTTTGAGTTCAATTGGTAGAATGACTTAACGAACGATCCAAAACAGTCAGTAGTCTGCCATTTCTAAATTTGCTTCTATTTACAATTTCAGACGATCTTTGTTCTTATTTTGACTTAGTCTTATTCTTTATTTTATAACATTTTAATTAAAAACATAAAAGGCTTTTACGAAGTCATGTACTGTTGTTACGTTTTATCGTTTTGTATAATTTATGTGATAAATATATATGAAATTATTAAAATGCATATTGTTGTTCTTTTTTAATTACCGTTTTTCACATAGTTATGTATATGTCTGAAATTTTGTCGAACCTTTTCTAAGAATTAGAAAAATAAAAAGGGTTTATAATAACATTCTAATAATATCTTAATATAAAGTTGATATCTTAAAATAAGGTTAACCAGTTGCTGAGCATTATATATTTTTGAGTTGTTTTCTTTCTTCTGAAACATTTCTTCTGAGATTTGTCACTTCTAATATGTTAGTTCGGCTTCCTATAATGTTAGTAAAGCAATTACAAGTTACAATTTTGCCTTATTTTTTTCTCATCTAAATTCTTTTGCTTTTCTAGTATTGTTAGTAATTTTTCGAGTTCATTGCTTTATATAGGATCAAGGAAAGAAAGCAAAAACATCATTACTTTTTTTCATAAGACAGTGCAAAAATAGTGATAATATAAAGCAATATTTCGCCTATGTAAAAATATAGAAGTTATTATTTTAATGTTTTTCAAAAATCAATTTATATTGTTACCAATTGTCTAAATAGCGAAAATAGATAATACTTTTAATTATTTAACTCTTGAATTTCAGTTCGTAGTAATATAAAATGATAATAAATGCTGCTAGATAAAACTGTTGTGATAATCTGTTTTCATCGATATGGTGCATTAAATTATGATTTTTAGATTAGTACAGGAAAGCTCTTAATGTATAGCACTAATCTTAGTAAATACTGATTTTTCGACAATTTTATTAAATACTGTTTTTTAGATGTTCTCTGAAAGATCCGGATTGATAAAATTAGGATTTTTTTTAAATTCTTTCAGATAAAAATAACAAATAAAAAGATGAGATAGAGAAAATTGAATTTTTTAGTCTTATGCTAATTTTTAATGGGCAAGTTTGGTCGAATAGCATACAGTAATTTTAAAGTGTTACTCTTTCTTATTTGAGTACTTATATATTTTTATTTTAACGTTGGGGCTAATTTTAACAATTCGTGACCAATTTCTATGGCTGAGTATATACGGGGAGATCAAAAGACAAAGATTTAACTTCATTTATTATTACACATTATTGAGTTATTACACATTATCGAGTTATTACACAGATATTACACGCTATACCGTTAGGCTGTATACAGCTACGAAGAAAATCAAAAACTATTACAAGCAAAATAAATTAGCTTTACAATTCACCAGAAATGTTAAAATATATTTTGTTTCAAAGATATATATATTTTCAGTTTCATTGTTTAAAATTGATTAAATTATAATTCATAGCAAATAATAATAAAGAACTAATTTCAAGATAAATTACTTCCCCATTATTATTTGATATAATATTGTATGTAAAGGCACTGGAGCGGTTGTCTGGAAAAACGATTGTTTTAAGTGTTAGTTTCATAAAAAAGATTTTATTAAAAAGAAATCTAATTTAAAAAATTAAAAGTATGTTTTTTTTTAAAATAAGAACATTATTTGAAAATATAAACTATGATAGAAAGTACCAAACTAAAATTTACTGGTTTGGTACTTAATACCAATAAAATTTCAATAAAGAAATTAAATAAACTCCACTAACAGAAAATATAATAAAAATTATGCAATGATTATCAATTCTTTAAACTAATAAGTTAAATTTGTTCTTTGAAAATCAAAAAAACTTTTTTACAATTTGCAAACGATAACTGGTTCAAATTTTTTGATGTAAATTATCAGCAATAGCGTTTTTATGAAACCTAAAGCTACGCTATAGTTCAGATTTGTTCTATGATAACAGAACCTAAACTTTTTCGTCTCATTACGAACATCTAATTCGATGACGGGTTTAAACAATGTGAAGCCTCCTCAGAATTACAAACGGGCCTGCAGTACGATAATAGTCCCAGAAGTACTCAACCTGATGTATAGATGGCTTTTGTTATTTGAAAATAATAACTATGATAGGAAATACCCAACATATAAAGGTTAAATTCGAAATGTAAGGACTAAAAAATCACTCTTTGTATTTGTAAACGTTGTAAAATCACTTTGTGATACGAGACTTTCATTTAAAAGACAACCAAAATAAGCCGAATATTTTCTGCTTACAAGCTTGAGAAAAAAAAAATTTAAAACATTTGCCAGCAATGAAGAGGTTTAGATTTTGTTGGGTGACCATTTTAAGGAACTTAACAATTCTCATTATAAAGTATTTTGAAGCTAATGAACGCAAATGAAAAAAAGTAAAATAAATCAGTTCCGAAACGACTCATGGCGGAATGAAATGGTGGTCAGCTTCTGAGGATCAGGAGACCCGGATCACCCGAAGGCAGAAGACTGATTCAGTTTCTGCGCCTGCTCTCAAAGATTGGGAGTGGTACAGCTGTCCAGAAAGCAATCAACAAGCTCATAAGTGGAGAACCTTACATATATTGATGGACATATAGTGATTACGTATTGGGAGCCTTACATATATTGATGGGACTGAAATCTTATAGTGTGACAGGCCCCCTCAGAACATCTCCACCACTGCATGGGGCTTTTGCATGAGAACCTCATAACTACACCTTTATTGTATATGACGTTTTGAAGATTCACCATCTCCTGGACATGGTTTAATTTGCAGCTAGACCGTGAGTAATAAGCCACAACAACAACTCCCGAAACAGCCCACTCTCGGACAAGGGAGTTGGGAAAGTTAAAACGCCACAATTTTCACACCAATGGTACGGTATATGCAATGTGGTTACCATTGCGTACGGGCCATCTTTACTTCCTAGGTAAGCTGGTACCCAATTATCTGAAGCTTGATAGGCTTCAAGTCACCACATGTAATTTTTAAAAAAAACTCGATCCTTCATTCTGACAACTCTATATCCACTCCATTAACCACTATATCATCACGACTCGCTGAAAAAAAGCTAAAAAGCGATTATAATAAGAAATAAAAATATTTTTCTAATTTCTTGCTTTTTGGCAATATGTGTGATTAAACTTTGAAAAGTGAACTTGCTTACTCTTTGCCTTTTTGAATTTTTTTATTCCAGCAACTGTTTATTATTTTACTTTTTTGAAATTATTTATTTATAAAATTGTTTAGTGTTACAGTGTTTCTATGTTATTTTACACGGCATTTGCTTTATAATAAGTTATTACAAAATCGTTTTCGACTATTCGTAACTGTTTGACTGTTTGGCATATTATTAAACATAAAATATTTTCGAAATGCAGCCTAAATTTATTTTGAAACTAAATACAAATGATAAATTATTTTATCGAAACACCTTCATTTAGGCTCCTATTCCAGAAACTTTATTCCACTTATTAATTAAAATGAATCCGTTAATACGAGGATTACTCATACTTTATTGAAAGAAAGTTAATTTAAAATGTATAATTTGGTTAAAGAATCATCACAACGCAAATATCTAAATGCTTAATTTATTTTAAACTTAAGAGAATAAGATATCAGGGAAGGGGAAACATAATTATGAGAGCACAGAAATTTTGAGGAATGCTTTGCAAATAAGATTCTATTTAGTAAATGCGTATTTAACTATCTACAACTATTTGAAGTTATAAATGAATAATACACCAGTTGTCAAGTTATTAAAATAATCATTTTGAGATGAACAAGAAACGAAACAAACGAACTAACTGAACTAGCCCAAATTTTGTTCTAAAGCAACGAATTTTAGAACAAAATAATTAAGCAATAAATTTCGGGAGAAGTGACCCATTTCCTCTCTTTGCACTCGCGAACTTTGATTTTCTCTTTCACTGATTCACTCGTTCCCCGATTCGAACATTCGCTGATACGTCTGGTTACTGATTCCTCTATTTAGTGATTCTTTGCCTATGTTCAACTCACCTAATCCTTATTGAATTATTGTTTAATGACTAAATTAGTTAAAAAATAATAAATATTTCTTTTTAAAAGAACAATTTAAAACAAAATATTAACTGTAGTTTTGAGAAATATATTTTGTCCATTAATTAAAAGTCAAATATTTAAACAGCACATTTAAAATTAAAAATAAACAGTCTATAAAAACACAGAATGTAAAGTCTAGAGAAAAAAAAACACATTCACCAAATTGTAAGCGCAGTTTCGAAAACAAAATAACGTTTTAGTTGTCTAGTATGCTAATATTACTATACGGTGCAATGTTTACGGATGGATATTCCTTCCTCATTTTATTCAAACACATTTCGAAATGGTTTTCGTGAATTAATTTGGAAAAAATTATTCAACGATTCAGGTTAAAATGTGCAACAAAATTTATGAGAAAAGAATGCTGAAGTTTTCTATACTATTCTGTAGAACAGAGAAAGCTCTTAAATTGTTGATAAATAAATTTTTAAAATTATTGGAAAAAATTGACAGAAGTAATCTTTCATTGTTAAAAAATTTTTTCTTTATATTTCTCTACACCTCTCTGTAAGCTTGTGTTGCTTTAAATGACAATAGTTGCGGTCTACTTTTAGCCAATTATGTAACCTTTGAATTTCTTAGCTCATTGTAGTCAGTCGGGATAGTAACGATAATAAGGTTTTTAACCTTTAAATCACCCACTAGCATTGGTTGTTTTTGTATTTAGCTGCTAATTTGGCAATTTTAATTGGAACCAAAACTCACAAACGGAAACTAAATCATCATAATTTCAAATTGAATCAATGAGTTCGAAAACCGATCATCTCCAGCAAAATTATTTTTACAGATGAGATAAGGAAAAACAGAATAGTTAGGCAGCCACTTGATATATAAAATTCTTTTATTTTTTGAAATTAAAATCTTGAAGGTTAGAAAATATTCCATTCCAATTATGCGATAACATCACATACTTTTTCAATTTAAAAAATAATTAAAATTTGTTTATAGTCGGTTTTCGTACAAAGCTTTAAGGCAAATACTAAATGCTATTATATAAAAGCGACAAAAAGTTCATTTAGAAATAAAATAAAGGCTTAGACTTTAAGTCTTAGATAACATATACATGGATATTTGTGAAGATTTAGAAATCTTCTTCTGGATTGTGACTATCTGTGTTGATGTCAGATGCTGACGACCTAAGATAATATCATCTTTTTTTATTATTTTGCTATTCTCACTTTCAATTTCCCCTGTATCCTTCTTAAAAATATATTTTCCCACCTTTGCTCTGAATGCCGAACCCTACTTAATTCAAACCCCAGTGAATTCTGTACCTCAATTTTTGCCAATTTTACTTCATATGACTCACAGTTGCTTTTATCCCTTTTATGCGTATATAACCAAACTAACTACCCTCTGAATCACTCATAGTGTGGTAAAAAGAATCTGAAAAATTGCAAGCCTTAAGCAAATAATTTATTGTTGGGTTATGCTTACAGTTTCATGTGCAACTAATTCAATCATCTGATTTATTCCTGGAACAAGTCATCTCCAGGATATAGCATGTTTTCGAACTAAATTGATATTGCATTGCACAAAATATTGGTACATGAATTTTTATAACCTATGTACCTACGTCAGCTACACTTAAAAATGCGAGAATCTCAATGTTGAAAAAAAAAGTGGAGATAATTGGTTTTTGAGCTTATCGATTCAATTAATTTCTTTGTGTTGCATAAATTATGAATACGTATTTTTTTACAAAGCGATGAAATTTCTTTTCTCGCCTTAAAAGAAAGAACCGAAAACTGGGATCGCAAAACTGAGTGAGCAGTCATAAGCATTAAATAGAAAAATAACATCTACACTCCATGGAGAAATTATTACACGCACTATAAGATTATATGTAAAAATCTTAATTATCAGGTGATACTATACAGTTTTTTTGTTTTTACGCGACTGAAACCGATTTGCACTTGTTTACGTTCGTGTATCAATTGGAAAAAAAAAAAGGGACGGTAGATAATATAAATTAGACGATTGGATAAATTAGACGATATACTAGATAAATATAGAATATTTATTATATCAGGTATTACATTGGTATATTATAATAATTAGGCCAAATTATTCTACGCACTGTAGTGTTTTAATAATTATATGTTTTGCATGAGTTTATATGCAATACTCTAATATTTAAACACACATTTAATGGGATTTTATTTAGCAGATTTTTTATATACTTCATTATTTGCATTAATACATTATTTTTTTAAACGCATTGCATTACAGTGTTAACTAATTGATACACGAACATAAACTAGTCCAAACCGGTTTCAGCCGTGTAAAAACAATAATGTTGTATAGTATCACCTGACAATTAAGATTGTGCATAGAATCTTATAGTGCGTCTAATATGGCCAGGGACTGTAATATGCCTTTCAAATTTAAGCATATTTATTTCTTTTTAGATAATTCTTTTTAAAGTTCATAAATGAAGCACTGGGATAAAGTTTGTTTAAATTCACCAGTTATAAGCTATTTCTTTCTAGCGTGTTGGTGTGTGGCATCAGTTTTAAATGACGTCATGATTGTAAGAATTATTTTCGTGATACGTGTAAAAAGAAAAACAACTCAACATCTCTCTAAGGAAACATTTTTAAATTATTGTAAATAAAGGTAGTTGATGTAATATGCAGTTATGACAATTTTTACTCGTAAAAATCCTTTTGTAAAATTAAATTGTTGAATACTTCTTTGGAACAAACAGTAAAAAAATCTGATTGTCTCATATATTACATGTGACAGAGGTTCTTTAATTCACTAGTTAATGTAATTTAACTCGTGTTATATTTTGTAAAACCCAAATTTATAATTGTGTATGTAAATTTTAAGACTAGTCCATTTTCATGCTTAGGTCAAATGACTTTAGATGAGTTTTAGATCAAAATTTTTGTTTTGATGTGTGTGGCATTTAAGTGTAAAATCGGGGGCACCCTTGTTTTGGCGACAAATTTCAATTGTAAAATTTTGCTGAAACTTAGTTTCTGTTTACCATGATATTCTTTTCTTGCTGTATCTGCTTTTAATGACGTCAGTATCGGGTTACCACAATTTCTATTTACCGTTGTGTAATTGGTTCTTAGGCATGTTTTTAAATAGCCGAATATCAGAGCCACACTAGTATCAGAAAAAAAGTATTGTCGATACTACTAGAATATGATAAAATTTACCGTGTTTCTGGCTCTAAGTGAACACCAAAAAGCTCAGTATTTTTCACAAAAGCACTTTAGTAATGATTTTGATAGAATTAAAAATAAAATATGGTCTTATATTTTGCTATAAAATCTGGCAAATGTAACTAGATTATGCAATATTAGTGCATGAAATAAAAACCTTTATTCGGTTAAATTTACTTATAATTTTTGTATTTCTTGCTAATTATATGGTAAAAAGAACAAATATTTTGAAAACTAAAATTTCTGATGAACTGTTACCATATGAATAGAAGAATTAGCAAATTAAAGTTCTAAATACCGTATATTTTGGTTTTATTAACCTGAACTATATTTTTATTTACCAAAAATCTCATTAACATGCAGTTCGTTAATTTTATCAGAATAATTTCCTCCGTGTATTATTTGAGCTAAAGGCGCTTAATTAATTATGATAGCAGTTGCCTAAAATACTGCGCAACCAAAAATGTATTGAGAATATACTATAAATCTTTCATCGGGCGTTTCATGTGAAAGGAGAGTTAATTAAATACAGGAATTTTCAGTAAAAATATAGACAAATATTCATAGAAGACTAGAATATATAGAATAAATTCCAATAAACGCAGATAAACTTAGTTAAATGCATTTGAAAAAGAACTTACGTAATTAACAGTGCTTCTTGATTGTTTTTTTTTCTGTATTATTAAGAAAATGTTTTACATTGTAATATAGATACAATGTAATAAATATTTTACAGTCCACCGAAACGGAATAGTTCACTGTAAAAAAAAACTTTGAACTATGTTGCACAAATCATTTGTACTGATTTTCTAGCTACAAAAAAGGATATTCAGTTTCACTATATTTCAGCGTTTTCCCTTGCTCCAAATATCATGAGGTTTTAAATGTTTTACAGGATGTATGTGTTTTGTGCATATTTTTAGTTTTACAGGATGCGTGCATATTTTTTTTAACTTTATTTCAAAAGTAGTATCCAAAATCATATAAATCTGGACTAAAATATAGATATACAATGAGCAATATAGATACAATGTAATAAATATTTTACAGCCCACCAAAACGGAATAGTTCACTGTAAAAAAAAACTTTGAACTATGTTGCACAAATCATTTGTACTGATTTTCTAGCTACAAAAAAGGATATTCAGTTTCACTATATTTCAGCGTTTTCCCTTGCTCCAAATATTATGAGGTTTTAAAAGTTTTACAGGATGTATGTGTTTTGTGCATATTTTTTGTTTTACAGGATGCGTGCATATTTTTTTAACTTTATTTCAAAAGTAGTATCCAAAATCATATAAATCTGGACTAAAATATAGATATACAATGAGCGAAAAAAATGACTTAGAATTGCGAAGTGATTTGAAAAATAGTTCTGCGGTTGACGGGCAAAGCGAGCAGCGACTGGAACCCTCTAGCGGCATAAAATTGTGTTAATAAAATTTTTAAACCTTTCTATTTTTGTAAGATAAAGTAATACAACAACTTCTACAAACTGGCAACAACTTCCAACACTACAAACTGGCTAATTAGAATTTTTTTTTTTCTTTACTTCCATTATTTACATTATGCAGATTTTTATTTTTACAACTAAACGAAAAACTTACATTATTTTATTTTCATAGTTTTTAACTTTAATTCAACTCTTTTAATATTACAATAAATCCTTTTAACTCTTAGCAACATTTTAAAAACTGTTTTCATGCATACATTTTAAATGCATCGTATAATGTAACAGTCTCTCGGGTTGGAAACTCTTTGCGTACGAGGGAGGCGTAATGAAGACGCGAAACATTTGTTTCAAAAATATTTTAATTTCTAAATAGTACTTATTCGCTGCTACACTTTATTTAAGCACTTGGATGAAAATTAATTCACTTTAGTTGATGTTTAAATGTCACCGCCCCAGTTGCACTTTCAGCTCTATTCTCAGATCTTAAAGAGACACATAAGCTAATTTAAATAAGAACTGTTTATCAAGCATTTTCTTAATGTTAAAGTGTTTCTAAACTCTGTTCGAGGAGTGCGAGTTGCATCTCTAATTTCTGATCTTTGGAGGCCTCGTTAAATATGTGTTAATTTAATTGTAGAACTAGGATACGGAAGATCAAGCACTCTGTTTAAATGCAAAAAAATAATTAATTTACCTTGTTTAATTTATTTCTTTTTATTTTTCTTTTAAATGTTTTTAGATTTTTAAAAGCTTATAAAATTTTTTAGAATATTCTGCTCTGAATATATTTTTTTTTTTTTTATAACGATAATTTTCGATGTTTTCTTTTTTCTGTTTGATTTTCTTCATTTACAATTGAAGATATCGATAACTTCTTTAAATCTCTTTTTTTTTTTTTTTTTTGAAAGAACATTACTATTGAGTCGAACTAAGAAAAATGACTACATATTTTTTCATACATTGAACGACCCCCAGTATGATGTTGTATGCGTTCTTATTTGTCTATTCTGTTTTATGTGTTGTGTATATATGTTCTTTTTGTACATATAATTTAAGCAACTGTTTGTACTAAAGATGCACTTACTGTTAAACTAAATGTGTTTCTTGTTTGCTTGTTTGTTTAATTTCTTGTCAATAAATATATATGTATGAAAAATACATATATTTCAAAACTATTTTAATAGACTACTAAGCAGAAATAGAAAACTGTATACTAAGAAAAAAAAGTATAGCAAAACTTCCGGAATATGATAAAATTTAGCACGTTCCTTAGATGAGGTGTTAAAATATTGCGGGGGTTCGCGAGCGCCAGCGAGCAGGGGGCGAAGCCTCCTAGTCTAATATATATAATTCTCTTACGTGGCTCCCAAATTTTGGCTGTATTTCTTTTCCGCCGATGACAACGTTTGCTTTGTTTTGTTTACGTTTTGAAAGCACCAAAGCATTCTGCCTTTTAATGATGTGTTTCTGATCTAATATATATAATTCTCTTACGTAGCTCTAATATATATAATTCTCTTACGTACTTTATTTTCTTCATTTATAGAGAAACAGTCGGCAAAGAATTCTGTTAGGTTAAAGAACATTTCGCTAAAAAAAGAACGGATTCTAAAAGAAATAAAAATCTCTCTCTGCGAACTGAACTGCGAAAGCAGTTTCGGGGGTTGGCGAGCGCCAGCGAGCAATGGGCGAAGCCTCCTAGTTTCAAATAATACTGAATAAAGATCAGGTATTTTGATAGGATGAACTTATAATAAGTTTAAACTAATGACGCAAAACCTCCTGAAAAAGTTGAAATTATTTTAGCTTTATTAATTGCGTTTTAATATGTCTCCGTTTCTGTTTTTTAATATGTCTTTTAGTTAGAGTTTATCGATTCCGTTTTTTACTTCGTTCAGAGAACAGAGTTAGTATTTATTTAAAAAAGTTTTTTACTTAAGCTTTTGCTCTTAAAATATTAATATGCAGCAATGATAAAAATTCTTATTAAAGATTACTAATCCTTCCATTTCTTTTTTTAAAAAATAGCATGAATTTAATAAAAAGTTTTTATTAAAATAATTAATATTGAGCTTCACTCTTATGTTTTACTAATTTATACAATTTCTTAAAAAAATTATTTTAGTTTATAAAGGGAAACTAACATTCTGAACTGTTTTAGTTTGTTAATTTCAGTTTCTTATAGTAGTAGTTTTTATATTAGTTCCACTTATTTTTTTTTCTATGTTTAAATATTTTTTTCATTGTAAAATTATGCAGTTTGTAAAATCATTTATTTGGGCAAGGAATTAATTGAAATTGATGCTTCATTTGAGCCAAGGTTATGAAAATGATTTCTGGAAAACTGATTTAACTTTTCTGTTAAACAAAAACGAAGAAGGAAATTTTAAAAAAAATCACTTACTTTGTTATAGACTGACTACTGTATAATTCGGTCCATCTGTTTACTGTATCGGTGTTACGAAATCTATTCCAATAGCCCTCTGCTGTTCCCATTTTTCATCGCTTACTCATCATCAAATTGAAATTTTTATTTTTTAATGTAAGAGAATATTTCAAAATAACTAATTTCACCCAGATAGTTTTTAATCATTGTAAAATATTGATATGTTTCTGGGAGTAAATGTGGATGTACTTTGCTTAGAATATTGCAATAAAGAACAACGCATGTAAATTCATAAGTTTTCCCAGTTTATTTTTATTCCTTAGCTGTAAAAACAACAAAACCTTCCCCTTATTCAAAATGTAACAAGGTACTATATAAAGATGTTATTTCAAAAGTCATCTACTAAATTGAAAAATCATCATATTTCGTTATCACTACATGCTGAAAAGAAAAAGTTGCAGACGATATTTTGATACAACCATATCGCGTAAATAACCAACAACTAAACTGATCTTTCAAAACATCGACAACAGCAACATTTGGATATAAAAATAAAAAATAGGATATAAACACAAGGAAAAAGCGCGATATCCATGCATAAACTATAAATCTAACCACCTTGAAGTGTACTGCCACCAAGAGGGCACTTTGAAATTGGATAGCTTTAGCCTTTCGATAGAAAAAAAGAAGAAATCGCAATCGTTTGCTTTTCTGAGTTATTGAAGCCATTTTCGCGGAAAACGCGAGATGAGAAAACATTTTTCCCCTTTCGCAAAATACTAGGCACCTGTTTTCGTCATCCGCCATAGAATGCAGACGATATAAGAAGATTGCCATTTCTTTTATTAGTTGACGTTCTTCCTTCCCGATATGCATGAATAGAATATGCTTTTATTTTGGATATATTTGATGAATAAGATGTTAGACCTTATTTTTGGAGATGCTCTTTCTGCAATTTACCTCTAGAAGTTTCTGAATGAATTGTCTGCATTCTTTAAAATAATAATATCTCAATAAAGAGCTTCATTTCACAGTTTAATTCTTTTTAATTAAAATTAATTGTATATTAGGAAAATAAATGGCTACAAAGATATTAAGCTTCTCTCATAAAAGAAAAAGAAAATACAGATTAGATTATTCGAGAAGCTAATGATACAGACTTTAAAGGCATCATTTTTTAAAATTACTATTTACCAATAACTTCTAGTGATGTGCTTAAATTAGGAATATCAAGTTAATAAGAAGTTAGATCTACGTCTATCTTGAAACTTAATTAGTAAAAAGAGCGTTAACACGGTTTGTTTGACAATTCCATGCCCGGCATTTAGATTCAGTGGGGTGCCAACTTGTGTTAATGTTTGTTTTCACTGGTTACGTGCAATATGAATGGCTACATGCAATCATACATGCACTTGCTACGTACACTACGAGCGTTCAAGGATATTTGTGCCCAGCAGTTTGACTCATCGCTAGTTTTTACTCTGCGATTCGTGAATTCTCGGTATTATCAGGGCACTGTTTACCGGGAAATCACCAGCTCTCAGACGATGTTGGACCTGAATGACCTACATTTGTTCGGGATCAAAGAAGTCCTATTCCAAACTTAACCCACGCTGGCAGCTGAAACAATCAATTAATAACAACCACAGTTCAAGCTATATATATAGTTGTATAGACGCAGCGTTACATGATTTGAATAGCATTATTTTACCCTCATCCCACTCGATGCTTATTCAATACCATTCAATTTCCTAAATAGTCAGAAAAGTAGGGTATCCCAGCTCGACGGTATTTGGACAAGAATATACCGAGAATTCACGAATAGAGGAGAAACAAGCGATGATTGAACTAGCTGTAAAGGAAAAATAAGCGTAAACGAGTGCGATGTCAATCGAAAAACGTGTTTTATGTAAGCAGTGAAGCCATTAGCTGAAATTGGCACCAAGCAGAATAATAAAAACAGTCGTCAGTAAACAGACGTGAATTTCACAGTATGTTTTTCGGAATTATAATAACTTGCTGCCCATAATTGTCTTAGGTGGTGCCAAAGATGTGAGAATTTTTCCACAATGCATGAGTCATGCGAGAATGCCTCTTAAAAAGATATGTGTACACCACTCATTAACAAAAAAACAATAATTTTAAATTAGAAACTTTAAATAAACTTAAAAACATAAGTTTCTTCTAATGCTAACATTTCCCTTCTCAAATAAATATGATAAAAAGTATAGTGAAAACGCTAGGTTTTGTAAATATTAACGCTACAATGAGTTTAGACTTGCGAATAAAGATTTATGTATATTTGTGAATAATTTACTAGATAATTGTCATGAAGTAGTTAATAGAATTGTATCGGAAGTTATTTGAATCGGAAATTATTGTGTTGTCTACGTCAAGTTTTAAATTTGTAAAAGAAACTTTTCCCTGTAGTTTAATTTGGAATATGCTTTTAAGATATTTTAGTTTATGCACACAAAAATTCGGGTCGTTAGTTATAAGCATTTATTAAAAAAAATATTTACATTCAAATAATCAATTTATAAAACCTATTAAAGAATTATAAGTATAAATAAAGATTTAGATATTTGGATTTGATAAGACCTCTCTCAGAAGAGTTGTAAAAATGTTTTGTCTCTGTAATGTATCTAACTTTGAGGGAAAATTCTAAGAAAATGGGAGATGCTATTTTTTACCAAGGTCCTTTAATTTGAAACATACATAATAAGAAAATTTTGAATTCTAATTATATCCATCAAATATGATTATTTTAAAACATTTAAACATTGTCTCTACATTGTACGATTTTGAGCATTCGGTTCATGGCCTATTGATCACTTTTTAGTTATTTAACAAGCTCGTCATTTATATTTTATATATTATTATAAAATATACAATATATGAATAAACAATATATGAATATGAGAATTTAATTGAAGTACCTTAAAGTTGAAGTATAATAACAATAAACTAATTTAAAGTTCTATATACGAATATTCTATTGTTCATAAGAAAGAATAGATTATAGAACTAAAATTGAAACATGTAGTACTTTTAAAGCAATATATGTATTGCTATTTTTAAAATGTTTCACCTTTTCTATGTGATATAGACTGTGTGTAAAATATTACTATCACCTTTAAAAAATTTTAGTTTTACCAATCGAATGAAATAAACATTTAAAAGAAGTACTTTAATTATTTAATGTAACTTTTAACTTACTTAAATAATAATTTATCTTGCCTTAAAATTGTTGTTAATTAGTTATTGTTGTTAATTAATTATGCTGTTAATTAATTATTGTTGAATTACAATATGCATTGTTATGACGTTTTTAGTACACTGAACTAAACGTTCAATTATTAACGTTAATCTGTCTTTTTTTTTTCCTTTCAGATGTAATGTGTTTAAAACTTAGAGAAATTGTAGTGCCAGCTGTCGTCATCAAAGGAGATTCCGTGTGGCTTAATTGCACATATGACTTGGGGAACGAGACACTCTATTCCATCAAATGGCACAAGAACAATGTTGAGTTTTACAGATATCTTCCAGAAGACAGACCTCCTGGCCAGAAATACGATCTTAATGGTATTCATCTCGATGTAAGTAATATATTATGTCGGAAATATACATTAAAAAAAAAGCAAAAATTTCGAAATTTCGTCATGGTGAAGAATATTAATACCTTCATTTGTTCGAAGAAGCGAATTTAACGAAAAACATTGAGCTTAATACTACATGTTGATGAAGAAAACAGAACATTAAATTAAAAGGGTGTGTGTCAGGAATTGGATCCAGAGAAGCTTATTTCGCAACCGAGTACGGTAATCCCTTTTTTTCGTTGCCATAAAGAGTTAAGGGCTTTAAAACACAATTAAAAAATCAGGCTGAGATGATTCAAACCTGCTGCCTCCAGGTTTCAAAGAGTGGATAGTTCAGTGAGCGATACCACTTGACAGCGAAGCTCCATAGCGATATTCAGTGAGCGGGTAGATAAATACTTTGATCAAACTGCGACGGGATTGAGGATGTGTGGTATGAGTCTTCGTCCAAACATAAAGTACTTTCACTTCGATCGCATGTCGTTCGTCAGGTTTCCAAAACGAGTGAGTGTCAACCCCTCTGCGGTAAAAGGCTTGCCATCAAATTAGTGATGGCAAGATTTTTATATATATATATATATATATATATATATATATATATATATATATATATATATATATATATATATATATATATATATATTTATATATATACACATATATGATTTTTATTTTTATATATATATATTATTTTTATTTTGATATATATGATTTTTTTTTTTTTTTTTAATTGAATTCGTTAAACATAATAAATTTTCCCCATTTTTGGGTGCTAATAAATTTATTTCCTAATTTTGTTAATTCTTCTCATAGATGGCAGCACTAATTTTTTTTTTTACTTACTTAAAATATTTTTCTACTTCGATCAGATATATATTTTTATTCGATTCAAGCTATAAGCACAACTTCAAATATTTTACCTCTTCGCCAATTTTACTAACTGTTTAATTATCTTACCTTTAAACCTAAACACGCCGTTAAGTTTGCTACATGCCGGTAAGTTAGATTACTTTTTCCTTTTTTCATTATTTTTCAACTATATGTTTTTTGCGATATCGACACATATAAAGAATAATTTTTATCTTAGGATAATTATTCTTTATTCAGAAATATCGCAATTATAGCAATAGATGTGTCTTGACAACGACTATTGCTTTTCCCATTCCTGTTTCTCTGCATTTTAGTTTTTATTTTATTCATGTTTTTCTTATTAATTTGTGTTTATATATATATATATATATATATATATATATATATATATATATATATATATATATATATATATATATATATATATATATATATATATATAAATATATATATATATATATATATATATATATATATATATATATATATATATATATATAAGCAATTCTACAAATAAACGCCAATTAGGCGGCCAAAAAAAACTTTTTTTTGGGGGGGGGCACACTATTTCTACATGAATTTTCTTCTTTTTTACACCCTAAAAAGGCAAGAAAAAATCGTGAACATGAAATTTTTTATTTGTGACATACTTTAAATGTGACATACTCAGGTAAATCTGAGACATTTATTCAGATAAAACGATTTTTACATAAATATAATATTATTATAATATCTCTCTGAAATGTATTTATAGAGATTTCATACTATAAGATTATATTTTAATATAAAAAACAAAAATAAAAGAATTTAATCGTTCGTAAATTGAAAAAATTGGGAAAAATTAAAAATTGGTATTTTGTCATTTAAAGTATGTCACAAAGAAAAAATTTCATGTTCAATATTTTTTCTTGCTTTTTTAGGGTGTAAAAAAGAAGAAAATTCATGTAGAAATAGCGTCCCCCCCCCCAAGATAAATTAATTTTTGTTTGGCCGCCTAATTTGCGATTATTTGTAGAATTGCTCATATGAGCAATTCTACATATAAACGCAAATTTTTATACTAAAATATAATCTTATAGTATGAAATCTCTATAAATACATTTTAGAGAGACATTATAATAATATTATATTTATGTAAAAATCGTTTTATCTGAATAAATGGCTCAGGTTTATCTGAGTATGTCAGAAAGAGTATCTCGCATTTAAAGTAGGTCACAAAGAAAAAATTTCATGTTCACGATTTTTTCTTGCCTTTTTAGGGTGTAAAAAAGAAGAAAATTCATGTAGAAATAGTGTGCCTCCCCCCAAAAAAAAATTTCTTTTTGGCCGCCTAATTGGCGTTCATTTGTAGAATTGCTCATATATCCTAAATTATTTATGTTTTGGATTTCTCCCATTGCCAAGATAAATATAGCAGCTAATAAATTCTTCTTACAATTAAAAATGTAATTTTTGCATTGCTAAAAAAACTAAATTCAAATATTTTTTAAACTGCAATTACTCACAAAATTACTTCAACTGACACTCAATAAAAAAAATTGGATAGTAATGGCCATTTAAATTCCAACACAATAAAAAAAACTTTTTTTTTTTCAAACTGTCTTATTTTTACAAAAACAATTTAAGTATATTTAGGATAAAGTTTATTTGCAATTTTGCAATAGAGTAAATAATTTCAAAATTTTGATGTTTAATAGGACGCTAAAACGATATAAAATCCCTTTATGGAAAAATTCAGTCTCAACCTCTTTAGTAATTTGAAAATTAAAATACGGAACAAACGAGTTCAGTTAAACCAAGAACAAACTATAATGTTTCAAATGCAGATCGAAATTCAGATTTTCAAAATATATAAGTTTGATATTTGAAAAAAAAAATATTCAACATTTGAAACTGCACAGATTGTTCTCAATTTGTCTTAAATCTTTAATTGAAAAAGAATTTGTTATAAAGGATTTTTTGTGTAGTATAGCGTCCTCTTAAATAAAGCTTCGCAAAAATAATGTTGAATGTCAAAAGATGATGTGAAAGATGTCATAAAATGATGCGTAGAAAGATGTATAAGGAGTGATATCAAAATCAAAAATGGAAAAAAAAATTAAGACTGAAATGGATAACAATAGCAGGTTGTGTAGGAATTCGGGTCACCATTTTCGTGTGTAGTTATTATACAAACAAGCACACTTTTATTAAGAAAATTTATTGATTGCTTTTCAGCTTGATCGAACTGATCGAGGAAATATCTTTATGCCCTACACAGACGTAGACTCTGAAGGTATCTACAGATGTGAAGTCTCGACAGAAGCACCAAATTTCCAGACAGTCAAAGCAGAGAGAGAAATGCGAATATACGGTAATATTACGATGTAAATAATTATACTCCTTTATATTATTACTGTTATTCTTTTTTCAGATTTTCTTTTAACTCTATTGATCAATGTACGTTGGCTTGTAACCATTGGCTTGAGCAACTTTTACGGAATTAAATGAAAGAATCAAAACTGGAGTAACATTTTAAAACTGTCTGTAAAGACTAACTTACAGCTACTTATGATAACAAATTAATCATTGCTGTGAAATAAAGAGATAAAGAGAAATCTTACCTTATTTCGAGTATTTAGAGTTATAATCAAAACTGGAATTTTTGGACTAATGCTAATACTATTTTCTGACCGTTACAAGCAAATTTTATTGCCAAATAGAAATCGTTGTCTATCGAAAGCTTGGACACTTTCAGTCTAGTTAGAGTGTTAGAATCTCAAATTTAGCTCTGGGATTGCTGACAATACAAGCCTCACGCATTTTCTGACTACTGCAAGTAAAATTTAATTACAAATGATGCTGTGCCTGATGCCAATACTATTCTCTGATAGTTACTAGTAAATTTTATTGCCATATAGAATTCATCGTCCATCGAAAGTTTGAACACGTTCAATCTAGCTAGTGTGTTAGAATCTCTACCTACTTTAGCTCTGAGATTACCTCGCGTGTTTCCTGATCAGCAAGAGTATAATTGCAAATGATGCTGTGTCTCATGCCAATATTGTTTTCCGATTGTTAATGGTATGTTTTTTTGAGAAATAGAATCCATCGTCTATCGGCAGATTGGACACTTTCAGTCTAGTTAGAGTGTTGTATCTCAAATTTTGCTATGGGATTGCTGACAATACTTGCCTTACGTATTTCCTTACTGCTGCAAGAAAAATTTATTTGTAAATGATGCTGTGCCTGATAGAAATACTATTTTCTGATCATTACAAGCAAATTTCATAGCATAGAAATTATCGTCTATCCATGTCTACCACTTTTTGATCAGCTAGAGTAAGCTAGTCTCGGTTTTAGCTCAGTGATTGCCGATTATACAAGTTTCAATTTTTTCTAGACCACTAAGTAAAATTTATAAATTTAATTTACATCAAAACTTTGACTGATTTCAGACATTCTAATTCAATTTCCACTGAAACTTTGTGCTTGATCTCAATATAAGTAACTGCTTCTTAACTTGGCAATAAATTGATGCAAGCAAATAATATCATCAACTTTGACATTTGAATCGATTTTTAACACATACAAATGATCAGACACTCAACTAAAAAGAAAGTTATAAAATGAATATTTTTAAACAAAATTAAGTTTTTTAAGTGGATTAAAAATCAGAAAAATTTTGTTTTCTTTCACTTAAAATGAATAATTTTGGGTACATACTTCAATCATAAATTTCTATCTCCACCTAATATCCAAATATCCCCCTAATATTACAAAATGCAAAAAGTGCAGTGCTATGTGCTTCGATTCAGCATAATTTTTAAAGGTATAGGAAAAATAGATATATCTATATTCAACTTGAAAAACACAAATTTTAAAATTTAACTTATTTACAAATAAGTTAACTTATATACAAATTTTAACTTATTTTGTTAAGTTATGGTTGAACAAATTACAGAAATAAAATCAGTATCAATGGTTGATTTGACTCATAAATAAAGTTAGGATAGATTTTTTCTCTATTTTTTAGTCCACTTAAAGAATGCAGTTCTTAAAATTTTTACTTTATTACGTTAAAATTAAATGAATTAGAGAAAATTAATCAATAAAATGGCTGATTTTACTCATAAGTAAAGTTAGGAACGTTTTGTTTAGTACGGTAATATAGGTTTAATCTAATAACTAGACTAAAGTGTCGGTCTTAGAATCTCTTAACAGGTTGCTGCTTTTGTAAGTATTTCTAGCTTTTAATAATTTTAGAAACGTAATAAAATAGAGAGATGTTATTTTATATTTTATTTATCTGTATATAGATACAAATAATTGAACAAACATTCATTGCTTTCTAAATTGCAATTGATTCTTTACATTGTAAGGTTGAAATACTATTTACTTTCAGATACATTTTCCTCGGAGAAATGGAACAAAAAAGTTTTCAATCAATTTCGATATATTAGAAGACCCGTTTTGTAAAACAATACTACAAGATAATATCAGTATATATATATATTTTTTTTTTTGTTTGGCGAAGCAAAAATACGTTTGAAATAGGAAGCATCTATTAAAAAAAAATATTAGTCGTTTAAATATCTTACTGAACGTTTTATTTTTCCTTTAAAAATAATTGTTGAAATTCAATTATAGAAATATAAAACAATATTTTTGAGTAAAACATTTGGAAATAATCAGTTGAAATATCATGTTACTTGAGAAAAGATGACGGTTATGGAGTCTTAAAAACTTTATAAAATTGTTTTATTTCATTAAAAAAAAGGTTTTTCTCTTCATTTTCTTGGTTTATAAATTTAATGTTAGTCTACAAAGAGAAAATATAGACTTCAACGAATATCATATAATTGCAGGACATTCGCTTTAATGAATGTCATGGCAAACATCATTTAATTTCTATTACTATGACGACCGTTTGTCACTCTATATTTAATGGTAGTTATATATTACAGTCTATAACAAAAAAATCGACGCACCAAGAAGCAATCATCCGATTGCTTTGCCGAGCCAAATGACAGTGGTGCATAGCTCGATCAGACTGGAATGATGCCGACTGGGGACGTATAGTCTTTAGCGACGAATTCCGCTTCCAACTGTGTCCTGGCGATCATCGAAGACGTGTTTGGAGACGCACAGGGCAGAGGGGGGATCCTGCCATCACTACTGCACGCCACACCAGCTCTCAACAAGGCATTATGGTCTGGGGTGCCATTTCCTTTGACAGCCGGACCCCATTGGTCGTCATTAGAAGTACACTTACTGAACAGCGGTACGTCGACGACATCCTAAGACCTGTTTTGCTACCGTTTCTTTTGCAGCGCCCTGGGCGGGTTTTTCAGCAGGAGAATGCCAGACCACATACGGCACGTGTTGCTATGAACTGTCTGCAAGCTTTTCAAACTCTTCCTTGGCCTGACAGATCACCAGATCTCTCTCCCATCGAGCATGTCTGGGATATGATGGGAAGGCGATTGCATCTGGCACGGAATGTTGATGACCTCGTTCGACAATTGGATCGAATTTAGCAGGAAATACCGCAATAGACCATCTGGGAAATTTATCGGTCTATGCCACGCCGTGTGGCAGCTTGTATCCAGGCTAGAGGCGGGTCAACACCTTATTGAACTTGTTACTGTAACTCTGCAATAAATTATTCAATAGTTCTGAAATTTTAATCATTTACTATTCTGTACATTGTCTTCCTATCCACCAATTTTCGTTTCAATCGGACAACTCCTTCTTGGTGCGTCGATTTTTTTGTTATAGAGTGTATTTTCCGTTCTAATGTCAATTATTCATTTTTTATTTAGTACACCAAATGATACCTTATAATGATTCTCGATATCGCAAGTGGATCAGTAAATTGGCAAATGAGTGAGTGATTGATTGAATGCATAGAACTAGGGAAGAAAGAAAGAAAATCAATTAATAACCGAATCAGTGATTCAGTGTATTATTGCATCAGTTATCGTAACTTAACTATTTTGTTAAAGATAGACCTTTAAGTAACTGTTTAAAATTTAAAATTTTTGATGCAATTCTTTAAAAAATTACATTTTTTGATTAACAATTTATTCGGAGCTTATGCCAGAAAAATTATCTTCGTTCTAATAGGTATTTTTAACAGCGTAACGTATTACTATGCTGACAGTGAAATTTTCGCCATTACAAGTATCTTAAGATCTATCACTCTTAGAAACAAATCCCTCACTTTTGACGATTCAGCAATCCTAGAGCTGAATTTCATTAATTTGAAGAATCATTTCGTCACGAAATCACGTTTTTTTATGACGAAACGCGAATTCTCAAATATAAGGCGAAAATGTTTTCCTAACTCGAAACCTGATCGCAGTGCATTGTGGGTGATTGTTAACTAGAATGACGAACATAAAGTGACGAAACAAGCCAACTGGTGGTGAAAAAGTTAGCCTTGTACCAGAAAGATATTGGATTGGAATCCCAGCATGGATGTAATTTATCCCCTTGTGTTATTGGGTGACATTGATACGCCTATATGATGCCAACGATAAAATGATTATTGGAAAAGTTAGATACATTAAACATTACGAGTTTTTTTTTTTTTTTTTTTTGAAAAATGATGAAATATCTTTTTAATTTTAACGAAATTTATTTTCTTAAAGAAGTGACGATAGTTATGTCGCCCTTTTGACAAAATTTTTCATCGTAGCATATACCAGAAAACGGTTTCGTTAAAAACAAAGAAAGTTTCGTGATATTTGAGTATCCGTTTTTTGCAGTGTGAAGTAACATGTTATTTTCAAAACATTTCTAAAAATATAGCTGTTAAAATTTAAAGTTTCTTTACGTTAATACGGCGATCAAAGATACCTTAAATCACAGTTATCTCTATTCATATAAAAATTAAATCTATAAGCCCATTGTTCCCCTTAAATCGCCTCATAAAAAATACATTAATATTTTCTGAACAAATGGCACTTTTTATCGCTTCGAAAAGTACTTAAACAATTTTTGTTAATGATACATTTTCGAGATTACAATTTTTAAAAAAAATCACATTTTTAATTAGAGGATATTTTATAAATGCAGAAATAATGAGGCTGAGGGAAAATATTTTTCCCCAGGGGAAAACTATAAAAACGTTATAACCTTTCTGACCTGGCTGAAAAGACTGGATGATGAGAATTTTTTATCTAACAAATGCTGAGCTTAAAGTTCATAATGGATCTTCCTGTTCGTATCTAATGCATAAAATCTTTTTTTAAAACTCCTCCTGTTCTATAATTGGATGAGGTTTAAAACGGTGTATGCGCCTTTATTAAAAGAGACTAAAGAGAAAATGTAGATAATTTTTAAAAAGCTAGATATACTCGGCCAGCTTTTGTTCTGAGATAGGTTGGAGAAAACATTCCATGAATTTATTTTACACCATTATCATAATAAGGTAATTTGGAGAAAACATATTTTATTGCGCGAAGTAAAGTACATTTAAAAACATTTTCTGTTTTTGAATCAAAACATTGCTTTCATTTCTACGAAATAAAAATTACGTGACTTACCTATACTATTTTTAATTTATTCAAACAATTCATTCAGATAATTTTTTTTTCCAAAGTGGAAGCTGTTATTTAAGTCTTTTCTAAATCTAGTAATTAAAATTTCTATCACTGAGTAGGGCCTGAGTTTACAATGTAGTATAAAATGGAATGGCACTGTAGAAAAAATTTATATTACAGAAATATTTACAGCAAACATTTCCTTGATTTTTTTTATATTAGACATAAAAGATGAACAAAACCAGATATTTTAGGTTCTAGATGTCCCCTTTAAGATCTGCGAATTATTTGACAGCGCTATTTAACAAAAAAGGCTTATCATATTTTAAACGTGATGTAAAACTTGTTTTAACAGTTTAAAACAATAGCTAAAAAGACGCATCATCAGATATAGAACTCAATTTAAATAAATCTTCAAGCAATTAGGAGCTACAGAATTGGTTGGGAAAAAACTATAACTTTTTTAACCGAATTTTCGAAACATTCACTTGAACAACCCACATTATTTTTCATTACTCTGCAAATAAAGTGGATATGGTTTGCAAATAGTTCCCTATGATTTCTGATGAATGACCCCATGATTTTTGTGTCCTAAATCGTAACTTTAAAAACCGTCTGCACTAATTAGTTAGCATATTTAAGGTCCACTTCACAAAACTTTAAATTAGCACTTTTAACAAGAAAATACAATCCTTAGATCAAAAGTATTTTAGCTATTATGTTTTTTATTTTGCGAATTGTATGTTATGCTATCCACCAGAGTTGGGCAAAGTTATAATCGATTACATTTTTTAAATACGGTAAACAATTATTTGTAAGCATGACTACAAAAATTTTTATTTTTATTACAACCGTAATCGTGATTGCAATAGTTGATTACAGTTGTCAATTGCTTGCAAACGTGCAACTGTAATCGTGATTGCAATAATTAATTACAGTAATCAATTACATGAATCATATATTTTGATTACTTGTAATCATGATTACAAGTAATTGATTAAAGTAATTTAATAGTGCAATCACGACTGCAGTTTTTATCAGAATTATGAAAGTTTTCAATCGTGATTCCGAGTAATTGTTAGCTATAATTGATTAGTGTAATCACGATAACAGTTGTAATCAAATTCGTAATCATGATTACGAGTAATTGATAACTGTAATCGATTACATATTTTGCTGACTCCAGTTGTAATCAGAATTCCTGATTAGATGTAATCGTAATTATTTTATCTATTTTAAAACCGTCATTAAACAAGGGACCCAACATTGTTTTTCCGACTACTAATGTTCAACTCCGTAGCCTTGTAATTTTGAACCCAATCTAGAAAACAAGGGAACTCTTGGATCAAGAATAGGGAGAAATTTACCTTCGTACAGGATTTTTTCATGGAACTAGCCCACCTTTGTGTTATATGGAGAAAGAAACCACGAAAACCTCCCACAGTTAGCCTGACGGTAAGGGGAATCTAACCCATGATCCGTCTACAGCTGATGATATTTTACGTCAGCACTGTGGTCAGTGCAAGACGGATGCGGAATTCGAATCGACCAATCGTCTTTGGGATTCGAATATGGTTCACCTCATTAGAAGGTGAGCGCTCTGCGCGATTACAAGTAATTGATTTTATAGCAGTAATTATTTGTAATCAACTACAGTTGTTATCGATTACTATGATCGACTCCTAACTCTGCTGTACGCGTTGAGATTTTCCGAAAAATAAATTGCAAATTGATCAATGAAATATTTAAATTAATTATTAAAACTTTTTTTTAATTTAAAATTGCAAGTTAATTAAATAGTTTAAAAAATAATATAGACTTTATACAAATACAAGCAAATAACAATAAGCGCTAAATTTAGGTGATATGTAAACAAATGCCACAAAGTAACTTCCCTATTTATTGACTACCATTAAACACAAAGATTTAACTTTCAAGTAAAAAAAAAAATGTGACAATATATTTTTATGACTTTGTGCTTGAATTAATGGTTCTCTAAAAAATTTATTAAAAAAAGAAGCAACTTTAAGATTAAAATTGATTAACTTGTAACGGTATAGGTCTTTCATACATAATGAAAAAATATACAATGACTATACAGTAACAATATACATATAGATTATCTATATATCTATGTAAGTATACAATATCTACCAACAAATAATTTACATAAATCATAAAAGTTACTCAGTGTACAGAATTTTGATTACCTAACGGCCGCTTAACGATCTGAATTATCGAAAACAATATTTTATCCTACGTTTTCTTTTTTTTTTTCTTCATTTGTAAAGGAAATTAGAACGATGTAGAAAAAATCAATATAAGTCTTTTGTCAATAGATGAGACTTCTTAAAACTTATCGGACACAAGTCATCTGGAGATAATGGAATCTGAACATTCCGAGTCTAGTTACTCATTGAAACCGCGCTGCAAGTGTTTACCGATATTTAAGGTAAAGATATACCATTTATGATAAATGGATAATGTCAAAGCCAAGCACTGAACATATTTCTTCTCGGTGTAAGGTGGAAAAACGGTAAAGCGAAGTTATATCGAAAGTTAATTAGGTAATCGGACTCCGAGAAAATCGTTTTCTTGAGAAGCTGTGTAAGAGAATAAGTTTCTCCATTATTTGTTTTTTTCTAAAATTAGGAGAAAATAAAAATAAATCAACCCACCTGAAATTTTAGGAGCATTAAAATTTTGCAACTTATATTATAAGTTAGTAAAAAAAAATTATGATGTTCCAGTTTAAAAAAAATACTTAACTATAGTAAAAATATTAAGACTGATTAAATTTTGTTTAATGGGTTATCCTTAACGTTTGAATCGAAATTAATGCATGTCATAAATTTTGAATACGTTAGATCATGCTTATAGTGAATTAAAATTATTGAGTTTTAAAAGATATTTATTCATTTTTCAATAAATACGTTAAGGCATACGACTAAACAAATTTAAAAAAAAAAACTTTTTTTAAATTTTAGTTTCATTTTTTGGTAAAAAGGGTTCCCAAAATTATAAAACTTTAAAAATGCATAAAACATTTCTTCAAAATAAGAGCAAATTTGAGCTCGAAAACTACAAATGTTTCAAATCACGCTAACAACAAATTGAAATACATAAATACCAAACTTATTTCCTTTTAGATCAACAATATGGTTACTTGTGTTTTGAACTAAATTCTTGAAAAATTCCAAACATTCAATAAAATAGAACCAAATATATTGTGCAATATTAATTTGAAAAAAAAATATTCTAAACATTTTTACTCAAAGCTGGATAAAATTTAAAAAAATTCACGCTTAGATATTAACTTTCATTTCAAAACATAGCTTATACGAAATCTACAATACAAAGTTTCAAAGAATTATATAATATATATATTGTAATGTGTGTTAGAGTAATTTGTAGAGTTAGAGTAATTAGAGTAATTAGTAATTGTTAGAGTAATTAGAGTAATGTGTGTTAGAGTTTAAGAAATTTTCTCAAAAACAACATTTTTTCTGAAAAAGCATTTAAAGTGCAAGAAAACTCTGAAATGTACTAAAAATCTCTGACAATACAAAAAAAATTGCTCATTTATAAACTAATTTCGGAAAATTAATTATATTTGTTTCTAGCAAAAAATTTACGCCGAAAAAATATATTAAAATATTCGAAGCATAACTAAAGGGAAAAAAAATAGTTTCGTTTTCAGGAGTATACTTCCTGTTAAATTTCGTTCGTTAGCATTTGATAAAGCAACTGTAACTTTATTTCTAAAAGAATTTTTAAATAGAAATTTTTTAGTTAAATGTAAAATTAAAATATTCACTTTCAGCTAAAATAGCACAATATACATTTATCTGATTCCTGGAGTACACTGTAAAACATTCTAGATCAAATTACGGTAAAAAGTACTGGTGCCCTGTGTATACAATGCGTAAAATCCGTTTATTGAAAAATCCATTTTTATCGTAATTTGTGCAGTGGTTTATATTTAATTACAGTGATTCAGTAATTTTACAGTAAATACTGTTGAAAAAATTAAACTGTATCAGATTTTTTTGTTCCGTAAAATCTTATGGTAAAAATTACTGGTACCCTAAGTCCCCGTACTTTTTACAGTAATTTCATCCGGAATTTTATACAGTGTATGTATAACTGGTTTCATATAAATTTTAATCTTGATATCATCAGCTTTACAAATAAAACACGCAAACTCTAAAAATATTATTTAATAACTAGAGTATATTATTTCAGTATACTTGGTGCAAGGTGTTCCGCAATCACTGCCTTTAATATACACTTTTAAAATTTATTGTCAATGAATAAGGTCAACAAATATACACATTAGATTTCGTAAGTTAAAGGTCAGTAAGAAAAAAACCTAAATGCTATACAATTTAAACTTATCACTAGATCGAAACTTGTATGATTATGTAAAGAAACAAAAAGGTGTTGAAAAACGACTATTAGTAACTAAACCAGTGACTAAACAGGTTTTGATGGTTTTACTTTAGCTTGAGTGAAATGCGATATTTTTTACGCTTAATATCAATTTTCCGCCCCTTACGTGCAAAGAATTTTTACTTCATTTTTGACCAAAATTATAAAAACATATGTAAGTAAATCTTTGTGTAACGTAATTAAACTATTTTATCGCAATATAATTTTTAAAAATTAACCAGGCACAACAGCTATGTAACAATAAATCGTATTTATTTTATTGTAGAGTTATTAAGATAATAGTCGTTGCAACACTATTAAGCTTTTAAAGCGTGTTAAACCATTAATAAGGCTCAAATGTGCTGCAAACTTTAATATGGTTTTAAGTTCAACCATATTGTCGTTCAATACGAATTGAAACATTGAAACACAGTACCCAAAAAATGACCAAAACATGAAGAAAAAAAAATTTTCTTATAATAAAACTTCAAATTATTTCAAATGCACTGAAAAAAAATTATCTCTCTATTTACATTTTTAAAAAAGTTACGAATTAATTTAGATTGCCCTAATACAGAAACTTGCTCAACAGACAGATTTTAAAGTCCTTTTTCTCATAGATGATAATTTTGTGTTTTAATCTTACTTAAATCCCTAAGAAATTTTTTTCTATTTAAGATAAAGTTTTGAAGTAATTTTTTTTATCTTAAGTATAATACACTTATTTAAACTGTGCATGGAATAAGCATTTTATAAGATATAAAATGCTTATATATATTAGGTATTATTATATATATTAATTGTATATATATATTAGGTATATATATACAATTTTCACAGCATGTTATATATACTTAACAGGAATTTTTAATCTTTTTTTGCTGCTTTTTTACAAAATAATCTATAAAAAATATTCTAATTGTTATTTCAACAATCGAATGCACGAAATTGTTAAGATGAATATTGTAATCACAAAGAAAAAAACATTTTTTTAAAAATATGTTAAAATAAAAAAGCCTTAGGGATTTAAAAATTGTGAATTTTTTCACTTTTTTTTTAAATTTTAAAAAAATTAAACAGTTTAATTATTTTTTGAAGATAAATTATTGATGTTAAGTTAAATGAGCATGTAAAAATGACATGTATTTTTGAAAGAATTAACGCTAATTTTTTAATCTTAATCAAGTTTGAAATGAGTTCCTCATAGCAAACAATTATAAAAAATTCTCAAATTGTCCTCCTTTTCATCAATTATACTTATGCTCTAATTACATCATTTTGGAGTAAACAAATCCCTCTTAAAACGTTTAATTACTTATTTTTTGATACAAATGGGTATGTTTGAAAAAAATTAACGCTCACTCTCTGGAACAAGTTTCAAATGATTTCCTCATTGCAAAAAAATGCAAAAAATTTGCAATATATATTTCATTATGTTAACTATATTAATGCTCTTCACGTGGCATGGTTTGGACTATGCTACTTAAAAATGTTAAGTGCTTATTTTTTGACTCTGTAACACTTGACTGTGACTCTGTAAGTTTAACACTATAAGTTTCAAATGAATTCTTTTTTGTAAAACAAATATGAAAAATTTACAAATTTGACCTCTATTATGATAACTATATATACGCTCTCAACGTAGCAAGGTTTGATTGAAAAAATTTGAGTACTTATTTCTTCACATCTATGTTTCTTTTTAAAAATTTGGTGCTAACTTCACAATCAGAAACAAGTTTCAAATGAATTCCTCATTTCTAAAAGTTTTAAAAAATTCATCAATTGTCCAAAATATGTTAACTATATGCTTTTTTAACTTAGCATTGATTGGAGAAAACAAATCCTTCTTAATAATTTTGAGTATTTATTTCTTTTGACATATGGATATTTATGAAAGAATTGACACCAATTTTATAATCTGAGAAAAGTTTCAAATGATTTTCTCTTTACAAAAATTTTTTAAAAATTCTCAAAATAAACTGCATTTTGTTAACTATACATATGCTCTTTACATAGCATGGTTTTACTAAATGCTTCTTAAAATTTTGAGTATTTATTTCTTTACAACTATGAGTATTTTCGAAAAATTTGATACTTCTTTTTTATTTGAAACAAGTTTTAAATGAATTTCTTTTTGCAAAAATTATATGAAAATCTCCCAAAGTGTCCTCCATTATGTTATCGGTAAATGTGCCCATACAGTGACTAAACAAATCCTTCCTAAAAAATTTTTAAAACTTATTTTTCAAGACAAATTGGCATTTTTAACGAAAGTGACGTCCACTTTGAAATATAAAACATGTTCCAATGAATCACATGAACAAAATGAATTACTCATTGCAAAAAATTCTGAAATATTCCCAAAATGTCATCCATTATTTGAGGACACTTTGTGAATTTTTTATAATTTTTTGAAATGAGGAATTGTAATTTTTTGCAATGAGAAAATCATTTAGAACTTGCTCCAGATTATAAAGTATTAGTTAATTTTTCCAAAAATACCCATATATGCCAAGAAATAAGTAATCAAAAGTTTGAGAAAGATTTGTTTACTCTCGTTAAGACCATATCTGTATAATTAACGTAATAAAGAACTATTTGCGAATTTTTATTTTCAATTTTTTGATATGAGGATAAAATTTTAAACTTGTTTCAAATTATAAATCGAGCGTTAATTATTTTTAAAAATACACTTATGTGTCAAGAAATAAATACTTAATTTTTTTAAGAAGCATGTGTTTAGTTCAAACCACGCTGCGTTAAGAGCATTAATGTAGTTAACATAATGAAGAATATATTACGCATTATTTATAATTTTTTATACTGAGGAAATCATTTGAAACTTATTCGAGATTACAAAGTGAGTGTCATTTTTTTTTTCAAAAGTAACCATCTGCGTCAAGAAGTAAGTAATCGAAAGTTTTAAGAAGGATTTGTTTACTCTAAACAATGATGTATTAAGAGTATATATATAATTGGTGAAAAGGAGGACAAATCGCTATTTTTTTTAATATAATTTTTTGCAATAAGGAAATTGAAAGTTGATGAAGATGAAAAAATTAATGTCAATTTTTTTCAAAAATATTAGTATATGTCAAAAAATATGAACTTAAAATTTTTAAGAAGCTATTTTTAATCCAAACAATGCTACGTAATGAGCATACATAGAAAAATAAAAAAAGACACTTTGCGAATTTTTTGTAACTTTTTCGAATGAAAAATTCCTTTGAAACATGCTTCAGATTACAAAATAAGAGAAAAAATTTTTTATATACACATAGATGTGAAGAAATAAAAACTAAAAATTTTTTAGGAAGCATTTGTTCAGTCCGAACCATGCAACGTTAAGAGCATATATATTGTTAAAATACGGAAGGACACTTGGCGAATATTTTTTAATCATTCGCATTTAATTTTAATATTTCTTTTGAATTAATTTGAAACTTGTTTCAGATTAAAAGTAATCATCAACTTTTCAAATATAGACATAATTGTGAAGAAATAAATACCCAAAATTTTAAAGAATCATTTGTTTAGTTCAAACCATGCAATCAATGTAAAGCGCCATACTGCGTCATTCCTACTAAGAGATTATCAGTGGGGCTGAACCTTAGAGTAGGAATAGGGGTTTTACCCCCAATTACTCCTCTAAGGGTTGAACTCTCATCCATACTGAGGAAGTGGGATGTATCGCTTATTCAAACAGGGCTGAAGTGCTCATCAACCCTAAAAGTGTGGTATAGCGGGCTCATAGTGGGTTAATGTTAATTTTATTTTTTGCGTGTTTCGCCATGTCTCGTGAACTTTTTAAGCGGATTCAAAAACTTTTGCACACAGTTATAGAATTCGTTTATCCAATGATAACTCCATGCAAGATATAAATTCAAGTAAATATTTATTCTTTTTTTTATTATTTTATTTAAAAATGATCGAAAAATTTTGAATTGCAGGGTTTACAATTTTTACATCGTAATTACATAGTAATTTTACATGTAATCATACAAAATTTGAGCGAAATCGGTCTAATAGCTCTTGAGAAATTAAATTTTAAGAATACAGCTTCTTTAAAAATCGATTTAAAATTAATGCTACTTTCAAATTTCATTTGGATCACCTGTTTTTCAAATTTCAATGGAGACACTCAGACACAAAAAAAAACTTTTCCTTTTTTATTATGGATTGCATTCTTTCATGCTCTTGTTAAAAATCTGTATGTAAATTTTTTTTTTTTTAAATTTTTCTAAATAATTCAAACTTTAGGTTTACTATTTGAGTAAAAAATTAATTTATCATTTCCCTAGTTTTAAAATTTCGAACTTTCTTTACTTTTTAGGAAACACCGTAAATAAAAAATGCTTTTTTTTTTTTTTTTTTTCAAAAATGGAAATATTTGTCTACGAAAATAATTTTTTTTGAAATAAAGTATGGTAAAAAAATGTTGCCTCTGAAAATGAAAAATCCATTTAACTTGTCTAGGACAATAAAAAACTTACAGTTTCTAAAAACCAAACACGACGTTGTTGTAAATATTTGGCAGCATAAATTGATGGTTTTTATTTTGTGAAATTTGTGAAGGAAAATATTTTGTTCTTATTTTCATTATGATCAAAATGGTGATTTATGACTAATTCCTCTTCTTCATAGAACAAAATAAAAACACTTTTTTTTGTTCTATTTATGTTAATATTTGAAAAGAATTCATATTTCTTTGAGTATAATCAAAACAACTGATGTCGGATTGCGATGATAAGAATACATAGAAGAATAACACTTTGAATAACCAAATTGGTGTAGTTTGGAAACATAGGTATTTATTTCTTTGTGATTCATCATATCACCATAGTGAGAAAAAAGAAATAAATAAAATAAAAATAAAAAAAAAATATATATATATATATATATATATATATATATATATATATATATATATATATATATATATATATATATATATATATATATATATATATATATATATATATATATATAATATTTGTATATTACAAATTCATTCTAGTTGATTTTATATTGTATGAGGACAGTTAAATTCATTTTTGAATTAAAAAAACCTTCAAATTACTTATAAACTTGCAGCAAAAGAACATAGGTAATATTTGTTTATTTTTTTATTTAAATTTTTTTTTTTTTTTTGTAAAATCTATTCTTACAATATTTTTAATTATCCAAATAGCTTTTAGAGGTAATTAAAGTTGTCATCTAAAACATTTTTCGATATGAATTTTTCCTGTCTTTTTTTGATAAAATTTAAACACAAAAAATTTTTATGAAAATTATTGAATGCAGTTCATTTTTCCTTACACTGTTCATCTTACACTTTCATTAAACAAATAAATTCCATTTCTACTTGAATGGAGATTATTTACCTCCAAATAGCTTTTAGAGGTAATTAAAATTGATATCGGAAATATTTTTCGAACGTCTTTTTCCTGTCTTTCTTTGATAAAATTTAAACGCAAAAATTTTTATGAAAATTATTGAATGCAGTTCATTTTTCATTACACTGTTCATCTTACACTTTCATTAAACAAATAAATTCCATTTCTACTTGAATGGAGATTATTTACCTCCAAATAGCTTTTAGAGGTAATTAAAATTGTCATCGGAAATATTTTTCGAAATTACTTTTTCCTGTCTTTCTTTGATAAAATTTTAACACAAAAATTTTTATGAAAATTATTGAATGCAGTTCATTTTTCATTACACTGTTCATCTTACATTTTCATTAAACAAATAAATTCCTTTTCTACTTGAATGGAGTTTTTTTATCAATTAAAATATTTATTCACAATTATAGGTGTTGCAATTATTTTTTCTAAAAAAAGAGAAAGAAAGAAAGAAAAAGAACCCTTACTTTTTTTGGTCGAGTCACTAACGAAACTATGAGTAAACATCTAACATATGACAGTTATTTACTAACAAATAGGTATGAAAAACGAAATAAAATAGTTTTTTTAACGAAAAAGCAGCATGCTATTTAAACAAAGAAATCAATTTAAAAAAATTATTTAAAAATATTACCCTTCCGTTAAAATTGTGTTGGCTAAAACACACCACTAGTTGAATTGAGAAAAGATTAAAAAAGTTGTAATTCTGCATATACACTGTAAAAATTCTCGGATGTAATAACGAAAAAACTTCCGGATCAAATTGTTAGAAAGTATCGTTCCTTTGGGTAAATCATCAATAAAGATTTTACCTTATTATCAAATTTTACCATTAAATTTTACCTTAAAATCCCTTTTTACAGTAAAATATTATACCTTAATTTTTACAGTAATATTTAATTTATTAGCTATTCAGGGATTTTACGGTAACTATTGCGGAAAAATTCCTGTAAATTGGATTTTTTGTTCTGTAACATGTTTAAGTCAAAAGGGATATGTTACTCAGGTTGCTTATACTTTATACCGTAATTTGTTCTTACAGTATTCGTCTTTTCTCGTTACCAAAAACTTTGATCTATGAAAAACCATTTAATAAAAAAACATGGTTTCAAGATATACTGAAGTTGATAAAGGCTTAACACGCTTGAAGATTTTCAACAGGAAATAACTATTAATGTTTTTAAAAAGCATAACAAATGGTCAAACTCTATTCACAAATTGCAAAAGTTTAGATGCTGATATTTTAAATATTTTTTTATGAAATGAATTTTAGTTACAGTAAATACCATTGATATTTTCTGATGAAACTGAATTTTTCAATAAGATATACGATTAATTTTTTTCGTGAAATAGAACTTTTAATTAAATATTGTCATTGATACCTTTTATGAAATAGAATTATTTTCAACAGAAATACCATGGAATTTTTTTAGTTTAAATTTAATAGCATTTAAATTTATTTTCATTTTCTTATTGATCGAAGTTGAACTGCTTATTTACGTAGTAGATGAGCAGAATATTTAAATGAGTACCTTTAAAATTGTTCGTAAAAGTAATTTTTTTAACATAACAATACATAACAGTAAAAAAATTAATATTTTAATCACTCTTACGATGGTAAAAGTAAGTTATGGTAAACTGTATAACTTTATTCAAATATTTTGATAATAATAAAATATCTAAACTAATTAAAAAAATTAAACTTTATTCACGCAAAACATTTTTTTGTATATAAATGGCAAACAATCACTAAGTTATTTTCTTTTGGAAAAAACATGATCATTTGTTTTTCGATTTTTTTTCGGTAATTTTTATTAGTGAAATAAGTGCATATTTTTATACTAAACTCGAAAGCCTTTAAACATTTATGCTCTAGTTAAAAAATCTTAAATGTACAATTAAAAAAATATTTAAAACGAGTGAGTATATAAAGAATCCAATCCAATGAGTAATATAATTTATAATTTTCGTCTCAAAAAAAGTTATTAATTTGCCTTTACTACTTTTTGTTTTACGATGCAAAGTTTTTATAAGATCAATGCTTCATAAGATTTATTTTTATATGATTCTATTTCAGTTTCTTAAGTGTAAGATTGTAATTTTTGTCTGAAGGGTAAAAATTAATAATTTATAGAAAGAAAATGGCTTTCGTTTGATGAAAGAAAACAATGAATGATTTTTATTGATTTTGTTTGCAAAATCACCTCTAATTTTTTAAAAAAAAGTATGCTATCTATCATACTCGTGTCATTTAATATGATGCGAATTTATGAAATGCGAGTTAATGAAATGAATATATAATAAAAGTAAATATAGCATGAAAGCGCACATTTTTTCTTAATGTTAAAATATATTTTTCATAAGAATTTTTTAATGTTTATAGATTGTACGCAGCAAGTTTATAGACTTTTTTTAACATTAAAGTAAAAAAATATTTTAATCACTCTTAGGATGATAAAAGTAATTTATCATGAACGAAATAACTTTATTCAAATAATTTAACAATAATGAATTGTCTAAACTAAATACAAAAGTTAAACTTAATTCACGGAAATATTTTTTTTATATAAATGGCAATGGCAAACAATCACAAAATTCTATTCTTTTGAAATAAACATGATCATTTGTTGTTCGGTAATTTTCGATAATTTTTATAAGCATTTTATAAGTAATATTAATATATATTTTTAATACTCTACTCAAAAGCAGTTAAAAAAATATTTATGTTCTAATAACAAATCAAACTTATATCTCCAGATTTCACCAATCTGTAAAAAAATCTTAAAAGTGCAATTAAAAGAAAGAAAAACATTTATAACCTCTCCAAAGACTACAAATCAACACAAGAAAAATAATATTCTGTCCGATGAGTGACATAATTTATAATTTTCGTGTCCAAAAAAAGGTACTAATTTGTATTTACTACTTTCTGTTTCATGATGTGAGGTTTTTATAAGATTAATGTTTCATAATACTTATTTTATTAGGATTTTATTTCGGTTTTTTAAGTGTAAAACTGTAGTTTTAGTTTGAAGGATAAAAATTAATAATTTATTGAAAGAAAATGGTTTTCGTTTGATGAAAGAAAGCAATGAGTGATTTTTATTAATTCTGTTAATAAAATCACTTTTAATTTTTTAAAAAAAGGTATAAAGCATTACTTTTTGTACAAATGATATTCATTATACTTTTTGTTCAGTATGATGTAAGTAAAACAGCGAATTACTAAAATTAATGGTAAATATAACATGAAATCACCAATGCAAAATATTCTTTAAATGTTGAAATTCATTCTTCATAACACTTTTTTCAACGTTAATGCATAGTACGCAACAAGTTTATAGACTCATTTTTCAGTTAGCTACATAGTTTATGAAATGCGAATGATCTCTTTTAATCATACGTTGTACTTAGAAAATATTACTGCCTAATAAATATTGTATAAATCTCCATATTGTATAAATCTGCTGCAAATTTAAAATTGTTTCGAGTTTTCTTTTTATTGAATAATTTATTGCATTTTTGTTCAATTTGTAGTTTGATTTAATTACATATGCAATTCAATATATACAATTCAAAAAATCGTTCTTCCGTGTAATTTATTGAATTGTAATTCAATAAATTACACTAAGGCACAATTTTTTTCTTTGTTGCATGTGAATTTTTAAAATACTTTCTTATCGTTAGATACTTTCTTAACGTTGATTTCAACTCTGCAATCGATTTTTCTCTCCAAAAATTTTTTTTATAATGAAATATTTAGTCTATTTTTTTTTTTTTTTTTTTTTTTTTTTGTGGAAATGTGTGTGGATTCACCGTTAAAAAACATCATTTATATAATAGGGGTCGTATAGAAGCTGTTTTATACAACGTTTTTAAGCTTGTATATCGACAAAAAATACACTAAAAAATGTCATTTCTAAAAGCAATCTGTAGATTTATGAGCAAATCTAAATTCAGATTTGAAATCCCCACACCCAAATTAGGCAAGTGCAAGTATTTAGATAAATTCAACAAAAAAAATTGTTCCCTATGGTTATTAATTTAAATCTGAAAATAACTTACATTTCAGTATTCTATAAAAATGTAAGAAAATAGCAACAATATTTAAATGCATAAGCTTTTAAAATGCGCATAAAAGCTTTGCTTTAATTTAAATTTTTGTTTCAGAGCTATAACTAAAAATAAACGTAAAAAAAAATCTCCAATACGTTTAACATTTTTATATCATTTGGTCTTTTATGATATTTCTGATTTTTTGAATAAAATTCTTTGAAAGAAAAACATATAGATCAGCTTTTTATATGTTTCTGATACCTACATTATTTTAACAAAAATATTTTTGCTGTGTACCACCTAAATCCTTTGATAAGTGCAGACTTTGATAAGAAAATAAAAACAAACTTTGACTAATACGACCAAATAGAGCATTCCAATGAATCAAACTCTTCGGTATAGCTATAGTTAATCATAATAGTCTCCTATACGTAAATCTTGTATGCTTTGACGCATAATTTGGACTGAGAGGTTTCTTGAGAAATTCTAGAAGAATACAAACAGTCAATCAGCAAAGAGTATAAGTAATTTGAAAGCCCAGTGTTTTTAATGCCAATTTAAAAATTATATATTTTGTACACCAAGTAATACTACGTATTTCGTATATTATAAATATATAAAAGTTGTAGCCTTTAAAATTAACTGTTATACAATGTATATAATATTATACAATATATTATTATATAATGTATAGTATAATTATGAAATAAAAAAATCCCAAGAAACTGAAGCGGTAAAATATTATTTAATTAAAAACTTTTTTCGCTTAAACAATATACAAGATGGAAATAAAAGTTGACATGTTTCATGGTCTCAAAAACAGGCGCCCAAATTCAAGACTTGCCAGACGCAAATGAGAAGAAGTTAAAGTGATTTGAAATACAAAACGCAAAGTTGCGAACAAAAAATGGGCAATAAAGATGAGAAACAAAGCTACAAAAAAGCACAGTAGCCGAGAGAGGAAAAATATGAAAAATTGGTGAATTTATAATATTAATTAATAATTATACTGCGGTGCAAATGAAAAACGAGCAACATAAGTGCTAAACAGAAGAAGAAGAAAAAATTTGAAAAAAGCTGCTTGACAACTATTTTCTTTTCCTTGCTAATGTCATCAACTCTAAAATAGAATACAAATATACAAAATATCAAGCAAAAATGTTAATATTTAAAAATCTCAATTTTGAATTTTGTTGCTTATGTTACATAATTTTTTTAGACTATAGTTACTTTATGCAGTTAAATCGAATTTCGTGATTAAATAACTATCTCATTGCCACTAAAAAGCAGTTTTATGTTTATCACATTAATTCAAGTTAGTAGCTATGTTACTAGTTAATATAAATAATCTAAATAGTTTAGTATTGATAAAAGATTTTTCTGAGGAAATTTGCAAAGCGTGAATGCAACGTTATTCATTAATGTTAAAAAAGGTTTTGTAATAAAATAAAAAATTTTTTCATTAATATCAGAATAAACAATATTTTGTTTAGATTTAGAAGAGTTATTAAGAGATTTATGGTAATTGCAAATGTCAAAAAAGTATTAAATTTTTTTTTAATATTTATGCAATTTTAAATCTTCTAATAATACGAATATTTAGAAATAAATTTTTAAATGATACTAAGTTTACCAAAATGTTGTTATATTTTACTAAATTTAAAAATATTTTCAGCCTGAAAATTAATTAATGAACAAAAATCTGGTACATATTAAAATATAATCATGCTTATAAAAATATTATTATTTCGTAAAAAAAGCGCTGAAACAAATTCAGTTTTTTTTAATCCCGCTGTAAAAAATTTTGGTGTATCTTAACACCAAAACTGTTGACAACAACTTTACACCCAAGTGATGTACAAGGTAAAAAATAACTGCAAATTCTATAGTAAAAAAAGAAACATAGTTTTCACAGAAAAAAGTGTTTCGAGAAAAATACAAATTTTTTTCTGTCTTTAATTCACGAATTTGTAAAAAATCCCGTCTTTTTTACGGACGTTCTTTATAAATTTGACAATTTAGAGCTGTTATGTTAGAAAAGCGTTTTTTCTCTGTTTCTCATCCTAATCATAAACGGATTATAACCGTCTGTTCAAATTCTAGTTTTTACCCTTCAGTTTTTCTTACCGTAAGACAACTTTACCTTTTTTTTAAAAATCATTTTACCATTATTTTCTATACTTGCTCGTACTTATCAGCAATTATTTTACAGTTTTGAACATCATATAAACTCGTCTATCGAATTTATTGTCAAAATGATGCTTTGCTTGATTATATATTGTATATATATATATATATATATATATATATATATATATATATATATATATATATATATATATATATATATATATATATATATATATATATATATATATATTCATTGTGTTTAAGCGCTGCAAGTACATTATTAACAAGATTAAAAATGCAAAAAAAAAAACAATAAAAGAAACAAAAACGATTTCAATTTAAAGAAGAAGAAAAAATTATTAAAGATTTAAATACTTAAAATAAAAAAAATAATAATAATAAATTATTAGTAATTAGAAACATTTAACTATAAAAAGATATAATCTTGTCATCAGTTTTCACGATTATATCTGCAAAATTAGTGCTTTCTAATATTGTATTAATATAGCCAAAACAAAATGTATTGATACAATAGTATGAGAAGCACTCAAAAATAGAGAAAAAATCGATACTGGTTCACAAACATAATTTTATCAAACATAATTATATATTTTATCATTATTTTTAAAAATACAAGAACAATACAGAATAAAACACAAATAGGAACATATTAAGCGAGAAAGGAGAAAAATAAATCTTGTAGTTTACGCAAAATGATTACGCAATTCAACTGCAAAACATTTTCAAAAACATTTCTGCAACTAAGTTTCCGTGTCGCAAAATAAAAAGTCAAAATGCTAATAGATAGTATTGGTAAACAAAGGCACATTCATATTGAAGGACAAAAACGTATACGTTTTGTCTGTTTCCTTCGATGGATTTGCGCAAGGTAATAAATGTTTTACGCTGGATAATTCAAAATTTATAAATAGTGAAAGGTCGAATATATTAATAATTAAATATAAAATTTTAAATTTACGATTTTCTTATGAACTTTTTTTTCTCCAAAGCCCAACTTTTTTTTCTCCAATGACCTAGGTCATATAGGCGTCTGAAGGGGAGATCAGTAGGCCACTCTTTCATGGTGGCCACTCTTTCTTATTCGCTCCATAATAGGTGGACCAATGTTGCCCCCACAGTAATGACAGATAGTTCAAGGAATGAAGGAACATCCATGCCTTGACCGGGATTTGAACCCAGAACCTTTCTGATACAAGGCCAGTTCCCTGACCCCCACACAGGACGGTCGGCGTTTTATATAAACTAATAACATTTATTGAAAAATTTTAAATTTTTGAATTGAATATTGAAAAGGTAATGTGTTAGTTATAAATTATTTAAAAATATTTCATGTCAAATTGGAGTCACACATAGAAAAATATTAATTTAAACAACGGAAAGACTTTTATACAAATTTTAAAATACAATTAACTAAAGGATTTTGTATAGAATCAAATTATATTTACTGGATATCGTTGGTTTTAATCAAATTTTGAAAAGTTATGTCTAATTATTTTCTGGATTAATAAATATTACTTCTATTTTTTTTCATTTCATTTCTTTGATTAAAAATAATATTTAAATAAATGTTTTCAGAAATATTAAAATTTCATTCATTTCTTTTACTTGAATTAAACTGAAAATCCCCCTTTTTATCGTATAATTCATTCCTTTTATCGTATCCTTTTATCGATATTTATCGTTTGGGGCTGTTCAACGTCATATTCAGAGAGGTACTTCACCACAATTTTTACAATGCAGAAAGAAAAATTTAAATTTAAATAAAAAAGACAGAAAAAAATTGATCCAAACTGAAAAGACGTTATTTGATTTGATGCAAAAGATTCTAGGTCAGATGGTGTCAAAAAAGTGCAAAAGAGAAATTTGAAGAAGCACTGGTGTAGAAAATAAAATTATTATCGATTGAAAAAGATGCAGAAGGATTTCAGCATGCACGTCAATATTAGACTAAGACCAAAGGAGTAATTATTTTAGAAAAAAACTGTTATAAAATTATAATAACAGAAATTATTATCTTTTAAAGTAAGGCTAGATATAAATAATAAAAAAAACACATTTCTAAATTAGACACTGTATAAAGCACAATACTACCTATAACGGAAAATTTTGAAATTTGCAACTACACTAATAACATTAGTTGATACAGAATCTGCAAAATGTGAGCCACAGCAGTAAGTTAAAGAAAACATTAAAAGCTGTGAAAATTTGTTGAAATTAGAAATGTTTCTGATTTGTGTGATAATCTTCGTGCTTTTTATAGTAGATTTTTCTGAGTTCGTAAATTCAACCAGATATATATATATGATATATATATATATATATATATATATATATATATATATATATATATATATATATATATATATATATATATATATATATATATATATATATATATATATATATATATATATATATATACCTTTATTCATTACCCAGGAGAAAATCTTTTCTCAAATTTCTAAAATTCGTTTTTAAAATTTTCTGTTATAAATTAGCTATCATTTACTTACATATTTTTAATAATAAATATCATAACAGTTTGTTCTGAATAAGGAGAATTATTTCAAAGTGTTGAATTCTCTTTCTTTATCTCGTAATTATGACATTATTTTCAACGCTTTTCCCTAAAAATTTCTATTATAAAAAGCGAATCACTTAAAATATTCAATGAATTTCTTCAAACCTTGTTGTACTTCAAAACTATTAAAATGATTCAATAATGATAAGTTCTTCTCTGACTTATCTACGAATCCCACTCGATCACGATATATATTCGACTACGATATATACTCGACCACGATTAGGGGCTGGTTGATTTGATTTTTAAAACAAATGCAAATTTCAGCTACTTCAAAATCACTATATCTTCAATATGCTTTGCTTACTCTCTTAAGTTACACATATTAGTGAAACACTTTCTTAATACAGTATAATTTTTATATTGTAATTGAAATGGGAAATAAATTAATTAGTAACAATTGATAACATTTAGGACACATTTTGTGTATGTTTTATGAAATTCTCGTTCCAAATCAAAACCGTAAAAGCACCTTTTTTTTAATTTTGAAAAACAAAAGAATATTTTTTTTAATTCATTCGATGTTGAACAATTTCTTGTAAGCTATTTCCATTTCTTCGAAAACTACTTGGTTGAATACCACGATTATACTAACTATTCACCATATTTCGTGTGAATCTCATTTTATTCATGAAATCTTTTATATCATGAATGTGCATGAATTTTAAAAACAACTGTTATGAATTCAATACTTGTTCTTAGTGTGATACGTGAATAAGATTTCTTATTACGAAAACAGATCTGAGCATATTACTATGATTGATAATTTTTCACAACATCGCTTAGAATATGCACGACATAATCTTTTCCATCAAGCCTTTTTTTTTTTCTTGTACTTTTATCATATACCCGAAAGTGGTAATTTTGTTTTATTTCACATATATTTACATAATAAAATGTCAAGAATAAGACATTTGTGAGTGAAATTTTGATTCTATTCTATGATTGATAATGTCCCACAGTTCATTTATATTTAGAATTTGTAGAATCTAGCAATTGCTCTTTTATTATTAATAAAGATAAATTTTAAATATAACATAAGATGAAGTTTCAGATTATATTACTTGAAGTGTTGTTGTTTAAGTCAAATCTTAAGCAGAGTCTAATGTAAATTCTTTTTCTTCTTCCTTTCCAGCTCTACAGCCCTTCCTGAGCTTCGGTTTTCACTACATTTTAAGTTTTTTTTTTTTTTTTTGTTTTTTTTTTTTTTTTTTTTAGTCTTCTTCAACCTAAAATTTTGTCTCCCAATAAAAATAATATAATTTTCTTTATTGGTTTTCCTTTCCATTTTTTCGATATACACCGCACTAAAAATAGAGAGAAAAAGCGCATTTTTAGCAACAAAAAAAAACTGCTTATTGGTTAATATTTTTATTTCTAATCGTTACCCGCGCAGCAAAAACATTTCAGTTTTTTTTTTCCTTTCTTTAAAGACTTTCTCTGTATATTTGGAGGTTTAAAGTTGTTTTTCACAATACAGTTTTTCTCTGTTTTTCCCCCGTAATCATACACTGATTTAAACTGTCAATTCTCATTTTTGCCGTGCAATTTAACTAACCGTAAAATTACTTTATCTTTTTTTAAATCATTTTTCCAATTATTTCCTATACTTGCTCTTACTTTTCAGAAGTTATTTTATGGTTTCAAACATCGTGCAGCTTCATTGTTGAATTGATACTCTACCTGATTATTGCATGTCTTTAGATATAATTTTTCGGTAAGTTAAATTGACAAACATTTTAATAAGGGCAAGTCAATATAGTTTAAAACGATTTTGTACTTAAATATGATTTCAGTGAAACTCTTAAAAAAGACAGTTTAAAAATTTTTCTTCTTAAACACTGGAGCTTACGTGGCTCAGAGAACAAAACGCGCACCTTCCGATAAGTTGACCCGGGTTCAAGTTCCAGCGTTGACCGCTTGTACTAATGCTGCTTTCAGCTCTTACCAGCCACAATGCTGACATAGTTATTTTATAGAGTTTTTTCTTATTAAAAAAACGGAGTTTTATTAAAATAAAGAGATTTTTTGCTAATAATAACACAGTTTGTTGTTGAACTGACAACACTTATCTGCTTAAAAAGCAGCCGTTCGCTTTTAAATAACAGTACTTTTTTTCTGAAATAAACCGTTTTGTACCGGCACACCAGCTGACAGTTTTTTCTGTTAATTTAACTGATTTTTTCACAGTATATCCACTATATTCTTTTAGCTTTGATAAATCTTATGACGTTCTTTTCTTTCATTAGTTTTTCTATTTCATGGTTGTATATTTTTCTACGTGTTCTGTTTTCATTAACGGCTTCATAAATTTTTCTAATTGTTCAAAATTTCATAATATATTTTCCTTTTAAACCTAAGTTTCAGATTCATATGTAATTATTGGTCTTAAGATTTTATATGCCTGCATTTTACATTTTCTTGATATTAATTTATTTTTTTATAATCTATTATGTGCAAATACTTCTTTATTTCCATTTTATGCTTGTTTATTTGTGCAGTCATGAATTTCACATTTATTTTTTATTTCGTTACCGATATAAGTAAAATGTATTTGTAAATGTTAATAGGTATATACTAATTTTCAGTCTTTCTAGTGTGAGATTGCGTCTTAGAACGACGGAATCTAATCATTAGATCAAAAGTTATTAAAGAGTTCCGTTTATAATTTTGCTCGGTACATACCATTCTTGTAACTTTAAATATATCAAAAAAACGTCTTTTCCAGATTTCAAAAATTAACAATAACTCAAATCACTGACAATCAGTTCACTGACAAATCCCAAATTCAAAAATGATTATTTAAAAAAAAATGAAATTTGTAGAAATTACCCGAATCGTTAATAAAATATGCTGAATTTCAGAATATTTAACTTCAAACTTACTTTATTGTAATGCATGTGGTAATTATTAATTTTACTTATGATATTACAAACAATTTACCAAACTATCCTAAAAAGTTTAAAGTAAAAATAATATTATCATTGATATAAAACACATTTAAACAACAGACAATCAACATTAGTACGAAACTTACGTACTTTATTCGTTTTCGGAATAATCTAGAAATTATCAAAAACAAAAAAGCAGTTCCAAATGTTTGAGTTTACCAAAAATATATATCCCATGAGTTTCTTTCTTAAACAACTTACAACTCCCCCCCCCCTCTCTGCATCAGACATCCCCCTCTATGTACCACAGGCGAAAGTAAATGGAGACAATTATGAGAAAATGAAACAGAGTATGAAAATTACCCACCCTTCCCCTACATTATTCATGAAGTCTGCGCCACTGGCAATTAAGAATGTGTAAGGGGGGAAGGAAATGTGCGTTTTCAATTCATTTTGGCGTGAGTGCTGGACCACATTTTCTGGTTAGTTGTTTGGAGGGAGTTGAATTTTATTTATTTGTTCAGGAGTGGCGGGGTAGGAGGGAGATTTTAATGCCAAATGCTTTCCGTTAAGTGTTGAGCGCGGCAAAAGGAAATGGTAACGTTTCATTAATTGGTGAAAATACCTCGAGGCTGGTTGGATATTAAACACCAACGTTCGGCTTCTTGATAGTTGGGAAATGAAACTTTGGTTTTAGAACTTTATTTGGGCTGATAAGAAGGTGAGGCATTGTTTCCTCCCTTGGATAAGTTGATTTTGGTTTGGTTCATAAAAGTGACTTATCTTGAAAGGTGGTGTGGTTACTTTATAAAGTATTTGTTTCACAATGTATTTTTTAATTATTATCCCTTGCCTGCCTCGCAAAATGCATGTTTTATTAGAAAACTGAAAGAACTTTTTCGAATTGCTTTATCATTTCTGTTCAAATACCACATATTTTTCGTTAAATATTGGACACACTAAAAATAACGCTTTCGTTAGTTCTTAACAATAAACGCTTTTAATAAAGTACGTATAACTTAGTCAACACGCACTATCATAAAACTTTAATTCTTTAATAGCACTCAAGTAACACTAACGCAAAATTACCCGACCAAAAATATAACATTCGCTTTAAAAATATAACAGTCGAATGTTTCGAGCGCTTAAAAAATAGATGCCCATTTTCAAGACTTGCCAGACGTGAGTGAAAAGAAATAAAAGTGATTTATGATTTTAAAAAAACGTAAAGTTGCCGACGAAAACTGGAAAAATAAAGGTGAGAAACAAAACAAGAAAAACCTCAGAAAATATGAGACAGGTATTTTATTTACGTCACACTAAAGCTGAACAATGGGCAATGGGCTAGGAGGTATTGCGGGGATCCCTAAGGATGATCCGAAGACATGCCATCACAGCTTTGATCCTCTGCAAAGGGGATGTCTCCTCTGCTTTAGTAACCCAACGACCTGCGCGCAAAGTCGAGCACTTTGATGCCGCACACCCTCGGTCTATATGAAGACTGATCAAAATTGTCACCCATCCACTTACTGACCGCAACCAGTGATGCTTGACTTCCGTGTTCTATCAGGAATCTATCCTTACGATCAATCCAATGCGGTACAAAAAAGAATATGAAAAACAGAACAAGAAAACACATTGTGGCTAGGAGGGACAAATCAAGGTACAATGCTTTTCCAATTGCTATGGAGATGCGGTGAGGAACTAATGTCGTTAACAAGGGAATCAGCATTCATATGAATAAAACTAGATTTCAGGGCATCATGAAAACTAACGCGATGATATAAAGTAGTACAAAAATACTGAAACATTAATTACTATTAAATAGCTTGTTTCAATGCTTAGTATGCATAGCGAGTGATCTATTTTTCGGAATGAATAGTTCAATGGGGTTCAAAAGCAAATTCCGTGTTTCTAAAATATTTTTCATAGCTAAAAACTACGACGCTTAATATTGCTCAAAATTCCTGACACGGTGCAACTAAAAACTAATTACATGATACTATGATTTAACTTGAACAAAAACATTATATAATTTAACATCTTTTTAAGGTGAGAGCAAAATTGAATTGGTTTATCATATAAGGTTTAAAGTTGAAGTGGTTTTCTTGGCGGAGACGTTAAAACTGAATAATACCTTAACTTTCATGGTAGAGAAGGATGGGGGGGGGGAAATTTCCCTCGCTATTCTTTGACGAAAGAATCGTTTAAACAAATTTTGTGGAACTAAATTGGCCTTCAGAATGAATAGAATATTGAATAGAATAATACTGGGCAGTTTATTTAAGCACTTTGCTCAAATTTATTATTGCAAGACTTGAATTAAAATAAATGATTTAATAATCGAAGAAGAACTGTAAAAAAAAAAAATTTGTTGAAAAGTTTAATCATTCATAAACTCGGCTTTTCAAAAAATTTTAAAATTTATGAAAAATTTTAAAAATTCAATTATTAAAATTTTTTTTATAAAACTTAACTTTTAAAATTTTTTAAATCAAGTTCAATCTTTTTTTAAAGGTAAAATAAAATTCATTATAATATATTTGTTACGATAATATCGCCTTAGTTATAGTAGTTTAAAAAATTATTATTGCATTAATTATATACTTTCGACATTGGTTATTCGACATTCGTTTCGACATTGGTTCGCCATTAATTATATACTTTCGACATATTTTCGAATTATATACATATTCATTGCTCTGCCCGCATAATTTTTTTTAATACTTCCAAAAATTGTCATGGTGTGTTACTGGTTTTTATCATCATCAATTTTGTCAGTGTGAAATTTTATCCTTGCAGGATTTTATCCTGCATAATTTTTTTACAACAAATATTATTCGTTACAGCAAGTACATTTGATATAATATGCATTACAGCATATACGTTTGAGATTAGATGAATGTTTACTGTGCTCGTGTAAATTTATAGACATATTTTTCATTCTTGATAGCTTTTGTCAGCACCGATTTTGTTTGCGTGAAGTTTTATCCAAAGTTTTGTCCGATATAATTTTGTCACTTACTTCAGACAAAGCGAGAGCCTGAAGTTAGAGACACAACATCATTAAGAAAAAAAAACTAGATCTAGAATTCCTCATTCAATAAGCTTGAATCAAATTATTAAACCTCTTGAGTGTTTGACAATAACCACATGATTATATTTAATCTCATATTCTAAATTGCAAGCGTCTAAAACTTTATTTGCTTATTAATTTCCTGATAATTTTTATAATGGAAGACTTAAAAATTAACTGCTCCATATTTTTTATTAATGTCTCTTATCATTTCGAAGAGTTAATTTTGAAGATTCTTTTAGCATATTCCGAATGTCTGGGTCTTAATGAAATTTGCTTAGAAAAGTATTATTGTCTATGTACCACATCTTTTAGTAATAAATTCATCTTTTTTTCTTATGGTCCAATGAAGATCAAAAATTAAAGAATGAGTGATATTCCTTAATTAAAATTTTAATGTTATTCATTTTTATATTTTTTTATGAGCTATACTTTTTTTTCAGTTAATCCCAGCTCCAAACCAATCATAAAAGGAACAAAACCTTACTATGCCCCAGGAGATTTAGTAAATGTCACGTGTGTGTCTGCTCCCTCAAGACCCGCGGCGATTTTAAAGTGGTGGATTAATGGAGAAGAGGTAAGGTGAAGGTTTGTTTTATTAACGTTTATTTATTTCACCTGATAACTAATTTATCAGTGCATGTAACGCTGTGAGTAAAATTTAAATATTGAATTAATATTACCTTCTCATATTTTGAGAAAAATCTAAATTGATGGAAGAAAGACAAAAAATTTTCCCCCAAGTAATACTTAGATGAACGAATATTTTCACAGCTATAAAAATAGAAAAATTTTCTTTGAGATGCAATACAAATAAAGGAAAACTGCAGAATATAACGTAATAAAATAAAGATTTGATTAATTTAATTTTGTTACTTTTGTATTTCTTTGAGCGTAAAAAAAGAATATAAAAGTGCCTTATTATTACATATTTTGACAAAATTCTTGAAAACGAGTTTTCAATCAAATATTTTCGAATTAAGTAATTTCATATACTTCTACCATTCTAAAATACTTAATAAAAACCCATGTTTACATGCAACGAAACACACTCGCCAAATAATGAAAGTATCTGTGAATTAAATCTTGCTTCTTTCTGAAATTTCTTTTTCATTAGCGTACCAGTTCGGTACAAGTCCGAGCAGTCCCAACAAGCCGTCTCCAGTTTGTTTTATCAAACACTGTGTTATGCCATATATCTATGCCCTATTATTTACAGATCTTTTCCTACGGAGTCAATCCATCTTCTATTTTGTCTTCCCTTTTTCAAACACCAATAATTTTTGAAAAAGTCAGTTTATTAACTAGGGCACTATTCTTTTCTATAAATGTTACCCTGCTATCTTATTCTGTAGGTTTTAATGCTTCATAATACTTTATTTTTTGCTGGGCAATTAACAAAGCAGACGAAGAGAAACTGATGACTTTCGAGGGAAAAAAAATTTTTAAACAATTTTTGATTCAGTAATAGAAAACGGAACCAGGAAAATTCGTTACAACCATTATAATTACAAGAAAAATACGAAGAACCTAAGATGGTAAAAATGATCAAGGTTTCTGAAATAAGGTGGCTAGGACATGTTTTTAATAAAGCGATGAAAATCCTGTTAAAAAAATAAACCTTCCAAACACCAGAGGGAAGTCCTAGGGAAAAAAAAGAGGAAGACAAAGAACAAAATTGTTAGATAGAGTAGAAAACTGGTTAAAGGACTTGAGAGTAATAGATAGAGAAATATAGCAACGAATGAATAAACCTAGATGAGGTAAACGGGCTGAGACGGCTTTGGCCGGTATAGTTCGTTCACCAGGAGGTAACACTTGGCTCCACCTCTTCGGACGCTGAGTTCATTTCAGCACATGAGTAAGAAGGGAAACATCTCCCTGCTTGAAATTGACACAACCCTTAATTTGCGCCAAACACGAACAGTGACTTCTTTTTCGGTCACTTACTTCGCTTCATCGTCTGCTATTAATTATACCTTTCGTTAGTCTAGCTAATTAAATATATTTTAAGTTTAAAAACTGCTGTTCTCCCAGCAAAATTTCTCATAAATGGCAAACTATTCACCCAAAAGAAAGAAATATCATAAAAAATAATGCAAAATATCATCAAATTTATGAAACATTTATTGTTAAAAAAATGCACACAAAGTTTGCGAAATAAATATTTTTGCCAAACGATCGCCAAATAGCAACCTTGTTCAGGATTTCTCACAACCTTCTCCCAAAAATAGCGAAATAGTATCATCGCGTACCACGTGATGAAGGCGGAGCCAAGTGCCAACTCCTGGTGAACGAGCTATAACCGACTGTAGTGTCTAAGAAGAAGAATATTCACATGGGAAACTAATATTTTCCATTCAAAAAATTTAGAATTAAAAAGCCTAATATCTAAAAATCATGAATGTGCGCTGATAACCAAATATAATAAGCAAAAAGAAAACTTAAAAAGCATCATGAAAATGGTGGTCATTTTTATTGAATTTCCAAGTAACTAATATATATAAACTTTTCCCTTTCTTGGCAGGCGAGGACCAATCGGGAGCCTTCCATAGAATCGCCAGATGGACTTTTCACATCAATGCTTACATTGAAATTCATCGCCAAACCAAGCAATTTTTGGGAAGGAAAAATGAAACTGCAGTGTGAAGCTATCATTTCTCAGGCGCATACTCTAAGAAGCGAGGAAATTATCATTTCCAACAGTGGCACATACATTGCCACAGGAGCTTATGGTGAGAGAGATTTAATATAGTGACCGATTTAATATTAATGATCCATTTAAATCGTTCTTTATTGCTATGGGGCTTATGCTTCTTCTGGAAAACCGAATGGAATTCTCATCTTTTAAATTCTTGCCGTTTTATAAATTGAAATATTTTAATATTTTATACGTTACAGTCTACTTTAAAATTAAATAATTACAGTATGTTTGACATTTTAGATATTGTGAGCAAAACCAAGATTCTATCGATAAAAATATTTTTTCAAATATTGCATTTATATTTTAATCCGATTTAAAACTAATGAAATATTTATTTTTTACATTAAAAATTTTGCAAAAAATAAACTACTTATTTCATTTGTTTTTAATAAATTTAAAGCGTAAAAAACTAATGATTTCAAATATTATACAAGTATAATGAGATGAAATTTCTAATAAATAATCCCAAGAAACTGAAGCTGTAAAATACTAATTGATTAAAAATTTCAACCTCCACATAAAAAAAAAATACAAATTGAAAATAACAGTCGACATCTTTCAATCGCTCAGAAATAGGCGCACTTTTTCAAGTTCTCGCTAGACTTGATTTCATTACAATCAATTTAGTTTTTCTCATTCACGTCTGAAAAGTCTGGAAAATGGGCTCTTAGTTTTGAGCACTTGAACGACGTCGACTGTTACTCTCAGTTTGCATGTTTTTAAACGAATGAACTTTTTAAGCAAGTAATATGGAGATAAAGTAAATCCTTTCTTGGAGTTTACCTTTTCATGTAATTTTAAGCTCTACAATTTCAGTGATCTTTGCCTCCCCCCCCCCTTTCTCTCAATCTTTTTGTGTAGAACTCAGGAGTTTTCCTTCTTCAGATAAATACGATTTCAAACTCCCGAATACTCCTTAAATTTCATACTCATGCATCATTTCGTACATAATTAAAGTGCATCATTTCGTACATAATTTACATTAATTATGTACGAAATGATGCACTTTAATACGAAATTGAAACGAATTCAAATTTTATGACATAAAAATTACGTTTAGCTTCTAGTACGACACCGTTAACGTTATTTGTTACAGCATTGAAATAAATGCCTGCCTTTTTCATTTTATTTATATATATATATATATATATATATATATATATATATATATATATATATATATATATATATTCATGTGTGTTTGGAACATGGTTTTCTATTTTATTGAAATGGCTTAATTTTCTTATGAATTTTAAGAGGCTAAATGTGCAGATATATGCATAGTTAGAATAATTAAAATTCGAAGTTTGTTTATTCTGGAATTAAGCTGTAAATTAAAAAATTAAAGAAAACTTCATAAATAATGACATTTTAAATCAAATATTCTTTGTGAAGGGAAAAAGTTGATCTCATAAAAAACGCAACGGGGAACGAGTTTCTGCTACTTTGTTTCACTATATAATATTCATAATTTGTTTTGAATGGAATTGTTTTTCATTTTAATTATTTTCAAAAAAATCTTTTTAGAAAGGGATTAATGGTTTTGTTTTTGAAAAATTAAATATTGGGAATTTTAAATGTGATGCTTGAAAAATCTATTTTCTTCGTTTACTTCTGGTACATTAGGAATGGATTTAGAATCAAAATATTTTATAGCTAACAATTAATATGAAAGAAATTCAATTAATTAAAATTATATCATAAAAATTCTTTTAGAATAATGAGTTGTTGTTTTTTTTTACTCTTATTTTGTTTAAATTTGTTCAACTTGTTCGTATGTATTCAATTAAATTATCTCTTACATCAGGACTCTTAAAACAGTTCAAATATTTCAGTTCGATATATGATTGAATAATATAAATCTGAGTACTTAAAAATTTGAAATTTTTTACAGTACAATAGCATTCACATTCTATAGTGCCTTCACGAAATCAAGAAAATTTGTCTCGTTTGCTAATCATTGCTTCTCATAATTTGCTTATATATATGTTATTCGATTAAAGGTTTTCTTTCTAAAAGTAATTAAAGCAATTTTAATTTTTTCCGTTTAAAACGTTTAAAAATCTTTCAAAGTTTACAATTAGTAGGTAAGATTAAGCGTTCCATTAATATATAATGCTTTTTTTTAAGTCTTTAAAAGCTTCACTTACGTTGCATTGGGTTTACGTCAAAAACATTTTATTATGGCACATATTTTTTAAGTCTTATCCCTTTACGGTCTAGAAATATTTCAGGTTTACTTCTCACCAAATGTAACTATCATTTTAATATCATAATTATTATAATCATATAATATTAACAATAATAAAATAATATTGTTAATAATAAAATATAAAGATAAAATTGATTTTTTTAACCACATCCGTGACAATGAAAACAGTAAGCAAAGGTTTCATGGTAGCATTGGTCTGTTAAGGGTAATTATTTGGTATTAAAAGAGATTCGAGAGTGAGGGGTCGGAATTTGGATAAATGAAAACTATCGAGGAAGTAAAATAGTTAAACTCATTATTCAATTTTCATATCAAAAATACATTTATGATATTTGATAACTAAATCTAAAATGATTTAATACTGCATCCTAATATCATTTTGCACAAAAATACGCCATCAATAATTTTAAGAAACATTTATATGTTTAAATGAATAAAAAAATTTAATGCAGCCATATTTAAATTATAATTCATGGTTCCATTTTTATAATGAAAACTATCGAGGAAATAAAATAGTTAAACGCATAATGCAATTTTCATATTACAAATACATTCAATTTTCATATTTGGTAATTAAATCTCAAATGATTTAAAAATACATCCTCTTATCGTTTTGCGCAAACATACGCCATCAATAATTTTAAGAAAAATTTATATATTTATTTGCATAAAATTTTTTAATACAGGCATATTTAAATTATAATTCTAGGTTCCATTTCTATTTCAAACTTTTAATTTCAATTTTGTGAACATTTCTTAGATCAGCAAAAAGATGGTCCAAGTATCGATGGGGGAAAACATGTATATAATGTTGGAGACTTAGTAGACATTAATTGCACAGCTGCACCTTCACAACCTCCGGCAGAACTACATTGGTACATAAATGACAAAGAGGTTCGTAGTAGATATCTATTTGAATATTTACCTCGTTCTATATATTTGTAAATTCAATTGAAGCTTATTTCTTTTCTCTTTTATCAATTTTTGTTTAAAATTTATTTTTAAGAAATCATTGTAAAAATCAATCCAAATAGTTTTTTTTTATCAAATAATTGCTTCAGATAAAAAAAAACACTTAAAACTTATTTTTATTTCACAAATAATTTAAAGGGAATAAAATCCTAATTATAGCAATTTTACGATGTAAAAAAAAGAATCAATTTCACATGTGTAATCTATTTTTCTTCTAATGATTGATTCTAATATGAAATTTTGGATATCTTTTTTAAAAAATTTCATCGGCAATTACTTGCACACAAGATTATTTAAATGAGAAATAAACGTCTTAAAAATTTGACGATGTGCAATTTTTGAAACGCAACACAATCTAAATACTGATAACAGTTTTATACAGATATAACGAATAACTATAAAGGAAGTATATAAAACAGAAAACTTACCTCTGAATCTATAGACAAATGTCTCATTGCTGCAAAACTTTCTTTGAAATTGAAATTCAAAATAGCCACGTGGTGTGTCTCTGCTCTCAAAAAAGAATTAAAATTGTATTACAGAATATTCTTACAGATTTACGGATATTTTTTAGCTGATAAATTCTATGGATCACTTGAACTGCATTGGGACAAAGCAACAATCAGGGAAATGAAATGTTTGCAAACGATTAAACTATTCTATCCAAAATACATATATATTTCGCTTTTATTTATTTAAAAATCGCTTGCAATAAAAAGGTATACTAATCGTTTGCTCTAAAACTTCACAATAGCTGACACATCTATTTCTTTTTTCATTAATTGTACTTTTGGAATTTGTTGTTTTTTTTTCCATGCACCAACCATCTTAAATTTTATTTTAAGCAAATGTTCCATGTCACGTGGCACCGTCCAAAATATATGTACTGTATATATTTCCCTTTTATTGATACAAGAATCGTTTGTTATAAAAGAATTAAAAAAACATTACGTTTATAATGTATATATTTATTTCCTTCCTCAGAAATTCTTCCTTTTATATTTTATAACTAATTTTCTAATACGTACGATCCATCTTAAATTTTACTAAGTAAATGTTCGACGTCACGTGACTCTAAACGAGAAAACTATACTTATTTATCATCATTTAGAGCATAAAATTTTTTGATATAAATTGTTGTCAAAAAACATTTTTTGCAAAATTGAATTTTATAAAATTATGAGGTTTATGTATACGTTTTGTTCATTTTAATTTTTGAAGTAATATGATTCGTAAAACTATGGAATCTAAAGTTTAAATAACCCTTTCATGTTATATCCTTAAATTTAGTAAAACAATTTCTCAGGCATTAGGTTTTAACTCTTATAAGAATATACATATTTTTTTCTGTTTATGTACTGTTATGTACTGTATTTATCTGTTTATGCATTATTTTTCTGGTGTGTTTTGGATGTTCCTTCTCTAAAAAGAAGAAATACCATTTTGTTTTCGTTTGCATAAGAAAGAATATCAAACATTTTTCTTTTTTAAATTTAATAAGCCGCAATAAAGAAGGAACGTTGCAATGTTACACGCTGTATTAAAGACGTCTCTAGGTCTAGAGTAACTGAATGAGTGTTCATATAGAAATCGCAGGTATTCGTCTCATACAACAACGCCCCCTATGGTTCGTTGCTATCACGAATAGTTTATTTCAACATAAAATTTGAAAGCACTATTTCAATTTCTTTCAAAAGCAAATTTTCTTAAACTCAATTAAAAATGCAAAATGAAGTACTTTTCTGAAGTATCTATAACTTTCTATTATGTTTGATTTTATTCGCCTAAAAAAAATAAAAATTTAGAAATATCTACAAAAATTTTCTTTTAATTTAGTCTTTAAATCTTGAATAGTTTAAAGAATTTGAAACTTTCAAGGCACGAAAAATCAAAAGCATATTAAGTTCGCATGATGAAATATAATTAATAAATTATTTTTTTAGGAATTTGTGTATGTATTTTTGTAGTTCAAAGTGAATTGTTAGCAAAGGGTTTTGTTATATATTTTAATCGCTAAATGAGGATATAAAAATATTCTTATAGGCCTATTGTCTGACCGGTAGATAAAAAATACCATTAACAAGTTTGCATTATAATGGCGTTACTGTTGCCCTTAAGTCCTTGAAAAATTACAAAATTTTCCGTGGATAGATCGGATCTTTGTCATCTTGCTAAATTGAATGCATAAAACTCTCTTTTTTTTTCGTGGTTTGAGGTCCCTAATAGCCTACTGAAATTAACGCAATTCATTAAATCAATCCAAAAAAAAAACGGAAACGGACTTTGTTTCGAAGCATAAGTTGCCAGTGGAAATATGACTTAGAACATGAGAAGGACGAAGTTCATGTGCCATCAGACAAACAGGGAACTAGACAAATTCACCGCCTACCAGAAGAACCGGTCATTACAGAATACCTCATATTTCCATCTTTTCTTTGAAGTACTTCATTTCATTTTATTAAGAATTGGTTGCACTGTAGTTTTTTCTTTCCCTTTTCATTACAGAATACCTCTTACTTGCATCTTTCCTAGGAAGTACTTTTCATTTTATTAAGAATAGATTGTATTCTAGTTTTTCTTTTCCAGGTAAGGCAAGAATACTTACTTCCCAGAAAGCCGCTAGTATTTCAAAATGGTCTTGAATCTCCTGTACTCGGACTCAAATTCGAAGTAAAACAGCGACACTTTCAGAAACATGAAATGAGACTACGGTGTACAGCCACTTTGTCCGAAGTTAAAAGAATGACAAGTGAGCCCCTAGAAGCTGTGTTGTCAGAACAGCAAAAATCAGATCTGCATGTAGATCTAAACATGAGCTCAGGTGAGGATGGATAAAACTATGGATAATGGTTTTAGTAATTAGATCTTCACATTTATGAACGTTTTCCTAAGGCTCTTTTTCGTATTATGAAATAATTCCTCTTAGTGGATAATGTGTTATTATTATGACTATAGTAAATACGTAACAGTTATCATTAATAGTTAAGTCATAACTGTAACATTAACAGTTACACTGTTAAAATTTTCATTCTAAAAATATGGTAAAATAACTGGCAGCTGTCTGTCCTTCTCATTAACCGTTAAGTTTACGGTAAAGAACATTTTTTTCCTTTATAGTTTTGAAACCATTTACAAAAAGTATGGTTATAAAATCATGAATACAAAACTGTACGGTTTTTTAACCATTTACAACTAGCATTTTTCAAAAACGTAAAAAGAAAGATAATTATTTAACTACACATAGGAGCTAGGAGCAACACTAGACGACGATAGATTAAGTTACGTTTTTTTTGTGGCCCGCGAACTAAAATATATTAACTGTCATTTTTTGCGGACAATTTTCGCAAAAAATCTATATGGGTTTAAAATACTTTTCTTTCGTTAAAAAAAATAATAAAAATAAAATAAAAACTAATTTCTTTGTTTCTGTGAAATCTAACATACCAACTGCGGAAGAAAAAAAAATTTCTCAGGTTTTGCATCCAAGAAAACATTTATTCAAATACAAAAATAATCGTGTGTGTTGCTTAAAAATCTACTTCGAATTTTATTTTGTAATTCAATACGTTTGTCTTGTACAACTTGATAAAAATCTGACAGTAATATTTAATGTTCCTTCAAACATAAAAGAGTCCTGGATAAAATTTTGATAAAGTTGTGGTCCGCCATTTGACTGGTGTTTTTAACTGCGGCCCCCGGCCTCATATAAGTTGGAAACCCCTCTGTAGAGCAATGAAAAAAATCGCTTTACAAAGTTGGCCCCCAGAACTCTCAGGCGTAAATCCTATTCATTTGTGTCAATCTTTAAAATGATTCTATTCATATTTTCTTTGATTTTTAATTTTTTTTTTCAAGATGGCAATAGATCAGCGAATTCTAAATTTCAAAATTTAAAATCAAAAATTTAGAAACTAATATGATAGAGCCTTGCTCTGAGAAACTCAAAATTTTAGGACATAGATTACTAGAGCCAAATCTTTGAAAATTGGCCATACATTTTGTAATTTAACTTTTACAATTAAAGGAAGATTACTGTGCCCAAATAAAAACGGTCCACCCTAAATAACTTTTGATCTAATGATTGAATTTTCACGTTCAAGGGTCCTCGAACGTGAAGATCCGATCATTAAATCAAAAGTTTTTCAGTGTTGTCGAACTGTAGCTTCATAAAACTTAATTATAAACTTAAAAATGCATTACCGGTTTCGTCATGAAACAAAACTGTGTTTGAAATTTTGGTAATTAAATTACATAAAATAGAAATATTATCTCCATTTTAACCCAATAAGAAAATGTTGATTCTATTTTTACTTAATTTAATTACTTTTTAAAATAATTATTTGAAGTATAGTGTTCCAATTTAAAATGTACAATCAATTTCACTTTTTTTTTTTTTTAACAAACATTATTTCTTTTTATTTCATGATCTTATTTTACAGTTTCAAATAAAAGTACGTGGAGTCCTTACACCATTCATCCACTGTGCTGCCTCATTATACTTCTGGTATCTAGAACTTTCTTTTAAGATTCCGAAAGAAAAAGTAAGGACGCCTGAAAAAACTAAACTACAAATCCCATCAGGATCTTTCAGAAGATATTTAATTCTATGACCTGAAAAAAAAAAAAATCTATGACTGTTCTGATTATCTGCTCTGAGGGAAACAAGTTCACGTCGCTTCAGATGAATCAGAACCGAAATCAAAAGAGTAATAAATATATTCATCAAAGCAAGACTGTGAAAAAACCCCAACGAAGGAAGAATGCTTCCTTTGGGACTCCAGCATACCCTTCAAAACTCATGAAGAGCACAATTCAAATCTTTATTGAAATTACGTTTGTGCTGCCATCTATGAGTGGCTAAGAGAGATATAAATAAAATTCTAAAGAGGATGTAAACTCTGATATTGTAAATATGAATATATTGTTTGTTTGCTCTCTTTTTGCTCTTAAATAATAAAATGTTGCTTGTGAAATGTTTTGAAGTGTTTTTTTTAATTATTATAAATAAAATTTTATATTTAATAATCAGAAACAACTTTATGAGACACAGTCAGAAGTGTTGCGGCTACATGAGAAAACTTTTTAATTGGATTCCAACATTAAAGAATTCGTAGAAGTGTAAAAAAATTTTTGTTCTTAATATACATTTTAAAATTCTTGTCAAAAAGGTATTAAAAAATATGCACATTAAGGATTCGTGTAACATAAAAAATAAAAACGTTATTGAAATTTGTCGAATCATGAGGAAACAGAGATGAAAATATCTAAACAAATTTGAGCGCCTCATAAAAGTAAGAGAAGCTTTTAATAGTTGCTATTTCACCTCTCTTCCTCTTTACGATAATCAAATAGACTTTAATGTCTTTTGCCATGAAATTCCTCCGTGGCGATTCGTTCGATTTAAATAAAATAAAAAATCTTAAATTCTGATTGAAATTTTTAAAAATGAAAAATTTCATTTAAGAAAGATAAAAACCGTTCCCTATTTCAATTTTAATAAGTCTAAAATTATTTCTCATTTATTTCTTCGTATTGAATCACGCAATCTGTATTCCTTATTAGGTTTTTTTTATTTTTATTTTTTTTTTTTTTTATTAATAAATAAATACAGGTAATCGTTTATTTAGTTATGATTCTCAAAATGTTCTTGTATAACTATAGTAATTGTATATTTTGTAAGAAAAAAGAAGAAGAAAATTATTTTCCTTGAAAACATTGATTGTTTAAAAATTCCATGATGTTTAAGAAGCAATTTTGTGGATTGATGTGTGATGGATCGAGCGGGGACTGTGGCACCCTAGTTTCCCCAAAAAGATCATAACTCAGATAATCTTAGGTCACAATATTTCAACTATGTAAATTGATATTAAATGTGGCAATATTTAAAACCGTTGTTGTTGTTGTTGTCGTCGTCGTCGTCTGCTTTAAGCAGAAAAGGTGCGATTGTTCTTGTTTTCCACTGGAGCCATCTATGGCCAAGAATTTGACTTCCATCATACCAATACGTCACACCCGTTCATAGGGCGGACCCATTCATACATGCATTCATTCATCCAAAGATCGTAATTTTGACCTGAAACAGAGAACATTCAATCTCCAATTAAGTAACCCAGAGGTATTGTTTTGTTATGGGAACTTGGAGAACATTGTGGCCCGACAGATTTAACATGCACCAGTCACCTTTTACTACATGGAGTAGTCTTTGACCGACTAGATTCGAACTCCCCTTCTCATAAACGTGAGTCCAGCGCCCCGCCAACCAGGCTATCCCGGCCACAATATTTAATACTAATTTACAAAATTAAATCCTGCCATCCTGCCTGAAAACAAACAATTTATTTATTAAAAACTAGCCACCCCCGGTGACGAGCTCGTCAGTTTTAAATAAAGTAGAATTTCAAACACTTTGAGAATTAAAATCGTACAGTCAAAAAGCAAGAAAATACGCAAATATACTCGCATTGCTCATGTGGATGGTGGATTTTATATTTGATCTCACTGATCTCAATATATTACTGCATTGGTTCTCAACGGGGACGGTGGGAGTATGCTAAGTGGCGGTGATCTTGTTTTGGGCGGTAGGGGGGGCGATGAGCATGTTTTGTCATTCAAATTTAATTTTAAAACTTACAAAAAAAAATTTTTAAATTAACATTTTTTTCATAAATAAAATTAATCTAAAATTAATGTTAAAGAAAAAAGATTTGATTAATATAATAAATAAAGATTATCCGATACGCCATTTGCACTTGCAATAAAACGAACTTATACGACACCTATTCTCCGATGGTCAATAGCGCATGAGTTAGTAGTTTTTGTAATGGTTTTCGTTAGCTTCCTTACGGTTTTCCCCCCAATTTCGATTAGATCTCATAGTTTATTTGGCCAGGTACGTGCGCGGATTAGTTCTTTATCATAAATTATTTATTAATTTTGAGAAATAGTTGATTTTCTTTCATCGTTTATATTTTGCTGACACCAACAATGTCAGTTAACAAAAAGAAGTGCCATCAATACAGTGTCACGTACTTGAAGTTGGGATTTGTTCAATCACTGTTCAACTCTCAACTACCCATGTGTTTACTTTGTCATAAAGTTTTATCTAATGAGGTAATGAAATCTTACCGTTAGCAAAAAAACTCATCTTGACAAACAAAATAAAGATTTGTCATTTTTCACAAACATCTTTTTTCACGTTTCTAAAGGCACCTTTGGTCTCAAGGTTACTAGCAACCTCATTGCAAAAATGCGACGATGGTTTAATAGCTTCTTATAATGTATCAAAATTTATTGCTAAATCTGGGAAGGCTCGTACCGTCGGAGCAGAGTTAATACTGCCGGTTGTCAAGGAAGTTTTAGAAACAGTTTTACACCATCCAGCCACATTCAATGTGACAAAAAAAAAAATATCCCATACAGTGCGGCGGCGAAATGATGAAGACGTTTAAATTTCTTTATGCAAACTTTTGATATCAAACGAATTTTCCCTTCAAATTGATGAATCAACCTTGCCAGGTAATGTAGGCTTTACTGCAGGTATAGGTCCGATTTGTATAGGTAGGAAAAATTATTCAAGAGATGCTTTTTGCAAGAAGCTTGATTATAGATATCAAAGGTAAATCTATTTTTAATACTGTCAAAGATTATTTTAAAGAGAAAAACATTCAACTTGTGCATATTATGCCCATTGCCACTGATAGGCTCCTGCAATGGTGGGTCAGTATCCTGGGTTTATCACCCTTTTATCTGGGTTATCCAGTCAGATATTTTAGCTGTTCACTGCTTGATTCATAGACAGAATTTAGTAGGAAAAAATCTCAACGACCGTTTGCATCAATCATTACAATATGCCATATCTGCTGGGATCAAAATTCACAATAATGTTCTCTACGATTGATTATTCAGACAGTTGTGTAAGAAAAACAATGAAGAATTCAATCGCTTGCTACTATACTCCGAGATTCTCTCCCTTTCCAGAAGCTTCTGTCTCAATAGGTATTGACATCTTTTCGACTCTGTGCTCGAATTCCTCGAAAACAGAGATGTAGCTCTGAGAGACAGATTTCTAGAATTTAAGAAAGACTTTGGCTGATTTATCTGTAAAATTTAATGACGTTAATTTACATGTTCAAGGCGACGAGCTCAATTCGATCCCTACAAAATCAGTTATTTCTGCCTTGCTAAGAAAAAAAAAAAAAAAAAATTCATTTTGATAGAAGCAGAATTTTGGTTGGAATGAGTTCAGCCAAACAGGCGAAATTCGCTCTGATGATGCAAAAGAATATTGTCAACACCATGACTCTTTGCACATGGACTTTTCTGACTGTTTTAAAGATGTTTTGTTTCCTGAAAGTTCCTCAATGGGTTTATGGGTTATGAACCTTTTTGTGAATATTGATACAGAAGAGGTTCAGATTTATGAGGAATTGGTCGAACTTCTAACCAATGAAACTTTGAAGAGGTTATCGTCTCACAGAATTTTTGCTTAATAGTAACATCAGTCGTCTCTATCCTGGACTGTAGACTATCGTTAAAAAATTTTTAATGGCCTTCCCTTCCTCCTAACTTGCCGAACGTGGATTCAGTGCTATTACGGATCTTGTCACAAAAAGGAGAAATCGACTCAAAATCGTTCAACGAGGGGATTTGCGTCTTCATCTCACTAAAATTATTGAACCGAGCGTTAAGAAATTGGTTCTGAACCATTAAGTACAATCATCCCACTAACATATTTACTTGAATGTTTTGTTAATACTACTTTTTAGTGTTAAAAAATTATTTTGGGTGTTTGTATTTTTTTTTTTTTTTCATTAAACGTATTTATTTTGATTATAACAAATACAGAAAATTATCGAGTTAATGTACACATTATTTAAAAAAAAAAAAAAAAATTGAAGCGTAAAAAAATTGCTTAAAAATATTGCCTCTTATAATTCAGTACACCTCCCTCCGTCCTCATGCTCTAAATAACAGGATTTTTCCCAACGGGGGGCGTTGAAATGTTTTCTCTATGTATTACTGAATGGCTGATTCAATGTTTCAAGTTCAAAACTCGCGCTAACGAAAAATCGTTAGGAGTTGAAACATAGGATTCATTGGCCTCATAATTTTCACCCTTTTAATCACCTGCTATCATTAGAATGCATTTTTCTGCGTGTTATTAGTTATTTTATTAGCATAAAAGGGAACGTTATTCTTTTTTTAAAAAAAGAAAGTAAAAGGTAAGGTAAAAAATAAAGTAGAGTAAAAAATAGAGCGTAAAGAAAAATAAAGTAAAGCGAAAAGTTAACTAATAAAGTTAAGCGCAAAGCAAAACGTAAAATTAACGTCAAGTAAGACATAAAGTAAAAAGTAATAAGACATAAAGTAAAGCATAAAATAAAGCATAAAGTAAAGCGTAAAATAAAGCATAAAGTAAAGCGTAAAATAAAGCATAAAGTAAAGCGTTATGTGTAAAATAAAAAGTAAAGCAAGGCGTAAACTATAAAGTAGAGTGTAAATTATAATTTAAAGCAAAGCGTAAAGTATAAAAAAATAAAGTATAAACTAAAGTAAAGCTTAGAGTATAAATTAGAACAAAGCGTGAAATATTAATATTTTTCAATATTATTATTTCACGCTTTTGTTCAGTATTATTATTTAATAAGATTTAAAATACTAATATTTACATCTTACTTTTATTTAAAAAATAAAGTACAGATAAAAGTAAATGTAATGTAAAATGTGGAGTATATGAGCGTAAAGTATTAATATAATTTAGTGTAAAGTATTATGTAAAATATAATATAAAGAGTAAATTATAAAGTAAATGAAACTGTGAAGTAAAATAAATATATAAATATTTGTTCAATCCAAAGGAGGAGGTTCAATCCAAAGAAAGACATATGTCTTTCTTTGGATTGTATATAATATATATATATATTTATATATTATTTATTCAACTCTATATATTTGTTCACCTCTTGATTTTTGGTGAGAACGATAAAAGAAGAGTAACAAAAATTTATTTCTTATAATAAATGAAAATGAACAAATCTTTTAACAGTTTGAGCATTCCGAAATTTTATTTAGATAATTACGACCACAAAACTGATTAATATTTTTAAATTAAAATGATTCGGCAAGTTTGAAATAATATTTTAAGAGTGCTAAGTAGAAGCGGACTAACCTTGGAATGAGTTTGTGAATTTGGAGGGCTTCACTTCGAGTGGTTTTGATTCGCAACGATCCGCAACCCAGTAATATATCGAAATCAGTTATTCATATGCTTTGAGATGAATCTGTAATTAATAGCGCAGTACAACATATGTTGACATATTAAAAAAATATGCTAATTATTTCAAAAGCTCTTTTGATGGCCGATGAGACTTTATTTGTAAGGGCACCAGCGCCAAAGCGACACGAATTTTAACTGCTACGAATTTCTTTAACGTTAAAGTATATACACAGATCAAAAACAGTAATAATAAATTTTAAAGCTAAAAATAAAATTTAAAAAAATGTAGCAAGAATTAAAGGACAGCATAACCAAGTCAATGAATATTTACATTAAAAAGTTCAAATCAAGACTTACATTCGGATGGTACGTACCATCCGAATGTAAGTCTTGATTTAATCAGTTTTATTTAACATTTTAAAATTGGGCGAAATATTTGTTTCTATTCTTAATATTTACACCAGGGACTAATATAGGGGATAAGGACATTTAACTTTTTTTTTTAGAAAAGCAACACGCTTTTGACAGACCGGTTTTACGCACAAAAAGTGGCGTTCGCGTCGTCCTAGGGATTATTTTCTGACATCCCCGCCGTACCTTAGCATTGCGCGTAATCAGTGTTGATCACTAAAAAGCAATTTAATTCAAATTCTAAATTTTTTCATTTCCGTAAATCAGTATATAATTTTGTATATTGCTTAAAGATGTCTATTCATTACTCATAATTTATTTGTTTGTTTATTGAAGTTTTAAAACCAGAGATCATTTAGATTACGAGCAATTATATACTATAGTTTCGGTTTTGTTTAGTTTCGGTTTTCAGAACTTTGGTTTATTAAAACCGAAGGAAGGATATTTGCTTATTCAACCATAGTTATTAGTTTGAAGCGTCTGGTTCTATTATAACTGAAGTATAGATGCTTATATTAGCATTTTTTTGTATTTAAAAATTTGATTTAACAGAACGAGTTCAAAACTAAAACCCTTTGAATTTTATAAGTTTACTATTATTGTTTTAAAATTTTTATAATTAAAAATGCACATTAATGACAAATTTTTTTAAACAAAATATAAGCCATGCAACCGTACATTTGTTAAATTTTCCGATGATAATTAAAAATAAAAATCTTTTTCATGAAAATAATTATTCGTAGCATTTATTATGAATTCGAATATATTATCTTTCAATTTCAGATCTTTATTATATATATATATATATATATATATATATATATATATATATATATATATATATATATATATATATATATATATATCCGTATCAAAATCTCCCAATTTATATCTTAATGTCCGCGTAAGACTAATTACCTTGCTAATTAATTGCCAAAAATCAAATATTCTTCATTTTGTTTTGATTTAACAAGGAATAAAGATAAAATAACTAATAATTTATGTAAATATTTAAACATTGCTGCCTTTATGAATGTTTTTTTTAAAAGAAAACAATCATATTTTGCGTTACACGTGAAAGAAAACCACGAAAATATCATTCAGATTGCTTGACGCTTAAAGAGTTCCAGCGAAATGCTCAGTAATCGCAATGAATTTTTTTTTATATAATAAATCATTTTTTTTAGCGTCTTTGACAGACAGTCAATTATTTCGGTGAATATAGCGAGATGCTCTTCATATTTTTTGTAATTTTAAACTCATTCCAAAAATCAAAGTAACGTGCAATTTAAATATCGGCGTAAAACAATGTTTATAAAAGTTATAAAAATAACTTATTTTGACCAAGATTAAGTTGAAATTAAAATAATCAAATGTTGCGTTAAATGAAAAGGAAAACCACGAAAAAGTATTTTTTAGATAACTGAACAATAATAACATTACAGCTAAATGGTCATTATCGCAATGAATTATTTTTTTAACCATTAATTTTTTTATCATCCTTGACAGACAATTTGTCTTCTTAGTGTATGTTGTGAAATATTTTTCTCATATTTTTAACTTTTAACACGACCCAGAAATCAAAGTAAATTGCAATTTAAATATTGCAGTAATATCATGTTTATAAAAGCTTTTGTAGTAACCTATATATTATTTAAAATTAAAATAAAATTTAGACAAATAATAACATTACAGCTAAATGTTCATTATCGCAATGAATTATTTTTTTAACCATTAATTTTTTTATCATCCTTGACAGACAATTTGTCATCTTAGTGGATGTTGTGAAATACTTTTCTTATATTTTTAACTTTTAACAAGACCCAGAAATCAAAGTAACTTGCAATTTAAATATTGCAGTAAAATCATGTTTATAAAAGCTTTTGTAGTAACCTATATATTATTTAAAATTAAATTAAATTTTATACAAATCAAATATTACGTTAAATGCAAAGGAAAACCACGAAAAAGTCTTTTTAGATAACTGAACAATAATAAGATTACGGCTAAATGTTCATTATCGGAATGAATTATTTTTTTAACCATTAATTTTTTTATCATCCTTGACAGACAATTTGTCATCTTAGTGGATGTTGTGAAATACTTTTCGTATATTTTTAACTTTTAACACGACCCAGAAATCAAAGTAACTTGCAATTTAAATATCACAGTAAAATCATGTTTATAAAAGCTTTTGTAGTAACTTATATATTATTTAAAATTTAATTTAAATTTAGACAAATCAAATGTTGCGTTAAATGCAAAGGAAAACCACGCGATTTGAAAGATTTTTTGAATGAAAATAATTAGAATTTCCATTACACACAAATGAAAACCAAGAAAACGTTTTGCTAGCAAACTAATTGAACGCTAACAGGCAATAATGAGACTATACAATTATTATCATTTTCCAATTTCTTGTGCTTTATATGAAATTTAATGTTTTGACTAGCTTGGAATGTTTACTAAAATGTTCTTTATTTTATTTATTTTTTGTAAGTACATAAATTGTGTTTTATTTTATTTCAAATATTTGAATTTCAGAATGATATAAAGAATTAAATTTTAAGAACATATTAGTTTTTTTTTTTTTTTTTTTTTTTTTTTTTTTTTTTTTTGTAATTTTAAAATTTACAAATTATAATTCTTTAAAAAAATCTGAAAAAAATGTATCATAAAATTTGCGAATTTCAGATTTTTCTGGCAAAGAGACTAAATGTTATCAATCATTATTTATCATTACAACTTATAAAAATCAAATAAAAAAAGAACAAATTATGTACAGAAGCAATTAACAAACATCGCAGTTCACTAGAGGGCGTGGATATAGAGGGCCAACTAGTTCCTAGACCAATGATGTCAACGTTCACCGTGACGTCCGTTTGGTCGAGTGATTGATCTTTCTCCCTTTATATCTATGACCATAGCTGATCTAACTTTTCATCTAGACTGTTGCCATCCAACATATCAGAAATAACTTATAATCTTGTTGCTTAATCGATTCATTATCGATTAAGAATAATACTACAATATATACGAGTACATCGTAAAATTTTGGACGTAGTGCCGTAACTCAAACTAAAAATATTAAAAAAGATTTGATATACCAAGAAAAGTATTCCTATAACTCTCTGCATTTGACTTTTTAAATTTATATGGAAACTATTTAGTTCAAGACTACTCTTTCGAAAAACCAAACAATACCCAAACCAAAATGGGTTTCCGTGTTTTATTATTATTAAGTTTGAACTTTGATAGTGACAGATAACGTCATCAGTAATCATTGCTATATGACGTCAGTGTCAAATAGTGCTTCATTTTAATTTATGATACATACCATATGATAGTTTTAAATGGCAAATATAATGACATTATTTGTAAGTGATCTAAATTTTTTTAACGATACTCTGAGAAAGCACCCCCAGCTCTCCAACTGTAGTGGTTGCTTCTCATTCATCATTGTTTTTTTTTTTTCTCAAAAATCAATAAAAAAGATGATTTTGCTCATAAAATATACTATTATTATAAACATTATATAAACACTACAAGTAGGTATTTCAAAGAAAGAAAAAAAGTTCTCGGTGAAGTAACAATTCTTCATCGTGCTAAATTTCCACTCTATTGATGCATTTAAAATTTTTTTTTTTATTATTCTATTGAACTCTTTGTTATTCTTCTACACACTTTTGCAGTTTCAAATTTTTGTCTTGAGAAGCAAAGCAAAACGTAATTTGAAATTTCGAAAATTCTTTGACTTGAAACTCGGAGAAAAAAAAAACTTTCAGTTTCATGAAAAAATAATTTTGATAGTTACAAAAGGAAGGGTAAATTTATGTTGATAATCATAATTTATTTCATATAAACATGAAAACATATGAAAATAAAATAAAATGCAATGCCTCTACAGTGCACTTAATAACTTCAAAAAAAGTAAAGTTACAAGTATTTAGACAAAGTTTTTAAGTAATTATGATAGTAACTTTCCCAGATAGCAATATAAGGTTTTTTTCACCCAACAAAAACCTTTTCATGTAAACCTAAAATGGGTTTTTTACACGGTTTACGTGTAAACCTTCTAACCTTAAAACGAGGTCTGTGACAATCTGCTCTATTCTACGCACATTACTCTAATCCAAAACCTTGGGAAAAAACCTTCTACATAACAACCTTAAAACGAGGTTGTCTTAGGGTTTTCAAGCGGAAATGAAAACCTTGAATAAAACTTGTTCTAAGATGAAAATAATCTTAAATCTACATAATTATAAGGTATTCGTTTGCAGCGTTTCGTATGCTCAGCTAAAATCTACCTTGTCATGAGATTTTCATTGACAATGGAATTTAATACTTTTGCTAGTGTACGCCAGCTAACACGTCATTCAGAACGTGATGTCATCTCTTCTACGATTGTATGACATCGCGTTTTATTATTTGTTTTATATTTTACTTCTTATAGCTTCTCAGTCCGAGGAAAATTCTCCTTTCCATCAATTTTGCTTGATTATTTCGGGGAAAATAGTCATTTTTTTATCAGTCGAACTTACTTTGCTGTAAGAACTTAGCGATTTACTAGTTAGAATATCGTTTAATATGAATTTTTTTTATTCAACGATTTGATTAGTGAGAACACAAAATAAATAGGACATATGTAATACTTAAAGTGGGTCTGCGTATTTTCTTCCTTCTTATTCAGAAATTTACGTGGTGTAAGAAGTTTTAAAGAGTGCAAAAGTGTTCGGTATTTTATATATCAAAGAAAATTAACATGAAATATCTTCTTTTGTCAAAATAAATAAAATGCAACTGATCTCTTACTTAATATGTATGATATGATAAATGTAGGAAATTTAATGATAACAAAATATTTTTTTTAAAAATCGTTTAATGAATAAAGAAATTCCAAACTTATTTTTTTAATGCACAACAACAAATAAATATTATGATTATCATAACAATTAGTATATGACAAGTGCATTAGTACAAATCAGATATACCATAATTATATTATGTATTTTGTTAATATATAAAAATATTATCTGTATAATAACCAACAGTGAAAAATACAAAACAGATATACCATAATTAAATCAACTATTTCGTCAATACATAAACAAATTATATTATAGGTATAATAACCACCAGTGAATACACAACATATTTAACATGAAGGAATTAGCGAAACAATCTTCATTCAAATAAGTTACTTCCTCGTCAGATATGCTCCTTCCTCTGAAAAGTAAGAGGAAATTTCTGTGCGCGTAATTGCGTATGTTGAATAAAATTTTATGCATATACACATGAATTGTATGTACGTACATAGACACAAGCGTATATTGTACGTATACATGCGTACATAATATGTATAAAGGTGCATACACACGTATAAATAAAAATGCATGCATACACACGTATGAATAAAAATACATGCATTCACACGGAGTATATAATTATATATATATATGTGTATCTTTAAATATCGTTGTATGAATAACATTGTTATTAGATAGTAAATGCATATAGTACATGCACACGTGAGTACATTGTATGTCATATGGATGTAGAATGAACAAATTATTTGTTGAAAACAAAAAGCAGGCCACTTTGAAAATTTTTTGATCTAATGATCGGTTGTTTTTGTTGATCGGTTGTAATCGTTAGTGCAAAATGCACTAATGATTGTTCATCGTTAATCGCTGTCGTACTAATGATGAACAATGGGCTATTGGTGTAGAGTTGGGAAACATTCCTGAGGATGATCTGAAGACATGTTAACACAATTTTGATCCTCTGTTGAGGGGATGGATCTCCTGCTTGATGACCTGCGCGTGAAGTCGAGCTCTTATGGTTGAAAAGTTTAATTAGAATAGATACCGCACACCTTTGGTTCCTTTGCAGGTTGATCAAAGTGATCACCCATCCACACGCTGACCGTAGCCAGTGATCCTTGACTTCGGTGTTCTACTGGGAACCGTGTCTTAAACTTCACTCTACTGTGAGATGATCTAATGATCGGATATTTACGTTCTAGAACTCAATCTTAAGGGTTCAAAGGATCTCAAAATAAATTAATGCAAACCATATTTTAAGTTATGAAATTAGACAAAAATAAAACGTACTTTCTCTGAAAAACATACCTTTTTTCGACGGATGCACATTTCTGACCCACAAAATAGAGAGGATAGCCGCAATGTGGGAAATATGGTCCCAATAATAGTTTGGTCAAAAGAGCCGTCCAACGGGTATTCGCAATCCGAGATAAATCATCCCAATAATGTGGTCTGATTCCAAAGCTTAGACTCCTTGATGTTAATTTTACTTTTTGCGTATCTCAAATGTCTTGAGAACGTTTTAAACGCATTAAAATGATTTTGCATACAAATATAAAATTCGTTTGTCCAAAGATAATTCTTTGCAAAATATAACTTTTACTAAATATTTACTTTTTTTTAAATTTTATTTTATAATAGCCGAAAAATTTTTGAATATTAAAGTATATAATTTCTTATAACATTTTAAAGAAGGAAATTTTAAACGACAAAATACAACATTTGAGTATGGATCGAATAGTTCCTGAAAAATCGAATTTTGAAAAAGTCGTATTTTTAAGAGCTATTCGATTAATTTGGTTCAAATTTTGCGTTTTGCCATTTAAAATGTTTTAACGTATATTCATAATTTTTTAGACTATCTTTGAATAAAATAATAAAAAATAATTATTTTGACTAAAATTTATATTTTGCATGGAATTAGCTTTCGACAAACGAATTTTTTAATTGAGTGCAAAAAAATTATCAATTCACTTAAGAAGCTCTCAAGATGTGGTCTCTTACGTAAAATGTAATATTAACATTAAGGGGTTCTGACTATAACTATTGGGACTATTTTTTCCCAGATTGCGGCCACCTCTATAATTTGAGAGTCCAAGAAACACCATAAAAAAGGTATGTTTGTTCAGAGAAAGTATGTTTTTGTGTCTGATTTCGTAACTTAAAATATCGTGGACACTAATTAATTAGCATATATGTCATCTTCTCGAACCTTTAAGATTGAGTACTTGAATGCGAAGATACGATCATTAGATGAAAAGATATTTAGAATGGTCCATTTATTTTTTGCGTATCGTACATACGTATATATACTTTAAGTAGTACATATAAGTATGCATAATCTTATGTACGTTAATTCACATATATGTAGATACACACATACATTATATGAATATATAATGTATATATGTATCTATGTAAATGTTGGTATATTTGTACGTCCGTATGTTTGTACGTATCTACACAATTTATATATGTTCAATATATGTATGCATGTATTCATGCGCTATGTAATAACGATGTATGCACTTGTGTATAAACAGGGTGCAAAAAAGGGAAAACCGTGAAAATTTTTTATCTGTTGATCGGATTTTAATGTACATACTACGACTCGATCTTGTTGGTTTGAATGTCTAACTTTATGAGGGATTCCGTTCCTGGACCCTTAAAACAGGAGAAGCACCTGCCATCTGCAATATATGGTATCAACAGTTTATGAAGGAGAGCGGTAGAATGTTTGAATCACTTAATGTCAAAATTCCTTTTTGCGAATTTCGCCATGTATATCTTTTAAAGCAAATCAAAAATTTAAAATTTGAATGAAATCAATCGAAGTGTTCTTCGGAAATCGAATTTTACATAAATAACTTTTTTAAGAATTGGACTACCTAGAAACTATTAGTCCGATTTCAATCAAATTTCTCATTTTGCCTTTAAAATTACTTGCTTAAAAATTATTAAAAAAAATTTCTTATTCTTTGCAATGCAAAGTGTTCTCGACATTTAGAAATTAAAATAAAAAGTAATATTTATTTAAAGTAATTTTTTGCATAGAGTTATCTTTGAATAAACGAATTTTATAATAGTGTGCAAAAACTTCATGATTCGCTTAAAAAAGTTCTTCAAATATAGCGAAATACTCAAATAGCTTTGTTAAGAGATTCAAACATTCAATCGCTCTCCTGCCTAAACAACTTTGGCAATATTTTCAGGCTGGAAAACTTTTAAAATATTGACTATCTTCCATATTCCAAAAATTCAAATCCATCGTGGGAAAAAAAAATCGTTTTTTTTTTTTTTTTTTTTTCTATTTTTGTAACTTAAAATATCGTTTGTATAAATTAATTAGCATGTACAAGATTTGAACAACAACAAAAATTGAGACACAAGACGTAAAACGTATTAGATTTAAAGTTATTTAAGACGAGTAATTTTGTTTCGCATAAATATGAAGTCGAATCAATAGATAAACTACACTCAAGTACCGAAAATTTTGTGATAGAAGCAATCCATCAATTAGCACCCAAGAGTCGCTACAATCGATCACGTAATCTTCCATGTTGAACCCGAACTATCACCTAAAACAAACTGAACCAGGGTGTCTTAGTACTGGTCACAAAAATTTTCATGGCCATTATTCGAAACTTGACAGTATTTGGTGATTTTTGATCAATTATAGAGATCAAATTTCTCAAATGAATTCCAATTTCAAAAAGAATCACAATTATTCCTATAAGCAATCAATTTTACTTTTGGTGATTAGAAAACCAATAAAACATATATTATCCTGGCTTGAAATTAAAAGTGCTTAAGCTAATCGGAAAGTTACCGAAATTTAAAGTACAATCTTCTAGCCATGGATACACTCGAAAGTGGGTTAAGAAAATATTATAAATGCTACGTTTGGCAAAAATCATATCCAAATTATAGTAATACACAGTTTCTATTTTAAAATCCTGATAAGTAGCCTGGAGCCTCATAAAATTTTCAATATGGATAAATCTTCAATTTCTGAAATATTATTTTTATTTGTTGAGCTATATTTTGATATTAATGCAAATCTAATTAACGTTAGTGCTAATTTCTATTTTTATAATAACGTTAAATGTACTTTTTTTTTTTTTTTTTTGCCATGACTCTCGAACTATTAGCTCAAATCTATCGGCAACTCATACATCCAAAAAAAAAATTAAGGTAAAATAGTAATAACAATAATAAATTAAAGTATTGATAATTAAATTTAAATTATAGTTTCAGTGTTTACTTGAAACGTACTGAAATTAAGAAGGGAGCATAATAACCATTTAATGTCCTTTGGCTAAGGCCGTTCCAAGCATAAATTTAAGTTTTAAATTCTTAAGTTTATATTAATTAATAATCTTAAAAAACAAATAGCAATGCGTAATTGAAATACATACTTAATAAGGCAAATGAAATGCAATTAAACCGTGTACCTACTTTTTGTATCAACGAAACCGAGATATCTTAAACTTGGAACACTAAAACAGAATATCATTAAGAAACTTCAATTTTAATCAAGCATCAAGTAAACTCCAAGAGCGTAAAGAATCAGTAGCAGTAATAATAGTGCAAAGTTGCGCATGACGTAAGCAGCAGTTTTTAAGATTTTGAGAGGGAGGAGAATTAGGGGTTTACAATAATTTTCAAAAGTTAAATTTAGTGAGATTATTTTTTCTTCTTTTATTTTATTTTTATTATTACTTTTTAATTGAATGAGAATGTTGAAGTTTGAACATTAAGCATTGCCTTAAAGTTTCAGTACAATAAGGCTAATAGAAGTTTTTCTAGTTTTTAAAAGAACTTCGTTTAAAATTTTATTTATTGCTTTTCCATTTTGATTTTATGTATTTTAGACATATATTTATTAGATAATTCAAATAAGACGTTAAAAGAAAGAGAACAGATTTAAAATACAATCTTCCGATTTTTTGAACGACTTAAGTAAAATTTAATTAAACAGACTTTTAGCCTCCCCCCCCCTTTAGAAAAACTTGTTTTTCTTTATATTAGTTCCTTTTACATTTTTTAAAAATTTTCAGCAGTGTTTTGTCGATGAGGTATAGAAAAAATTCTTGACGCGAAAAAACTGCTACAAAATTTCAGGAATGGTTAAACATTTACATACCTGCTAACTTATAAACTTTTTCGAGAAAATCTTTTACAGCAGTGACAAATTGTTTGATTGTTAGTTTGAAAATTATTAAAATTATTTTTATAACCTCTATGCATGAATATCATATCTAGAAGACCTGATTGTAACTGAATAATACCAAAACTAAAGATTTAAATAATTTTTATTAATTTTCTAAAATAAAGTTCTTCATGACTGAAACCCTTTAATTTTGATCCCAATCTAGGAAACAACGGAATGCATGGGTCAAGTATCAAGACTATCTTGTTTCTATGAAAAATAATTTGGATAAAATTTCACCATATTTGCGTTCATGGAATCTCTCACTGTTAACCCGACGTCAAAGGGATCTCTCACACCATGATTTGTTGGCCGCTTGCGACATTTTTTATCGCTGCTGGTTTCTGTCGCTGCTAGAATTAGGTGCCGATTACAATTGTTATTCATTCTAAATAATGATTAAACAAGAATAAATTACTAGTAATCATAAACGGTTAAAAACATTAATTACATCAGAATAACAGTAATCGCAAAAACTGCAATCAATATTATTGAAATTATATACAGTACGTAAAAAAAAAATAATAAACGGACCACGCTGAATAACTTTTGATCTAATGATCAGATTTTAACGATCTAGGATTCAATCATAATGTTTCGAAGGGGTAACTTCAAATATGCTAATTACTTAGTGGAGACGATATTTTAAGTCAATAAATCAAACACAAAAACGTACTTTCCCTGGATAAACATACTTTTTTTTCCAACAGATTTGGATTTCTGACCCCTAAAATATAGAGGGTTGCCGCAATCTGGGAAATATGGTTTCAATTGTTTGGCCAGGAGAGTGGACCAATGCTTAGACCCCATAATAGTAATTTTACTTTTTGTGGATTTCACCATATCTCAAGAACCTTTTAAGCGAATTGGAAAACATTTGCACTCAATTATAAAATTCGTTTATCATACAAAAAATTTATTTTAGTAAATATTTTTAATTTTAAGTGATAGTCGAAAAAAATTTTTAATTGAGAGGTATAAAATTTTTACATCCTTTTAAAATATGTAATTTCACATGGCAAAATGCAAAATGTGAGCAAAATCGGTTGAATAGTTTCTGAGAAATCTAATTTTAAATATACACAGGAACAATTCGATAGATTTAGCTCGATTTTGTATTTTGCCATGTAAATTACATACATAAAAATTTTATAAAACGTTGTATGCCTTATAATTCAAAAATTTTCCAGCTAATATTTAATAACGTAATAAAAAATACTAAATATCTACCAAAGTTTATTTTCTGCACGCAATTATCTTTGGATAAACGAATTTTAAAATTATGTTCAATTTTTTTTTAACTCGCTTAAAAAGGTCTCTCTATATACGGCGAAATATGCAAAATATAAAATTAAGATTAAGGCATCCAAACTTTGGATCACCCTCATGATCAAACTATAGGGACCATAATCCCCAGATTGTGGTTACCCCCTATATTTTGGGGGTTCAAAATCTGAATCCGTCTGAAAAAAGGTATGTTTCTTCAGAGAAAACTCATTTTGGTGTTTAATTTCGTAACTAGAATTACCGCCTGCTCAAATAATTAGCATATTTGAGATCTCCCCTTCGAACCATCAAGATTGAGTTGTAAAACGTGAAAATCCGATCATTAGATCAAAATTTATTCAGGATGGTCTGTCTTTTATTTTGCACACTATACATCGAGTTCTGTGAACAAAATGTTTTTAAATTCACTCCAAAGATGTGACGAAAAAAACTATGGGTCTAGGTTTAGAATCCACCCAGCTTTAGAGCGGGTACCAGCTTGTCAGGGAAATAAAAGCGGTCGGTGCACAATGCTGATTTTATTTTCACCATCACTCTTCGTCAGTCATAAATCGTGGAGTCTTAATATCGATGACCCTCTAACTCACAATACGAATTTGGCGAATACGTTGGGCGAATTTTTTCTGTATATAAATATTTTAAATAAAATTCTCTTCGTGCGGATATTTTATTACTATACCATAATAAAATAAGGTAAAATGAAGGAGAGAAAGTCACACATTTTAAAGCAGCCGCAACGCATGGGACCCCTAAAGCCAAATTCAAGAAAAAATAAAATTTGTTAAAAGATATTAAAGAGTCAATTTTAAACTCCTGATTCAATTTTTAAAACATTTTATTCATTTTTTAATGAGATTGTTCGAATGAAAAGTTTCTGAGAAAGAACTATTACTAGTATTTGTGTCGAGAAACCTCTCGTATTGTACTTTTGCAGACCTTAGAAAACAATCCAAAAACATGGTCTAATACTCGTTTATTTGCTTTCCCTTAAATGAGGTCATTTGCAAAATATTTTCTTATTATTTATTAATATTTTTGCTGAAAAGATTAATATTTGCTTTATTTCGTTTCCTTTGAAAAAGATTTTCACTTAATATTTCTGCTAACCTAATCATGACAACAAACAAAAATGCAAAAAAATAAGGTTTACCATTTGCTTGTTTTTTAACCTAAATAACAATATTTTTAAAAAAAAGCTTTAAAAATCATTTAGTTTTCCTGTAAGGAGGAAAGGTTGGAAATTGCAATATTTTTACGTCATTGAAAAAAGGTTTTTACTGCAAACCTTTTCGGGACAATGAAAATAAAGTTAAAACACAAGGTTGTCGTAAGGTTACATGCTATCTGGGTTTATATTTTGTTTGAGGATTTAACAGTGAGCAACTTCTCTTCATCATAATGTATTTATCCAATTTAAAAAGAGATAAATAAATCTGTTTTTTCCTTTAATATTCTGCTTTTTTTTTTTCCTCTCTCAAATTAAAAAAAAAAAAAATTCCAAACTATAATTACACGAAAATGATGTTTTATATGCAATATTTTACATACAAATTGGAAACTTTTATGCTTCATAATTGTCACTAGATGGCAGCATTTATATGGAAAGGCTCTTATAAAGCAAGACGTGTGCCTCTATCCTTTATGTTCTCCCACTAAATCAAGAAAATTCTCACTGAATATGAATTTTCTCTGGTAACGAAAAAATTGCATATGAACGGTAACCTAGTTAGTGAGTTTTTCGCGGGTAGATGTTTTCCACTAATCCGGTTTTCATTTGCGTGCGAGAAATTCGTCTTCGTGTAAGAATTATTTTTCAGAAAACTTACCCAATGATAAATTTTTTTAAACGTCTCTTTTCACTACGGGCCATGTTCTTACGTACTGAACTACTACTTACTACTTATTACGGTAGCTGAAAAGCATTCACAGGGTCTCGTTCGCATATTAATGGAATATTCTTGAAAGCGATTCGCTCTTTAGGAGTTGAGCAGTTCCTCTTAAGGGCTATTTTTACTTTACGCCAATCACCGATCACCGTGGAGGAAATATAGTAAACCTTATTGGTGAAACATATTTCCCCTTCCCTCCCCCGAGAAGAACTCACAAATCAAGTTCTCTCTGTCTTTCGACGATGATCAGGTGCGGAAACTACTTGCAGTTGAAATGTTCCCTAATGTTTAGAAACAAAATGTAAAGGAGCATTTCAACTGTAAGTAATAAAAGCGCATGTAGGTCGCTCGCTTATAGTTTTTCTATTTTTAATCGGATTCTCAGTTGCATGTTCCTGAAAGATATTGCTTTTAGGAACAATTAACGCTTTATGCGATTCATGCAACTCTGATTGCCTAAAGTCATAAACAGTGAGAACAGTATCTTAATTTCACCAATCATGCTTTCGGCGATTTCAAATGGTTGAATCTCATGCAGTTAGAATGACCCTTTAGATTATTCTTGCACCAATACTTGTATTGATAGTGTTTTCAGTAGAAATGTAAGAAATAACAATCTCGAGCTGTATACCTGCTCTAGTTCCGGTTAGAAAGTTTGCAGCTGCTTACTACATGCTATTCTGCGAGGCGATATTTTTAAACGGATAATTTTGCTTTCAATAAAAGAGATAAATTAGATAATTTCTGAGCTCAAATCTGTCGTATTTCATAAGATATTAATGTTTTAATGTAATTCTGGTGAGTTTTAAGTGAAAATTTGTTTTAGTTATTTAGATATATATTGTTAAAAAAGGTGACATGGTTGCTAGATTTTGAATAACTCGCTTTTTTGGCAGTCTTGATTTTGCCTCGTAACATTTGTTTATTACTGTTTGTTCGTGTTGCAAGCTGTGCTCCATCTTACGTTATTGTGTGCATATTGTTCGAGGAGCAAGATTGAGCTTAGTAATAAGTATTCAAATACCTCGTTTGCAGGAATCTTAAAACACAATGATCACGTTGTGAGCCAAATGGCTTTAAACAGTAACCCGGAAGTATAAGCGACATACAGCTTGTAGCGCTCCCTTGTGTCGGAAACACCACACAAGTATGGGTTTTAATATTATTATCTTTAACTGTAATTGCTTAAAAGAAGCGTACAAGTTGTCTTGTTCTGTTATTTTATTTATTCTAATATTTTAATACGCTGTTGTGAATGGTTTCAAATAATTAAGGGATTCATGTATTCTTACTGTTATCCCAATTTGTTATTTAATCTTTCTAATTTTGATACAAGGTCTTCATGCATTAAATGTCGTCTGACAGAATAGAACGCAAACGCAGATCTGAGTTTGTTACCAGGTATATATACTTGTTAATGTGTAGCACGATGATAAACAATGTTTTTGTTATTCTGTATATTTTAACACTCTTATATTCGTAAGGATCTCAGTAGTTCTATTTAACTGTTTTCAATTTTTATCTTAAGTTCGCTGTAATGTTGCCTAGTGTCAAAAAATTCAGTTTCAAAAAACGTTAGAAATCTCATTTTAAGTAGGTGAAAAGGTTGTATATTCATTTTAACTAACTTGTACTATTATTTATTACAAAAAATAATAAGACTTTTACATTTATGATTGCTGTCAGCAATGATACTTTCTGTTAAGTTAGCTGTGAAAATATTTTTCTTGTTTTTGTATATTAATCTTTGTTGTGGTGTGGCGTAACTACCACTACAGATATTAAATACCAAATCACTAGTATATAAGACATGTTAACTTGATTCCATCAAGAGGTACCTTTTGATAGATGGAGGGTGACATAGTTGATATTTAAATCACCATTGATGGGGATTTAAATATGTCAACATTCATCTATGTAAAGGTACCTCTTGATGGAATCAAGTTAACATGTCTTATATACTAGTGATTTGGTAGTTAATATTTGTAGTGGTACTTACGCCACAGTGGAATCTTGATTATTAATACACTGTCATGAAATATATTTATACTTAAGATGCCTTTCTGATTGTTTCAAATTATTCAATTAGGTGTTAATTTTAGAATTTTAGCATGATTTCCTGTAAGTGTTTTAATAATAATTTGATATATCATGTCAACTCTTTAATTATAAATAACTTAATTTAGTGAAGTTGGGGCGATTTTCGCGTCGTAATCTGTGGCCGAATGATCGACAAGTCTTGGAAACTTCTGGGCCGTGGCCCACAAGAAACTAAAAAGCACATCACAGAAAGAGACCAACGTGAAAGGTATAACTCGTAGCCACCCTCCAGCAAAGTTTAAAATCCATTTGGCACCTTGGCAATTGTAGTAAATACTAAATGGATTGGTCCTTTCTCAGGGTTTTCGACCCTCCTACAAACTATATCGATTGGTAATATATATAGATGGATTGAATATATCCTCCATCTTTGTATTGATAATTATTTTCATTATCTCTTTAATAAATAAGTTTTGAAGTTCTTTAATATTCTTTAAAAAAGAATGTTTTTTTTTTTTTCCTAATGAATTTAAAATGTTTTAACCGTACAAAATAATGATTTAAAGAAAATTCATTACATTTTAAACCACAATAAATTAATGAATAATATAAAATAAAAAACTTATTTGGCATTTAACCGATTTTTTAGCAACAAGCATTTAACCAGTTTTTTTTACTTTTCACTGCTTTTTTCTTAAATCATAGATAAATGAATTAAAAATGTTTTAATAGTACAAAATAATGATTTAAAGAAAATTCATTAAATTTCAAACCATAATAAAGTAATGAATAATATAACATAAAAGTTAACTTATTCGGCATTGAACCAATTTTTTGGCAACAATGGCATTTAACTAGTTTTTTTTTACTACTCAATTCTTAGTAATAAACTGCTAGTTATTGCAATGGTATGGAAAATATGCAGGGTGACCACCCACCTTGAGAACCTGGAATTATCAGGGAAATTTTTTTATACTGGAAAAATCGGGGGAATTTGGATAAAAACCTGGAAAAATCAGGGAATTTTAACCCACTGACGGTTCTGCACGTAGAAAGTCTTATTTTAACCTGCAGTCTTCACTGCATAGCAAAACCGGTTTTCCAATGTTAATAGATAGGGGAACTGTGTGTAGGGGAGAAACTTTCTCCCAATTTCGCCCATTTCCTTAACCGCCAGTGGGTTAAAAAAAAGCTAGAAATTTTTTCTTCGACAAATTTTGTAATTTCACTAATTTAAATTATTTAATAATTTTCTTAATTTCACTAATTTAAATTATTTAATAATTTTCTTAATTTAAAATTATTTCATCCATTATACCCACTTTTTTTAGGCGGAAATGTATCGCCAAACAGTTGAAATATCATCAACTTGGCGATACTTTGCTTACATCAAAATTGCTCTACATCATTATTGCAAAATTATAGCTCTTTAAAACTAGAATGCTACATAAAATTCTCCCACGGTTGCTAAACAAATGTAGAAACCTTTGATCGCTATGGGACTGAGCAATTTAGGAGAGATTGCGGTGGAGGTAGAAGAAGGGATTAGGATATTAGCTGCTGTTTTTAAATTCTGTCCTTGGGCTGAATCCATTTGTGATATAGACACTTTAATTGTACACATCCTACACTGTATAAGAAAAAGAAACACAGACCTGGGAATTTTACGATTTTAATCTGGAAAAATCAGGGAAATTTAAAATTGATTTGAGTGGCCACTCTGATATATTATGTGTTTATTTTTTAAGTGCAGTAAGTAATATTTTTTATTGCTTATATCAAAGTTCCTCTCAAAATGAAATAAATAATCTTAAATATATTTTATTTTTCGTCTATATAGCAAATTATTTTGTCTCGTTTGTCTCATTAAAACAACTAAAAATTCAGGTTTCTACTTTTAATTGAAGAGAATGTTCATCACCAGTTCTTTTAATCAATAGTTCAGTTCTATCGGATTATCAATCAGTATTTTGAATTAAGTATTATTTTTAGTTGCCGATATATTTCTCTAATTTTTCGATAAAAATGTGTAGAATCTGATAAAATACAAAAATAATTAACAGTGCTCTTTTTTGATTATTACGACTTTGAAATAGACTAATTTCTGAGCTTACACTTAATTTGAAAAACTCATTAATTTAATAAATAAAGTGTATTAGCTTAATTTTAAAACTTAGATTTAAAAAATAAAGAAATTTGTAACTCATTAGAACATCTCTGGATGCAAAATCGGAGATTATAATCCTGCCAAAACCAACACCAAATCTGAAATCTTTAAAGCATTATTAAATTATATTGTAACTATACAAACAGATATACAGTAGGGAACCGATTATCCGGAACCATCGTTATTCTGGATAACTGATTTTTCCGATTTTATGGATCACTGGAAAAAGCTGGGTTTTTTTTTATTGTCAAACCCAACTAAAAAAAAATATCTTAATAATAATCTTCATCTTAAAAAGAAGAAAAAACGATAAAGTAATACACTAATGATTATGATTATTTCTGAAATGATGGTAAGGTTAACCTCTTTTAAAAAAGAAAGAAAAATCCTAAAATCTTATGAGGAAAAAAAAAATTATTTTTTTTTTTTAAATGGTGGGAAAATTTATCGAATTTCGTTCCGGTTTTCTGATTTCCGGATAAGAGGTTCTGCACTGTAATGTGTAAAAAAAAAAAATTTTAAAAAACCTTTCGACATTGTATAGTTTTCTACTTGAGAAATGACCAAACCAGATCATAAGTAGAAGAAACTTTCCATTGATCTAGAACTTGCTGGGCAATTTTCCTTCACTTATTCTCTTAATTTTGGCACTTAAATCTGTATCACAATAATTACATTTAACTTTACTGCTTTAATTAAGCATTTCTTTAACCTCTTAACATTCTGGACAAACTTTCCTACCAATTCCAGCTGGCATTACAAAAGCTCTAAAAATAAGCTTTTTATTTTAAGGTGAGTGTTACTCAGGCAGCTGAAATTGACCGAGACAGTTTGTTTGATTTCCAGAGAATTTCTTAGAAAAGGGTCATTGTCAAATTTTCATTTTATGATGTAGCCAAACTAGTCAAATTTTCATTTTATGATGTAGCCAAATTAACTGCTAATGAAGTTAATGAAAAAACGTAAATATTTACTTCATAAAAATCCTAATCTTTATTCTGAATATAAACACAAATTGTTTTTTTGAAGCAAGCAAAGAGGTTTTTCCTTTCTCAAACATAAACAAAGCAGGGCTTGTTGTGTAATAAAACAGGTTAGACATCTTTCCTTGCTTTGAAGATTAACTCACTTATGAGGCAAAGTTAACATTAAAACTAATACGGTTATGAGGCTCTGAGTTGGCAAGGTTTAGGACAGGTTGGATTAATCCACGGTTGAAACCAGGGTATAAACTGTCCTGTCCAAAACTCTTTTATTCAAATTATGTCAAAATTTAAAAAAAATATTGGAAAAAATAAAAGGTTAACTTTTGAAGAAGAAATAGACAAGTTTTTATTTTAATAAAAAAATTTTATTATTATTTTTAATATTGCATTTATTTATCCTTATGCAAAAACATAATTTATCTGTATTAAAAAAATATTTATTCATATTTAAGCGATAAGTTATTCACTTTTGTTGTTCGATGAATTGTGAAGCTTCAAATGTTAAATCTTTTCTTCTTATTATATTTTCTTTTAATAAGTTAAAGCAAATTGTATAAAAATTGTATCAAATATTTTATTAATAAATGTACTTATTATATATACAATGGTTACACATAGAGAATTTTTACCTTTTACTAATGTTGAAGGTTTTGGACACTTTAAGACAGTTTTAGTCAGTTTAGAACAGTAAAACCCCAGCCATGTTGAAGCTTCTTCGTGTTTACTTTGTGTATTCCATTTACACTTTCTTAAAAGAAGTGATTTTGAAATCTGGTGATACAACAAGTTGGATAAACAAAAGATAATACTAGGAAAGATAGAAATGAGCTGTCAATCATTTCATTCTCCCTTTTTTAAAAGAAGTTTGCTTAGAATTTTTTACTAGTTAAGTGAAGAATGAGAATATATTATTTTTTCTCTTCTACCTATTGTACCTATTCTCTTCTGTATGTCAAACATGATGGATCAAGAAACATGATAGAAATATTGTATTTCTTCTTGCAGTACTTTAATATTAAAAATTAGATTTTTTTTTAAACAGGCTTATTACATGGGATTTTATATTATTCCTAAATATATTGAATTTGGAATTTTCAAAGTAAAACTGATTCTATATTCATATTTTAAAGGTATATAATTAATATATATTTGCAAATATAGGTATTTTTTATTTTATTTATATTAAGAAAATTGTTAGATTAACAGAAGTACTGTAGTCAATCTGCAGAAGATTTTGCTATGAAGGTTTTCTTTTAAACTAAAATATAAATCTTTTGAGGTAAAAAAAAGACATGAAGAGTGATAAACTAGGTAAAATCTTGAATAGCTTTAAAAATATCCAATGAAACCAAGTAAATCCCACTTGTTTTTTTTAATATTTATTTTTAAATTTAAAAAGAAAGCCTGAGTTAAAAGTCAGTCTCTAGCAATGAAAATGTAATTAAACATGATTTTTTAAAAATTAAAAAAATTGGCATATATGATGAAATGTGATTTCATTTAAGAATTTATTTTTTCTTTAGTGATAACAGTGCGGATGAGCCTCCAGCTGCGAAAATCAGAAGGGTGGACTCTGCAATAAGTATGTTTCATCCAGATGGTGTCATTAAAATGTTACTTTTTTAATGATTTCTATTTGGAATTATAATTAGTGCTTACATTAGTAATATTTTCATCATCTATTTACTTTTTTTCATTTCAATTTGTAATGTTGGAATTTAAGGTATGAATTATTAATTATATTTGTTTAATATTGTGAATTATAAATATTTTTTTTTTTTTTTTTTTCATTTGTTCTAAGTGTTACTTTAATAGACCAGTTGGCTTATACAGCCATTCATAGCTTTGAAGTCAGTTATTACATTACTGAGTGTGAGACTGACTGAGCAGTTGTAGCTTTTTAGTATTTTTTCCTTGCAATCAATAGATGGTATGACATATTATATACTGTATGAAGTATTATATCATGACATAATATATTTGTAAGTCAATGGTTAAGAAGACTCCATTTCCATCAAACTATTATAATTTTATTTTTTGTTGTCTTACCATTTAGTTAAGTAATATAATAAATTAATCAGAAAAATACTTAATGCTTCTTCAAACTTACCCATTCCGCTTTTTTCATTTAATTTTAGTAATTATTTTTTATTTTTTTTAAAAAAAGATTCTGAAATTTCCTCTTTTTCCTTTTAAAAGTAAATGTAAGCCAATTAAGATATATGCTTGAATAATTTTAGTATTTTAATTTAAGAATTCTTTTCGTATAAATGATTTTGTCTACTTTTACTCAGTATGTTTTTTTTTTTTTTAGTCATTTAAGTATCTTGTGCACCATATGTGGAATAATTATATGTCATAATATTTATGTGTATTAATTAAAAAAAATATGCAAGGAAAAGAATTTAAAAAAAAAGTTTTTATTTTTCTTTGCCTATTTTTTTCTAATCGTTGTCACTTGTACAGTTACAGATCTAGGGAAAAAAGTCAGTGAAGTTTGTAAAAATTTACTTAACTGGATAACTCCAGGATTTCTGAAAAATATGGCTGTCAGGATATCTCATCAAGCAAACTCAAGCTCCATAAGAATGGGAGCAGAAAATAGTTTTATAAGTCCTTATCCTATCGAAGTGGATGATGATGATGATGAAGACATTGCAGTTATTGGTGTGCAAAATGTAAGTGTTTATATAATATTTTATATTTTTTAAAGTATAGGGCATAGAAAAGTTAAATTGTTTAGCTGTGAAGTAAGTTGCAATCAAAATAAAATTGTTGCACAATAAGAAGACTAAGAAACAATTGATAATATTTTTAAAAAAGTATCGAGTAGAAGTTTAAAATATTTGCTTAGTTGTTTTCAGTCTCCTAGGACTCCTTAAGTTTTCATAGAAAAGGCTTTATGTTGAAAACTTAGAAGATACATAACTTAGATTTAGAGAGGCAAAATATTTTTCTTGCATTGTTTTTCTATTTAGTGTTTTAGTTATTTTTTGATTCTGCCCTAAAGAGGGTTTTGCTGCTATTGATTTTGCCGTTTTCTTTTTTTTATTATTCATAAAAATTAGTATGATTTATTTAACTTAATTATGTCAATATTCTTTTTGTTGTTAAATATAAAGATGAGTATTCTTTTTGTTTATATGCTAACATCAGGGTGATGTTTTAAACAAGTTTAAAGCATGTACATTGTAGTTCTGTTAGTAATAGTGGCAAGAAAAATAATTGAAGAAGCCATAAAAGAAAGATATGAAATGGCTTGGACACTTGAACATTTCTTGGCAAACGTTCTTGGTCCTTAAGTGAATAATCCCAAGAAACTAAATCAGTAAGATATTACTTGATTAAAAATTTATAGGACTTTAAAAATCAGTCTTACTTTAAATACTTTAATAAAATACTTTAAAAATATATAAATACAATCAAAAATATACAAATTGGAAATAACAGTCTTCATGTTTTGCTCAAAAGCGCATTTATTTTCTCTCAAAAGGGCTTAAAAAATAAAAAAAAAACTGCCTATTTTTAAGACTTGCTAGATGTAAATGAAAAAAAACCAAAGTGATTTGAAATATAAAATATAAAGTTGCCAACAAAAAAAGAAAAAATAAAGATGAAGAACAAAACTGTCATTTTCCTAGTTTTGTTTCTCACCTTTATTTTTTCATTGACAACTTAACGTTTTATATTGTAAATCATCGCTTTCAAGTCTTGGAAAATTGGTGCCTATTTTTGAGCGCTTAAAGCATGTCAATTTGTATATATTTGAAATAAATGAAGTTTTTAATTAAGTAATTACTAGTCCCGGTTTTAAAAGGCTTTCACTTAATGAGGCAAAAATGGGTATGGACCTTGCAATATAATTAAGTCCTGGATTATGCCCAATAAGCTCAGTTTTCCAGCTATGTGTTATAATCAAATCAAAAAGCTTAATGTGCTGTCTGTTACAACTTTCTGTTCTAAAACCAAATAAAGTGGATCCTTACCTTGAAATATAAGCCATTTCTAACACATAAATAAAAATGTTATGCTGATCAAGATGTCATTGTATACAGTAGTATGCTCAACTGCTTGTTTGAAAACACTGTTTTCTACTTATGGCTTTGTTGTACAAAGCAAAATTAGAAGCTAGTTAGGTGTTAATAAAGCTGCCAAACCTGTGACTATTTTTCAAACTGTTACAAAATAAATGTCTTCCTGTTTTTTGAAAATGCTTACTTAATTTATATTTTGTTTAATTTGGCTTCTATAATCAAAATTGTCTTGTGCATGTAAAAAAAAAAAAAAAAAAAAAATTACATGGATTAAATTTGTAATATATATTGATGGATTGAATATATCCTCCATCTTTGTATCGATAATTATTTTTATTATCTCTTTAATAAATAAGTTTTGAAGTTTTTTAATATTCTTTAAAAAAGAATGTTTTTTTTTCTTCTTAAATCATAGATAACTGAATTGAAGATGTTTTAATAGTACAAAATAATGATTTAAAGAAAATTCTTCTAATTTTCAACCACAATAAAGTAATGAATAATATAAAATAAAAGTTAACTTATTTGGCATTTAACCAGTTTTTTTTTTTTTTTTTTTTTTTTTTTACTTTTCAATTCTTAATAATAAACTGCTTTTTTCTTAAATCATAGAATTAAAAATGTATTAATAATACAAAATAATGATTTAAAGAAAATTCCATGTAAAAAAAAATTTCATGGATTAAATTATTAATTAAACAATTACAATTAGAAACTTGTTTTATTCATCCTTTACTAACATATTTTTTGTTGAAGCAGCGAAGTGTTTTTTTTTTTCTTTTTTAATGTATTAAAGTATTGTTTTACTTTTTTATTTTTTTACAGGGAACTGGTGCACCTCCAAGATCTGCAAATTCATTAAAAATGAATTTTCATCCTAGGGGTAACTTTTTTTACATTATCTATACTCAGTAATTTCCTGTTGAATATATGCATGTTTTTTGCACATGTATCCTTTATTGAAATATTAGGCAGAGTTCTCCCTAGAAATATAAAAGGGTAGAGTACTTAGGGCAATCATTTGGTACCGTAAAAATTTATCAAATGTATTATGAAATAACTGAATTTGACTCTCAACGATTTTTAAATTACACACTCTTATACTATTTTATGTGTGTTTTGCAAAAAGTATGAATAACTGTTGTAAACTTTCAGAAGTTATAAAAATTGCATATTATTCAGAAAAAAATCTTTATTTCATGCTTTGACATATCTTTAAAAAACAGCCTTAAACTATGATCCATGAGTGTTTGAACTTAATAAAAAATGTATCTCGGGTGGCAAAAAAATATTGTGGCAATTTTTAGTTATCAAAAATAAAATATAGAAAATGCAGAAGTATTAAGAATATTTTTCTTCACAACATAAATTTTTTTTTTTAAACTTTTAACAAAATAATGTAATAAAATACAAAATTATTATAAAACAAATGGGCAAGATTTAAGCATTTAAAATATTACATACAATTTAATGTAACAAATTTAAATTTAGATTATAAAATAGAAAAAGAAGTATTATTTTCTCACGCTCTCCACCATCCTCAGCCTGTCATTATCATCCACGTGTTCATAAGTTTTACGATGGATCATAACAACATTTTACATTTCACCTTGTCAGTAACAGAATATTGTGACTTTTGTAAAGTTTTACACATTTTAAACAAAGACTTATGTAATATATACATTATAAAAAACAAAAATGCTTAATAATATTAAATATCACTGAGAGTAAGGGTGGTAATATCACTGTGAATAAGGATGGTAATGACAGCAATAATATATATATTTTTTTATCTTGCCTTATTATTTAATACGTTTACATATTTAGGTCTATTATTAATTAATAAATCAATAATTTATGAAAATTTAATACCGGCCGTTCTATGATTTATGTGATTTTACATATGCGTGTTAGTATATATTTAAAAAATTTCTATAACTTTGTTTTAAAAATTTTTCTTTTTAATTAACTTAAAAATATTATACTTTTTGTTCTCCGTAACTCAAAACCTTAAGTTTAACAAATTGTCTTAATCATAGAGATTAATGTTTCTGTATTTAATTAAATTATCATTGCGGTCCTTAATTAAATCATTAGCATTGTGGTGCTTGTTAATTTTAGATTTCATTTTATTTATTTAATTTTTTATAATCTTGAAAGTTATCCGATTTATGTTATGTAATTTTTTTTTTTTTTTTTGTATTAAATATAATTTAACAGTGTTTTAATTACAGAAAAAAAGTGGAGAGAATTTCTCACCCTTTCTCGAAAACAGGGTGAGATTTCAAAAAGTTAAGTGAGATTTCTAAAAACTAAAAAAACACGAATAGACTTGGAAAAAAAAATATTTCTTTAATTATAATGCATTTTTAACATCTTCTAATTTCTAAACCATTGAATATTTTTGCTGCATCATCATATGGAAAATGTTCAATATCTACTTTTTCATCAGCTATTCTCATTAGGTTGCTCAAATGCTCATCAGTCAATCTGTTACAATATTTTGTTTTAATTCGGTTTTGGGTGCTAAATGACCTTGCAACAGATGCTGACCTATCCTCTACATCTGCCAGCATAGGCTTCTCAATTATTTCTGTTACAGAATAGTGAAGTTCGTTGAAGTTATTTCCATGTTCATACTTCTTGTTAGGTCTTCCAGCATAGTTTTCACAGACTTCAACTTTTACAAATTGCTGTAAATTGTGGATGAGGGAGTTTGGTAATTCATTAACAGCTAAAAACAGAGCTAACTTTAGACCACTTATTATAAAGGACTCATTTTTTTTTCTGAACAATTGTCGTAGCTGCTTTCATGTCTTGTTCAAAATGGCGGAAGACAAAAATTTTTCCAAAATTAGAGAGATTTGCGAATTTTAAAATTTATTAATAAACTGTGCAAACTTCTCACGTTAATCATTTTTTAATGCGAGAAAAGTAAAATATATGCAAGACTCTTGCGCTGTAGTGAAAACACTGTTTAAATTTTTATTAAATAATATACTTTTATCTAAAACCATCAATTATCAAAATTTGCCAAGCCTGGAAATAACCCACATTTGCATTACATGAAGAGAAAAGCGGTTAGACCAATGATAAGGGGATTCTAGCCCATGATCCAAGCCTGGATTTCAAACCTGGGTCACCTCATTGGAAACGGTCGCTCTATGATCTGAGCTACCAAAGCTCTTCTCTCTGAACATAAACATTTTTTTATAGACAAAAAAAGGCTTAACACATGTTTTTGGAGTGATTTTCTTAATGAGGCACTGTATCCTACTAAGCTGGCTTAGCATTTTGATTTTACTATTGTCAGTCTCATAACTTATCGAAATTTGATTAATATTTTGTAAAATTGCATGTAATATTTGATAATGACACTGCATATTTTATTTTTAGGTTCTAGATCAAGCAGCTCTTCCATCTGCCCACTTGCATATACACAAGACACCTTTTCTCTTTCTTCTGATAATTCTTATAGTAATAAAATATCAAGGACTATGGAGCGTAGAAAAATGAATGGCTTTCCTTCAAGGACAGATAGGAGAGAGGATAAAAATATGTCCAGGCAAAGTGAAAAATGTGTAGCTCCTATAACTAACCCACGCAGTGAAATTGACATTTTATTAGGCGATGACATAAAAAAAGATGAAGTAGAAATAATAAGTGAAGTTTATCCTACAGTGCATTCATTTCTTCCTACTAGAAAAATAAGGCTGTTAAGCGACACTAATGTCTCTGAAAGTGGCAGAACTAGGTATACGGATGATAGTTTTAGTAATAGGGCATGTTCTCCTTATGTTTGGAAGTCTTATACTGCTAATGAGGTAAGATTCCCTAAAATTATTTGAATATCTTATAAGTTATAATAATAATAAGTTATAATAGTTGTTATAATAATTTGTGTGCTAATACAGTAGAACCTCGATCGTTCATTTCTCTTCAAACTCTTCCTTGCGAGCTTTAGATACCAGAAGACAACTAGTATGTGCCTTGGCAGATATGCATAATTTACACAAACGCCGCTCGTGGAAAATTTGCCCCCATCTCTGAAAATTTTTTACTGAAGCTCGTTAAATAAAATAAAAAATTTACATTTTTAAGATATTCAAATTATATATTTTTTTTCATTGGTTGCTAAATAAAATTCACTACATAATTATAAAACCATCTGTCTCACTAGAATGCTCAAATTTCCTCAGAGGTTTAGTTCTGTTGGACAAATTTAATGTAATTTTCTACACACAGAATTTATTGCCACATTTTCAACAAATGTAATTTATTGCAAACTCAAAATATATTACCATTATTGTCAATAGTAATTATTTCAATCGTTTTTTGGACCTAACGAACACAAAGCTAAAGATAAGTGAGATAACTGTTTTTAAAGTCAAACAAAAACTAGAAAATAATTACATTTTTCTCAAACCTAAAATTAGAAATTTAGATCATATAATATGCTTTATATTATTCATTTGTGGTTTGATAGAAAATCATTTTATATTCTTCTTTTTTAATATGCTTGAAAGTGTTGGTCCGTTTTTATTTTCATGTATCCTATTTACTAAGAGCTTCAATAGCTGAAGCATCAGTCTTAACATGGAACATTTTTTCTATATTACTAAAAATTCATTGAGTCAATTTTTTAAATTATTTGTAGGAAATTTAGTTTTTCACAAAGTGAAATTTTATTCTTTTGAGAATAGCATCCCTGTTATATGAAATGTTATGTAAAGCGAAACTTCTTGGGAGCAAGCAATCTTCTAATTCAAAAAATTGGTGGTTGAGGGGACGTGGTCAATTTTGGAATTCTCAACATTTGCCAAAAACAATTAATCCAAAAAATATATGCAAATTAGTATTTTTTTTTATAATCATCTACTTGTTTTTTTTTTCTATTTCGAGATGTCAATGGATACAAAAAGGAACAAAATTATCAGGGAGAACAGGGAAAACCTGAAATTGGCAGGGAATTTTATTTTGACTCTAAAAAACAGGAAAGGTTGCTTATTTTTTACATAAACTGGAAATTTCCTACGTCATACCTGGAAAATAACTACTCTCAGAATTGCCATTAACAGTAATCAGTTACTGAGATTCGACTTACATAATTCTAACATCTGTAGTAATTGTTTGTTGTGAAAATTTCAAATTTTTGTGAAACTTTTCCTTGCTTCCATCCTCATTCAATGATATTTTTTCGCTTACAAAATCTTATATTTGTCTCTACAAGCAAAAAAAAATCTAAATTTTCCTATGAAAAAATGCTTAGTATTGATAAAATATGATCTTGATTTATATTGCAATTTTCTTTAAGTATCTAAACCTGGATTCGTCCTACTAATTTTGAATTTTCTTTTTGTTTACTGAAAAAAGTCGGTTTGTCGTATAGTGTTACCTGGTCTCTTCTAAAAGGCTTTTTAATTTAGAATTGACTGGCTGAAAAATCTATGCCTTAAAGTTGTCTCACAGAAGTTCCACTATACTATTGGCAGGGTGCGTACAGACTCATTATATTCCTTGGAACTACTTAGATTTCTAAATTAGTCCTTTGAAACTCCTTAGATTATTGTGTTGCATAGATGAACTTACTAAGTACGCTGATGAATTTGCTGTCCAAACAGGGAAGCTGAATGATATGAATTAACTGTCAAAATCTAATAGTTTAAGTAAAACTTCAAAAGAAAAAAAATTTAATTGCAAAAGTTAAAAGAAAAAAATAACAGCAAATAATTTTAATTTTACATGTTACAAGCAAACTTAATAAATTATTTACTGTGATTTTTTTTTTCTTTTTTTTTTCGTATAAAATGCCTTAGATTTTCTTATGTATTCAAATTTAAAAATATAACATTGGTTTGGTTTTTATGTTAATCTTTAACACCTGTACTTTAACAAGATTTATTAAAATATTTGACACTGGAAAATGTATTTATGTGTAAAAGTGATAACTTTATTTATTTTTCTTGATGTTTGACAAAGTTAAAATTTATTTCAAAAGGGCTAGAAAAAAATATGCAAACTATACATTTTTGCGAGTTCCTTATAATAATTGCTTTTTAAATAAATAAAAAAAAAACTGTCTAGGTATGTTTTGTAAAATATTACTTTACTAATCTCATATTTCAATAATCAACTAATTTTAAATAAGTTTGAAATAAATAGGCTTACCTTGAGTTCTTTGGAATAGATTTTATTATAAACATGGACGGCACGAACACATAAAACAAGAGATGTTGAATGGATACAGCATTCAGGCGCCTGGTGACGCGCAACATTTTTCAGCGCCACCAGCGGAATCGTTCTAATTAATTTCGCTGGTGGCACTGGAAAATGTTGCAGGTCACCAGACGCCTTAATGCTGTATCCATTCAACATCTCTCATCGTTTTTGTGTTCGTGCCGTCCATGTTTATAATAAAATCTATTCCAAAGAACTCAAGGTAAGCCTATTTATTTCAAACTTATTTAAAATTAGTTGATTATTGAAATATGAGATTTGTAAAGTAATATTTTACGTCTTTTACATAAAATATTTTAATTTTTGGTAAGTCCTTAAAATTTTGGACTCCTTGGATGATACTACTTGGATATCTTCTTCTGATCTCTGTATGAATCCTGAATTTGTTATTGTTGTAGATTGCCGGATTTGATATTTATTGCCAAAAGAAAACATAAAAAATTTAAGTTTCTTTGTAAAACAGCAGGGTTTTGAAATGTCAGCAAAAGCACTGTAAGTTGGTTGGTGTCAAATGTCCTATATACAACATCAGCAATTTTCTTCATATAAGTCTGCCCACGGATAGCACTGCAAGTGTTTAGTCATATAAGAAAAGGGCACATATTGCTGCACCTTTCTCTTTAAATTTTTTTTTTATAGTATATTAGATAACATTTATATAACTGATTTTATGTAATTTTAGGTATTTAGATTGCAAGAAAAAGCTCAATACAAGCTTTTGCTCGAGAAAGTTGTAAAGCGACCCCCTCTTTATCAACCAGCTTTTCATAAAGAGAATTTTCGGACTTCAACTATCCAAGTAGACTTGACTGAGTATGTATTGGTGCTAGATATTCTTTTTTATATATTTTTTTATAAAAAGAAGGGGGTGTAGCATGCACATTCCTAGAATTTCTCTTTTGTATATCTAATGTAATGAAAGGAAACACTAAAACCAAAACTAAAAGCTTGATCTTAGTTCTTAAAAATTAGTATAGAAAATTAGCACCAGAATTCTTAAACCTTTAGAAAAGTTTAAATTACCTTTAGAATATCTAAGAAAATATACAAAATTTTCTTATCTCAACACTTTAAGATTGATTGATTTAATTTTCTGTAATTATTGTATGTACATGGAATAAAAGTTATGAAATCTTAACTGCTGATATTGTTATGAGCCAGTGAAGAATATGTGTTTGTAGTTTTTTCTTTCTTTTTAACTACTTTTAAAGTGTCAAAAGAATGCTTAACTTTTTATTTAATTAAAATAATTTAATAGTTTCTCTAAGTCCCGAATGTTTTTAAAAAAGTAAATGATGCAAACTTAGCTTTAATTTTCTCGGAAATAAAAACACCGTAAGAGTTTTCGAATTTAAAATAATGATTAAAAAACAAATAGCTTATATAGATTGAGAAAGTCTTGAAAAATTATGAGAAAATGGTGAGAGAAACACTAACAAAATGCATCTTAGTGCCAAATGTTTTTTAAAAAAAGCTCTTTTCAAAAAATTAAGATCAAAATATATGAAGGCTTTGTTTTAATTTTTTATTATTAAAAAGGACTGACGATTTATTAGTTTAAATATAATCAAACTCTGTCAAATTATTATACTATGTATATTAAATATATTTTTTAAATAAAAACCCAACTTTTTATAACCATGTCTAAATTACTTAAGTACAAAATATCACTATTAAATTGTATCTTTTAAAATTAAAATAAAAACTAATAAAAAAAATCAATAAAGAAATTTATTTTTATTTATAATTTTTGATTAATAGATTGGGTTTAAAATAAAAGTTCAAGATAAAAATAAGTCAAAATAACAGTGATCGCCAAATTACTAAATTGACAAAAACATTAAATCCCGAGGAGGGATGAAGAAAAAGAGGGGGAGTGACAAAATAATGCCCAACAATCGCTAAGCAGTAGAAGTCCCACTGAAACTAATTTACAAGAAACATTAAATCTTGAGATAAAATGAGCAGTGACCGCAAAATGATAAAAGTCCTCCTGAAAATAGCTCTTTGCCATCCAACATCACGAAACAAACATCGTTTCCCTGACAAAACGAAATAAAAATCTTATCAGCCAAATCAAAATAGTCTTCATTGACACTGCAACAGCGTTAGTGTAGGCAAGTTTTCTTTTCAAATTAAATCGCTAGTGTTTTCTGATATCGTCAGCTGAAACCAGATTTCTGATGCTTCGCAAGAAGCTAAAGCCGATATATCGGCACGACAATGTCTGCGTTAAATCGATACTTCGCAATGCATTGATTTAACGCTCAGTCATATTTGGATCCTATGTGGTCGTAATCTTTTCCTATTTTTTCTGTAGATAGGCATATGCCGCATTTGTGGCACAGCGAATTCATCGAGGATAATTCAGTCGGATATATTAAAGTCTAAGTTGAGTCAGATATTAGCTCCAAATGTAAGTTAGTGGTGATTGTAATGTATTCTAAATAATCTAGTGAATTAAGGATTACTTCACATTGATAATCAAAATTGTATCTATGCATTCAGTAAGAAACACATCACTTAATAAGTCTGGTTTAGCTAGAAAAGTTTTTTTCTTTTTTCGTAATTCAATTTTATTCCCTTTGAGAAAGATACATTCATTCCAATGCTCTTGTCTTTCTTTGATGCTTTTTTTAAAGAACAATTTGTCTTAGCTCTTAAAATAGGCATCGGTTTCAAAAATAACTTCTTCATTTGAGCCAAATTTCTGTCCCTAAAGCATTTTTTAGAGATCTGGAAAGAGCCTAGTTGCTAAGAGACAGATCTGGAGATAATGCTGGGTGGGAAAGTAATTCAAAGCATAATTCATTCAATTTAATCATCGTTTTCACCTATTTGTGACAAGGGGACAGTGTCTTGGTGAAATAGAACTTTTTTTCTTCACGTGTCAGGCAGTTTTTCTTTATTTCTTAACTCAGTCGATCAAATAATGTCATCTAATATTTGCAATTGATAGTTTTATATTTTTAAAAATAGTCTATGGACAAAGTACCATACATGTCCCAAAATTCGGAGGCCATAGCCTTGCCAACTGAATTTCAAGCTTTTGGTCGACTTTTTTTTTTTTTTAAATTCAGGAGTGTAGTAGTGGATCCATGTTTCATCCATCGTCCTGTGCCGACGAAAGGAATCCTTTTTATCGCACTCTAAACATTTCAATTCTGAATCCTTGATGCATTGTTCTTTTTGGTTTGGTGTGAATAAACGTGTCACCTATTTTGAAAGCAACTTGCTCATTCTCAAATTTTAATGCGAAATTGTAAACACACTACTTTTTGATATCAAGGTGTCTGCTATCTCACCAAGCGTCTCTTTACCGTCTTTCAAAACTATTTTATGAACTTTTTTATATTTTCTTGTACAGCAGTTAATTTAAACGTTTGAGCAGAGCATTCAGCATCATCAGTGTTTTTACACCTCGTTTTAATTCATAATATGTTATATTCGTTTAAATGCATAATAAAATTACAACTTTGTCCATTGTTTTAAAATTTGCAAAACTAGGCTCACTAAAAACACTTGTAACTTCGAAACTAACATCCAGAATGTCATGAAATTTTGACAATTATCGTTTAAAAGTTGCTATAATCCAGGAGTCGTGGTTCTGTTAGCAATGGTGACATAAATGTGTTGTCAGAATGGAGACTTTTTTAGTGCTGTAATAAAAGGATTCAGAGAATCTTTGTTCTTTTTTTTTATTTCAACATGTGCAATTTCTCCCATTCTTAAACATACTTTTTTGTTGAGAAATTTTTCTTCGATCTTTTTGTAAAATTTGAATCTCTTTGTGTAATTTATTTAATTTTATTTAATTCATTTTTGTTAAAGCGTGTTCTTTGCATTTATCTGGACTTCTAATTATTTACTGAAAAGGGCTGCCATGAACCACCATGTTTTTTTTTTTAATGTATTTAAATGTATTAAACGTATGTATTAAAAACGGATCCTTCACAAAATATTTTAACTTAAAAACGGACCCTTCACAAAATAATTAATCTTTTAATCGGACCCTTCACAAACCTGTTTATCTTCATTATTGTTTTGTTAATCGAATAAACCCTTTCCACAGCAGAAATCAAGAAATATCGATGTAAACGAATTAAGTTTTATCTTCGGCAGACGATTCTTCCATTATTCGTCCGAAATGAATATTCTGCTTTCAGCAGTATAGGCTAAATACCAAATATTTGTATGTTGCATCTCTAATTTAGAATCAGCAATTGCTGTTTATTTTGGAAAATTCAATTTTTTTTTATTATAATTTTACAGTGCTGAGCATAATATTGTATCTATTTACAATTTAAAAACTCCTTGGAAAAAGTTTTTTGCAATAAAACTGTGCACAAATTCATAAAAGCGGACCCTGGTTGAAAAAATGTGAGTAATTTTTTCACAATTTCACGAAAACCGGACCTTTCACAAAATGTCTGGACAGACCCCTGACTAAGTTAAGCATTATTTTGTTAAATTTAGTTTAGTATTTTATGATATGAGTAAGTAATTGTTTTTAAGCACTACAATATTACAACCTCATAATTATTTTTTATTATTATTTATTTAGTGTTGGGATTAAACAAAGTTCCCAACTTAAATAATATCTTAGTTTGAATTTTTTTATGATTAAAAGTTCATGTTTTTATTATTATTCTTAGAGATGATGATGTATCAAATACACATTGTCACTTTAAAAAAGAAAGAGTTGAAGAGAATGTGAAAGACTTCTTAAGCAAGTACTACAAACCATGTGCTCTTGTTCCTTATTTTGATAAAAAGAATTCTCAACTTAATCACTCTCAGAGTGTGTCTGAAAAAGGTAATTAGTATTCGAATATATTTTTGCATGTTGATTTTCAGTATTCCAAAAATATTTATGCTGTTGAAAATACAGTTGAACCTGTTTATCTCGAACCTGCTTATCTCGAAAACCTGTATTTCTCGAAATTTCTTAGTTTCCCGACATTAACGATTTAATTTTAATGTATTTTTCCAAGTTTATCTCGAAAGAATTTCTTTCAAAACCTGTGTTTCTCGAATTTTGAAGGAGAATGTACATCATCGTAACCGATGCCTGGACAGCAGAACTTGTTCAAGCAATCTACATTAGAAGAACCGAAAAATTCCCTAGCCCCATGGGAAGTAAGAATGAGCAGATTGGGGGGTCGTTTCTTCGAATTTTCGGTTACTATCCTCACACTCTCCAACCAATTGAGTGTATTCGGACAATGAAAAGTTGATTGATGAGGGAGGCGTCACCACTGGGCATCAGTTTCCACACATGGATAAGAACAACACAAAGAGAAATTCATTTTATCAGTAGAATTTTTTTAGGAGGTCTTTGGTTTGAGCGTCTCAGTTTTTTTTTTAAACATTGTTCAATTGAATTTTGATTAAGTATGGCAGGGGCTAAACGTAAATTGAATGTTCTCTCCATTGAAGAAAAAATGAAAATTTTAACATTCTTGGACGGAAATCCATTCATGAATAAAAACGAAGTTGCAGTGAAGTTCGGTTTACCAGCAAGCACTCTTTCTACAATTATTAAGAATCGAGAAGCTGTGGAGCAAAATTTTCATAGCAGCAACAAGAATGCGAAAAAAAGCCGAAAATGCACTTTTCCGGACGTGGATGAATGTGTTTTAAAATAGTTTACACAATGCAGGAGCAGAATTTCATTTTTTAAACTTACCTGTATATCTCGAAACCTCTCTATCTCAAATTTTTTTCCCTTTCCCGCGAGATTCGAGATAGGCAGGTTCGACTGTACTAAAATAATAGCTAGGGGCAAATTTACAACCGGTTAGCGGTACTTTCACAAATTCAACTTTTGGGAAAACGGGATACTTTTTCTTAAAATTTTATTACAGTGTCCCATAAGAAACGCTAAATCCATATTTTTGTGTTGATATTGTGTGATTTAATTTTCACAAATTATGCTTTAATTTTCACCTCTCAAAAAAAACCTAGGCAGACCTCTGAATAGGATGACCACAGAATAGGAAAATGTCAGGGTGTTTAATTTATCTTGAAAAGTAGGGATTAACCTAAATGCCCCAAAAGTTGCAGGAAATAAGTTAATTTCAGTTTGATGTACCTAAAGCTGATTTTTTTTTTTTTTTTCCTTAAAAATTAAATTTTTTTTTTTTAAATTTATTTTTAACTCTAGTAGCAAGAATTTATGTTTTGTATCATATTTTATGTGTCATATTTAGGCATAGCTAAAAATTTATAATGAAATTTATGCTTAATACCAGTCTAGAAAAGTGAGAATTCAAAGAGTTTGTTGCAACTCTGGATAAGTTTAAAATAATCTTTAATGGGAAAAAAAAAACTTAACAAAAAGTTTGTTGTTGATCTTATTTCTCTTGATTAAAATTAGTTTGCCTGGATATATATTGTTTTCAGCTTTCTTTTGTTTGCAGATCATGAGCAGAATACTTACTCAAAATCATTATTAAAAACATGTTTATTTGCTCTTCTCAGGAGGGCAATGTTAAACTTTTTCAAGACAACCAAGTTTAAAATTTCTAATTGTATCATTCAGAAAAATTATGAAAAGATTTCCACACTTTTTTAGTGCTCTTTCCATTGTTTCATGTACTGTTTTTAGCTAATTCATAACTCTGATACTTGTCTTATCAAATGATCTTAATCATTGCTTATGCTTGCATTTGTCTGGCAGATTTTATGAATTCATTGTGGGGTATTGATTTTTTTTTGTAAATTAACTGGCAAAATTGGGAGAATTAGTAAGAAAGTTTTGGAAAGATTTTTTTAGGTTTGAGAAGTTTACATGTGAATGTGAGAATTGACAAATTTACATTTGTTCATTTAACTAAACAAATGTAGATTTCATTTTGTAAAGAAGTACTTCACAATTATTTACATAGCTGAAATTTTTTAAATAAATTAAGTGCAATAATGACTTAATGATGCATTTATTTAAAAATAGTTTTGAATCTTTTTTAAAATGCATATTATATATTTGTTTCTAATTTTATGAAAACTGAAATGTGCTTTAAACTTATTTAGGATATAATTTGATTTAGAAAATTCTCTTAACCTTTATTATTTAGATTGTAAATGAAATAGCACAGAAAAAAAACATTCAAAATATTATTCTCTATGCATTTATTTGATATGGTTTTAACATTCTTGTTTTATTTTCATGTATTTTGTAGTATCATGTGTATAAATATTCAGGATGTTCTATAATGCCTGCCCTCACTATGAATTTTTAAAATCTTAATTAATAAGGAAATTTAAAAAAACATTATACACTAAGAGTTGCAAATTTATATTTAAGCTATAATAAAAGAAAAAAAAAATGCTTTCAAATTCTTAACTTGCCTTAATGATGAAAATTGGACTGAAAACATAAAAATCTGTTTTATTGCTCGAGGAAAAAGGTTTAAAAGTGATTGTTAGACGCTCACAAATTTTATCAGGCAATGGAATTAGTTTTGATGTTTTTCATATAACTTTCCTCATTAAATTATTTGACTAGTTTTTTACGATAATTACAAAAATGTCTATCAAAGGCAAACATAACTGAATGCTCTATATTTTATTTATTTCTTTTTTTACACTCAATATTTCATTCCCTGTTTCTTTTTATTTCAATCGAATAAAAAATATCTTCTTACATTTGCAGAGACAAGTGATGAAGAAATTCAAGTTATTGAGTATTCTGAACTTCCAAAATGGAAGTATGTTTCTTTTATTTATTGTTTTAATTAATTTATAAATTATTTCAATTTTTGTAATTGTGTAATTTCTACTTTTTTTACTCATCTTCAAATCTCTTAGAAAAGTGCTTTCTAATTTGAAACGATGACTTTTTTCTAGATCAGAGGTTTCTAATAGGTGATTGTGTGTATAAATTTATGCATTTTTATTTTAAAAAAATAAAATTTAAAAAATTCACAATCAGATTAAAAATTCTGTGTTAACTCATTGTTATTTAGACAACTTTTTATTGCTATGCTATTTCAGTATTTAAAATGAGTCTCATATATCTATAGATAGTTTGAGCAACTTTAAAAATTATTGGAGTAGCTTTGCAATTTCTTCAGAAAATTTAGTTTTGAAATATCTTTTTCCTTATTTTTTTATTTTTTTTTATTTATTTATTTATTTATTTATTTTTTTTGTCTTCACAGTCAAAATGCTTTAACAACAATTTTACAAGAAATTCATTGAATTTATCTTTGATCAAGTACTATATTTTAATTTATTTTATTATATTTTTATTAAATAAGAAAAAAAAATTTAAGACTGTTATGTAAGAATATGACTTACTCAAGAGATAGCACTGATATCTTGTTTTTTAAAAAAATAGCTCAGTTGTAACTAGCCACAAGGAAAGGTTTCTTAAAACTTCTTTATACTTAGATAAAATTATTATAGTAGATATATTGCAAATGTGAATTTTTTAATATAATACTAATAGGCATATTTTCAACCAAACAAAGATATTTGGTAAGAGTTTAATTTAGGCATATATTTTATACACGACAGATGATATAAAAATTATATTTCTTCATGCCATGATTTCAACATACAGTTTTATTTATCTATATGTATTTACTTTATACACTTAAATACATTTCTCTGTTTTCTTTCTGGTAATTTTTCTTTGCCACTCGACTCTTGTGCTATGTATTTGAAAGATGCCAGATCAGTTGGTTGTTCTATGTTCCTGTACTTATTAGTCTGCTTTTGAATTGTGAAAAAAAAAACATTTATATATTATTTGTTAACTAATTTTGCAACATAGTTTGAAATGTATGTCTACTAATTGAGACGTGGACAAAACCATATGATATATTACTTGGTTGAGGACTAAGATATCTTGAAATAAAATTTCTTCAGTTTTCAAAAAAAAAATTTTTTTTTAAACATTGAACTGTGAAGTAGTTTATTCATTTATGTTACTCATAGCCTCAACATTATTCATTCTATTTAATAGTATAATTGAATGTTATAAAAAATGTAAAAAATATTTTTAAAAAATAAGAAGAAAGAAAAAATTGAGGAACTCTTTTTATTTAGAGAAGTTTCATTATATTTATTTCTGTACATCAAATCATTTTTTTTTCACTAATTATCTTAAATTTTAAACTGACATGAAATATATTGTGATGCAAATTTATCTTAAAACCCTTGTTTGTTAACTCTGAATCTTTATTTATTTATTTTTTTTTTTTTTTGTTATGAATTGTAACAACCCTGCTAAATAAGCTTTTTTATTATTAGACCTAGAAAAACTTCAATGAAATGTGCTGGCCTTTTCTCTGATGCTTGGATTGCAGACTTGTAAGTTAACTTTAATTTTATATAATTCAGTTTTATTATTTTTATTTTATAATTTTTTGTACAAGGGTTAGGGGAAGAACAGGAAAAAATCTGAAATTGACAAAGAATTTTATTTAGACACTAAAATGCAGAAAAGTCACATTTTTTCACAAAAACCTAGAAGATTCCTAAAAAATAATCAGTTTTAGAATTGTTAGTAACAGTAATCAGTTATTGAGATTCAAGTTAAATAATTCTAACATCTATTACTATGATTATTTGTAAAGTTTTACAGTTTAGTGAAACTGCCCAATTTCCAACCTCGCTCAATGATATTTTTTTTTGCTCACATAATCGAATAATTCGGATTACAAATTAAAAAAATCAATTTTTTTCTGATGGAAAATTTTATGGTATAGATATAATATGACCTTGATTTTCATTGAAATATCTGGAAAAGTCAATAATTTTTTTTAATTCTGAAATTGAAGGGGAATCCTAGAATTTGAATAAATAAAATCATCTTTGAAAATCAGTGAAATCAACAAGAAAAGAGTAGTTCTGAAAAAATTCAGAAGTAGGTGCAATTTGGTATAAATAATATTTTCGAAAAAAGAAGTGAAAGAGTGCTACTACCTGTGGCTAATAGTGTAAGCAAATTTTAAAATAAATATCTTCTAAAGCATTCATTAACTGGGCATTTTTACTGAGGTTCGAACAATTGTAATTTATCTATAATTATTACAATTTCATAGTCAGGGTTACGGTTGAGTAGTAAAAAATTTGGTCTTTACGAATTATTTAAATCTCTTTAAAGTAATTTTTCCCCCTTAACTGCCAAGATTTATAAAATCTTGTCTGCAACTTATTTAGAATAATTCTTTCAAACCCTTAAATAATTCTAAAAACAATAATTTTTTTTAAAAAAAACTTAAACAATTTGAAAGAAACAACAAGAAATGAAAGGAAAAAAATCTCATCTCTCTCCTTTTCAAAGAGCTATTCTGAAACTTAATCTTCCCTCTTTATAGAAGAGCAAAAGAATAAAACTTAAATATGAAATGCTTTGGCAGGGGCTCAGGATGATACAAAAAATAATAATGGCTAGTTCTAGTTTAGCCAAAAAACTATGCAAGATTGTTTTCAAGTAATCAATTTAATTTTATTTTTTAATGAAGTATAAGATTTCAGTGTTGTATAACTTTGAATTTAGTACCTTTATCTAAGTGCTACTTTTTTTATTTAATAGTAAAACCATGCATTATATATCTATACAGAATTAAGTAGTACTATTTCAAATTGTACTAAATTAAATTTTATTAATCCTTATTGTATATATATTTCTGTGTTGTACTTCTAATTATTGATAGCTAGTTTGACAATTTGGCACCTTTGCACTAAAACCTCATTTAAATATTCCATAGCACTATTAAATAAATGTGGTTTTCAGTATGTATTGATGTCGTTCAGCAATTCATAGTTCCATGATTTACTCATTTTGAGTTGTTAGTACGCAACACGCATATCACACTCTGCATTTGTGTTTATAAGCATCGCGTTGTAATTTTGGATTCAAATCGGTTATATCGTCAACTTTCTCGTAGAATAAGGAATATAAATAACTGTCTTTAAAAAAGTTTCAACTCTTATGTGACAGTACTATTACATGTGTGAGATTTTTAATTTTTAACACCTGAACATATAATTTCATCTTAAGTGTAACTATTATTTTTGGCTCAACGAAATCTTTTAAATTATTATACGTCCATGAATATTATTTGCCACTATATCGATTTAAATTTTCAGAATGTTTATTTTATTTTATTTATGTATAAATTTTTTTTATTGCGAAATTGAATTATAATTACATAAATTAAATATAATTGTAGCCGTATTGTATTTCAATTTATGGGCTAATGTTGTAGGGCATTTTTTAATGTTATAGGAAAACTAGCATGATTGAAAAAACTGAAAAAACACTTCAGCATGTATATGAAAATGAGAAAAAAGTTCACCGTTTTAAAGCAAGAGTAAGTTTTTTGTTTTCCTATATCTTAGAAACTTGCATTAAATGTTTCACTTTAAATAATGAATATAGCTGTTATGATAATTTGTTTTTCTCAATATTTTTAATTTATATACTTTTACATTATCGTTGTTGTAGAGCTGTGACGTTTAATATATTCAACTTCAATTAACTATTTTAAACTTCAGATTTCCATAAAAAAATTAGTTAAATTTACTTAATGTTTTTGTTAATATGCTTAATGTTTCTATTGCTTCTCTCACTATTTGTGTCACAAAATTAATAGCCAAACTGCTATGAAAGTTGTTAAGGTGATGTAAGCACAAAATGTTTGTCACATCTTGATTACTTAAAATATAAAGTAAAAAAATATATTAAATTATTACTAAATAAATAAATTACAAAGTTTTGGCTTGCAATACAAAAATATATTAACTTAATCATTTATATTTTTAAGTGCTCTATTCCTCCCTCCCTCCGAAAAATGTTTCTTTTTGTTTTGTTTTTTAGCTTATTCGTACCTATGCAAATATGATTTAAAATTGCGCTTTATATTCACATTTTTTAAAATAACTCTTTGAAATCTATATTTATGTATGATTTTAACTTCAACCATTACCATTCAATTTCACGTGATTTAAAAATTACACTAAGTATAAAAATAGAATTAAACAAAAATTAAGAATAAAATTTTATTTAAAAACAATAAATCAAAATGGAAAAGTGCTAAAAAGCAACTAAAACCAACATTATCTTAAAACCGTTTTTTGTTTTTTACCAAACATTCACAGACTGAATAGAGGCAGGATGGATTTGGTTTATTTCACTAAAAATTCCATTTCAAAAAGCAATCTCTTCACAAATTTCTGCATAGTTAAAGCAACTTCTTTTCAAAACTTTATATCATTTTTACAAAATTACACATAAAAAAGCTCTATCACTTTTGATCTTAATAAACTTGAGCAAAAACAAATCAACTCATTCATTAAGCATGTTCAGCATAATCAGAAGTCCTTCATCAATGTAGGTAAATGTAAAGTATTTTAGAAAATTTAAAAAAAAATTAAACTTAGATTTTCTTTTAGCCCAAAATACTTCCCTTTCGTTTATATATATTGTCTTTGCTTGATTGTGCATTTATACAAAATTCATTTCAAAATAATAAAGAAAAATTATATTTTCAGAGAGAAGCTAAGACTGCTGAGGAAATGGTAAGTTAACAATACTTTAATTATAATGTTATTCTTTAACTTTAAAACCTAAATACTTTTTGGGTGAAGTTTCAATTTTATACTGTTTTTTATTGTAGCGAAGACGTGAAGAGCAACGCTTGGCGGGTTTTATATTTCCTGAAGATGTGGATATGGAGGTGGAAGTTCTTCCAGGTAAATACTCTTATTAAAAAAATTTAAAAAATCAATATAAACATTTTTCAAGATCGTTATGTTGGGGGCAAAGGACACCCTGTTCGTTTGTTTCTGAAATAGAGTTGACACTATATTCATGTTTTAAATTTTTTATTCTATCTAGTGGTATAGGGCACTATATCTTGTCATAATAAATGGTGAAGTTAGGCTGTTTGAAAGAACACCACGTCCAACTTCCTCTAGTAGTGAAAGATACTAAAACCAGCTCTTTTTAAAAAAAAATTAAATTTTTGTGACAGTGTCCTTTATCGCCAACATACAGAGTTATAACATGATTGATTAAAATGTTCATTGTTTTGTTAGAAATCACTCCGGAAATGGATCTTTCAATTGATAGGGCTTTTGCTCCAGGACCTTTAGATGAAAAGCTTAGCATTTTGGAAGTTCGGGAAACCCTTGAGATTACAAAGAATGATGTAGCTACGTTAGCTCATCTAAACTGGTTGAATGATCAGGTAATTTTTCATGTATTACTACAAAGTGATGGAAAAGCCAGTGTCCGGAAAGCTCATGAAACCCATTGCAGTTTTTTTTTTTTTTTAATCTATTTGCTGCCGCTCACTAACTCCGATAATTGCTTCACGATTATTGTCGTTTCTTGGCAAAACACAATTTTTCCATTAAAGTTAAAATAATCCACTTAAAATATATGTAGTAAAGTAAATTCTGTTTGTTTATGCTTTAGAATTACATTATAATAATAATAATAAAAAATACAACTATTCTCTTAGTTTTAAACTCGAAAATTGAGTTAAACCCGTAATAATAGCTGTACAGGAAAATAACTTTAAATTAGAGATACAAAAATCTTTAAGACTTATATTTTATGCTGATGACAACCAAAGCAAAATGGAAATGAATGAGAAAAAACTGGATCCTACTACATGATTTTCTGGCCAATAAAAATGCATGCACAACAATGTAAAATGATGCACCATTATTAGACATAGTCAAAGCGAAATAAAAATTTCAACAAACTTTAGCTAGTAAGTTTAGTTGTAACAATTCAGCAGACAGCATTATTAAAATTTATTACTTTTTCACACTCATGCGTTCTCAATTTTGATTGGCTGTTTTTTGCGGTATTAACCGCAAGTCTTCTGTGATTGGCTATGTGTTATCATTTCACTCTCTTCTTATATTATATAAAGATATATATATTTCCAATTTAAGTAAAAGCTGGACTTAAACAGAATTCTTGTAAGGTCTTTTAATAAATCTAATTTAAAAACAACTCTTTACATTTTTTGGACAATTGTTAAAATTTTTTCTCTTTTATTAAAAAAGAAACATTATTTTCAAGCATTGATTCAAGAAAACTTAAATTTTAATTAAGATGCATCACTTTTTTGTGAAAAATACAGCTATTGAGTTGTTGATACAGAGTTGCATCACTGAAGTGTCCAGAATTAGATGATTTTCGCACATTCCAGATAGTTGAACTTAAAATGAACTAGGTAAAAGTTTGGTATAAAGGAGACTTTATCTGGGACTTAAACGTTTTTAAAGTGTTAGTTGAACATTTGCAACAGTTTAATGTAAAAGTTATTTTAAGCATAGTACGTGTGGCGTATTAGGATATGTAGGGTAATCTCATGTTTGTTCTGCTTAAAAATATTTTTTTTACTTGATTTTAAAGAAAATTTCAGTTGTGGCGCATGATTTTAGAATTGAATTGTCAAAGTTGTTTAATCAAACTTTTTACTTTGTTTGAAATATGTTGAAATGAACTTAGTACTTTTGCGCAACTTTAAAACTAAAATGCAACTAATTCCAAAACTAGAACATAGTTGGGTAGTGATTTCAAAATTGATTTGAAACTTTTTAATGAGTTAACCTTAAAGGTTGACGTTTTTATCATTAACTATGCATTTGTTCAAATAAATCATAATTTTAAAAAAAAATCTATGTTTTGATGTAATAGTATTCTTATCCTTTCTATTTTATTCCTTTAGGTGATAAACTTTTATTTGGGTTTAATAGAAAGGAGAAGTAAATTGGATGGCTATCCAACTGTATTCTGCTTTAATTCTTTCTTTTATTCTAAACTGAAAAAAGAGGGTGCTAGTCGGCCACTTCTAAGATGGACTAGAAAAACAGATATATTTGCGAATGATCTCATTATTGTGCCTCTCCACTTAGAAATGCATTGGGCCTTATTAGTAAGTACTTAACTTATTTTAAAACTCTACAATTGTGTCTTCATTCTCTCTAAAAGTGTTTTTTATTTTTTTAATATAGATGTTCCAATTCATGCAATTCATCCATAATTATTGGAATCTTATGGTTGAGTAATAAAAATTATAGTCTTTAAGAATTTCTGCAATAATCCGTTTTCAAAATTTTTCCCCTTAACTACCAAGAATTGGGAAATTTTGTATATTAAAATTTATCTATGATATATTTTTTTTTTCTTATTCTTAAACAATTCTAAAAACAAAAAAGAATCAAATCTTTCTTCTAACAAATATTATCTTCTCTCCCTATGGAAAAGCAAAAGGACATAAACTCCAATCTAAAATGCTGTGATCAAAGCTTTAAGTGGTTCAAATGTATGATGCCCTGTGGCGGACTTACAGCGACACGTTTACATTGTCGCAAAACGTTACATAGTTCTTGCAGAAAGATTTTTTTCTTTTGAAAAGTAAGAATAATAATAATATTAATACTTTTCTTTTCTCCAGAAGTTTTCACTTAAGATTTGATTCATGCATTTAGATAATCACTTTTTGACGCATTCAATTTAAGCTGATAGTATGGTAAATCGATGTAACGTTTTGATTATATTTTCGGCAGTTATTGGTTTTCACATGGATTTTAAATATCCCGATATATTTTCAAACGATATAGAAAATTGGAATCGTGCAAATTCTATCGAATTTTTGGCAGTTATTGTTATTGCTTTCTCCATAGTTTTTAAATCCGATATTTTTATACAATATTATTTATTACAACCTAATCTCGAAACGAAACACACATTTGAGGAGTCCGATTCGTGTGTGACTTCATTGTCAATCACTTTATCGGCAATTACTGCTACAGATTTCATGATTTATTATTATTTGTTTATTGTGATGGTTTTTTACAAAATGCAAAGAAGGGAATAATTTCTGCATCCCCCCTCTCCCTCGAACAGAATTCGAAAATATCACCCATAATATTAGATTATAAAAAACATATATGTATATATATATTTCATTGTTTTGTTTTCATTTACGTCGCACTAGAGCTGCACAAATATATATTTCATAAACACAGCGTTATTTTAAATTAGTAACATATATGTTTATTATTACAAAAAGTATTTTGCAGAAAGATATTAGTGCTAGAAAGTTTTGTCGCTGATAACTCGAAAAAATTCTGCTACAGGGGTATGATGATAAAAAGGCAATAAGAGCTAGCTCTAATTTAAACAAAAACAAGAACATTTATTCCAAGTAATCAAGTCAATTGTATTATTTTATAATGAAGTATAAAATTTTAGTGTTTTGTTCCTTAATCTAAATCTTATTATTTTTATTTTAAAAGTAAATTCAAGCACAGTTTTATTAATATTATGTACCTATATAAAAGTAAGTGGCATATACATCTTAAAATTATGCTAATTTGAATCTCCGTAACACTTAACTATTTATATTTTTGTTGTACTTCTGTTTATCGATATCTAGTTTGGAAAGTTGGCACCTATAAAAAAAATAATTTAACTATTGCACAATTTCAGATTCTATTTTAATTTAGTAACATCATGTAAATGTTACTTTTTTTTATTAAAAAGTAAATTCTGCATATTTTTATTAATATTATATACCTATATGAAATTAAGTTATACTTATATGCATCTTAAAATTATGCTTTTAGTTTCATTAACACTAACTATATATATTTTTTTGTTATCGTACTTCTGATTACTGATAGCTAGTGTAGAAAGCTGGCTCCTCTGAAAACATATTAAATAAAAATGACAATTTCAGTTTCAATATTTCAGATTGTCGTAGAACATTTAAATGATTTTTTTTTAATTTTTTTTTTTATCTTATTCTTATCTTATTAGACTTTTTATTAAGGAAAACTCTAATAATTCACTAATTTTTAACTAACACTTTTGACTGTTTAGCCATAAATCACATATCTTTGCTATAATGTTTGGAATGTTCATAATTTTTATATATATATATATATATATATATATATATATATATATATATATATATATATATATATAAGAAAGCATTTATTTACAACTCATAAATATTTTAAACGTCTGATTATTACTTCTTCCAATTAATTACTTCTTTCAGGAAATTCAGAGATTCATTTTGTGAGATGAAAGAAGTTTTGAAATTTAGTTTTATTTTATGTTTGAGTTAGAAATAATTACAAAAATTTTGCATGGGTAACTGAGGAATTGTCAACTAAATTGTTATTGTAGTTTGAGTATGATACTCAATGATATTACAACATATATTCCTACATAGGTTTTGAAATAGTTAAATCTATTTCAATTGTTTAAGAAAATCTTGTAAACTAATTATAATATTTTAAATTTAATTTTTAAAAAATTTTAATACGTTGTTCAGCTACTGCTGCTCAGCCACCTTAAGACTTCTAAATAATGTTTCTGTTCCCCTATCCAGATTATGAATGTTTGTTTAAGAGGTACATTGTAGACAGCCTAAATTCGGAAATCTTTCTAACCAAACAAGTTCTATAAACAGTGTTCCACATTCTCTTATCATGATACTCTTCAATTAATACCTTAAAAAAGAAAATTAATACACTCTTAAATTGGTGTCAGATTGTCTTGGTATTCAATACTGAGCCAAAATTTTTATTTTCATCTTGACAAGTTTTCTTTTTTAAAATAAATTACTTGGAACACTAATACTAGTTAAACTGCTTAAAATGTACAATGTCTTTAAGAATTCACGAGCATACTCTTCATGAAGAATCATGCTCCCAAGAGAAAATAATTAGTGTTTCAACCAAATTCTTTCATTTCAATAGAATATTTCCTTTGGGTTTTTCACATTGTGCATATCTACTGTTCAATATTGAATTGCACTTGATAAAATGATGTTTTTGTCTATGACCAGGTTGTTGACCAGCGATGTAAAAAGTTGAGTTATTATGATAGCATGGGTAATGGTGAGGGAGCGTGCCTAAAAATAGTTGAGTAAGTACATTATGTTTTAAATATTTATGTTAATCACTAAAAAAAATTTTTTTACTAGCAATAGTTGAAAAAAAATTTTTTTTCTTTTTCAGAGACTATCTTATAGCTGAAATGAAAGATAAAAAGAAAACTGCTATGCAGCCAAATACTTACAGTTATGAAATTGTGAAGGTAAAATAGTTCTAAAAAAATGTATCATTGGTTGTATTCTGTATTTATGAAACCATGTGATAAATTAATATTGTTGGAATTTATGTAATTAAATTAGGATAAGAGATTCTTATGGACTAATTCCAAATATCTGCAAGTTTCCACTTTGTTTTTCAAAGTGCATGCAATATTTTTATCATTTACTTTTTTTTTTTTTTTTTTTTTTTAGTAACCACACTGACAAAAAGTCTAAAAACGAACCAAAATTAACTTTAAACTCATAAAGTGTGAAAGATTAAGTAAATTGTTGGGGTTTCCAATTTGGCTTATAAAGAGTCAATTACTAATTTTCATAAAATTATATATTTGGTCTGTTTGAATAAGGTTCTGATGGCCACTTTCATATTATATAAATATTTTTATCTATTATGATTGAATTTTAAATAATTTTCTGATCTGTATCTATAAATATTGATCTTTTAGTAATTTCTGTTAAAAGGTTGAAAACTTGCTTTAATTGATTTATATCATTAAAATCGAATCTCTTATCCCCATGAAGCAATATTAAAATTTAAGTATGGTTAAGTAGTAAATTTACTGCTTGCAAAAAAGTTAACTTATTTCTCCAAATTCATTCATTTTAAATTTTTTTGTTTATTTTTTTTAAAATTTTTCATATTTTTTGCCATGTTTCTTAATTTTTGCCATCTATGTGTGCATTACATCGAAATAAAACTTAAAGCACTAACATCTTATGAGTTTAAGTTTCTTCATTATGTTTTCTTTTGGAAAATCTTTTGTTTTATTTATTTTAATATGTGTAGTCTCTTTCAGAATATGCTTAATGTTACCTTATAATAATTAATTGAGTGGCAATCTGTAATATTTTCAGGATATTCCAAAGCAAATGAATGGTAGTGACTGTGGCATGTTCACTTTAAAATATGCTGAATATATCTCTAGAGATGCGCCTATAACATTTACTCAAGTACGTAGAAAAAATACTGATATATTTTTACTATATAATTAACTGGTTTTATTGCAATTATTGGTTTGTCCAGAAAGTTTGCAGTTTTACTTAGTTGTGGGGAGTATTTGTAAATTTATTATTATTATATATATTTTTTTAATAAATTTGAAAATACTGTCATTTGTTAAATGTCTCATTGAGTACAGATGTTTCATACTTAAGAAAATTCAGTCTTCAAATGATTTTGAAGACTGAAAATTTAAAAAAAAAAATTTATTTTTTATAGTTAATAAAATTTCATTTCTTTTTAAAATACAGTAGCAGATACTGCACTGCAGATACTTTTGCACGATAGCGGGTACTGATTTTTTATTGAAGGTACATACCAAAACAAATCTAATTTTGTTTATATCAACTTGAGTAAAGGAAGGACTATATTTTTATAATTTAATTATTATTATTTGGTTCTTGCATGAATTTATCCTATAACCTTCTTTTATTTTAATAAATTAACATAGGGATTTATGACAGAATTATGTAAAGCAACAAGACATTTTAAGTAAAGTCGAAATGTTTAAAAAATTCTTTAAAATAAAAAAGGGGACTTGATGTGATTTGATAAAGGGTAGGCTTATTAAGTAAATTTCTGAAAAACGTTTGTGTCTTTTATATCTGCTTTATTATTAACTTTTTTATTACTTTTTTTAGGAACACATGCCTTATTTCAGGCGTAGAATGGTGTATGAACTGATTGCCAAACAGATTCTGTGAACCAAAATTCAATGCTTATATTTATGAAATGTTAAAATATATTATTGACTAATATGTTGCTTCTCCATTGTACATAGGATCAGACATCATTTTGAAGAGAAAAAAGTTTACTTTTTGTATTAAAACATTTCAGATTGCAAATCATCATTTATTTGTCTTGCCTTTTTTTTAAATTGACTGCATTAAATTTGTATATTGTAAATATGAAATCAGTTTCCTCCAATAGTTTGTAATGAAAATTAAATAATAATTCTAACATTGTCATGACCTTTTCTTTGAAATTCTGCATACACACTCATATATTGTATATTTAAAATTGAATAAAGGTTTATTTTGAATATAAGATGTTATTTTGAAGTCTTGCAGACAAAGATAAGAAGTATCATCAGAGGTGGGGAATATCTTGAAATGAAATAAAGTTCGAGCAACCTGGAGGGTGAGACAGCTTCAGAAACGCCCTTTCATTGCATAGCTGCCAACTTTTCTGCCTTTTGCTGAAGCTTTTTGCTCCATTCATGCCTCATTTTCCACTCTGAGACTCAAATCGTTTGCTTTTAAAAAAAACTAGAACATCAGAATTTTGTACTTATACAGGGTATTAGCGGAGTAAACTTGATTCTAAAAAGAAGAAAAAGTATGGGGAAGTAAGTTTTTATCCAGGGTTCCCACAATCCTTAAAAACTGCTTAATTTTTGTATTCGAAAATAAGGGCCCTTAAAAGTACTTAATTTTGGTACAAGGTTTTTAAAACAAAATGTCGTTCTTTTATCACTTAGAATTAGACCATGCATTGAGAGTAAAGCATTTTAGCGACTTAAAAATTCATGGGTGTCTGGGGCTACAGGCTTGTCCTTTCATTAATATATTCTGCCTTTTGCCTAGAATGATACTCTATGAGGAGAGTGAAGCATTCTAAAAAACAAATAAAATGTGGACAAGGGGGATAGTGCTCTTTGTTTCTTTTTTTTTTTGGGGGGGGGGCAGTTTTTAAGGTACCTATCCCTACAAACCTTCAAAATTGACAGAATTCAAAAAAATTCAGTTCTGGTAACGCATCTGCTTATTGGAATTAAGTAAAACGTTAAGAAAAGAAGTATCAGACAAAAATTTTTGAACTAGAATCCATTACGAAAATTATTTCCTAAAATCTTGAAGAATTAAATAAATTTGTATGATATTTCAATGTGTAATAAATAACTGTAAATTTATAGAAAGCATAAATTTTTTTTTTTAAATTGATGATTGCACTAAAAATTAAACACATCTGTAAGAAACAGAGTTTGGAAAACCCCAACCTACCTGGGTTTTTCATCAAAAACCTGGGATTTATTGGGTTTTTGATGAAAACCTCAAGTTTTTTTTTTCAAAAACATTTTAAATGTTTTTTTCCTGAGTACTACATAAGAAAGTGTGATTTGCTTCTAGCAAGAAAGTTAAATTATTTGATAACTATTTATAATTTGAAGTTTTAGATTGTTACGCTAATATTTTTATTTCTTAAGGATAAGCTGATTGTTCATAAAAATTTAATTCTAGTCAACTAAAAGATTAAATTTTAATAATCATTTTATTGCAACTTAATGTACTGTTTTTAATTTTTGTTCAATTTTTAGTTGCTTTAAAATTAGTTCATGTTTTTCGCCAGAATGTTTAGTAACATTATGTCGTGTTAACTCTTAATAACAGGTTTGGCTGTAAATAATTTTTTTAGTGTTCATCATAAAAGAAATTATAACACATTTGCTGGTCTAGTAGCGAAATATAAAAACTTGTAATAATTTTTTCAATGTTTTTGCCAAATTTCTTTATTTACTTTTTTTTTTCTTCTTAAATATACATGAAATTTTTTTTTTAATTTCTGCACTTAATTTTACATTTCAATGAAATCATTAAAAATGGAATACAGATTAGTTTCATACATTAACTTTTACAATCTGAAAAATGGTTTTTTAAACAAATAGCTCTTATTTTCGAAATTCCGACGTAGCTGCTTCCTGTTTGCTGGCGCGAAAGCAAACGAAATAATAATAAATAAAAAATTGCGGTGAAAATATTTATTTGCTCATTCAATTAATTGATATAAATTTTTATTTATTATGACTAAACAATACAAACAAGTCTTTTAGAAATCCCAAGCCCAGAATCTGCTAATATCTCTGTTCTTATTCACGCGATTTTAATATCAAACATCGATTTTCCTTTTTACCTGATTTAAAAGTTATGCGTTGTCATTCTTATTCACGCGATTTAAATATACTTTGCTATTTTTATTTAAAAATCCAATGGCGCAATTTGTATTTATGCGTTTTCAGAACCCTATTTAGTGATTCGTATTCACTCGAGTTTAAAATCCAATGCCGGTGATTCCTTTATGCGGTTGTAATATCAAACTCGATTTTCGCATTTGTACTTGATTTTAAAATTTGACATTGAGATTCGTATTCACGTGATTTAAAAATTATGCATCTTTATTCATATTTACACGATCTAAAAATTGCACATCGTGATTTGTATTTTCGCACATGGGGAAGAGGGGGCACGTGTGAACAAATTTTTTTATTACTTCATTTTTCAAAAAATATCAATCTCTCAGTAAAAAAGTCCATATGTTTAAATAGTCTTTTCTTTGTCTTATGGAATTTTTTGAGATTTTTCAATAAAATTTTTCTTTACTTTATGATATTTTAGAAAAATGACTTCAATTGTTCACATGTGCCCCATAGGGGCACATATGAACAAGATTAAAAACACAAAGCAATCATCATATTTAAAAGAAAAAAATCTTTAATATAACAGATATAGATACACATTATACTGAAGGGGTTGTAGCTTACTATGTGAATTTAAATTGTACAACAGTATTGTCAATAAGAAAGTAATTTTTCCGTTGTTGAGTTTTTCGCAACTTCATGTGCCTCAGTAGTTGTAATGGGCCTTTTTCTTTCTTCTCTGATTCTCTTTCATGCTTTTTTTTCTTTTGTAGCTTCAGCAATTCTTTCTTTCTCAGGTGTATCGGTTAATATGCGTGATCAACCATTTAATGAAAAAATTAACAATTAAGAAATTAATTATGGAAAATTAAATAATAATAATTTTAAATGCATACATATTTTTTAAACTTATAATATCATGAGGATAATATTCTTAATACTATGTAGGGGCACATGTGAACTGTTCACATCTGCCCCAGATTTTTTTGTTCACAAGTGCCCCTTCATCTTTCTTAAACCTAACTTGAAAAATAAAGAATTTTTAATTGAGTAAATAAAAAATATTAATTGTCATAAACTGAATGTTTATATAATGGTCTGCAATAGATAATTTTAGTTGATTTATGCTATGCTTTCACTCGAACAAAAGAGTGATTATAATATATACAACACCAGCTGATACAAAGAAATAGTCAGAATAGAACAACAAAATGGCTCATTGTTCTGAAAGTTTCGCAGAGAGGTAGGACTAGTACTGCCATCAAAAGATTTTTTATTTCAAATCATATTGGTAAAACTTACCATGTTCACATGTGACCCCGTCTCCCCTATATATATATACATACTCTCATCCCTGTTCATAAAGCAATTCATTGAATACACTTTGATTCCCTTGAGGAGCAGTGTCATTTGCAAGTTTTAGCTAATGTGGTATCGCATCAGCTTGTGTTTAAAATCATCTGCTTTTTTAAAGAAATAAAAGCAGAGGATTATTTATTAATATAAGCATACAATTGTTTATTAATACAAATCATACAATTATTTATTAATACAAATCATACAATTATTTATTACTATAAGCTGATTATTTTCTAAAGCAGAATGCATAGTTTCAGTCGCGTTTATAGTTCTGACAATTTATTATTTCGAATCAGAGTTGGTATAATTTAAATCTGATTTATTTAAATAAAAATAATTTGTAAATGGTTACTTAAGTTGCTCTTTTGTTTGTAATTTACATTTTTATTATATATAAATTTTGTTGAATTTTTTTTAAATTCTGGAATTTTCCATAAAGCAACCTGGAAAACCTGGTACTGTCAAGTAAAAAAATACCTTATTTTTGAGAATGAGTCCTATTATACACATACATATGTAAGTTTGGATTCTCTGGCCTTGCTCAGAATTTTCACTGCTCCACCCTGATTGATGTTGGTCAGTAATTAATGCCTAATATAAAATGTTAAGTGTCCGGAAGTAAAAAAAAATAATAATTTTCTATTTCTGATTTATTTGAACTTGTTTGTGTTGAAACAATATATTCCACTTGTGAGGCTTGTCTTCTAACAATTATACTGATGATTCTTTGAATAAGAAATGAAAACAAAATATTTTGCATTTTAAGTAATTTCTTCTGCAGTTTTGTGAATTTTAGGGAATGGGGATCGGCGTCAGTCTGTCCTAAGACTGAAATGTTTACTCCTTCCTCTCACAAAATACATTGAAAATAATCAGCCAGTGTGAAACAATGCAACTGTGTAATTGTGCCCAGTCTGCAATGGGGGGGGGGGGCAGATAGAATGCAAAAAAAAAAAAAAAAGAGCAAGGTTGATATGATCTACTGCCCGCTAAAATTCAACTACAGAATTGATAAGGCCATTTTGTATTATAACGAGTTTTTTTTTTTTTTTTTTTTTCAAAATTCCTATTTATTCAAAAGTTATTGCAAGTTTAAATACCTCTTTGTGATTTTTTTCCATCTTTTTTGCTTTAAATATCCATTGTTGTAGAAAATTTATTTTCGCTCTCGAGATCTTTATTTTATAAAGCTCGAGTAAATGTCAATCAAAAGTAAAGTAACTGAGAGAGAACTAATAGTTCATATTTTACCAGACATAAATCTTAACATTCATAATGAAATTTTTGGAAATAAACAACTTAATTAATAATAATAAAAAATGTTCCCTATTTGAATTGTTATAAGTCTTTTCAAAAAGTTAAATTTCTCACAAAATAGTATTTATTAAATAATAAGTAATTATAAATAAATAGAAATAATAAGGAAAGTAACTACAAATTTATTGCTTCTTAATTAATGAGATGGGTGTGCCTGGTGTTTTGCAAGGTTCGCTATATTGGGTTCAAAATTGGTAAATTTTCATCTTATATCCCCTCGAAACCTCACATTTAATTTATTTCTGTACTTCGTTAAGATTGAATTTACGTGACTGAAACCGGCTTCAACCCTATAGGAACTTGGAAATGCTGGCATAAATGGCTGAGCTATTTCGTAAAGTTTAACATATTTTTGCATTATATTTATATTTGTCCAACATTTGCTTATTGTGAAATTTTTAAAAAGCGACTTTGCTTCAAGATCCGATAATAAGCAAGCTCATCTTGCAGGTTGATGTCCACGTTTTCAATTTGAGCAGAAAATGGCACAATAATCCAATCAGAGATGTCAATGTTTTCCAAATCAACAAAGCAGAGTTTAAAATCGTTGCTCCATTTTTGAAGATGACCTCCATATATTTCCAAGTCTTCTTCTTTTATTTCTAACTGTCGCAGATTTGAAAAATACTGATAATCCGCTCTAATACTGATAAGTTGTTTAAAGTTATTACGTCCAATCAACTTTTCTTTTAAATTTAGTAACTAAAATTTTATTAATAAATTTGTTTGAAAATCATACTTTATTCTTTATAATATTTCGTTTGAGCCAGGTATTGATAAAAAATTTATAGTATATGATAAAAAATTTGATATAATAAGAATAATATTAATAGATTTAAAGTTTTACTCTCTTTAGTCGTTCGTTATACGCCCAGCTTTGAATGCTAGTGCCTTTTACACTTTTCACCTCTCTTTTGCATGTCTTTGGTACCAGCTTGTTCGAGAATTAAGGACACGCTGTGCGCAAGCTGACCTCGTTACCACCACCATTTTGTTGGTTTCGGAATTGTGGATAGCCTTAACCTCCACGAGCACCTTTGCCGACAACTTGCGAACAAAACGAAACAAATTTTATTTTTTAACCGACTTTGAACAAGCAATCCGAATTTGAGCTTACGACAATGTTCAGCTCTGTAACTTTATAATTTTAGAAGACAAAAGAACTCATGGACATCGGGTCAAGCTAGCCTGTCTGGAGAACTTTTTGAAGGAATCCACTTGCGTTACAATGAAAGAGAGCCACAAAAACCTCCACGATTAACCTGATGGAAAGATGATTCTAATCCATCTACCATTGACTGGGGATATTTTACGTCAGCAATGTGGTCGGTACGGGTCGGGTGCCAAATTCGTAGTGATCAGCTATCACAGGGATTCGAACCTCGGCACTTCATTGAGAGACAAGCGCGCTTTATGCCCTGAATCATCGTAACCCAAAAAATGAATTTTAATTATCTTATAATCGGTGTTTAACAGCCTAGCCAATTCTGATTGTCAATGATAAACTCCGAAGCCTTGTAATTTTAAAACCTACCCAGAAGATAAGGGAGCTTCTAGACATTGGTTCAAACTAGCCTTCGTGGAGGACTTTTTCATAAAACTAACCTGTAGTTGCGTTACATGCGGCGGAAAACCATGAAAGTTTCTCACTATTTGACCGATGGCAAGGGGTTTTTAACCCACGATTTGTTTACCACTGGGATATTTTACGTCAACACTGTGGTCGGCGCGAGCCGGGTGCACAATCTGTATCGGCCAGCCATCACTAGAATTCGAAGGCGGGACACCGCATTATGAGACAAGCACTGAATTATAGTGGCCCACGAAAGAATTTTATTTTATTTTTATTAATAGTAAGATGAATAAATTTCTGACTAACTTGAATTTTGAACCCGAAACCCCATAAATGGAAATCGTACTTGTATATACCGCCACTAGGATTTATATATGTAGAAATCCCTTTCTTCTTTTCTAAGATAAGAATGATTTTATGGGACATGAAATCATTAGAGTGGCCTCAAGATAAATTAAATATTTACATTCAAAGCCATAATGATTAGTACATATATATGATGGTCAGGAATACGAATTATAGTTGTTTGTCAAAATCTGGTAGAGCAATATTAACAACTAAACTAACCTAACTTTAACTTTGACCAGTGTCACTAAGTTTAACAAACTGAACAGGAATGTTTGGCTGTGGTATATACCTAGCAGTTGTTCTATATTTCATATACAGGGTTATTAATAATTCCCTCCGGGTTTTCGAAGCGTTATAGTAAAAAAAACGAAGATGAATATGGCAAAAAAGAACATATGACAGCGTTTCTCAACCTTTCAATGTTCACGACCCAGTTTTCAATCATAATTTTCATCGCCCCCCCCCCCACTTACAATAAAATGTATACAACAATAATGTATATTGAGTATTTCGAATTCTTTTTTAAAATTATTTTTAACTAACTGCCCAAAAAAAAGTTAAGTAAAAGCCAGCAACAATTGAGATTGTAGAAATTATGTTTGGAGATAACTTTTCAAAACAAGTCAGGTTTTAAGTTCCGCGACAAATCGCTTTCAATACAGCTTGAGGAAGCAACAGATAGTAATAAAGATGCTCATTTAATTGCTTATGTTGGATTTTGAGATAATATGTCAGTAGTAGAAGAACTAATTTTCTGCAAACCAATAGAACTCAAAAACACCGCGTTTGCATTATTTGCTATTTTAAATGATTTTATGCTGACTGGCCTGTGTAGGGGGCAGGGAACTGTCCTTGCATCAGAAAGGTTCTGGGTTCGAATCCTGGGCAAGGCATGGATGTTTCTTTCTCTCTGTGTGTGTTCTATGTCCTTTCTCCTTTGTGTGTGTGAATGTGACCCGCCATATAAACGAGTTTGTGGTTGGGTGAATGGTGTGGCAGAAGTCGAATTCTTGGCCATAGATGGCGCCACTGAAAAACAAGAACAGTCGCACCCCCTCTGCCTAAACAGGCATACGACAAAAAAAATGGTTTTATGAACGAGGCAAAAATAGAATGGAAAAATTGCGTCGGAATATACATTGATGGAGCTCGCTCATTGTCCGTAAGATTAGAAAGTATACAAGCACTTGTAAAACAAAAATCTCTTCAATGCGTCTGGACACATTGCATGATCCACAGAGAAGTTTTGACTTCGAAAGAAATGAGTCCTGGTTTGAATATTGCGTTGAATTATATTAAAATGAGATCCCTGAAATCGAGATTCTTTTCTGCACTTTGTAAAGACATGGGTTCAGTACATTCAGTGTAACTATTTAATTGCGAGGCAAGAGAAATTTTTGTAACGTGTTTATGAATTAAGAGAAGAAATTGCGATTTTCCTAGAAGAAGAAAACAGATCGGAAGCCGAGAATTTTCGTGATGGTTTATTTGTGATGAAATTGAGCTATTTGGTCGCCATATTCGAGAAATTAAATAACTTGAATCTTCAACTTCAAGAAGCAAATTCGCATATGTTGGATACTTTGGATTGGAATTGTGGGGCAGAACTTAAAGCTAAAAGACCTAACAATGTTTGGAAATGTAGATGATTGTATTAAAACTTATAAGGCTGAAAAAAAAACATGTAAAAGTTGTTTCTGTAACCAATGAAAATAATTTAGCCATGCTTTCAAACAATATTAAAAAGTATTTTCTTGCTGACGACTAGCTGATAGCAAGTTACGAGTGGGTTAGGGATCCATTTCATAAGACTCCCGAAGGGCTCTCAATTGATTAGGAAGAAAAATTCATAGACTTTACGGCAAGTGGCGAAACCAAAAGACAATTTAGTAATAAATCACTACTTGAATTTTGGGCAGAAGTAGAGGATGATTTTTCTGCACTAAAAACAAGGGCATTTCGCATTCTATTACCATTTTCAACATCCTATCTTTGTGAAACTGGATTTTCTGTTGTGGCTTCTTTGAAGATAAAATATAGATCTCGGCTAAATATAGAAACAGAACTGAGAGAGGCTATTTCTAATATTAAGCCTTCCTCCGAAAAACTTTCCTCTGAAATACCGGCCAAGGAAGTCACTAACAATTATTAAATTTGTCTTTAATTTAATATGTTTTGATTAAGTAAGAAGAGTGAGCCAAAGGTGGCCAGTGCTCCTATAACGTAGCCCACCCTTCAAAAGTAGAATTAATTTAGTTTTGAATCACAAGATAGCCTTGTTACATTGTAAATCTTGTATCTGATGTGCACGTGGCTGAATTGGAATAATATTTTGACGTTCTCTCCATTTTAGTAGATTTTGCGATATTTTGTTTCAAGTTTTTTGTTTTGTTTGCATTTTAGAGTATTTTCTCGGGTATTTCTTGGTATTTTTGTGGTAGTTATGGGTGCTTTTCTGGTAGATTCTGATATTTTCTTGTAAATTTGAGTATTTTTATATTAGTTATGGGTTAGGTTAGTTAACTTTAGTATGGTTAGTTGAATCTTACTAACTAGTTATGGTTAGTTACCCCTTTTGAAGGAATTAATTCATGAATTCTTGATTAATTCTTTATTATAATGGTTCTCTTGATTTCTTCAAAAGAATTGCTAGTGACGTCACACATGAACTATCAATGTAAATGATATATAAAAAAATTATACACTCTTAAAAACAAATATCTTTCTTAAAGTCGGGTTGAGAATCGCTGACATATGAAATTATTCCGAAAGTATTCAAGTTTTAATTTAAGCAGTTGCGCCGGTAGATGGCAGTAACATGTACCACTGAAGCCAGTTGTAGTAAATATAAGGTTGTAGTAAACAGAGGGAATTATGAATGACCCTGTATTTAAGAAAGGATGCCTATATTTCAAAAAATTTTAATTTACTCAATTTTTCTCCATTGAGTTTTGACTTATTGACAATTAAATGTTATTTAAAATCTGATATTTTTTCTATTTATTTAATATTTTTATTAATTTAAAACAAACATTTTATTTCAATATTATCTATAATGTAGACGGCATGACTCATTGCCCACATGACAATATCTATCCATGTAAACGTTGTAAAATAAATCTATTCATTGTAAAATATATTGCTGCTCAACTTTTAGCAATCAGTCTTTTAATATTGCAGTTTAAAAATAAGCCACGCTTTTTTCGAACCAGATACTTTTAAATCAAACTGTCCCTTCCTTGGTATTGTTCCTGCATTGGTACTTTACAAATTTTCACTAGATGGCAGCTCAGTATATGGAAAGATTTTTTATCCAAATAGAATTATTTTATTTAATTTTATACTCTGCTTTGAACAGGCGATCCAATTTACGATTATCAATCCAAAGACTTGTAATTTTGAACCCAACCCAAAAAACAAGGGAACTCCTCTATCAAGTATCGGGAGAAATTTGCCTTCCTGGAGTACTTTTTGATGCAACTAACCTGTATTTGCGTTACATGGAGAGGAAGACCACGAGAACCTCCTCCCGCTAGCCTGACGGCAAGGGGACTCTAACCCATGATCCATCTACCACTGAGGATATTTCACGTTAGCACTGTGGTCGGTGCCTGCCGAATGCGGAATTCTTATCAAGCAGGCATCGCTGGGATTCGAACCCGGTTCACGTCATTGAAAGAGGCGAAAGCTCTATCGCCCGAGACATCGTGGCTCATACGAAAATATTTTTATTTTTTATATTTTATAATCGTTGTTGAATAGCCGACCCAATTCTGGAATTACGAATGCCATTGTTCAAGTCCGTATCCTTGTAATTTTGATCCCAATCCCGAAGACAAGGGAGCTCCTGGATCAATACCCCCAGAAGTATTGATTTGTTATGGGAACTTGAAGGACTTTGTGATCCCGACAGATTTAACGTGCACCAGTCACCATTTAGTACACGGGAATTATTCGGCCGGCTGTATTCAAACTCCCGATGTCACAAACACGAGTCCAACGCACTACCAGGCTATCTCGGCCCATACTAAAATATTCAAATTAACATCACAAGATTCAAACTTTCGACCTCTCTCCTGCCTATGATGATGGGTTCATATTTTCCAAAATTGCGGCTAACCCCGCCCCTTATATTTTCAGAATCAGGATTTTAAATCAAGCAACAAAAAAAAGAAAAAGAAAGAAAGAAAAGACAGGTTTATTCAGAAAAACTCCGTTTTTCCCCCCGTCTGATTTTGTAATTTAAAATATCGTCTGCACTAATTAAGTAGCATATCTGGTGATTAGAACAAAAGTTATTTAGGTTCATCCTTTTCTTTTTAATTTGCAGGGCTGTACATTGCTTAGACAAAAGCATGTCTATTACAACAAAGCACGTCTAATAAATATCATTAAATCGGATGAATGTCGCATGTTAAAGGAAATTAGCGATATGATATTCTCACTATTTTAAAAGCATCAATAAAAAAAAATCCAAAAATAACATTATGATATGATGAAAACTAGCGAGCAGCTGTAATGATTTTTGATATTGCGAGTGAATAAAGGTTGGAAAATAAAAATGACATTATTACGAAAACAAATCAGGAAATAGGTAAATTACCATCTCAGTAAATCAGCCAAATCGATGTATCAGTAAATCAGACAAATAATAATACGGTGTTTTAGCGAATGGGTGAATCAGTGAAACTACGCATAAGTGTTTCAATAATAATAATGTGAATAAGAGCTCTTAAAAATTTAATACGTACCTTGTTAATGAGAATATAGTATTTTCCAGTTGGTGAGAAGTTCAAAAATCCATTTTTCTTTTTTTTTTTTGCAGCTTTCAATCGCTCCCTAACTCGAGCCGAACGAACAAAACATTTTAATGGAGCTTTGTGCGAGCAGCTCAAGTCAGCTAGCGAAATTCAGTCACCTCACATGATCTTCTCCTGGAAAAAAAAATGTCAGTTTAAATTCGAATAATAACAAATTTTTTCCATAAAATATTTTTTTTTTTAAAAAACGATATATTCGAGTGATATTTTTGCAGAAGTGTTATAAAACTTGGTCCACTAAAAAATATAACTTGCTTTGATTAAAAATCAATAATCTCTAACTCAACTCGTACTTGCAACTCAAGAAAAAATGAGTTGATTATCCCTAACTATGTGATTTAAAAAAGATTAAGGGGAGTGTCGCCCACTGTCAATTTCATATGTATAGAATATTTTTTCAAGTCAATAGGCCATCGGACATTAATTGTTATATTAAAAAAAGATTATTTTCAAAGTTTCAAGTATTTATGCAGCTGGTAACATGGTAAACAATAGTTTTGAAAATATGTTGAATACAGTAGTCAAACTTTTTAAATTTTTTTAAGTTAAACTATTTTTTTTTTTTTTTGGTTTATTCTTTTTGCATTATTCAATTAGATGATAAAACAATAGAAACATACAAAAATATTGATTATTACTCAATATTATACAGAAATATAAGCAATACTCCTTAAGTGGGCGGGGCTACCCGACTCTCCCCTAATGGTATACCTGTTAGCGACGTCATGGCGTGTGTGTAAACGCGTGTGTTGGCTTCTGAATCGACAAATGCCTACAATGACGTCACTTGTAGGTATCCAATTATCGAGAATCATGAAATAACCATGGGTTTTCTTTGATATTTTTTTTTTTTTTTTGATTCAGAGAAATATGAATAACTACTATTAAAGTTTTAATGAGTAATGTTAATTAAAAAATAACTTTATATTTTAGTAAATCACATGAGCGTCATAACACGTGCGAAAAGAGAATATTTGATAATACATGTAGCTAAGTTATGTTGGATAACTCTGTGTTTGATGTTCATTAAATTACCCTTAATTATATTTCGGTTAAAACCATTCAATTGTTTATTATTTCTTAAAACATAAAAGAAAATAAATTAATAAAGAGAAGAAAAAGTCGACATAAATCCTCTTTACTTAAGTACCTTTTCTAAGGACACGTAAAGGAAGCATTTTTAAATCAACTTTCGAATTTTGCACAGTTTGTTAAAAGTTTAAAACTAGACTGAATTCATACGTAAAAACCTAGTTCATTTTTCAAGGAACATATTTTTTCCTTGAAAAGAATCCAAAAATATGGATTGCTGATTCACTTTTTTTTGTAACTTTAAAGCTGTTCCATTTATTTGTTGCTGTTATTACAAATGTCACTTGCCAATACCAGCTCAGAGGAGGTGAGCTTCTAGTTTTTCAGTGGCGCCATCTATGACCAAGAATTTGACTTTGACATACACATTCGTCGCAGCTCGTTCCACAGCGAGGACTCCTTAAAACACTCTTCATCCATCAGCAGAACAATTTTGACCTATAGCAGAGAAAGATCAATCTTCGATCTAGTACCCCCAGAAGTATTGATTTGTTATGGAAATTTTAAATTTAGCGTGCACCAGTCGCCGTTTTATTCATGGGAAGTCTTCGACCGGCGTGATTCAAACTCACGACCTCTTGGTCATGAGCCCAATGTCCTACTAGCCATGCTATCTCTGTCAGTTCCCTTTATAGATTTAGAGATTATAGATTGATTAGGACATCATATAATAGCATAATTTGACTTTAAAGCAGTACTGCATCTGTTGTAAAAGGCATAAAATGTCGTTATGAATGGCATAAATAATTAATAATAATCATTTTTAACTATAAATAAAAATACACAGTTGTAAAGCCAACAAGTCATACCACAAAATATAAAAATACTTTTAAATGACTCGTTGAAATTTTTTTTGTTTTTAAAGTGAGATTCTAGGGGGGGGGAAAAACATCTTATTTCAATCTAATAATTTAAATATTCAGTGCATTTGACAACTAATAGTGACATTTATTGTAGGAAGCCTTTGATCGGCATATAAAAAAATAAAAAAATAAAAAAAATCCTAGATGAGGAGACAACAGTTCAAATGAGTATTGGGAATTCCGCCACTCTAAGCTGCGACAAGAGATATAAATAAGGTATAATCTTTGTTTTCTCTCAAACAAAAAATAATTAACAAATTAACTTCAAAGCTAATTTACTCAATTCTCTAAATGCGAACCGGGTTCGAATCCCAGTCGATACGAATTCCGCATCCGGCTTGCACTGACCACAGTGCTGACGTGAAATATCCTCAGTGGTAGACGGATCATGGGTTAGAGTCCCCTTGCCGTCAGGCTAACCGTGGGAGGTTCTCGTGGTCTTCCTCTCCATGTAACGCAAATGCGGGTTAGCTCCATCAAAAAGCCTTCCACGAAGGCAAATTTCTCCCAATACTCGATCCAGGAGTTCCCTTGTCTTCCGGATTGGGTTCAAAATTACAAGGCTACGGAGTTGAACATTAGTAGCCGTAAACCCATTAAGTTGGGTCGGCTGTTCAACGACGGTTATAAAATAAAAATAAAATTCTCTAAATGCCATTGAGCTCGGTCTAGTTATAGTTATTAACAAAAACAATAAATTTTTGTTAGTAAATAACAATTGGAGATTTGTTAACTAGTTATTGAAGAATAACGTTTTCAATGATGCTTAAAACCTTGCATTTATTAGATAATAGTAACGAATGTTTGAGTGTGTTTTAGAAATTTCAATTTTGATAGTAGCAAATGTTTATTTGAAAATTAGTTTGTTAACACCACATGATTGCTTACTGTAGCTGTTCCCATTTTTTTTTTTCGGGTATGGAACCCTAAACGGCGAACCATCATTTGAAGGAACTCTGACTCTATAAACAAAGGATATAAAACCAATTGTGAACTTATAAACTACTACAACTTTATACCGCTTTATACTACGTTCCATCATCCTACGTTCCATCAAGTCCTTCACGAAGCTATATTTCTCCCAATCGATCATGATTCCTAGTCTTTTGTTACTAGGTTCAAAATTACAATTGAACATCGTGAAATCAAAATTGGATTGGCTAGTCAAAAATGGTTATAAAAGAAAAGGAATGAATAGTGCTTTCGCCTTCCAATGAGGTGACCTCAAGTTCGATTCCCAGCGGTGGCTTGTTGATACGATTTCTGCTTCCGGTTCTCACTGCCCACGGCGCAAACCTAAAATACCCACTGCGGTTGACGGATCATGGGTTAGAATCCACTTGCCGGGGGAAGTTTTCGAGGTTTTCCTGTATTGCAATTTCCTGTATTCCATGTATTGCAATTTCCTGTATTCCATGTATTGCAATTGCGGGTTAGTTCCATCAAATAGTCCCCCGCGAAGGCTAGTTTGTCCCAATGCTTGATCGATGAATTCCCTTGTCTACTGGGTTCTTTTCTAATTTACAGGGCATGGAATTGAACAGGCTATGGAATAGTAGTAAACTCAGAATTGGACGGCCGTTCAAAACGGGTTATGCAATATAAAATAAAATAAGAGGAATGAAATTTTTTCATTGTTTTCTCGATAATAATTATGATTTAAGTTAAATTATGTTTATGATCAATTTAATTATGTTTTAAATCTGACAGTTAAATTCATATTTGAATCTAATGTCGGCATAAATTTGTTTTTGGTTTATGTACATAAGCTAAAAATGAAAGAAATAAGATGAATTACGATTTTCGTTGAAATTAAAACCAGAAACGACTGCAATAAACGTTGTCAATAGGGAAGCATATTTCTTTATTAACGAATTTAGTTATTTTTGTTTGAATAGCATGATGGGAAATATGTATTTAATTTTTCTTTAAAGTCTGTCTTTTTTATAATTTATTCGATACATTGTTATTCGAACATATACATTTACTTAAAAAATAACTTTTTTTTTTTCTATTGACACTTTACTTTAAATAATTTTGTAAAGGCAGCCGAAATATTAAGTAAATAATGGATTATTGATAAGATCTAAATGTAATTGCAAGTTTCAAAAATATTTTAAAAAAACTATAATTCCATTTAGGAACTGCAGGCTTGCTAGGTTGCGAAACTTAAAAAATATTCTCAGAAGTGGAATATAAGTTGGTTTTAATAATGCAATCATCGACTTGGAATGCTTGGTCGTATTACATGTCAATATTTCAAATAAAATTACAAATCTTACAGTTCTTTTACACAGAGAAAGTATTTATAAATAAATAAATTATTTGTAAATAAATAAAATCGTGTGGAAAAGAAGGAAATATGAATCAAGTTGAGGTATAAGAGAAACGATGTGAAGAAGGCAGGTGTTATTGTTCGATAAATAATTCTTTTTTTTTTTTTTTTTCTTTTCTGAGGAAGGATGATGTTAGATAATCTAATATTCACCTTTGAGAGTACTATTTCTATCTTGAGTCAATAAAAATACAAAAGTAATAACTTTTATTTGAGTTGAGAGGAGTTTAATATCCAGATAAAGAAATATTTCTTTTTTCTATAAAAAATGAAATAAAACAAAAAGGGGAAAAAATTTCTAAAAAGAAAAAAAAAAAAAAATTGTTTTATTTTATTAGTTATTTCCGTTTTATTAAAATAATTTGCGACAGGGAAAAGAATGGACATTTTCTAAATAGATTGAAATGTGCAGCTGCTTGATTTTCTAAAAATCATCTTAATGGATCTACAAAACGAAAAATCCATATAATTAATTAATAATTTATTTAACACAGCAGCATTTTTAGATAATACTAGGGAACTACTTTTTTTTCTGCTACATATTTTTTTTTTAACAGATCTTAGATAATTTCAGATCGTTGACTTTTAATCAGCAATCGGTTTCTTTCTCCGAGCTAGTTTTCTTTTAAAATAACATTATTAGTCTTTTTTTTTTTTGTCGAAATATGCAAGTTTAAGAAATGTTATACATAACTGTGAGCCTCATAAATGCTACGGTGATCTTCTAAGGGACTTAGAAACAATCATCAGAATTAAAATTTCATAAGAACCTCTGCCCGGAAATATCATCATACGCCATTAGGGACTCTTCCCTAGCCAAACCCCGCTACAGTGAACCTTCAAGAGACCGAATTTCTGTTCACTATAACTGGGACTTCACAATAACCGTTCCGCAAACAATTTTAACTCATGGTTCCAAAGTCCCCCCTTTTATCACATATTATTTAAATAAATGACCAATAAAATGAAATACAAAAATGAATGAAAAATAATACGTAGTAACAAAAATGTGTTAACTTTTATTTTTTATTACTCTTCGTCTTGTGTACAAAAAGACTAGTAATCTTTAGCTGATCTTTGAATGCTGAACGAATTCAATAATGCTATTCAATAATGAGGAAAACAAGAAAAAATTATCATGCTACATTCCATGCTATAAATGGTTTTAAGAATCGGTATATATATTTATTTTAAAGTAGAAATTTCAAAATTATTACAAAAGAAAATGAAGAAAAATCAGAAAAGTTCATACGAGGGTTGCTATTTATATTTCTGGCCTTGGCAACAGTAAGTATTGCTAGGCGACCGCAGACGATTTTAATCGAAAGTTTGATATTTTTAAACATAAATTCAGCAGACGATTTACCATTATAGCTTCATTTGTGTTGTTGAGAGTAAATTGAAAAGTTCTTCTCTTACAAAAAATGGAATTGAATCGTGAACATTTTCGTGCCATTATTTTTCATAACTTTCGACGTGGATTGTCAAGACAAGAGTGCTTCGATGAACTTAATTCTTTATTCAGCGATAAAGCGCCATCCTACAGCACTGTAAAAAATTGGTATAACGAATTTAATCGTGGTCGATGTTCGATCCAGGACGAATCCCGTGCAGGTCGTCCAAAATCCGTTGTTGTGCCAGAAAAGATCGATGCTGTGCGTGAACTGACAAAGCAAGATCGTCATGTGACATACCGTGAGATAGAGACGTCTTTGGACATTAGTATGACTAGCATCAATAAAATATTGCATGAACATTTGAGCGTAAAAAAAAATTTGTTCGCGTTGGATCCCGCATAATCTGACAAACGCTCAAAAAAAGGCTCGTGTCGATTGGTGCAAGGAAATGTTGGAAAAATACGTTCAAGGTACATCAAAGGCTGTGTATAACATCTACGCAGGTGACGAATCATGGATCTATGCATATGAGCCGGAAACAAAACAGCAATCAACTGTATGGGTCTTCCAAGACGAGGCAAAACCAACAAAAGTTGTTCGAGGAAGAATCACATCGAAACAAATGATTGCCTGTTTCTTCGGCATTAACGGTCATGTGGCAACAGTGGCGTTAGAGCAACGCAGGACGATCAATTCTGAATGGTACACGACCATTTGTTTGCCAGAAGTCATCGGAGAAATTCGAAAAAAGCAGAAGAACAGGCGAATCATTCTTCATCATGACAATGCGAGCTCTCACACATCGACTCAAACAAAGGCATTTCTGACGGAGCGAAAGATCGAACTGATGGGTCATCCGCCGTACAGCCCTGATTTAGCACCCAATGAATTCTTCTTATTCCCACACATCAAAAATAAATTACGTGGACAACGATTTTCGACCCCCGAAGAAGCGATTGATGCATTCAAAACGCATGTTTTGGAGTTACCTCAATCGGACTGGAAAAAGTTTGGTTCAAACGCATGCAAAAGTGTATTGATCATCATGGAGAATATTTTGAAAAACAATAAAACCAATTTCGATCCTACATATTTGTTTTTTCATTATTAGGCCAGAAATATAAATAGCAACCCTCGTAATATCCAACTTTTTTTCTTTTTTTGGTTCACTATATCCACAAAAACCCTATGGTTGGTTCACTATATCGACCATATCAACCTTCATCTATCAAAAGTCAACTCAAGATTGAATCGAGTTAGCATATCTTATATGCTAATGAATTGTTGTTTAATTATCGTAGTGGTAGTTAAGCGGCAAGTTGATAATTGCTCAAACCTTGCAGTGTTGAATCTGACCTAGAAGACAATAGGCCTCCTGAACAATGAAACAATCTCGTCTTAGTGGAGAACATTTTGATAGAATTAACATTTGCGTTACATAGGAAGGAAAATAAACATTTAATCCAACGGAATGAATTTTCGAATCCATGATTGGTCTACCATTGAGGATAATTTATGTCTTCAGAATAGCCTGCTTGAGAGAGCAAAATCGACTCCGGATTCGAACCATAATCACCTTATTGGACATTTTTCTCCATGAGTTATCCCACATTTTTACATTAAATATAAAATTTTCGTGTAATAAATTTAAATGTAGTAAATTGAATATCTTAAATTTGCTGCGAAATTTCGCAGTTCTCAATTCACAGCGATGGACTAAATTGAAGCGAAATTTCGCCTTTAGTTAAAAAAAAAAATTTTATTTAGACTAAATTTAAGTAATATTTTATTGATATAACTAATTATAATAGCCATTGGCAACTATGATACGCACTCAGTTTCAGATCGAAGGGTACCATCTTGTCAGGGAAGTAAAGGCAGGCGGTGCGCAACGTTGACCACATTGCCGCAATCATGCCGTTGGTCGCTAAAATGTGGAACTTTTATTTTCATGTCCCCCCTTCCCTGGCCCACAACGGGCAGTCGCGGGTATTGTCACAAAAGTATACCGCTCTTTCGTTCTTCGACACAACACACAAAAAATTAATTAATTAATTAAAAGATAAAAACAAAAAAAAAAAACTTTTTTCACTTGACAATTAGAAATTCATGAATTTTTTCTTTATGTTATTTTCTATGTCACTGCGATGAATGACAGTTTTGAAAATATTTATGCTTCTGGAATAAATTGCTTAGGAAATAATTAAATTTTCAATAAAAAACTAGAAAATTCTGGAAAACGTTTATTTATTTTAAAAATGCTTTATAATTAATTTAATATTAAATAGCTTTACTTGACGCTCAGTTTGGGCGAAATATAGGATTGTTATTCTACCGATTTTTATTCTAACAAAAATAAAATTTATTATGTAATGCCCGTTGTTTAGCGTGATTGCCACATTATCTGAAGGATTAGATTCCAATTAAGCGGCTGGAGCAGAATATCTAGAAATGATAATAAGAGTTTTTTCAGATATTCACGGTATTGCAATAATAACTATGTATAAAAATGGATTCATTACTGAAAAGTAAGACAGATTTATAAAGTTAAATAATCAATAAAAAAATTAAATGCAGTGTATCTATTATCTATTTTTGTTTATATTTGACTCCTTATAAGGTTAGAGTTACATAAATTAAAAAAACTTTTATTTATTGATTCTTTAATGACAGTAAATGTGGAAAACCTTTCCGGCATAGCAGTGAAACAAACTAATATATCTTTCCTTTATTGGAAGAACAGAAATCCCTACTTCACACTCCTGCAACTGATTTTGAAAAATTCTAAGAAATTCAAAACCCTTTAATCGTGATGAAAAATAAATATTCAAAGAATCAATAAAAGTTTATTTAAAAAAAAAAAAAAATCTTTGCTCTGTTATTCAACAACGGAAATTTTTTACGATTCTGGAAACGGACGATTTGTTAGAAAACAACTGTCAAACATTGTTCTGTGCTTTCTGATCCTCCAAGTCAAAATCTCGCTTTTTGTAAATTTTTCTGAAGGACCAAGTTGTTTTTATTTGGGTATCCGGCTATCATGAATCTAACGATCGAAGAAATATAAATGTTATCAATCATAAATGATTCAGTTTCTAGAAATATGATAACAAAAAGAGGTTGCCTGCTCTAATCAGTGGTGATACAAACCGGAGGTACACTGTAATAATAATAAAATAAATAAATAAATTCTTTTTTTATATAAAATAACAGTTTAAAGATAAATACAGTTTTTTTTTTTGTTTAGAATCGTTACCCCCGATCCATGCAAAAATCTTCAGTTTCTTTATTTTTTATTTTTATTATTTTTTATTTTTATTTGGCGGTTTAAAGCTGTTTTATACAAAGCAGTTTTTCTCTGTTTTTCGGATTATAACTGTCAAATCAAATTCTAGTTTTTGCTATGCAGTTTTACTTACCGTAAGAAAACTTAATTTTTTTTTCAAATCATTTTACGATTATTATTTAAAACCGCTCGTACTTTTCCGAAATTATTTTATGGTTTTGAGCAATATATAAATAAAAATACGACTCGACTTCACTGTAGAATTGATACTTTACCAGATAATAATTTTATAATTTTTTTTTAGATATAATTTTTAAATGAGTAAAATTTGCCGGACACTTTTATAAGGATATGCCAATAAAGTTTTAAACGTTACATATGATTTCAATAAGTAAAACTTTTCAGAGAGATTTTTTTTATATTCATAAGTTTGAGCTGCCGTGGTTGAGGGAACAGAGCGCTTACGTCGCAATGAGGTAACCAAGGTTTAAATCTCGGCGGTGACTTATCATGCTAATTCTGTTCTGGACTCGCACCGACCATAATGCTAAAACAGTTATTTAATAGAGTTTCTTTCTTCCTTTTTTTTAAAGTTAATATAGTTTTTTGTTAAAATAGCTGTTTGTTGAAATAACTGTACTTATCTGCTTAAGAAACAAGCTTCTGTTTTTTAATTTTTCTTTTTAAATAAATGGTTTTATACTGGCAGACCAGCTGACAGTTTTTTTTTTCTGTAAATTTTACAGATTTTTTTAAAATTACTTTCCAAACACAAATATGACGACTTTATGGAAATTAAGAGGGCTTTATGAAAATTTTACAACCAATCTAGAAGCTAAAGGAGCTCATATATCAAACACTGAACAAACGTTATTTTTGGATAAAATTAGCCCCATTTGCGTTTCTTGGAGAGGAAAACCACAAAATCTTCCCCTAAGTTTCCCCAAAGTTAAAATTATGATTAAAATAATTGAACTCCAGATTATATGTTGTTGCTTACTATAGAATAAATATGTTAAATATAAAGGAAAATAGAAAAGATTTAAATTACAAAATAAAACAAAAATATTGTGATTCTGATGATTATTAATTTATATTAAAGTTGATGTATTTAGATCGGACATCATATCTGGAAGGGTTATAGTCACAATCCTGAATAAAAGAATGTATATAAGAGACCAAAAGTTTTCAAAATATTAATTTACAAATAAAAAAAAACATATAATGTCGATTTTTCCAATTATAATAGCAGTTTCTTTTTTAAATATTTAAAATGGTAGCAATTTGTACCATTTGCCATTTTAATTTTAATTTAATACATAAGACATACTAACATATAACAGATATATGGGTGATTCTCTCGAAATATGACAATTCGGACCAAAAAATTTCTTCAAATTTAAAATCGTCAAAATAATCAAAAAAAAAATTTTTTTTATACTTCTTTAGTTACACTTATTAATATCTTACAGACAGCAGTGTAGTTTATTGACATTCGCTCGGGAAAAAGAATAAAATAGAAATTCACCAAATCTTGAATGCCAGGAAAATGACATAATAGCTTAAAAGTTTAAAAAACAGTCATTTTAAGTTAATAGTAAGTAACTCAACTTAAGCCTTTATGTTAGATGGAGCATAAATTGCTTAAATTAATTTTTTTTATCCACTGCAGAAAGAATCAAAAAACCTTTTTTTTTTGCTGATATGTACAGAATAAAATTGTGGATAATAATCAATCATTAAATAAATCATTAAATAAATAAATAACTTCGATTACATCCAAGCATATTGCAATCATACATAAACTTGGTATTGGGTCAATATTTGCTTTCCCTCCTTACAGTATTAGCAGTTAAAAAAAATTTCTGGTAACACTTCAATGTCCTGTCATTCATAAGCCAGGAAAATGACAGCCAGGATAATGACAAATTCGCCATTTTAAAGCATATAACTTTACTTTAATGAAATATTTTGGCCTAAGACGTATATATTCTGTAGAAAACAACAGGATCTCTTAAAATAACTCAGATAAATCTATGTAGTTTATGTTATTAATGGTTTCAAGAAGCCAGGAAAATGACAACACAAAAACCTACTCACCTAGAAAAAATTTTTGAAATAGATTTTGAACCAGAAAATTATTGGTTCTTTATTCATGCAACAAGACATGTTCATATAGGAGGGTATCTAATCAATCTATTAACATAAGATATTGATTGCTGGCTCTATCTATTTTTGTTATAAACCACTAAATAAAAGTAGCCAGGAAAATGACAGATTTTCTTGGGACAAACAAATTATTGACAGAAAAAATAATTTAAACGAAGTTTTTGTAAATAATACCCTCTGCGTATATTCTAGAAATGCTTACACCGGTTGAGATAAAAAAATTTAGATACTGAAAAATTTATAGGAAGTTTTGAAGCTATTTATTATTGGAAACATTGTTTGGGACATGCCAGGAAAATAACATTTTGAAGTTCAATTAATTTTTTTAACTATACAAAACAGTCAATGCTAGGGCAAAGTTATTTTAAAATGCTAACAGCAATGCTATTTATTAATTTTTTTAAAAAAAAAGTTCTTTTAGCTTTATAGTATTAGATCTTGGAGCAAGGGACAGTGAATTGTCATATTTCGTGAGAATCACCCATATAAGATTTTTTACGATTGTGACCATTAGAACATATAAACAATTCAAACAATTATGTATGACCTTATTAAAGTACTAAAATTTAAAAATTAATTGAGATTTTCAATTACGTTTTTTGTTTTCATATTCTTACAGTACTTTAAAGTAATGTAATTTTTTAATTGCGTAAAGATATTACGGAAAAGTTTTTTTAATTTGACAAATATGATGGTAGGAGTGCTTCATATCATTGAGTGATATGCCATCAACGATTAATACCATACAAAAGTTTTCTAAAAATTCCCCATAGATTATAAAATGTATAATTTCTCGATCGAAACTCACAACACAAATCTCCCGAAGTCTGAAGAAGTAGTGAAAAAAAAAACTTCGCTTTATTTGATTAAAAGAGGTGGGATAATACGAATCCATCCTTTGTATATGAAGCCAACGCCCATCCGTAAAGGGCGAGATCTAATTTATAATCCATATTTTTAGGTATAATGATAAATGGATAAAGATCCAGGCAATTCCTTCTAGTTGAAGAACCAGCGTCTTTAAGCGAAATCGGCAGAAGTTGAATGGAAGATTCTTTGCCTTCTTTATGAGATAATATTTTAGATATAGTAGTAATAGATAGTTGAGACAGTAGTAGTTTATATTTTAATACCGAGTTTCTGTTTACTCTCAGCATAAAATAATTTTTTTTATAAAATTTGATTGCAATATTTCGGAAGCAGTTGTAACTTGTGTTTAGAATAGACTGATCTCTATTGATTTATAAATCGATAGAGATCTAGGCAATTCCTTCTAGTCGAAGAACCAGCGTCTTTAAGGGAAGTCGGCAGAAGTTAAAAGGAAGATACTTTGCTTTCTTTATGAAATAGTAGTTATAGTTTAGATATAGTAATAAATAGTTGAGAGAGTAGTAGTTTAGATTTTAATACCAAGTTTCTGTTTATTCTCAAAATGAAATAATTTTTTTTATAAATTTTGATTGCAATATTTCGGAAGCAGTTATAACTTGTGTTTTTAAATATAATGATAAATGGATAAATATCTAGGCAATTCCTTCTAGTTGAAGAACCAGCGTCTTTAAGCGAAATCGGCAGAAGTTGAATGTAAGATTCTTTTGGGAAATCGATTGCCAAATTCGTACCACCAGATCCCAAAATCGCATCAAACCTCTAAAGCATTGAGTACTTATGGTTAAGTGAATATGTGGAATTGATTAATGGCATAACAAGAAATGAAGTATTAAGTTTTTGAACTGCCGCAAGTATAGTATAACAGTATTATATAAAATTTTAATGAAACATATCACATGCTACCAACTTCCGTCTTGCTAAGAACGCATCTTTTTTTGGGACCTATATCTATGACTAAATTTCTTTCTCTTCGATTTTAAAAATGGGGAAATTGGTTCGATTAAAGCCTAACATGGGAGGTACTGTGGCAGATCGGTCTATCAAATCAAATTACTGCACAATAATTAATAGACTATTACTTGACTAAACAGAAGGCTCATCACTTAGACGTTTTTCATCAAACGTGAATATAACTATCCGTAAAGAACTAAATTTATAAATAAAATCTTATCCCAACTACTAAAAAATAAAAGAATATATAAATATAAATTATTATGTTACATAGTATTTATTGTTTTAATTATACTTTGAAATTTATTTTAAAGCCCAACTAAACTGTTTCATCAAATATGAAACCGCCACTTTAACGAGAATACTAAGTGAATATCCCCCCCCCACCGCCTGGAATGAAACCGCCCCAATTCGGAACGCCTGAAACAGGTCATCATTTCATTTTTGGATAGAAGAGGAATGTGTAACTTAGCAGATTATTATTTATTTTGTAAGTTTAAAGATATGATATGGGGAAATTAAAAATTTCAAGTACAGACATATTTTACTTAAATTTTATAATTTAATTGTATGTATATTTGAAGAAAAAAAATCACACTGTCTTTTATTTTCCCCTGTTCATACTATGATCGAAAAATACTTTATTCAAACTTTATTTTTGGTCATTATTTTCTTCTTTTAGCAATTTTACTCCAAGTAACTTAAAACTTGGGGAAAATTTTCTCAACATATGACAATTTTTTTTTTTAATTAATGTTTTTTATATACATAATTTCGAATCTATTTTAACATTTGAATAGTTTGAAATTATCCTTTTATCATCGTAATATTTGTCAGATTATTACTTAATCTAATTGTGTCATAGAACAAATTAGAAGAAATTAAAAAATAGACAATTTTGAAAAATTAATAATTATTTATTGGATTTTTTTTTTAAAAAATATTGAAAACACTGGTTATTTGTTTAGAGATAGCATAGTCTGCATATAAACTTCGTCAGCCACATTTATTTTCATTTCTAGAAAAATATTGGATTAATGCTTTGGAGGTGTCACTCACACAAGTATAAGCGTCAACAAATAGCATATAAAAAGCCAAGCAAATGAAAAGTAGTGATGCACTATAAATAAAACATGTCAATTCCAAAACAGTTAAGAATTTCGAGACATTACAAAGCAAATTAGATATTACCGTCAGATTATTTATAGTCGTATATTCCTTAAAAATTGTGTGCCATAGCCTCCAGCTGCAGTATAAACACGTTGCTGAACTACAAGCTTTCGATTTGTTATATGATGATTGCAGAGAGAAAACGCACATTAAAATCGAAGCGAGAATCATTCCAAAAACCAGGCTGATGACATAAAACACTTTTTCACGATGTGGTCTTGTCTTCAGAATTATTTGGCGAAAAAATTTTACGATGTTTTCCCATGGCCAATAACAACCGTATAGCCTCAAAAGTTTGAAAAGTATGGCCAGAAATATCATAACCCATGAAACAAAAATCAAACATAGATTCAGTTGAAATAAAAGATGTGCCAAAACCTGACTGCCTCTAATTATTAGAAGGTATATCCATCGACTTGAGTTTGAAAGAGATTTGGCGACATCGTAGACTTCAAAATCATCAGTTATGAATGCAGAATGAAAGCAACTACGTCTTGTGGCAATGTCAAGAATACCTTTACAAGGTGCTGAGCTTTCTCCGAATAATCCGTTTAAAGACTGCTTCCATCTACTTGGCGCTTCTGGCAGTAAAAAGTTATCAAATATTCTAAATACGCTTCCATTCCATATGTTTATCGCTAAGCCAATTAAGAAACCCAATCTCTGTAAAGCGGTCAGAGAGGCATAAATTACAGAATAGAGTGATTGAGGAGGTATATTTTCCATGAAATTGCTTTTAAAACCATAATAAACGGCGATAACATATTTTTTGCATAGTTTATAATAATTTGAACTTGAATTAGCATAGGTTGTTTTGGTATTTGTGTGGCAAAATTTAAACGAAAAAATATTCATTATTTTGTCCACATGCGTATGTGAAAAAATTAATCTATGCTTTAGCTCGCTTTTAGATTTAACGTAATAATACTGCTGGTAGCATTATTGGGAGTCCTATTCCTTACTTTCTTCAGTTGGGTTTTTGCAATTCGAGAAGTAGTAAAGTAATAATGTGTTGCAACTACCACTATAAATATTAAATACCAATTCACTAGAATATAACACATGTTAACTTAATTCTATCAAGATGTACCTTTTGATAAATGGATGTTGATATAGTCCAGGGTTTCCCAAACTTATAACTTTTGCGTACCCTTTCTAAATGTTTCGTAACGCTGTGTACCACTTATAAAAAAATGAATGTATTTTTTTTAAAAATATGTTTATTTTTATTAACATATTTTAGTCATTAACTTTTAATTCTGCAAAAAAAGCCAATAGAAAAATACGAAATCGTAAATTTTCATGACTAGCTTTGTTTTTAAATGAAATTTTTTGAAATTTTCGTTTCTTGCAAGATATTTCGCATAAAAACGCGTACCACAGTTTGGGAAGCACTGATAGTCGATTAATTCATCTCAATGGTGATCTGCGGACGTGATATGAATTCGCCAACATCAATGGATAGTCCACGTTAAACAGCTGATTTGCTTTAAATATAGCTCTCAGGAAGAAAGTCTCCCAGTTAATAAACAAAAAAATGAAGAATAAAATAATAAATGAGAGAAATGATCTAAATACACCAAAAATGAAGAAAAAATATAATGAGAAAAATATATACATGTAAAAAAATAATAATAAAAAAACCAGCATAAATCAATTAGTGGTATTTTTTCATCGAATTCTATCACAATTTAAATTCTGAAAGGGAGTAATATGGTGTAACTACCACTATAAATAGTAAATGCCAATTCACTATTATATAAGACATGTTACTTAAAACTATCAAGAGGTATCACTTGATAGATTAAGATTGACATAGTCGATTAATTCCCCTTTAATAAGACCTAATCACGTGATTTAAATCAGATTTGACTGGCAACTTTAAAGGCACGTCACGCATGTGTGTTAATCCTCTTTGGCATCTAAATCGACAAATACTACAATTTACGAAAGATGACATCACTTGCAAATGCCCTGTTGCAATTAATACTTTCCCTAATGTGGGAATCACCACGGAAAATATCTTTCACTTTAACTTAGAGAAATAACATAGACTTTGGAATCATTTGTCATTAATGCAGATTAAAAGCAATCATGTCTTGAGGCAATATCAAGAACATCTCCACAAATACATGCAATTAAAAGCATTTTTACAACTAATTCTTTATATTTGGAGCCATGTACAGCAATGTAATCAGGAATAACTTCGTACTTGCTGTCATTTATTTGGCGCTTCGGACAAAAAGAAATTGCCAAAGATACTTTGGAAAAAAAAGATACTTTGTTAGCTCACACATTCACTATCTTCAGTTGTAACAAGCATACTCTTTAATAGGAATTAACCCGGGCAATCACTGGCACTCTAACTTCGCTGTTACGTCCCTTTTAATGTGTGTTCTCTCCACTTATTTCATATATATATTTTTTAATTTTATGAGGTTTAAATTTTTTCAAATTTTTTTCATTCATTTCGCTTAACGCTAAGCAATGTTTATATGGCTAAATATTTTGATCGTTTTTTTATTTTTTTTTTTTATCGATGTTTGTTTCATTCGTTTTTGCATTCTCTCACTCAAACATTAAGGTGCGACCTGTAATGTGATTGCTTTTTTTAAAAAAGATTTTTTTTTAAAAATTCGAAAGAATTCGAATTTATAAGAAATTTGAATTCGAAATTTATTGAGGGCTTGTTATTATTTATTGTCTTTATAAAACATTCTGTCTTTTTGATCCTTATGAGTATGTTTAAAATGTTTAGGAACTCAGGCCGTACATGTCATCAATATTGTATTTGTATAAAAATAGCATTTTCACTCTCCTGAATTTCGTAGAAAAATTTTAAAATTCAAATTGCTAAGATAATTTGAAAAACCGTGCTCAAGGTTTTTCCGAATGTATTTAGTTATTTTAAGGTAAAATTTGCAAAGGAAGAAATTTTCAGCATGATAAAAACGTTTTGGCACTTTTTGAACAACAGAAAATTAAAAATTGTTACTTTTATCGAACAATATATGAGTACAGGGAAAAAAATTCCGGTATTTACCTGTATTGCTATTATTAAGTTTTTAAAATTTTAATTGTTTTGAAAAATAAGAGTTTAAAACTAAGAGAATTGTTTTTTTATTATTATAAGGTAATTTTACGCATGTATTTTAAGTAAATAATTTCAACTTTGGTAGAAAAAATTGTTTTATGTCAAGAAAAGTTATTGTGAAGCAATTATCGGGGTTGGCGAGCGGCAGCGAACAAGGAGCATAGCCCCCAAGTAAAACATAAAAATCCAAAATAATGTTTGATTGTTGTCGGCGCATTCTTATTGGATAAAAAAAATCATATAACTGGATCCTAAATCAACAAAGAATATCTGGAAATCTTTAGCGAACATTAATAAAAATTAAAAAAATTTTAATGGAATTTATTGTAAATGATTTATATTTATCCTTCATTTATTGGTATTTTAATTTTTTAATTCTACTTTATTTTGATTACAAAAATTTTGAAATTATTTTTAACTATTATACTAATCATATTTAACTTATGTGTTAATCGTAATATTCTAGTCCTAAAATTAAAAGCGGTGCTCTTTTATTGAATTATAAAATAGTTCAATAATATTTTCTGAATATCCAACATTGTGTAATAATCTATTACCGTTTTACAATTATTGCTCGGTAAAAAATATTTATTTTCTAATAAGTTGTATTTATTATTATGAAAAATCGTTATTCTTCAAAATATACAATTTAAATAATTATTGCAAAACAATTCATAATAAAATTGCACATGAATACTAGGAATTAACTTTTCACTCTATTGTAAAACCCTTCAGCGAAAAAAAATTTAACGAGCTATTATTATATTCGAAAATTAAATAACTGAATTTTTTAAAAAAAGAACTAGGGTAAACCAACCAGTGAAGGAACACTACCCAGTGAAGGAACATTTCATATACTATATTGATTAAAAATAAGAATTTGAAAGTTTTTCTTTAGATTGATTGGTAACAATAGCTTATTGCCAAACAATAGGATGTCATCTAGCGATGTTTTGGATTACCTGGTCAAATAGACTTCTCTGGAAAAAATTTTGAATTTGTTATTATCTCTGCAACACCTTGTTTCTTTGAAAAAAATTATAAGGTGAGTGTTTGTATTTATATGTTTGAACTGGAATTAATTGCATGTAATAGTTTTATTTTTCTCACTGTGAAAAAGAGAATTCAAAATATTGCTATAGAAGTTACGTTTTATTTTTTTTTTTAAGCATCATAGCATAATAAAGTACTGAGATATGGGGGTGTTTATTCACTGGATCACCAAACGATGAAAAACCAGTGAAGGAACAAGTGTTCCTTTACTGTTTTTTTTTTTTTTTTTTTAGTTAATGAAAATAAAAGATAAACTTTAACTTTCTTGTACCTTTAGTGATGTTCAGCATCAAAAGTATGTTAAAAATACGAAAAACAACTTCTTACCAGTGAGGGAACAGGCATGTTCCTTTCCTGGGCATAGATTTCCCAGTGAATGAACAGTATGTGTTAATATGTTCACACTTTAATTTTCAATTCATGATTACAAAAAAAGTTAACATTTTCCAAGTAATTATATGTTATAATTTCAAGAATAGGCTTGTTTTTAAATATGAGTATGGCTTATAAATTCATAAAGAACATTAAAAAATAACCAAATTTAAGTGTTCCTTTACTGGGTGTTTATTCACTGGTAGGAGCTGTTCCTTCATTTGGTCTTCTTATTACTACTTGTTATTTGAACCTCCAAAGCTTTAAAATAATATTATGTAAGTTCTCTACAATTTTTTTGCATAATTTGCAATTAGTAACAAATATGTTGACACTGTCATTTAACTAAAATTACTAATTTTGAAATTAATATGATTTTTTAAAAGGCAAGCGAAGCTTAAATGTTCCTTCACTGGTTAGTTTGCCCTAATTTGTAAATAAAGTTACGCTGGTGACCGAGCAAAATGTTTTAGTTTTAAATTAACCCAATGGAAATTAAAACTAAATCTGCGGTACCAATTCTGTGTTAATGAAGTAAAATATTTTGCGATCTCTTAATTAAAAAATTTTGATTCATAAATCTGTTTTTTCACCGAGAAATAAAAAGGGCTGCTGATCAGCCGAGGGACGAGAACCCCCTACTTACATATAAAAGGGAAGAAATTTTTTTTTTTTATATGAATTTCTGTTTCGCAATCAGAAACAAAGGTGACTGTTAAACAATCCTGTAATTGGGGAGCAAAGCGAGCAGGGGGTTATATCTCCTAGATATGTAAAATTTTAAAGGGAATTTATATCAAATTTTTTCCAATATTCTTAGGAAGAAAATTTTGAAATCCTTAAAAATTATATAGAACTAATAATTTACACATAAATTCGACCAGGGTAAAGAACATTCATTTAATTTATTAAGAATCTTGAAATCATCTATTAAAACATTACTGTTTTAAAACCATAGTTTTAAGTATATGTTTTTGACTTTTAAGCTGTACTCAATAATACTTATATCTTTAAATATAATTTTTTTTTTTTTAAAACAGCTTTTGTTAAACTGTAACTTTAAATATATCTTCTCAAAAAAAACTCGGACAATAAATGCAACGTCAATGTATAAAAAGTGTAGATTCGTTAAGTAAGATAATTTCTTAAATCTTTTATTTTGCAATAACTTTTTTGTAACTTTGATTTGGATATTTTAATATGAATCGTATAAGATCAGCAGTACTCAATTTTTTTTTTGTTATGGAACCCTAAATAAATTTTATTAGCAATTGTGAATATATTATGCAAAGAAGGATTGTTAATTATTTTAAAAGTATTTGATGATTGAATTTTTATTATTTTATTTATTTATTTATTTTTTTTTTTGAAAACCTCTTATGAATGTAACAAGTATAAAAAATTTTCATCATATCGTTTTGTTATTACTAGTCTTAAAATTTGGTTGAATTTACAGGTCTGAAGCTGCATGTAATCTAGTTTATAATTTTATTTTAGTGTGCGCATAAACTGAAAAAGAATCAGCTGAAATACGGCTTTAGTTGAAATAAAAACGAAAGATGTCGAAACTAAATTTCGAGAATGGCTATGAGAGCAACATACTTCGTCATTGTTATTTTTATTTTACGTGAAATACTGACATAATTTTTTATAAATTCATATTCTTTTTATTACTTATAGAAAATATTATTAGAAAATACATTTTTTAAAGTTTAGTTTTCTTTCTTCATAAGCATTTTCATGAAATAATTTAGTAAAAATACCGGAAATGTTAAATAAATAATGAATAATTGATTATGTATAAATTTAATGACAGGTTTCGAAAATCGTAATTGATTAAATATGTCCTGACTCTCGGAACCCATGTGTCCCAATCACGGAACTGCTGTATTAGATACTTCTTCATAGCAAATTAGTGTAGGTTTAAAACAAAATATGTAAATTAAGAACTTATTGCTGCTTTTCATAAAGTTTTTATTGCTACATCTAAATCGGACCAAATGATAGTCATATAATACTACCATTAAAAAGAAAGAAAATACTTAGATATGCTAAAACTCAATGTTCCATGTTAATGTTTTAGAAAGAGCAATTGGAAAAGCGAATAGAAATTTAACGTTTTTATAAATTTTTGTACCAATGTTTGTCCATTTATTAATTTTTATATAGAAAAAGCTATTATCAAAACAAAATTTAAACTGCATCATGATGCGTTTCTCTCATATAAATTGATGTTAATCTTTATAGCTGACAGATCTATAAAACAACTGACAATTTATCTCTCCCAAAAAAATCCAGCAACATCAATCAGAAAAGTTACCTGCTCAAGTACTCCTCGGGGAATAACAACAAGCCACGTGCGTCTTGCAGTTGTAGTATCTGGTATTCCCAACCACTCTTCTCTGATGACCCAGTCACACCAAATCTCTTGTCCAACCTTCGCCAAACATGAACTCTGATTACAGCTCTTTAACGGTTACTTCCAGAGGTACCTGTTAAATATCAAAATGAGACTGACCGGTATTTTCTATTAAACAAGTGGACAAAATAATGCATCCAGAAAGGATAAAAAAGACATAAGGGGGGGGGGGGATTGTCCCTTGAGGAAGGGCGTTTCCTATGACGTCACGAAAGGTGCACGCGACAGCAAGGGTGTTGGCCTGTACGTAGTAGGGCACACCCTTCAACCACCGAATCAATTAACTGTGACTTTGATTCTGAGGTAGGGATTAGTTTAAAGGAAACTTTAAAAGTCTTATAAATCGTCCCCGATAACAGTCTTTCCTTTTTCTTTTTGTATCATTTCTAATCGATAGTAAGAGAGAAACACCCAAATACCTGGGCAACCTCTCCCTCTAGTCTTTCTAGTTTGTTTTCGGTCCTTGATGGCCAATCAGGCATTTTTAATATCTATATGATATATTAGTCGCTGAAAGGCCACGAGTTCATTTGTTTATGAAAGCTAAGCTCGGCAGTTATTGTTAATCTTTGCACTCGCTTCTCGGTAAAATTTAATACCAATGGATTTTGGAAAAATTTGAATGTTTTATAAAAAAAACTGTATAATGCTAAATTAATAAAAACTATTGATGGGAGTTTATTGTAAATAAGTGAGATTTTTATCATTTTACTTTATCATTGGTGCTGATAAACTGATCCATATCGGCATAATTGCTGTCAATAATTAGTTCTTTAGCCTTCTAATTTTGAAGCCAACCCAGAGAGCAAGGGAACTTCAGAATCAAGTATTGGAAAGACTCATTGGAACTAACCCAAATTCGTGTTACATAAAGAAGAAAAACAGAAGAATATTTCTTGGTCAGCCCGAAGTTAAGAAGAAGGGGGACTCAAGACTACGATCCGTTCAAGACCGGAGATATTTCTCACTATGATTGTAGTCGATGAGAGCCAGGATCAGTATACGAATTAATACCTCACCGGGATTAAGACCTGAGTCGAGCACTCTAACTCCTTAAATCCTCCAGGCTCAAAGCTTTAAAATAAGTAGGAACATACGAGAGCTAATAATAAGATGTCAAAAAATTCTTGTACGTCTTTATTGATCAAGAGCAGCAAACATCACAAATACTTCACCAGCGTGTGCTAACATTTCTCTAACTTTAATTGAATTCGAAAAATTAGTCAAAATAACATACTATAAAGAATCACTAAGCTAACTGGGAAATTAGTCACATAGATATTCGCAAAGATTCCACTTCAATGTTATAAAGATTTAGGTCTATAGAAATAAAAAACTATACGTGGCCCGGTAGCTTGATTTAAGTACTAAACAAAATAATTTTTTACATTGAAAACAACCTTATTTTAAAAAAATTGCTGACTAAATTCATATTTTGTGCTTACTGTGCTGCCAGAGAATCATAACATGTTCTTTAATCCAAAAACATGATTTTGTGAGTTATCAAGAGGTCACTAATATATATTTTTTTATACGCTTTTATAAAAAATTTAGTAGATGCCTAAAAGTAAATATTATAGAAAAAGATTCCCTTATTGTGAATCAATGAGTTTAAATGATTCCACTGGTGATAAAATGCTGGTAGAGAATAATATATTGCAATAGGTAATTAGTTTTTAAAAAAATTTACTGCTACAATAATTGGAATAAAGAAAAACAAATCTCTTATAATGTTTTGCGATTATTTTTATTTATTACACGTACAATTCTGAAATTTGTCACGCAACTTCTAGAATTATAAAATTGCTCAAACCCTCAAAAGGCTCCTATACCTTTAAAGGAGAGAAAACGACCCGTAAAATTTTATGCTTTTGATTATGAATTTTTTGTTTATTTAATTTTCATAAATAAAATGACACTATTTATTCAAAAAGTGGCAAATACATGGCCGTCACCCACTCAGAATTTGAGAAATATATCCCGTTGTATTTAAAATTACACTGGGGAATAATTTTTTTTATGCATTTATACAAGTATTTGATCTTATCTATTTCAGGTGTGGGGATTTAAAAATTGAAATTGGTTTTACGTTTAAAGCTTAAAGATTTTTTAAAACTAATTTTTTGTAGAAATATTTAAGTCTCAAAACGTTACAGGGTTTTTTGAAACAAGCTTCTATTGGAGCTAAGGGACATCATCAGAATTAAGATTGCATAAGAACCCATGCCCCAAAACCGTCATCGTACGAGGTTAGGGACGCTTCTATTTTGTAACTTGTTCAGAAGCACATGAAAAAACTGTTCATAATAGGGAAGTGCCCCTAGAAGCGTATGACAACATTTCCGGACATTGGTTCATGTGCAACTTTAATACTGATGATTTGTACTAACTCTCTTAAAAGTTTGTCGCAACATTTGTACGACCCCCTGTTATATATATATATAACGCTTTTCAACATGCAGATTTCAACAACAAAAAATGGAGCTGTTATGAAAAAACTGCGGCTTAGGAAAAAAAACAGTTTTCAAATTTGTAATCAACTATATGAAGTATCAATGATCTCTTAAAAAATCTTATGCAAAGAAAAGGAAAAAATCTCTTGTCATCTTTGTTAAAAATTAAAAATAGTTTGAAAACTTTAATTAAATTTAATTAATTTATCTTGTAAAACATTTTCAACATCGTATTTCGTTCATTTCTTGAAGCTCGGTTCTCAAAGTTTTAAACGAATCAAAAACTCTCACTATTGGATACCTGCCAGTGACGTCATCGCAAGAAAATACTGTCATTCGTTGATTCAGAGATGCCAAACAGGTTCGAAACACAGGCGTGACGTCACTTACAAGTATACAAATAAATCTGATTTAAATCATATGCTTAGCATAATAACTTCACTTTTTTAGAGTTGCAATAACTTTTTTAAATAATAAGATAGTTTTAAATAAATATTTATATAACTTTATTATCTTCTATTATTTAATTTAATAACAATCAAATAAATTTGAATTGTTTTATAATATTTTAAACTGTCTAATTTTTAATGAAATAATCAGAACTTAGAATGAAATCGGACGAATGGATTCTCAGTAATAACGCTTCAAAAAAGTCGTTTCTTTTTTCTTTTTTATCTTTCCCTTTTCTTTCTTTTAAATTTTAATTCCATAAACTTATACTTCTATTTGAATATCACTCAGAAATAACTTCTTTTCTGCGTCTTTTCATAAATTCTAAGCTAACTGGGACAACACAAAATGGAAATATTTCGTTCTTAAAATTCGTTTCTCAGTTAATTGGGGGGGAAAAGATAATACTAAAAATAATAATTATTTTATTATTAAACACCAAAAACTAATATACAAGTATTTTACACTTAGTTTTCTCGTACTAACGAGTCCTCATAAATACAGAATAAAGTACTTACTTAGATTCGATTGACTTTATAATGCCATAATAGAATGATTACAAAGTAAGTACTGATTTTTATAAATTATTTCTCTGCGCTATCACATGAAGAAGATCGTTCATTCATGCTGTCGTATTTTGGATGATAAATCACTAAAACGACGTTTATATTTCAATGAAGTAGTCATTATAAGTTAGTTCACTTGTTTTCCGTGAATGGCTTTTATACGAACATTGACTGTTAGGCAAATTAAATGATAAAAACATTTTTGCAAATTTATTTTAAAAATATGCACAGATTAAAAAAAAAAAACCAACCTCTGAAAATTAATAGTAAGTTAGTACTTTTAAAAAAAAAACGAAAAATTACATATTGCTACATTTTATTAACCTTTCATTGGGGGATTTTTTTTTCTAGTAATATTACGTTAAAATAGTTTTGGGATTAAGATTGATGTATATAAAGAAATTCATTTAGCTTATTACCTGCAGCTGATTTGACTTTTAACCTTTTGACCCAGAATTTTTAATCATATTTTTCACATTTTTTTCATTATTATGTATTAATTTTGGTTAAAATAAATAATGAATGATGCCCCGTGCCACAGTTCCTGTGCCCGATCCTCGAGCCAGGCAAGATTGACTCAGCCTTTCATCCCTTCAGTGGGTCGATAAAATGAGTACCAAAGCATTCTTGGGGACTACTAAACACTGGGGGTTCCGGGTTCTGTTGACCACCCAACCCGGAGCATCTGCTCCTGCACCCCAGAGTCCAAAGCCAAGAAAACTGAAATGGGACAGTAAGCCTTGGCCATCTATGGGCTGTCGCGCCTCTGAGTTTAGTAGTATAAATTAAAAATGTTATATTTAGCATTTTAATAATTTAAGCTTATAGCATGAAAAACCGGTGTCCTTTTCTACGTTAATGGTGAAATTTTTGAAACACGGCTCACTTCCAAACAATAATTTTTCCAATTTGTACTTATTTGTAGTTATTCAGATCTAAAAGAAACAGTTATTCGTCACAGAATTTTCTACAATTCCCAAAACCAATTATTGATACATTTTTAAATATGAATGGAGATAAAAAAATTTTAATTATCTTATTTGTATTTTATATTTTAGTATAAATATAATTCGATGATCTAACAGATTTTTTTTAGTAATTGTAAGACTGTTTTTTATAATTAAAAAATTCCAAAATATATTTTTTGCTTGTAATTAGTCAACCAGAAAAAAATATATTAAAGACACACCGGTGTCCCATATCAAAGGGTTAATATTTTTTCTTTGGTTTTTTTTTTTTTTTTTTTTTTTTGGTGGGAAGGTGGATGGGATTTTTAAAATTTTAAGAATTTGCTATAAACTTGAATTCTAGAGTGTACAAATAACCGAATTTATACATTCTGTGTTTAGATAGTTATAAATAAACTAGAGGAGAAATAATCAAGTTAACGAACGAATAACGCACAAAAGAAAATCGCTCCCCAGTGTTGCTTTCTGAAATTATCAACTGTTGGCAGTAGAGGAGGGGGAGGGGAATAGCCCTTTAAAAATTCACCTTATAAAATGTTAACTCCCTTTGGTGAGCTTTAGGGGGAATCTTTCAATAAAAATTGCAATAAATTTCAGAGTAGTCAGAGCACTCAAATCTTTACTGGAGCTCTCAGTCTGATAATACAAATTTAAATCGTTTAATAACCACTATAGGTATGGCAATACTATCTCCAAAAGGCTATTTTTCTTTAATCAAAATTCTGATTAACTTGAGCACTCAAATTTTAACCAGAACTCTGTGTGGGGTGACATCACAAATTTTAATCGTTTTTTTGATCGATACAAACAGTTTTTATCGTCATATTATAGCGCAAAAAAATTATCGTTTGACTCCATTCCGACTTGTGTAAACTTCAACTGAAATTCTGTGGCTAATTTTCCAAGAGGATTTAAAAAGTGAAAATAATTCTATCTTTCTCACATAAAATGAACCCTCACATCCTCTCTTCCACGTCTTTCAAAAGTGATGTGCCCCACGCATTTCTTATGTGTAGCAAAATAGAATTATTTATTTTTTTCCTTTTAAACTCATTTGAACTGTTTTTTTTTTTTTTTTTTAATTCTAAAATAAAATTAGCTTACTATATTACGGATGTAACGAGAAACTGCATAAGTAGAATTAAGATTTTTTTTTTTTTTTTTTCCGTTTAAAGTTCTTTCTTTTTCAAATTTACAACGTTTGTTTGAAATTTTGTAGTTTATATATTACTCGTACAATGTGAAGTATACTGAGCCTATGGTGTATTTAATATCATGGTAAAACTGTAAAAGAAGCTTTCATACGTGAATAATGCAAACTTTTAATTAATCTTGGCGATATTAATTACTCTTTTAAGAAAAAAAAGCACGAATTTATGGTATTTTGATGGTATTGAATAATTTTCAATATTTTTTATCATATGTTGCATATCTGCTTCTAATTTTTTAAAAATTTTATTTGGTGTATGAAGGTTGCGGCCTGGGACGCAAAGTGAATATTTTATATAGAATTTTATTAATTATTGTTAATTTCAATTATTTATTTTTAATTTCTATTATTTCTTTTGGACTTTTCAAGTTAAACTTTGTTGTTTTCCTTTTTCTGCTAATAAATATCTTCTAATGCACATTATTATTATTATTCCACATTATAAATTTACTACTATACTTAAATGTCTAAAAATTTCAGATTCAAAAAACTAAAAGTTATAAATCAAAATATAATTGTGCAAAACATTTTATAAGAAAATTGTGAAATAAGCATTTTTAAATTTAACGAGGAACATAATATGTAAAGTAAATAATATTTTATCATTTTAATTTTTATATTTAATTTTTTTAAAACTTTACATTCAATTAATTAATTAGTGGCTCAAGCATAGTTCTGTCTCAAAAAAATTTTACAACACACATTTTAATTAAGATTTTTTATTCTACGTATTTACATGCAGTTATTATGATGTATATCTCAAAAAACACTAAAGTTTGGAAAAATCAATCAAAGAAAAACGAAAGGCTAAATATATGTTTCACTGCGTTCTGCTTGGGAAACCATTTATCGTATTCTCACCAACTTACAAATTGAATGGAGATATTAATATTTATATATTAATAAACTTCTGATCAGTAATGGATTTAGAAAAATAAACTTAGAACTAAATGGAAAACTGAATGGAGAAAAGGCTCTTATTCGTTTAGGAGAGCCGTAAAAAATCTCGATACCATTATTGACACCAATGATAGTTAATAAATTTTGGTAATTCGTTCTAACTAAAATTTTAAAAAATTTTTTTTTTACAAATGAGCAAAATTAATAGAGAAATATGGCATTAACTTCTTTAGGAGATACGTGAAAAATCTCGTTGCTATTATTGTCTCCAATGATGCTTAATTAATTTTGTTAATTGGCACTACTGATTTTATGGTAATTGGTGCATTGGTGCAGTTTTAATCTAAACAAATTCACTAATACGGGTACAAAGAGTCATATTAGTATTTCTGATACCATAACTGAATCAATACTGTACAGTTTTAATATAGGTACTAAGAATAAGGTTTTCACAACCCCCTTAAAAGGGTAAGTGCCGTAAGAAAATTGCTTGATTATGATACATTTTTAAAATCATGAGCTACCCTCGAGCAGCAGTATTGTGCAAAACGATGCTGAATACTGTTAATCCTTTTTATTTATTTATTTGTTGATGGTATGAATTTTTTAAAAATGTGTTGTGCTTATTGTAATAATGTAAAGTCTACTAAGGCGCTGAAAAAAATAAGAAAAAAATTTTTTTTCACCCTTTTTAATTGTGACGGTATATAACTTTCAGTTTTGAGACGGATTAAGTTTAGTAGTGATTAATTGGGTTTTTTTACTCCGTGTTAGCTATTCAACTAGTTTAAAACAAAAATACATTTAATTGTAATCGTACATTAAAAAATAAAAATATATAATTCGAAATTAACATCTACTTAGCAAAAATTTTTAGGATTTTGTGAAACTTTTACCAGTGTTTACGTCGATATCGAGTCTTAGAACTGTCTAAAGTAAAACATTTCAACTACGGACTTTACGGATCTTAAAATAGTGCATATAACTTAAGCAGATGAACAATCGTTTTAAGAAATCTCAACATATAAGCCGATATGAAACCAATTTACTATAAACTGATGTATACTTACTTTCCTTGATGATATTTTATTCGATATGACTTCGTAACAAATGTTCTATTTCTCGAATGATGAGAATCACTGTTTCCGTGACAAGTGAGTTTACTAACTTTGGGTTATGGAACATTTGTCAGAACACGTACGTTGCACGGAAATATGCACACCTGCGTTTAATGTCAATCGTACGTATGACTACAGAGGAGGGGCATTCTCTCTCCCTGGACGATAACGGCTGTTAATTTCTAGTTCAGGAATGGCAATCGTCTGATAGGGAAAAATATATGTATAGGTTTTTTCATTCGTTAAAAAGCCACATTAAGAAATATATAATTCTTAAATTAGTTTTCTGTCTTTTAAAGTACATTAGCAATGCATAATTAGATCTATTTATTGATAACCATGCATAACGGAAAATTTTTTACAGTGTAAAGAGGAAAAAGTAAAACAGTTTTATCGAACTTTAAGGTTATTTTAAATATTTTTAAAAACAGCAAAAGATACATCAAAAATATCCAAAATCGTCCGGAAAAACCAAATGAACGAAATATCCATATCGTCTGAAAATTTTGAAGGAAAATTATTTAATTTTTAATTTAATTTTAATTTAATTTTAAAATTAATTTTAATTTAATTTTTAAATTAATTTAAATTTAATTTTAATGTAATGTTTAATTTAATTTTTTTACTTAAGAAGAAATTTACTACCGGAAATTAGAAAACTATGCCAGCAATCTAAATGCAAAAGAAAAATTAATTCTTTTTCACAAAATATTGCCTTTTTTTATTTTTTAAAAATTATTCAAAAATAAATTCTAGAAGAAGTATATTATTCTTTTGCAAAATTATTGTTTAAAATAAAATAAGATATCCCAAGATATCTTTTAGATTACAAATTATTCTACAATCGTAGTTTGCTAGATTTTGCTAATTATAGTTTGCTAATTCTAGCTTATTTAGAAATAAGATAGGTAATTTTTTTTCCTTTTGCTCAAACTTTTAAAAACAAATTTAAGACAAAAAATAGTATTCTATTTTTAAAAGCATTCTTTTAAAATTTTGGAACTTTGAAGACAAATCGAGCCATTCTTATAACATCAAACTCTAGACTCATAGTTTACCATCGTTTGCAGACAATTTGCAATTTGCTAATTTTATTAATTAAAAATAGTGAATGCAAATTTTTTCCTTAAATTTCTACTTATGGAATCTTAACTTTTAGAAGCTTAATTGTTTGAAAAAATAATTATTTTCGTGTGCCTTATTTTGTAAGACATTTACGACTATATGGTAATCTATTCGGAGTTTGGTAATTTGTGGAAACTTAAAATTTATTGATTACTTAATTTTTTTGTAGAAAAATTGTAAGATAAAATAAGATGTTTAAAGTTCTATTTAAAAAAAGAAGCAATATAAAACCACTTTTGAAGTTTCTAAAGAAAAGTAAAGACTTCAAGATTTAAAAATGTTTAAAAAAAATGTAGAATTTAAAAATTATTAAAATAATAAACTAAAATTAAGTAATTTTAAGTTAAAAAAATGTCATTAAAAAACCAGAATATCACATGTTTGAAATAATTGGACAAGATCCTCGACGGCGTTCTATCCCTTGGGCTAACACGGCTCTTCTCATTCCTTAAAAGTTCTCAAATGCCACACTCCTTCCCAGCTTTAAATAACAAAAACACGCTGGGACAGTATCCTGGTGGCTCGGGGAATAGAGCCCTCGCGTCCGGTCGTGACCTATCCGGGGACCCAGACTCGAATCCCAAGAGTGCACTGGTCGATGTGAATTTTGCTGAAGACTTGCACTGATCTCAATTCTGACATAAAATATCCTAAGGGGTAGACAGGTCATGGGTTAGAATCCCCTTACCAATGAGAGTTCGTAGTTTTCCTCTTATGTAACGTAAACACATGTTAGTTCTATCAATAAGTCCTCCAAAAAAGCAAGTTTGTTCCAATGCTTGATCCAGAAGTTCCTTTATCTTCTGGGTTGGGTTCAAAATTACGAGGCAATTGATTTGTACGAGGCAATTGATTGATAGTAGTAAACTCAAAAACGGTTTGGATGTTCAACTTCGATAATAAATTAAAATGACATATGACTTGACAGCTCAACAATAACACAGTTTTATCTATCGATAACTGAATGGCTAATATCAAATTGGAAAAAAATGCAATACTTTTGCAAATTTCGGAGAATAAATTCAGTACTTACAGTATCTCAGCTATAAAATAATAATAAAAAATTTCTATTACTTCACGGAAATATGAAAATTAGTTCTAATACTATATGAAAAGATATAAATCTGCATAACCAGTATCATTGGCCATCAATAATAATTTTATTACTTACTCATAAATGCTTTATTTCACTAAAATGTTCATTTTGTCTGTTTGAAAAAGACTAGCTATCTAAATATTATAAAATTCGGAATTTCAGTTATAAGTTTTTTTTATTATAGCTGATAGTTATCTTTAGACTTCAACTGACAAGTTTATTGTAGTAATCGCAGTATAGTAATTTATCATTGAAAGTAAGTTTTACGATTTGCAGCTGACAACTAAATAACTTGATGCTTTGTCTCGAAGGTTGTAAAAGAAATTAATTGTGGAAATGGGAATAAAGATAAAACGTAGGATTTTTTCTTCTTCGCAATGTTGGTTTATTGATGCAAACCTGTAGCGATATTTTTCTTTAGCTGTAGAGTTATTATTATTATTTTTTTTTATAACAACGGATATAAGTTTACGTAACACTGCGGTATTGATACTAAAACAAAAAAAGTATTTGTTAATTAGCAAAAGAAAAGTATTGAAACAATGAAACTACCTTTAAATTATTTCATTATTCAAATATTTAAAAAAGAAGAAGGGACGTGGTAGCAAGTAGGTTAGAGAATCAGACTCCTGTCCGTAGAGGCCGGAGATCAATCCTGGATTTTGTTAAAAGCACCAAGTACATGCGATATACAAGCTCGTAAAATCTGTGGAATCGAAAGTCATGTTGTTGGTCGCTGAACAGTACCACGGGCACTGGGATCTGGAGAAATTTTCCTTCCCCTTCAAATCTACGTCTAAATTGAGGAAGTGGCCTAACGAATGAGTGGTGCTGCCGTCTTCCCGATGTGTTCTGAGCTAACGAACTTTCACCCTTGCGGTGCTCGTCAAACTAAAGGCACACCCTTCCTGATTTAATTCGGGAAAAAAGCCACTGACTGGAGAGCTTGGCTTGTGTCATTAGAAAGAATAATGAAAAGGAAGTAATAAAAGTTAAAATACTATACGCTTTTTTAAGTAAACTAAAAATAGTAAAATATTTTTTTTTTCATAAGTAAAAACAAAAAATGTTCAGGACATCATTTGAGCTATAAAATTTTATCACCATTGGAAAATTTTCTTTAATTACTTGTTCATTATGGGAAGTATTTGAAATTTTGATTGGTGATGAAATTTACGTGACGTAAATTTCGTCGCCAATCAAAAACCAGACGTAAATTTCAAACTGAAAGTTGAGCTCTTAGGCTTGTAGGAAAATGGTCGAAATTTTAGATTGGCAAAAAATTTTGCTTTGTGATATGAAAAAAGTTATTTAAATTCTAATTAAAGTGGATAGCGTTTGAAACATGTATATTTTCATTTTGCACACAACTCTTTTTAGCACTCTAATCAGTCAGAAAATTTTCGAAACTTGAATTGACTATAAATTCTTTTGGGTGAATGGTAATAAATTCGGCTTGTAGCAACCTAAAAACAAGTGAATCTTTATTATGTATTCCCACACATTCTCCAGTTAAAATTTAAGCCCTATAGCTGGTCAAACAAAGGTCGAAATTTTGATTGACCATAATACTTTTTAGGAAATTTTGGAGATAATATTGGGATAAATCCTGCTCGAAGTAATCAGGAGAAGACAGGTACAGAGATCTAGTAGGTCGTAGTTTTAGTAGCTAGTCAAAGAGTGGAAATTTTGATTGAAAAATTTCGCACTCACAGGTACGATCTAGCAAATAAAAATCTAGTAAATATAATAAAAATCAGAATTTAACTATTGAATTATATTGAACATAAAGTTTATGGATATAAGAATTGGAATTGGCAATGCTGCGCGAAAGAAAAACGATATTACGAATTTTAAGCAGATCAAAAGGTGCTGTAAATTAAGCCTGCCAAAGGGAACAGAAAAGATCACTGAGCAAGGTATTCTTATTTACCTAATTAAAGCAAATTTCTTGAGATGCTCAAAATTTATCCAAAGCAATTATTCATACTTTATTACAGAACTAATAAATACATTTGTGAGTCAGTGAAAAAATAGAAAAAAGGTCATTTACAAAATAAAAGTAATTAAATGATCTTGAAATTTTTATCCTTTAAAACGCTATAAAAAATTGTAGAGTATGAGAAAAAAAATTTCCAGGGAGCACAGAGAGCATTCAATTCTAGCGTACGTGTCTCAGTACAGTACATTCTGCTTTATTTGCATACACAGACTAGCCGTAAACCTGGCAAAAAAACATCCTCCTTAGCCAGTGTTGCCAGGTGCTGATAACCGTTCAACCCCAGATAGCGCTGTAAAATCCCCTAAAAATTTTTAAAAAAACCAAAAATTTTGAATTTAATGTATAAGTATTAAAAATAGTTCATAATGTATAAAAAAACGTTGCTTTAATAAATACTTTTAAATATGTTATTATCAACAAATTAATCTTTTTTACATTTCAAACATTACATTATTTTTAATTTCTACTTAAATATTTAAGATACTTTTTTCAATACTTTTTGACTTGCACATTTTTTTATAAATATTTTATTCTCAACGATATAGTCTTTTTAATATTTTAATTCTAACAGTATGCTTAAATTTTTGCTAAAATATCCAACATATTTTCGCCAATACTTTCTGATTTGTATATCTTTTCGCTGTTAAACATTTTTATCATAGAAGAAGTAGGCACAAAATTACCTTTAAACAGCTTTTCGTGTGCCCACTCTTTCTTGAAATTTTGAACGTACTTATTTTTTTCTTTATCGTTTGGCATTATTTTTAAACCATGCACATTAAAAATTTTAAATAATCTGAATTCAAATTCTCCAAACGTACAGGTTGATCGAGCTAAGTAATAACTTACTATATTCAACAAAGGGGTTAAGTTCTAAAATTAAATCTTAATCTTTTTGTTTTGGTTTAACATATTGATTCTCATATTACCATATCACACATTCAGTTATAGAATTTGATATTAGAACGTAACCAAAATGAAACTAGTAAGATTCACAAAAAACCCATAAACAAACCCCTAAAAACAAATTCCCCTAAAATACCCACTGAAAATAAAAAATCCCCCTAAATTTAGGGGGTAAACCCCTAATCTGGCAACACTGTCCTTAGCTAACGTATGATACCTTAGAGTCACATTGCTGTTAAATTAACCATGGGTATTTTTCGAAGTTTTCTCCTTCGTGAACGAGAATGTGTGTTTGTTTTACTCTAATAACTTGTTAGTTAACTCTTAACACAGGCTGTAACTGCCTTTGTAGAAAAGAAATTAAGTGATTAGACCAAATGTTTTAATTAAGTTGTTTTCGTGAAAGAGGATTTTGAGATCAATATAAAGCTGATGTTTTACACACTCATTGAAAAAATGATCCTTGTTATCACTATGTTCCTCAGTTAGTGATTTGTTTTTTTAGACTTGAAAGCTAGATTAGATTTAGCCTATAATTTAAAAAAAAAAATGAGAATATAAACACCACGCATTAAACGACTTCGAGCAGTATTATAATGATAAGTCACATTTTGAATTCATTTCTTAGGGCTTTATCATGGTGGAAATCACCATAATTTCTATGAAAGACAATACTAAGACCAGTAAAATTATGTTGTTTCATTATATGGCGTCATTATATTGTTGGAACAACAAACTTAAGCTATTGATTTGTATTCTCCCTAGTTTTTAGAAAGTATTCTGACTAATACGAAATTTCAGCCACCAATATATATTCAAGGAATAGATCGATAGTTTTATAAAAAAAATGCACGATTCTTTGTAATACAAGAAATAAAAATATTTTGCATAAAAAATTTTCGTATGGAATTAATTTTATTCAATTAAGAATTTATATTAATAATGAAACATTCTGATTTCGAAATTAGACGAAAATTGTCTCATTTCAGGTGGTGTAGCTAAAAGAGCATGCTTAGTTTTCTTTTTTGAGGCAGTGGACTTGGCTACTTAGACAAACTAGTTTGGTTTCAAAATACATTTCAAAATACAGTTTATGCGCCAAATAAAGTACAGCATAATATCTTTTAAAATACTCCTTTATTTTATTGGGAATAGTTGGGCTAGATTTTTTTTAAATTTTATATTTTTCTTATTGCCGAACGGTCTGTGAAGGAGTCAGGGAACTGGCCTTCCATCAGAAAGGTTCTGGGTTCGAATCCCGGGAAAGGAATGGATGTTCTTTCATTCTCTGTACTATCTGTCCTTACTGTGGGAGCAACGTTGGTCCACCTAATATGGTGCCCCTGTGAAAGTGGCCAACAAATCTACCCTTCAGATGCCTGTATGACCTTGACGGTATGAGGTCACGGTATGACGTAGGTCATTCCCCAGGCGGGCATTGGGAAGAAAAATATTTTTCTTATTTGATAGATTAGAGAAAATATCAGTGTATGGAATGCGAATTATTAGATGCGTGGTTAAGGCTAATAATCTTTGTTTTTTATTTATAATAATTGGATTGATGAGAATATTAACAAGCAGCCATGTATGGGTTATTGTCCTATTTTGACTTGACTCGATATTCCCTACACAAATGTGCTTTTAAGTCTTAATGTTTCTGCCTGGTACTTACTACATTAATGTTGTTTCCTTGCATACTCTAATCGAATTTTGTTATTATCATACCATAGATTATTATTACTAATATTACAATTCCAATAAATTGAAATTTACGTTTCATAAAAAATGCTTAATTGAATAAAGAAAAATATAATTGTCATCGATTGTCACCTTAATTATATTTGTTATAAAATAAAAATACGCAGACCTTAAAGCCAATTATATTAGGGGGACCGGAAAGTAATGTAGTTTCGGTGCATTAAATATTCGTCAGGCTTAAAAACCAATTCATTTTTTTTTTCTCGATCCGGGATTGAAAGCTTGCTCCTAACGAGGTTGCTTAAAAATAAAATCATGATAACAAAAATCAAATGCACCTTATCGACATTACTTTCCGATCCCCCTAATAGTAATCTAAAAACTCAACACCTGAAACAGCAGTAATCAACAACCCTGTCCCCTCTCTTTGTCTGAGATGGGACAATTTTTAATTGCTACCTCAAACGGTATTAAACTATAATACTTGTACTAAATTTCAATACTTCAATTTTACACTATTTTATGTAAAGGATTGTATAACCGTCGTTGAACAGCCGACACAGTTTTTGGGTTTACGACTTCTAATGTTTAACTCCGTAGTCTTGTAATTTCGAACCCAATCCAGAAAACAAGGGAACTCTTGGATCAAGTATTAGGAGAAATTTTGCCTTCGTGGAGGACCTTTTTAAAAAAAACTAACCCGCATTTGCGTTACATGGAGAGGAAGACCATGAGTACCTCACAAGGTTAGCCTGACGGCAAAGGGACTCTAAACCGTGATCCGTCTACCACTGAGGATATTTCACGTCAGCACTGTGGTCGATGCAAGCCGGATGCGGAATCGTATCGACCAGTCATTGGTGGGATTCGAACCCGGTTCACCCCATTGGAAGGTGAACGCTCTATCCCCTGAGCCATCACGGCTCAATTTTACACTATAATTAATGTAAATCCTATCTGTACAGAAATAATTCTATAAAATTAATTTAATTCAGTAATGATGCACTCGTATTACGTGGAAAGCGCTAACGAATTCTCCTTATATTTCTAATTATGAAAAAAAACGCAAACACATTTTTTTAATATTGTGGACTTTCAGTAATTCGAAATCAAAGGCAAAAGTAGTTCGAATTACTCAAAGTGATATTTCCAGAAATATGTATCGATTAAAAATATAACGTTACTATAACACTAAATGGTAATAAGATATTTAATAACGAAATTTCATAACTTTGATGATGATTTACTATTGTTTATGAACACATTAAAGTAGTTATTGTTCACTGCTGTTATATTATTAAAGTTGCTGTTGTGTTTACTAGCGTTTTATAAAACACTGGCAGTAACGAATGATAACGACAGTAAAGGTTTTCAAATTTTTAAAACGATGTTTAAATTTCTAAATGTTATTAAAAATTGAAGTAAGTGTTAACTACACTGAGAGTTTAATAAATAATCCCAAAAAAACTAAAGCGGTAAGATATTAATAAATAAAAAAATTTCATTTGCTAAAAAATATATAAGTAGGAAATAACAGTCGACTTGCTTAAAGCGCTTAAAAACAGGCACCCATTTTTATTACTTGCCAGACGCGAAAAAGAAGAAGCAAAAGCGATTTGAAATTTGAATTCATTCCCGTCTGGCAAGTCTTGAAAATGGGGTCCTGTTTTTGAGCGCTTGAAGCAAGTCGGCTGTTATTTCCTACTTATATATTTTTGAAGTGAATAAAATTTTTAACCTAGTAATACACTAGGAGTTATTCAAACAAATACTGTTAGAACTGTTTGATTTTTTTCTAACTGGGTTACATGTTATTTAAAAAAAATAAAAAATCTACGATTTTAAAATTATTAAATTGATGAAAAGTTTTTTTTAATGCGTTCAGAAAGAAATAAAATTTTGCGATTTTCTTCTCACCAGACTTCGAATCAAACAAAGTGACTGAGAAAAATTTGAATTAAAATTAAAATTCTAACATTCGTATAAATAGGAAATCGATATCACTTCGAAATTCATTAAATTTTATTTTATTTAAGTAATATTATTTAATATTATTAAGTTCGATTAATTTTGAAGAATGTAAAACATTCATAAGAGCGTAATTTGAAAAAGAAAGAGAAAAACTGCAAAACTTACCCTTATAATCGATTTGAATTATTCATCATATTAAACTCTTTGACTCGTCTCTAAACTCACAATAATACAAATCGCCTGGAAACAATCAAATAAAATCTAGAGGTACAAGTCATTCACGAAAATGACATCACAATTACTATCTGATAACAAAAACCTTAAATACTGTGCCACGAGGATTGCATTTTCTTATTTTATTCCTTGTTTAAATAATGAATAAATGTTTAGTTACTTTTTGAATCAGAACGGCCGCTAAGGAAGTTGAAATTCTCCTTCCTTCCACAGTTGGCAAATCGAGATATATCGATAACTGTCTTGTAACGCTCGCCAAAACAGCTGCTATTTTACACTAAACGTACTTTGATATGGAGTGTTATCAGCAAAAAGTGCGGGTAAATGGGGGATCATATACCATTCTTAATGTAATGCATGCTTGAATAATGACCTTTTTTGACCTGCTGCGGGAAACTGATTGATTGTTCAGATGGCAGAAACAGTTACCTGATAACATAATTGGATTTTTTTTAAGAAAACGTGTGTTACATATGTTTGTTCTTTCCTATTCAAAAATTCAAACGACTTTTTTAGATATTGCTTACGTTTATATTTTTAAGCACTTCAACAAACATTTCACTGAAACCTCTGAAAGGCTTATTTATATAAGATAAAAGAACAAGCACAAACACAGCGAATAATAGAGTATTTCAAATAAAAAAAAAATGGCTTTGAGACTAATTTATATGCTAAAATTTAGTCAAATGTCATAGGTAATATTTAGTATTATGTCTAGCACAATTTACAAACTATGGAATCAAAAGTAATTAATAATACAAAAAATGTCCTGATATGTGATAATTTAAAAAAAAAAAAAAAAAAGAAAAGAAAAAAAAAAAAAAAAAAAAGAAAGAACATTTAACAGCAAGCAAAAGAACACAGTTTTTGAGCAAACGATAAAATGTGTTTCTCATCCGCATAGAAATTCGCGGGAAAATGTCTTTGAATCGTAAATGTAAGAATATACATTTCATACAAAAAACGAGTAATAAATTATTGGATGAATGTTGAGTAATTTAAATTCCAGAAAATAACGTAATTTTTTATTGCAAAATAAAAATTTTAAGAAATTTATTTCTTGAGCAAACGATTTATGTACTGTATTTATTATTGAACAAACGACTTTTTTAAATTGATTTCTAATAATATAATTTAAACGTTTGATTTTTTTTTATTGCAATATGATATAATAAAATACATTTTAGTAGATAAGTAATTTTAAAGTCTTATTTGTAATTTTTTTCCGTTATAAATTTTTAGAAACTGAAAAAGAAAAGTCAAAAGTCTGAATTTTTATTTTGGTTTTGTGATTCTTACAAGCTACACAGAAGTACATAGTACTAAAAAACTGGCCAATTGTTGTTAGCTGCGAATAAAATTTGATATAAAATCTCTTGATAGATAAGGCCTTATTTTGTCTTTTTTATTGAAGTTTTCCTTTTAAAGAAATTAAACTTCTAACACGTTCCCTTTTTTGGACTCCAATTAAATGCTTAGCTTAAATGTTTTTCATAATTATTATTATGTCATACCTGCCAACTTTTACGCATTTGGCGTAAACTTTTATTTTTATATTTAAAATGGTAGTAAATATATACTTTTTTTTCTTTTATAAACTTAATTTTTAAATGATTTTGATCACCACTATTCTTAAAAAAATTAAGCATATAGATTACTATGTGTTATTATCATGGTTGTCAGCTTATGCTCTTCAAATACAACGTATTTTTTTGCTTAAAATTGAAATTTTAATTCTGTCTTAATACCACTGGGAAAAATCATAATGAAAGGGATTAAAAGTTTGCAGTTATGTTATGTACCTTGGCCACCAGTATTGAGGTGTCCTTGTTTGCCATGTTATGTACACTGAGTGGCCAAATTATTATGACCAGTCCGTTCAGAGACGTTCACAGTTGCTCCTTGATTAAGATCACTTGCAATTTGTCGCACTGTTGCTCTCCTGTTGCGCTGCACAACCCTGGCCAGCCTTCTCTCTGATGGAGCATTCAGTACCCTGTGACGACCACAAGTCTGACGTTGAGACCCGGTTTTTTGCTTGATTGTCCATTCTTTGTACACATTAACAACTGCTTCTCTAGAATACTTCACAAGTGCAGCCGTTTTGCTGATACTCGTTCCGACACATCTCGCACCAACAATCATTCCACGTTGAAATTCAGTTAAATCACTTTTTTTCACCACATCTGAGCAAGCAACACAGTATAACTGATGACTCACTGGTCCAGCATTCCCGTGTTACAGTTATCTTGCCCTCTAGCGGCAGAGCTGTGAAACAATAACTCATTTGCATAAAACTCTGAGGTGGTCATATTAATTTGGCCACTCAGGGTATATTCATTAATTAGTCTGTTTTTTAATTTTTATTTTAATGAAATGTATTAATAATGCTTTGCATTTTAGATTTTCTTTCTTACTATAATAAGAAAGAAAATCTAAAATGCAAAGCATTATTATAATAACTATAATCTTGAAATAACTATAAATATATAGCAATTTTTTAATTCGTTTCTTGTAAAGAAATTACAGATAGCACAGATATTTTTTTTGGCTGATAAAAAAAATCTGATCCATTGAATTCTCAGCTTTATTTACATGTTTTTATTATTCTTAATTTTTTTTTAATGTTTATTCAACTATTAATAAGATCCCTAGTTACAAAATAGAAATATTGTCGGAAATGTATTGACATTTTTTTAATTTTCCACCTCATTGTTTAATTCTTAGTTATAAATTATGATTGCGTTAAAAACTTTCGAGATAAGTGATTTTAACTAGTGATTATAATAGTTTTGTTTTCTTTTATTATTTTATAAATAAATAATCTTTAAAAGCAATTCGGGTTTAAAAATATCATATTCATCTGTGGAAATTTTCACGAACTTAATGTTTCCAGGCGAGCTGTTATGAGAATAATAACAATGAGAGCAGAAATGAAAATTGCATTTAAATCCTTAATTATGTTTGTCATAATACCACCTGGCATCTAATAAATACGGAAATCATCTTTAATATGGCAGAATAAAAGATATACTGAGTAGTCTGAAAAGTGAACATGAGTTAGAGAAATTTTCCTTCAGAGTGCAATACATTTATATATTTTTTTGAATATACAAAAGTTATTTTAAGAAAATTAAAAAAAAATATGTTTAAGTCATTTTATTAGCTATCATTTAGTAAAGTGTATTATTTTTACTACTATCTTTTAATAAAGTATAAGTAAAGTATACATGCTTTTTAAAATAATATGGTTTTGAAAAATTTTTTAAGTCATTTTTATAGCTATTGTTTAATAAAGTATAAGAAAAGTATAATTTTTTTTTAAATAATATGGTTTTATAAAATTTGTTTAAGTCATTTTTAGAGTCATTGTTTAATAAAATATAAAAAAACGGGTGCATGTTTTTCTAAAAACAATATGGTTTTCAAAAATATGTTTAAGAAAAGTATGCATTTTTTTTTTAAAATAACATGGTTTTGAAAAACTTGTTTAAGTCATTTTTATATCTATTGTTTAATGAAGTATAAGAAAAGTACACATGTTTTTTAAAGTATATGGAGAGAAAAAGCATCACAATTCTATGGAACGTATAGGCTATTGCTGTGGCTGCTACTTATTATCATTCTTTGTATTAACATTATTGAGTTGAAAAAATTATTTTGAAAATAAGAATTCGAAAGTTTCATTAGAGTAATTATAAGCATAATGTGCATTACTGAATTTTTATATCAGGAGGAAAATATTTGGAAATTTTAACAGATTTAATAAGAGTAGTAGTAGATATGTTCGTTATCAAGAATTCGGGAAATCATCAATTGCTGCATATTGTTGGAATCTTGGCCACAAATTCAATTTCGACAATGTCGAAATTATTTCCACCCAAGTCACATCAGCTAATACCTTTGAATGTCGTTTTATCCATATGAATGCTGATTCCTTTGTCAACGACATTAGTACCTCACTACCTCTGCGTAACACGTGGAAATGCATTTTACCCTGAGTTGCTCCACTTGGCCGCTGCGGTTTTTCTTGTTCTATTTTCATTTTTTTCCCTCTCCCCACTACTGTGGTTCTTCTAGTTTTATTTACCTTTATTTTTCTATTTTTTTACGTAGATCATCTTAGCAACTTGATAGAATTTTTGAAATTCTAACAAAATGAAAAAGGGAGTTAATTCACTTTTTCCAGTTTAACAAAAAGTCTTGATAGTTAGGGTAAGTCTAGGTTAGATAGCCCATAGAGAAGACATGGCCAAGCGAAATATCTCCAATATTTGTTAACAGATTTCAGTTATTGTAGTTTCACAGGAAATAGTTGGACTTGTTTATTCATTTGGTCAAAGCATTGTTTTTCGTAATCACAAAAAATAAGTGATACTTAATTTATTTTTTCTGTTTAGGTGCCAAATGAACTTTGAAAACCTTTGCCAACAATGAGGTAAATAGTTTTCAAAAGAGATGAATACTATACATTAGAATTCTTTTATTATACTCTTTTTATTCATTGTACCAAGTTAAGATTTTAAAAAAAAGCTAATATGTTTGAAGATTAAAATAAAAATGTGATAAGATTAATTTTAAAATGTAACGTAAATGTACCTAAAAAGAAAATATTTTTAAATAAAAATTTTTTTCACATTTAGAATGTTAAAGAGCGAAAAGTATAAGCACAAACCTTTAAGGTAACAATATTAGGTGTGTATAAAGAACACTGAAAATGCAAAATAACAAACTTTTATTAAAAAACAATGAGTAGAAAGCTGTAAATATTGAGCAATTAAAGTATACAAAACATCATTTCCTTATTTTACAAATTGTATTTAACAGCAAACATTTATACGTGAAAGATAATTCTTAAATTCGCGATCGCAACGGTCGAGTACGCCATCTAGCGGGAGCCTGAAAATATCAGACATTAATTTATTTAGTTCCGTCAAAATCATTGGCAGAATCAGACGCCATTTTCTTAGCAGCAAATTCTCCAGAATATTGGTAAATAAATCTTTCAGAAACAGAACACGCCAAACATTTGAAGAAAAATTCCTCAATTTTTAACTTCTATGATCAACAAACTTGCAACTGATAACTTCCGACTTCGGTATTGCATACTGTTCAGATGTGTGTATTACGGTAAAATACATTTCTTCTGTCTTCAATTCATTACAAATTGAAGTGAAATCAACATTGCTTTCTTCATTCTAATGAATAAATGAGAACGTACAGAACTGTAATAGTTATAGAATATTCTTCTTCTTTATAGAATAGTATATATTTCTGTATCTACATAATTCAGAAAACAACAATAAAGTATCATCCATATTACTTAAAATAGTATCATTTGAGCTAATTAAATACATTTTTATCGTTTTCTTGGTAAGTATTTTTTAGTTTTGAAAGAATAATTTCAACTGGAATTCAGCTATTCTGTTTTAAAGCTACATATTAAAATTCAGATCGAGATCTTACAGTTATAAAATTTTGCTGTGTGGTATGTTCTCTGAAAGTAATGAAGAGATAATCTATGTATATATTATTTGAAAATAAAATTTTGAAACGAAGAACATTTCATTTTGGAATTCTCCAGATTTATAAATCAGGTAAGTGTTATGATTTTTATAATAAAAATTTTTCTTGTAAATAATTTTTTTCTTCTTATTTGATGATAGTTCTCTACAGAATGGTTTTTTACGTCTGATTAAGAACTATAAGAAAAAAAAAGAAACAATATGGAAGTTTTTTATTTCAATATGAGGAATTTTTAAAATTGTTTTTTTTTATCCTAAGAATTCTTTAATTTATGTTTTTTACTTTATAATTTTTTGATAAAAATTGTAGTTAAAATAATTGTTTTGAAAAATTAAATGGTATAAATGGTGTTTATGTATACGTTTTGCATATTCTAACGTTTGAAGTAATATGATTCAGAAAAGTATGGAATAAAATTTCGGTACTTACGTATTAACGCCACCGCAACTACAGATTTGGCGGTTTTTAAATGCCGCCAATCTACACCTAAAATTTTTGCGACAAATCATAAAATAAAACACTTTATTTAAAATCAAAACACTTTCAAATTTCAAAACATTTCATTTAAAATCAAAGTAGTTAATAAAATTTCGGTGGAAAATGGGCCGATATAGAGTTTAACATAGATTCAAAAAAATCTCTATTTTCTTTCGTCGCCATATGAACTCTAATAAATAAGATTCCAAATGAAATTACATTTCCAAAACGCACGTTTACCATAATAAAGTTTCATGTCATGAGAATTGGTACGTTTTCGTTTTTTTGGTGAAATATTTCGCTCATGAAAAATAAAATTGCATCTTGTTTTGTTTTTGGCAAATCCCAAAGACGAATTTTCGTAGCACTAAAAAATGGCGTCAAAAAAGAATTGTTTTTTTTTTTTTTTTTTTTTTTTCTTCGTAAGCATTTTTTATTTTACGTTTTTCAGTTTCTAAAGAAGGATTTTTATTGAAACTTAAATTTTTTTTATAAAAATTGTTGTTAAAAAACTTTTTTTTACAAAATTGAATTTTATAAAATTATGAGGCTTATGTACTCTTTTTGTTCATTTTAATTTTTGAAGTAATATGATTCTTAAAACTATAAAACTAAACTCAGCGGTGCGACAGCCCATAGAGGGCCAAGGCCTACTGTGCTCATCTCAGTTTTCTTAACCTTGGGCTTTGGGGTGCAGGAGCAGATGTTCCAGTCAGGTGGTCAGCCGAACGCGGAACCCCCAGTGTTTAGTTCCCAAGCATGCTTGGTACTCATTTATCGACCCACTGAAGGGATGAAAGGCTGAGTCGACCTTGCCCGGCCCGAGGATCGAACCAGGGACCTGTGGCACGACAGCGCGAAGCGCTACCCCTCAGCCACCGGGCATCTTCTTAAACTATAGAAAGTTTAAATAGGCCTTTCATGTTATATCATTCAATTTAGCAAAACTATTTCTCGGGCAGTAGGTTTTAACTCTTATAAGAAAATACATTTTTTTTTTTTTCTGTTTATGTACAAATATTTTTCCGATGTGCTTTGGATGTTCCTTCTCTCTAAAAAAAAAAAAAAAAAAGAGATACCATTTTGTTTTCGCTTGCATAAGAAAGAATATCAAACATTTTTCTTTTTTAAATTTAATAAGCCACAATAAAGAAGGAACGTTGCAATGCTACAAGCTACATTAAAGACGTCTCTAAAGTAACTGAATGACTGTTCATATAGAAATCGCAGGTATTCGTCTCATACAACAACGGCCCCTATAGTTCGTTGCGATCGCGAATTGATGAGACAGAATCGAACATAAATTAAAAGTTAAAGGAAACTAAATATCTATTGCTTATGCCCACTTGCCTTTATCTTTACTTAGCATAATTTAATCAAAATATATAAAATACCATCGAAATAATATATAAATAATTTAAATAGTTTTTTTTAAATTCTTTTTAAGTTTATGACTGTAACTTAAAAAGTAACTTCATAAAGACAGAAAGAAAATTATTCTAAAAACGCAATCAAAGTTGTTTTAAAAATTATTAATAGAATTTATAATATATAAATAACTTAAATGTTTTTTTCTTCTTTTATTTAAGCTTGTGATTGTATTTTAAAAAGTAACTTTATAAAGACAAAAAGAAAATTATTCTAAAAACGCATTCAAAGTTGTTTTAAAAATTATTGATAGAATTTATAATATATAAATAACTTAAATGTTTTGTTTTTTTAAGTTTGTGATTGTATTTTAAAAAGTAAATTTTTAAAGACATAAAGAAAATTATTCTGAAAACGCATTTAAAGATGTTTTAAAAAATATTAATAGAATTTATAAATAATTTGTTGCTTCAGGTATATCATCTATTCAGTAATATTAAACATTAAGCAGTCAGGCTGTAAATTATTGATAAAAAAATTATATGTTCCATAGAATAACATTAAGACGTAGATTGAAGCTGGCAATGGTGCCAATGGCCTTAAGATTTGATTCTCGATCAGTTAAAATGGAGTCTTAGTAAGTGAAAATCCGTAAAAGTTGATGCTCACTTTTTTATTTTGTGCTCTCTGATCATTGATACCTTAAATCTAAAAATCGTAGGCTTATCAGATGAAAGAAAAAAGAGTTTCGAGGATCTCTAGAATTTAAATTAAAATAGTTAATCTTTATATATTTAAAAAAAATCTAGATGGAACTGTATGAACTATATCAAAATAATTGAAAACGTGTTCCTCTAATTTGAAATACTTACATTTGCTGAAGTAATTGGTTAAGCGAGACGTAAATTAGTCAAAATTCCCTGTCCCATATCTTTACATGATTATTTGCACTACATTAAGAATTCAAACAAATGAAAAATGAAGTTACAACTATCATAAAAATGACGATGCATCATAAAACAAACCATCATTGAATAAGGGCACTGCCCGGAGAATAATTTTTTCTGGTACAGCATATTTGATGGAAGGTAAAAAAAAATTAAAAAAAACTTTTTGTAATTATCATTGTTCTTCTTCTATTTGATTAGTTGAGTCATAGTTAATTAACATTTTGCTTTCGAATGGCAGCTGTAACATCGATAAGATGTCCGATTTCGTATGCAAGCTGATCCAATAGATATCATGTTTACGTCCTCGTTTCGAAGATGGCGTCGTAAACTCGAAGAATCTGTACAATAAAGAATTAAATTTACATGAATCACATTCGTGGCGCTCAACAGTTGTTCTTTGTGAAAACAAAACCAAGACATTTTCGTGAGCTAATCCTTAAAGTTAGCAACATTTTGTGTGGTTGAGTCACACTTTCGTGCAAATCTTGCATTGCAAATACAGTTACAAAAAATTATTGTTTGTTTGCTTTCTTTTTTGTTTATTTAATCGTTTTTGAAGTTCCCATATGCCCTGCGGTAAAACAAAAGTTACCTTTATGTATCGAGGTTTAAAATTAAGCCTAAGTCTCCCAAGCTTAATTAAGCCTAGTTTGATTAACATGATGAGTAATTTTGATTAGAATGGTTTACAAAACTTTTATGTTGCTCTCTACGAACCTACGGGTTTTTAAGCAAATCCCTTTAACAGTGCAAATTTTAATATCTTGTCTATCTTTCATGAATTTTTGGTATAATTCAGGATGGTAGTCATTAATTGATAACGGCCAGATTCCTGTTTTGAGAAGAAAAAAAACTTTTAGAAAAATAAGTATATTTATATGCTATGCACAGTTATTAAAAGATTCCTAACTCTATTCGAGAGTGTAGATCGTTTTCCATAATCGTTGCAGCAACAGAGAAACACCACGATGGTCCTTGGATTGAAACTATGTGGGGGTGAAAAAATGTTAATTTCCCACTCCACAATAGATGACTGCACTACACTATTTCGCCTCGTTTCACGGTTCGCCTTGATTCAAAAAATTTCACTACAAGAAAAATTTTATTCCTGACAAAAATCTAAGTTTCAAACAATATCAAAGCTCGAACTTTAGATCACTTTTATGAGCATGACGTTGATTCACGGTCAATAGCCACATATTTTATAAGAAACATTTCACTGGCAGACCTGAATTTCTATGATCATGTTAGCTTTTCGGGCATATTTATTATTATGGTCTGTCACTGGAAAATTTTTGCTGGTCACTAATCATAATCTAGTGGTTAAATTTCTTGTAGTGTAAATAAGTAGTTTATCACAAACAAAAAGAGAGAAATTAAATGTTGACAAAAGGGAATAGACAATCAATCAATCTGATCATAATCGTAATCAATTTGATTTCAATTTTTTATCCTCGCCTTTCTTAATGACGAAGGAGATTTTTTCATGATTCATCATTACGCGTAACCGAGAAATTGAGACCCCTATTGTGTATATAAACTTCGTTTTCAAAAGAATTCTTCTAACAATATATATATAGACACCCTTTCATTTTATATTATTTTTATTTTCACCATTCGACCTTGACCTTTCTTACTTAAATAAATTAATGAAGAAATTAGGTAAATTTTTATCGCTCTGCTGTAAATATCAAATTTAAAAAAAATGTTTTACTTCCGGAAGATTGAGGTTAGCACAAGCAAAAATTTACACCGGGTATAAAAAAAATACAACATAATCTTATTTGAATGAAGATAAAATTATTTTGACATTTTTTCATTTTAAAAATTAAAAAATAAGTAAAAATGGTTATGTTCGCTTTATTTACATTTTTGAGATATTTTACGATGCTCAGTGTTATAGGTAAGTGAACATCTTGATAAATAACAAAACATTACTAATTAAAACTAGTTCATTTTTATAACACTTTTTATCCTTTTAAAAATGTCTAAAGAATTAATGAAGGCAGTTTTTAAAGTACTATGCAAATGGCAAACAATTTTGCATATTTTAAATTAAAGTGCTGCAAGCAATATAGAGATGAGGTACATTTTCAAATTGTTTCGGAGGGAAACACCATGAATTTTCCATAGACACAAATGTTTGTGTAAATTGTACTGTTGTCTAGTGTAAAACTGGAAAACTTCTTAAGTACCTATTTCAAAACTAATCTAAATAAGAGGGATTGCAGTAAAACAAGGACCTTCGGAAAAAATGTGCAGCATGTGATTTTCCTCCCTTTCGCGGAACTCTGCGAATCTCAAGATTGTTGATTCGCGTTGGAAATCTATATTTCGACGATATTTCCTCGGATTTCCGCTAATTTAAAATCTAAATTTCTTAAGAATTTCTGCTAAGCTAAAATTTAAACTTTATAACAAAATACGAATCCTGTTTTAGTTATCACTTTTTAACGTGTTCGATTTTCGCCACGGTGCAAAAAGTTTTTTAATTTTTTTCAGCAGTTATTGTTTCGAATTTTTCCGTATTTGTTTATTTATTTGATTGCACTTTTCCTACAATATTATTGCAATCCTCGGAATTTGAATTACACAATCGGCTATTAATTGTAACGATTTCACCATTGTTTGATCGACTTTTTAGCAGCCATTGCTTACAGACACGTGGTTTTCAAGATCCAGCTATTTTTTACAGGATAATATGACACGTGAAATTCAAATTTCGCCTTTAAATAATCACTTTTTTTTCCCTCTCGATTTGCGCCTCAACCATAAATGATCCATGTTGCTATAATTTTTTCGGCAGTGAGATGCCTGCAAGTGACGTAGTGTGGGTTTCTGATTGGTTGTTGAAAACATGACATTTGTTTACGATAGCAACTGTTCTTTCCATTCTATTTCGAGTAAGCCAAGTCATTTAAGTATCAATTCTCTTAAGAGACGCATTCTATATTCTTTCACAAGCATTTCATTTATTTCACTATACATTTCGTACTTAACATAAGTACAGGCACGGAACCATGTAGAACATAGACAAACTAATTATACATCGAAGTTGCCAGGTTCACAAAGCAAAAATATATCATGGTTGCAATAAAATACACAAACAAATAATAAATCTATGTTAAGCAAAAGACGTAGACGAAAAATTATATTTCAACAAATTTGATGTGTGATAAGGAACTGTATTTAATTAACTTCACGTTAATTAACATTCTAACTTACATGGAGAAACTTTGCTCAACTTTAACACGCCATTTTTCTTATAAATGATTACCAGACGCTGACGTCATAGGTCGCATTTGTGGGTATTTGTGATCTTCTTCTTCTTCAGGTCCAAATACCCAGTTAATGCCTTTGATTTTCTCTTGGTTTCTAAAGATTTTGATTTATCTCATAAGATCTTTCTAAAATTCAAATCGCGCATCTCAGTATTCACTTTTTGATGCTATGTCGTGATCCAATTTATTTTTCAACAGTTATTGTTGCTGATTTCCGCATGTTTTTTTTTAAATCCTGATATTTTTAATGTGATAATATTTTTTATGAATATCGAAACACGCATTTGAGTAACTCCGCTTAAAACGTCCGATTTGCGTGATTTTATCGTAAATCAAAGTGTCAGCAATCTTTTTTTTTTTTTTTTTTCCTCAGCAACTTCCTCAACGGATTCCATAAATTTTAAAAATTCCTTTTCTATTTATTTATTATGTGACATCTCGCAAATATGCTAAAAAGGAAGGAATATGTGATTTTTTTTTTTCAAAGTGCGATAATATCGCCCATAATATTAAAATAGACATGTTGATAAAGATTTTTTTTTGTTTTAAATGAACGAAAATAATCATCCATGTATGAAAAAGAAATAATTACACAAATTAAAAAATGTAAGCCTTTTTCAAAAATTGTTCCATTTCAAAGAGAAACTATCTAAACATCTTCATTCCTCTTTCAACAATCACGTGTTTGAATGTGAATCATATCACTATATAGTCCCAAGCCCTTCGATTGTTAGTAATTGTGAAAAACCATAATAATAATTTATGCTATTCTTATTGTTATTTTATGGTGTATGCTGACCAATAACATGGACCAGCATGTTTATTTTATTCTTCTGAATGATTGGGTACTGCTTTTTGTTCAACACTTTCAATATGATAGCGTTGTAGTTAGTGGTACTCTTATTTTTTGAGATAACAACAGCAAGGTTCATCTGCTGGCTGGAAAAATATGTCAAAATATGAAACTGGTCATGTCTTTCATGGATTTTTACTCATCCTATTCCATTTTGATTGACTTGAGCCCAATCTAAAATATGTGGGACATGCTAAAGCGCCAAGCTCGTAACAATTAGGTGGATTTGCACGATAAAATTCTAAATCCTCAGTGGATTAAACTAGTAACGGCATATTTGAAAAACCTCGTAGAACTCATTTCTTTATCGAATACAGGCTGTTATTAAGAACGGAAACGAAGTTACTCGGTATTAAATGATGACTTAGTTGTTTTCTCTAAATTTGGCTAGTTTTTTGACCGATGAGCTTATACTGAAGTCGCCAAATCAGTACAAGGAATGGGAACCAAAGGACATTGATATTCTTTCACATGAACATACAATTATAGAAAAAATAAAGGTTTTCATTTAGAACTAATGAATATTTCGGCTACCAAATAGATTTAGGGTAAGAAACGTAGTTTAAATAATAAAATATTTCAAGCTAAACAATTAAAAGCAATATTTGCTTTGTTCTCTTGGTTACTTGAGGCACAATTCCGTTCGCCAAACCTACTTCTGTACGAGTCGTGTCTAAAAGTGTTGCTATTTAAACCTCTGTTAATTTGTCTAAACATAAAAACCGATTCATGGGATTATAAAATAATAATAAATTAGAATTATACATAGTTTTCTTTTAGATTTTGATTTAAGAAAAATCAATATAAGTGATCATTAAAAGGAAAATAACTTAGGGATAAAGTGTGTTCCATAAATATCGCATTTAATATATTTTTGTTCTCTTTTTTTAAAAAAATAAAGGCAAATATTAATATTTTAAGAGAGGAAAACACAAAAACGCCATTGAAATCTAAAAAAATTACATCTGATGAAGGGTTGTGTACGAAATCCTAAAACCTGTTTATTTAATAGAGGAAACTATACAGGAGTTGTAAAGAAGTTTATTAGAAACACCTTCAAGATTCACCCTGAAATTAAACAAGTTTTCATGTTTTGTACACCCGCTTATAAGTATGCACTTCGGGTGCATACTTCCTTGTCCGCTATTTTCAAAAGGGTTCTAAAAAATATGTATTAAAGCTGGTCTTTACGAAATATCTTGTATATTAGAGTTGCTGATCATCAATGATAACTCATTTATGTAATATTTAATTTTTAAAACTAATTATAAAATTTTTTTAATATGAAATTCTGTCTGCAACTAGCAAGTTGTTAAAAGGGAAATAAAGATCAGAGTGAAATTGTAGGAAAGAGTGCTTACACGTAATGTACTGAGTAGAGGAATCATATGTTAGAATCCCATTTGCTAATCCTTGGTGGACTTAATGGCTTTCTTCCTATTAAACGAAAATTAGGTTAGTTTCTCTCAAAATGTCTTTTACAAAGGCAAGTGTTTTACTCTGTTTTCTGAGTTGGGTTAAATGTGCCAAAGATATGGAATTCACTTGCATTATGTAGGTTGGATGTCTAATTATTGATGATATAAAATGAAAATAAAAAATAAATAAAACACAAAAAGCTTTGCTTTTTCCTGTCCAATTTTAACATTTGTTTCTCTTTTCTAGTTGTGTTCTATAACTTGGCCATTAATTTTCTATCCAAAGTAAGAAAATTCATTTTGTTTTCTAAAGTAACTTACTTTGTCAAACCAGCTTATTGAAATTTACTGCATTAATATTTTACTTTTTTTATTGGTTTTCTTTTCCTATTTATAATCATATCAGGAACTATATTTAAATATGAAAACATCATAGAAATTTTTAGGGATCATTAACTTCACTAAATGAACTTAAAAAATCGCCACTATATTTCGATAGAGTTTTATGAGCGGATTTTGTCATTATAAGATCTAATACACTTACTCTGCAGTTACTCTACAGAAGAAAAAAAAAGAAAAAAAAAAGAGAGAATAGTTTTCATGAAAAAAGAAATTTTTTTATTTTATTTTATAACCGTCGTTGAACAGCCGACCCAATATTGGGTTTACGGCTACTAATGTTCAACTCCGTAGCCTTGTAATTTTGAACCAAACGGGAAGACGAGGAAATTCCTGGATCAGTACCCCCAGTGGTGTGATTTGTTATAAGAGCATGGAGGACTTTGTGACCCGACAGATTTAATGTGTATCAGTCACCATTCACTACACGGGGAATCTTCGGCAGGCGGGGATCGAACTCACGACCTCTTCGACATGGGCCCAGTGCCCTACCTAGTCCTAAAATTAAAATTGGATATCCATTCACTATCACTGGTCATCCTGAATATATGGCATGTATGGTCACAGAGCCTGGATTCTGTAATACAGTATTTTTGCAGGAAGTTCAACAGAAATTAAATGATATAACGACGAGTTTTAGGACATATGTGTAGCGTAGCTACCACTACAATCATTCAATTCTAATTCACTAGTATAAAAGACATGTATACTCGATTCTATCTGGAGGCACCTTTAGATAGTAGACGCTTGACATTGTCGGTAGACCAACTCCACATTGGTAACTTTCGCATGTGATCTGAACACGCCTACCTCAACAGAAACTCCCACTTCGATATGACCTTGACACCTTGATGAATGGTTCACTGTGACGTGCTATTTGGGACAGCAACATTGTTCTCCCCGAGTTATGCTCACACACAACAGAGACCTGTACATAGGAGGGACCAGGCACAAAACCGTGATCTTAATACAGCTCTCACGACCAATGCTCAAAGTCGGTCTGATTTTAATACAGCTCTCGTCACCAGCGCTCAAAGTCCGGTGGTCTATATACTGCTTACCATGGCATCTCAAGTTTTTTTTATAGTTTAGTTATTTTTATAAAATTATAAAAGTAAAATGCTAGTAAAAAAAGAATTCAAAAACTACGAATTATGTTTCTATGATAACTATTCTCAACGTTTATAAGAGTACTTTTTTAAAAAACTATAATTCAACTTATCTTATTCATTTTCAACTAACGCATGTGTCAAAAAAAAAAAATCAAAATCAGACTAGATGACACTACAGACCTGCAAATTTTAACTGTTTAACATAAAACCTATAATTTTAAATGTTTTATTTACTATACGATCATTGAAGAAAATTTCATTCTTCACATTAAATTTAATCATAATATTAGGGCGACCGGAAAGTAATGTCGTTTCAATGCATTTGATATTTGTTATCAAGGCTTTATTTTTAATTTAATAATGTATTCACCCTCGTTAGCAACAACCATTCATTGCCAGACCGACAATAAATCAAAATGGATCGAAAAAAATAAATTGGAAGACAGATGAAGATTTAATGCTCCGAAACGACATTCCTTTCCGGTCCCCCAAATAATTAGTAGTCTTTCTTCAGTTATTATGTTCACGGCTGCTAATATCTTTTATTTATATATTTTCGGTTCCGACAAAAGATGCTCGATCATTTAGGGGTACTTAACCGTAAAAAATTGGGAACCTCTGGTATAGGGAAAGCTGAAGCGGATAAGTATGCTGGAAGATGCATGCAGAAAAATCAAGTCGCTGTACTTGCATTAAATTTTTACTTAAGTTGACCGGTTTTTAAATTTTTCAATGTAATTTTTAAACATTTTGTGTAAGGATATAGCAATAATATAGTACAGATAATTTAACACATCATGTTAATGTTAAGCAACTTATTTTGTTATGATCTACTTATTTCTAGCCAGCCTTTACTAGCCAACTCTTATTTGAGGCTTGTAATAACTTTTTCAGATTCATTATGGAAGTCTCAGGTATTTATTGTGTAAACTAAATATTTCTACACTGTTATAATTTTCTTTCTAAGATTACGGTAAAATAACCAGCAGCTGTCTGATCATCCAATTAGTCGTTAAGTTTTACGGTAAAAAGTATTTTTTACCCTTACGGGTAAAAAAAAATTTAACTGGACATTGCAGCTAGGCTTTTCGTTGGGTAATGAGCATTAGAGTTAGGTAGTGGTTGAGTTGTGTTTTATCAAATGAGCCGTATAATGTGGTTTAGTTTATCTGGTTGTTTCGTCCATCGTAAGGACAAGAACATAGACAAGAAATACTAGACTTTTCGTGTTAAACAGTTTTATGGTGCTGCCATCTATGTGTGAATGAGAGTATCGTATTCTAATACTCCATAATCAGAAATTGGGGAGTACGGGACACTGGGAACTATTTATGTGTTGAAGGGAATGGAGGAAGTATTGTGGCGTCAACATTGGGACTCGAACAGACAGATTAGCCTTTTCGGCTATAATATGTACCCAGCTGCAAGCAACGAGGTGACTTCATTAAGTGGACCAAGTTGGTGCGATAAAATTCTGATTATTTAATCATATTTGGTTAAAGTAGTTAATGAACGGTTTTTTATAACAGTTAACAGTTTGATTACCATCTTATTTATGTTCATTGATACCATATTATTATATCATTTGACTGTTTTGCTTGAATATGGTAAAATAACAATTAAAGAAATTGTTATTTAACCATTTTTTCCAAGAAATTTTTAACAGTGTACTTTATTTTTATTATGCATTTGCATTGTTTTAAATTTTAACGATTGACTTATAAATTCAGTTATTAACCTCTCTTTTAACAGATTTTGAAAATTCTAATTCCTGAACATATATTAAAGGCTACAAAATTGGATCAAAATATTTCCCTAGAAGATATTGCAGTTCAGTTAATGGAAGTGCGGAAAATCTCGCAAAAGGTACTTACGCCATTTATTTTTAATTGAAAAATTATATCTTGGAAAGTTACCTTGATTCAATCGATAATTTGAACCAAAATTTTATTCTTCTTTGAAATATGTTAACTTGGATCATGATTAAACAATATTAGAGAACAGAATTTGCTGTAACTTTTATAACGTGCTAAATTTAATCTGCGTAACCAGGACTTCAGTTAAATCACATTATTGTGTTCTAAAGTTTAGGAAGTTTTGTATCCTTCATAGCACAGTTCGAATCTTTCAGAAACGTAAAAAATGGAACATTTCAAAAATCTATAAGTACGCCCTAAAAAATAAAATTGGGACACTTAAAGGAATTTTGCTAAAGTTGATTTTTACCGGCTTAGATGCAATTTTAATCCAAGAGGCTAACCATCGACATTCTAATTAATTAGTGGGGACTTAAAACTGTTCTCTGAATAAAATTCATCATTTTATTTTAATAGATTTGGATTCTTAATTATAAAAATATATGGGTAGCTACTATTCGGAAAATATGGACATAGTTGTTTAGATAGGAGTGTAGTAAAAAGTTTGAGCCCCCTTTAATTTCATTTTTCGTGTAGATACAACATATAGAACTATAAAAGGGAAAAAAAGATTTTTGCACACAATTTTAAAACTCGCTCTTAAGATAATTTCGTACAAAATATAAATAGCAATCACAAATACTAGTACCAGGATCACTCTTTCCTAGTAGGCCACGCGATATAGGGGGCGGAAGTGAAGTAATGATGGAAAGTCAATGGGTGCTTATTTCTGCCCGAGTGGAAACCGAAAATACTTCGCAAACCGGAAGTCGCTTATTTCTGCCCACTTGCGAGGAATACTTTTGCAAAAATAATACTTTTGTAAAATTAATTATAAAAGTGTCTTAGGCCGTGATGGCTCAGGGGATAGAGATCGCGCTTTCCAATGAGGTGAACCGGTTTCGAATCCCAGAGATTGATGGTCGACACGATTTCGACATCCAGCTTGCAACGACCACAGTTCTGACGTAAAATATCCTCAGTGGTAGACGGATCATGGGTTAGAATCCCTTTGCCGTCAGGCTAACCGTGGAAGGTTTTCGTGGTATTCCTCTCCATGTAACGCAAATGCAGGTTATTTTCATCAAAAGGTCCTCCACTAAGGCACATTTCACCCTTATACTTTATCCAGGAGTTCCCTTGTCTTCTGGATTGGGTTCAGAATTACACGGCTACGGAGTTCGCAAACTCGAAAAATTGGGTCGGCTGTTCAACGACGGTTAAAAAAAATATAAAATATAGGTCACAGGTTTCTTATCTTATATATTTAAAAATATGAATGTACATGTATGTAAAATATATTATTGATCCAAATATTTTTATTTATGAAATATCTTGCAACCAAGATTTTTAAAAGAAAACAATTTCCCAACCAAGCCTTACTGAAAATACTGCTTATTACTGAAAAAAACATAATTGATGGCATCAATTTTAAAATTTAATTCTCATTCCAATTGTTGAGAAAACTATAGGATATGTAAAAACCCTTCCAAGGTTTTTCTTTTTCCGAAACTCAAATCAAAAGTGAGTGAAACAAAGTTATCCCTCATCACAGGAAGCGACATATAATTGACTATTTGCTAAAAATCAAGCAAAATACAATTCAAAAGGATATTTTTTTTTTCCAATGCCCACCTGGAGAATGACTTTTCGCCATACAGGCATCTGAAGGGCAGATTTGTTGGCCACTCTTTCAGGGGCACCTTATTAGGTGGGCCAACGTTGCTCCCACAGTAAGGACATTTAGTACAGAGAGTGAAAGAACATCCATGCCTTGCCCTGGATTCGAACCCTAAACCTTTCTGGTACAAGGCCAGTTCCCCGACCTTTACACAAGCCGGACGGCAATTAAAATGATATTGAAATGCAAATGAGTTAGGCCTAAAGAAAAATTTAATAGATAACTTTAAAAGTCAACATATTGTAGGGAAGTCGAATGATTATTTAATAGAAGTTGTTTCCATTCAAAACTCTAGGTATCGAATGAAAAGGATATCCTGAAATCCATCTTTTTAGTCAACGATGATTTTCTTCAACAGACGCATAAATGTTTTGTAGACATTCAAGATCAGATAAAGAGTCGATTCAAAGCAATTGATAATGAAAATAAAGCCAGGTATGACCAAGTTCAAGAACTGGCACTGAATCTAAGGAGTGAAATATCAAAGTTAAAAGCTCAAGTGGAAGAGACTGAGGAAATTTTGAAGTCACCAGAATTTGGCCAGTTGGAAGAGGAACCGCCCAAAAAATGCAAAGATTTTGTCGAGGTGTCTGCCCAAACTGAAGAGAGCTATGAAACCATACCTTATGAGGTAAGTAATTGGAAACTGAAACCCTTCATTTTAACTTACATACATAAACGCATGTTTAAAAATATATAAACTGAGGACAGCAGAGAATAAAGAGAAAAGTTTCAGATTGCGGCATAAAACGGATCTACAACTAATGTGAATGTTTCATATCTCTCACTATATTTTTTAATAATACAATAATTCAGTCAACATCAAAGCAGAATAAAAATACTCTTATAGACTAAATATAAGCTAAGAAGAAAGGGGCCCAATTAAAATAACGAGGAAAAAGGCCCTAAATGCAAGTGCAGTATGTATCAGTGATAAAGGAACTCTATAAAGTCACAATTCAACAGGTCTCATTGCTATCTGATAATCTACCAATGGGACCCATTGAAATTTATTTTGTGACATTAAAATTACATAAATACTTATTAATCATTTTGAATACATTAAAGTAGATGGAACGCGTAGAACACAAAATCATAAGTGCTTATTTAAGAGACATACTACATTTTCAGTACCATAGCACGCGCATTTTCCAACAGTTTTGTACTATCACAAGTACCGTTGCCAGATCCAATACATCTTGTGTCTTGACACGAACGATGATGCTTGTTATAGCTCCACACAGCATGTTAGTCACTTTCGACTATTTAATATGTGCTTTATGTACGGATTTTAGTATACTGCAACAATTCTTTTTGGTTACAATATAATACGCTATATCTATGTAATTTTAAAGTGTTATGGGTTTGTTAATTGTTTATTATCACTGTTATTATTATTATCATTATTATTAATGTTGTTATTGAAAAAGAAAGACAATTATATCGTTTTGTTCTGTGTGTAACACATGCAATGAGTTAATATTTTATACAACAAACATTTTGTAAATATGTGTCTGTCTTTAATATATTGTTGCAACAAATGTAAATACATAAAACTTGCTTTTTTCGTATTTATAAGAAAAAACTATCTAAAGAATTATAATTTTTTACTGTACTGTTGTTGAATTGCCCTAAAGATATTTTAACACAATTGATTTTTAATGGGAATAAAATTAAATACCTTTGTTGTTTTGTGATTTAAAATCGTTTCAATTAAAAAAATTAAGCGTTTTCATTTAGTTTATTAAATACGCGCAGTGAAGACTTTATTATTTTGCAATTTTTCAGGTCTCAGATTATAGTCTTTCTGAAGAGGAATTAATGTCATTGAAACAGGGCGTGTCTATTGCCATGATTGAATCAGAAAAACTTTGCAAAGATGCCATTCTTAAAATCTTCAATAACTTTGAAAAAGAATATGAAAGTTTTAAATCACTTATAAAAACTAGCTGGGAGGGTATAAATGAAGAAGTCGCCAACTGCGGTTCTGTTCTTGACAAGGTGCATAACATCGAACAGACTGTTTTCGGGGTACTTATTTTCTTACAACAGCAATCTGTGGATGGACAAACAATCAAAGAAACGCTGAAATTCTTCGATCACAAATTAAAAATATCTATACAGAAGATTGAAGCTCGTGCGAACAAAAATAATATGTGTCTTCAAGTTGCCTTTGACAGTTTACAGAACGCGCATGCTATTTTAAATGTCAGCACTTTAGCGTTTAAAGATATATCGATGGATGTTGCTCAAAAGTTGGATTGTTCGAGCAAGATGGTATCGCAGTTTGGGTACTCCGCAAAGCTGTTAAATGATGCTGAACACTTAACGTTCTCAATGGAAAAAAATATCGGTGAATTGACATTGAACGCGGCAAACCTGTCAGCAAAAATTAATGGTGAATATTGTATTAAGATAAGTAAATTGTCGGAAGAACTGCTTGCACCAGGAGAAAATCTGTATGTTTTTTGTAAGACCTTGGAAGATTTGCATACTCTTACCGATGCATTGAAGTTTCCATCCGATCACAATTCTTTGAACACAGAAACAGGCAATTTGGAATTTAAGCAACAACCTGTTGTGCCGTTGACATCGGATGATAAAACAGGTGAGGTAAAAATCTGCAATGACAGTCTTCACAAGAAATTAAATTTGGACACTCGTGCAAAGTTTTGTTGAAGCACTGAACGATATTCTGACTGATACTGAGCATAGCGAAAATTTGAAGTAAATAGGTAAGCGTAATTCTTCTTCTTCTGTAATTCATCTTTGTGGTAGTGTAATTCATCTTCATCTACATGTAATTCATCATGTAGTTTCTTAATTAAAGGTTTTAGTTAAATAACATGTTAAGACATAGTTCATACACACCTGAAAAAATTAAAAAGTGTTATTAGTACTTTCCCACGTAATATTAAGTAACTATACCATAATTTCATAGCATTTTGATATCTTTAAAAGTATTTATCAGCTTGTGAAACTTCATGCCGTGGTAGTAAAAATCATCTTCTGTTTAAACAAATTAAAAAACATAAAAAAATCCGTCAACAAAATATATTTTTCAGTTAAAAACTGCCTACATAACAAAGCAACTTTTAATGAAAATTGATATTTTTAAACGGATTGTTTATGTTTCGAAACATTCGAAAGCTGATTTTCATATCTAGCCAATTATAGATTCAAGATAGAATAAAATTGAAGCTTTGGGATTTTAAGGCACTCTTAACAATCCTCACCATTCCATGTCGAGAAGCTGCAGTCCAGTTACAGGCATGCTGCCTGACAGAGCATCATCATCGCATCGGAATATTTTTGAACCTTGGCTGCCTTCTTGATTATTTAGCAGATGCAATAATTCGAGACAACTCTGATAAATATGCAACTTTTTTTTTTTGCGATTATAAAACGGTATTTTCTATGCTATGGGTCAAGTTGTTAGCTGATGATAAACAATTTGACAACAAAAGGAACTTAAACAGTTCATTTAACAATTTCTGTAAAATTCTCGATTTTTCAAAAGTTAAATGAAACTTTTGACTAAAAATAATTTTACAAGCAAATCCATCACAGTCTGTCACGCACGATGAAATGCATCTCAGAATATATAATTATTACACAAAGTGGAAAATAACACTACTCTGGACCGATTAGAATACTGTTTGCTGAGAATTTGGGTTAGTTTGGCAGTCAAGTTTTTAACTACATGAATATCACTATCCTACACTCGTAGATTTTATTCGTCGCATCAAATTGGACATACCTCAAGAAAGACCAAACATTATTTAACTTTATACTCCTGATATTATTCTGCCTAAAATGATGTCAAGAAATTCTTTGCAAAGAAGTTGATCTTTCATTTGAGTTTAAGATATGAAATGGTCAATAATACAGCAGTTCACTCTTTGTTATATAATTATCATAGTATATGTTGAAAGTAATTATACAAAATAAATACAAAAAAAGGAAGTCAGAATTATCCTATTACATGTTCTTGAAACTCATTTCAAAACTATTTAAAAAAATTTACGATTTCGATGCGATAAAAGAGGAATTTAAATTTAAAAAAATTATCAGAGAATCGTTTCTAAAGATTTCCAAAGATAAAGACACAAAATTTCATTAACAGTGGCGTGCAGAGAAGTTTGGACAAACACCTCGGTTAAAGGATATGTTAAAAGCCTCTGAAAAGAGAAGTTTAACCCTTCGTAATCTGTTGTCCACACCGATGGGACACTGAAACTCACTAATCTGAAATATAAAAGTTTTGTATCTTTATATTTAGTAACCACATTATTTCATGGTCTCTAGTTATAATATAAAAATATTATTTTAAATATTTCAGTGCTTTGCATTTGTTTAAATAGCATTTTCAAATGCTTGAGCGGCAAAAGGTTGATCAGTGTAGGAGGAAGAAAGTCTAATGGTATTAAAAAGAGAATTTAGATAAATATTTTAAATTTCTATTGTATTGTGAATGTAAAATAGTTTGAGTGTAAAAATTGTTATTTCCAACAAACTAATCTTAATTTCTTTTTTTTAAATGGAAAAAATATTTAAATTTTGCTGAATTAAATTTTTATTATATATATATATATATATATATATATATATATATATATTGGGAATTTTTCACGATACACTAATATTGATTGATTTCTCGTAATTTATTTTTATCATTACTTATTGTAAATTTTAGGTATATGCAATGTACAGTACACAAAAAATTAAATAAAAGTGAACAATTTAATCAATTTCGATCTAATGATCAAATTTTTTCATGAACTATAGGATTCAATCTTATCGATTCACTAGTCTAAACTTAAATATGCTTATTAATTTGGGCAGACCATATTTAAGTTACGGTATCAGGTGCAAAAAATGTACTTAAAAAAAAAATAAAAATTTAAGTTTGCCGTTTTTTGTTGTTGAATTTGGATTTATTCCTTGAAATATCTTCAATCTGAATAAATATGGTGCCAATCGAGAGGAGAACGGTCAACATTTTTTACTTCGTTATGTTGATTTCACTTTTTGTGTATTTTGTCATCTCAAAGAAGACACGTTTTTAAATTTTCATTTTGCAAGAAATATTCTACCAATTCTCTTCAAATTTTATTCATTGTAATTTAAAATTGCGTAGATTAAGCTGAGGTAAAAAAAAAAAATAATTACATTTTTAAAATTTATGTTCCAAATTATTTTGATCGTTGCTAAATTAAGTTACGATAAATAAATATATAAATTTTTTGTCAAAGAATTAACTTTGGATAAGCGAGTGCGTGCAAAGTTTTGTTGATACGTTGTATTAATTCTAGTTTATGTGGTGAAATATGCCAAACGTTAAATTAATTTTAAAGGGCTTTACTTTCGACTGCTCTCCTACCTGTACTATTTAGACAATATTTTTCAGATTGCACCTACTTACTTTCCTATTTTGAGGGTCGAATGACTAAATCCGTTGAAACAAAGATATAGATATTATATAAATATAGAAAGTAAGTTTTGAATCTGATTCGGTAACTTAAAATATTGCCAAAACAAACTGAATGCCCTATTTAAAGTCAGCCTTTCAAACCATTAAAATTGAGTTCTAGTATGTAAAAGATCAAACGTTCAAATCATTAGATCAAACGTTTTTAAAATGCTCATATTTTTTTTATTATTTTTTTTTTGTATTTTTTTTTTTTTTATTCTGCGCATTCGTTTAGTTTTGAGTAATAAAGGATCATAAAATTATCTATCACTGAATTTTTCCTTGCGACCGAAATTCAGAAATAAAAAATTTTGGTCCCGTTTTTTTTTTTTTTTGTTTATTTATTTTGTCTCGTTTAAACCATTATTTGAAAAGTGACTTCCTTAACATACTGATTCATTTTTAAGATAAATATAGCATGAAAAAATATGTAGAATTTTTTATAATTTATGTATACGAGTTTTGATTGTTACCTCATTTCTTTTATTAGGTTGACACAGTAGAAAAAATTTTTGAAATCGCACTGTATAATATTAGCCAGGACTACCTGATGGAAAGTGATAGGTCATTGACAAATAGATAAGACATTCGAATTAGATAAATTAGCTTTTGAATAAAACTACATTTGGCATTCTCGTTTTTTTTCTTTTCTGTACATAATATTTATTTATACTTGATAAATCATGACATTTATTCATATTGCATCATATTTATATATTATACCACATTTATTTATGCATAATAAATCGTTATATTTATTTATACTTAATAAATAATTACATTTATTCGTATTTCGTATCATATTTACGAATTATACCACATTTATTTACGCATAAGTCGTTATATTTATTTATACTTGATAGATCATTACATTTATTCGTATTTTGCATCATATTTATGTATTATACCACATTTATTTATGCAAGATAAGCCGTTATGTTTACACTTGATAAATCATGACATTTATTGGTATTTTGCATCATATTTATGTATTATATCACATTTATTTATGCATGATAAGCCGTTATATTTACACTTGATAAATCATGACATTTATACGTATTTTGCATCATATTTATGTATTATACCACATTTATTTATGCATGATAAGCCGTTATATTTACACTTGATAAATCATGACATTTATTCGTATTTTGCATCATATTTATGTATTATACCACATTTATTTATGCATGATAAGTCGTTATATTTATTTATACTTGATAAATCATTAAATTTATTCCTATTTCGCATCATATTTATGTATTATACCACATTTATTTATGCATGGTAAGTCATTATATTTATTTACACGTGATAAAACTTCTTGTTTATTTATATTTGCATCATATTTATTTAATATACTACATTTATTTACGTCAAATAAGTCGTCGTATTTATTTATACTTGATTAGTCGGCATATTTATTTATTTTTGCACTATATTAATTATGCATCATATCAATTTTTTATCTGATATTTTTTTATGCTTGCGTAAAATTAGCTGGGCTTCATACAAGTTTATTTTCTCACATTTATTTATGCTTGCATCATATTTATTATATATCATGTTAAATTATTATCTCACATTTATTTATACTCGATAAAGTATTATATATGAGCGTAAATTTTAGGAATAGAGGGGGGATTAAGGAACATTTTGTTGAATAATAATACTGTTCAATTAGGTTTGAAAGTTGAATTTTTATAATTAGCATCCAAACGCCAAAAAAAAAAAAAAAAAAAAAAAAAAAAAAAAAAACACTTTTTTTTAAAACACAAGTTATAAATGAATTTATCTCCCAACAATAAAATTGATTTCTCGAATTGATTTCTGTTTTAAAAATGGGGAAGTTTAAAAAATTTCATGTCAATGCGGACTATACATGGCGCAAACTAAACTAGCATTCAAGTATCGTCTCATTGAACATCGAAGCTACATCCAGAATCATGAACTCCACAGCTCATCTATCGTATAGCCAAACAGTGTCCTAGACAGAACAAAAGGCCATGGATTCGATTTTTCTCTTACGTTCTTAGTTCACTTTTCTCTCTAATATTAAGAAATGTATATCATGTGCTGACCTGGATTTCTAGGAGAGTTTCCATATCAGCAAAAACAAAAATTTTATTGTTGTGGATCTTAGCTTTACCACGCATCTCAAATATTTGGTAACCATTATTTTTTTTTCAATGTTTAATTTTTACCGTCAACTTAATGTTGTCACTTTTAATTGTATATTTATCTCTTTATTATGACCCTTGTTGAATATCAACATGTCAGTTTTAGTGCTCTGCTGACGTTTGTCCTACTGAGGAAGAAATGACTGTGCAACATCGAAACATGCACATATTTTAATAAAATTTTACGATTTGTAATTTTTAAACGTTTTTTTAAAATCAGATTCAGTTCTATTACAAAAGATTATCCTCATTTTTCAATCAAGCCTTTGCCTTCAGCATCTCGATCGACCCATTTTTACATCCCATTTTATCTGCTACATGCATTTGGCAATCACAATCTCTGAAGTGAAACTCTAATTTTTGACGATTCAGCGATTATTTAAGCCCTATTTCGTTAATTTTGAGAATCATTTCGTCATGAAATCATTAGATTTGGGACGAAGCGTGAACTGTCAAATATATGACGAAAATGTTTTCTCAACTCGGAACCTCATCTTAGTACATTGTGCAAGATGTACATTCATCTTAGTACATTATAACTAGAATGACACATTTAGAATGAAGACTAGACGATCTAATACTAGAACTAGAATGGCGAAATAAGCCAAGCGGAGTGTATTGTGGTCATAGAGTTGGCCTCATACCAGGAAGATCCCGGGTTCAAAACCTGCTACGGGCGTGAATGTAATTTTATCTCACTGTTCCATCTGTCCGTCTTTTGTTGTTGGGGCGACGTCAATCCATCTATGTGATGTCTATGAAAAAGTGATCAACAGTACCACCCGTTAGATACTATGAGGCACCATTATTTATTTATTTATTTATTTATTTTTTAAAAAAAAAATTAAATATTTTTTTTTTTTTTTTACTTTGACGAAATTCCTTGACGAAATGATGATAGTTATTTCGTGCCTTTGATGAAATGCTCACTCGGAGCATAAAAAAAGAAATGGTTTCGTCAAAAACGAAGTAAGTTTCGTGAAATCCGAGTATCCATCTTTTACAGTACATCAATTTCGGCAAGCTTCCCTATTTAGTACAACAATTGTACGCGACGACCACTTTGGTCAGCACATAATAAACATTGAATTTGTAAAAATTATAAGTTAAACCTACTATCAAACAGCTTGTTGATGTCTTTTAATCTTCCTTGCTTTTTCTGATTCTTTAAGAATTTACTTGAAACCTTTACTTCAAAAAAATTATTAGTTTATGTGTTTTACTGTAACCGTAATATATTTTTGTGTTCTGTACCTGACTACTTCGATTCATAATTAGTTTGTTTTATGTTCTACATAGTTTCGTATCTGTCTTTGTGTTAAGTAAGAAATATATAGTGAAATAATTGAAATGTTTGTGAAAGAATCTGTGAATGCGCCCCTTAAGAGAATCGATACTTGACGAGCTTGGCTCACTCGAAATAGAATGGAAAGAACATTTTCTAACGTAAACAAATGCTACGTTTCAACAACCAATCAAGATCGAGATACCAACACTACGTCACTAACATGTATCCCATTTTTTAAGTATTTATAACAATCGCTCATTTGCTTGATCGCATTATATTAACCTGAAAGGATGAATTTCACATAAGAGCTATCTTGGATTTATTATAATTATCGTAATAATAAAGTTAAACAAAGCATTATTGGAAGTGCATCAAAAACAAGAGTCGGGGACATTATTCATTATTTTTTTTAATTATTATTATTTTGCTGAATCGGGCACATTAGTTTTATCTTGTGAATTTATTAAGGAATGAAAACTTATGCTTTATCAAAAAATTAGCTTTTTTTTTATTTTTTAATTATTTATTTATTTTTTTTTATATTTTTTTTGTGTGTGTAAATATAATCATAAGAATGAGTAGCATAATAGCTATCATAGTTTTTAAAAATTAAATATTTCACAGTAGTTTTATCTTTTTTCTTTGCGTGTAATAAATACTTTGAATAGTTAATATTTATTTTATGTTAAAGACAAAATAAAAAGTAATACAAATTCCTGAGATTCTGCCGAATATGATGCTCCGTCGATCACTTCATATTAAGCCTTCGAAGAAAAAAAATTTTTCACTTCTTTTCCGTAAATTTTGGCTTTCAGCCAACCACAAATTTTTTCCAAAATATCGTAATTCTCTAACTATGTTAGATAGAGAAATTCTAGTTAGAATTAGCTCAGTCATCAAATTTTTCAGAAAACAATCGGGTGACATAAGCATGAATATATAAAGCATTATTTACACGCATTTAAATGTAAAAAATTTTCAAATTGTCAAAACAAATACAATTCTTAAAACTAATTCATGTCTTTACTTTAACGTTAATAAGAAAAAAATTATTGTTTTGCAAAATTTTTGATCAAAATGTGTGCTTGTGAATCTAGCGACATCTCAATTGCAATAGTGTCTATTTTAGGTAAGTGAGAATTTACAAAAGTTTTGAGTGTGTATAAGTTATGAGAAATGCATTTTCAAAATATTCTTTAATTTAACGGACAAATAAAGTAATTATCTTCCATATATTTGCTTAAAAATTATAACTTTATTGTATATTCTAAATTTGATTTATTTTCTTGGAAACTTAACGACCGTAGTTGAATTTGAGAACAGCTTTCAAATATATATAATTTAAAATTTCAATCATATATTTGTAATTTTACTTCAGTTAATCATTCTTTAAGAATAAATATGCACAGATTTTAATATTCTAAAAAGGAAGACCTATTAAAAACCGTTGTTTTATAGCTGTCTCAGTAAATTAGCTGCTAATTTTAACCATATTTCAATATCAATGCACGTAATCTTTGAATTAAATAAGTTTACTGCTGTAAACTTATTTGAACTATGCATAGAATCTATGGTACTTATCCGTTTCAGAAGGCTGTACAAATATCGGCCACTAATATTTACCTGAGAAGCCGTATGCTTACATTTTTGGGAAATGGAAAATCTTAATTTGCCGAATAAAGTCTTAAATTTACCAAATCAGAATTAAGTTTGGCTTTCTGATATTTAGATTTTCATTTCCCCAAATTAAACAAATTTAGCTTTTTTTAACACTTTCACATTTTGTTTATAACGCCTTCGGCAAATTAAACCGACTGAATTTTCGAAATAGGGAAAATTTTTGGAAGGTACACTAGTTATGATTAATTAATTGTGGTAATAGATGCTATTACTTATTTTATAATAAAAGGTACCTAATACAGGTATTTGAGATAGGTACTATACTAATACGTTTTTTAGCGTCCCCCGAGAAGTTACTGAAAATTGCTGAATTTACTATAGAACTATATGCAGAGTTTACAATGGTACTATGTAGTATATAGTTTACAACAGACACGTAATGTCTATAACACTATGCTCCCTACCGATATACATGAATGAAATAGTTCTTAATATTTTTATTATCGGGTTGTTTAAATAGTTTATACCAAAAATATTATACATTTATTAATATAACATTACTAATTTAATTAGCATAGTTATCAATAGATACTAATTCAAATCCACATAATTATCTAATTTGGTGGTAAACGAATTAAAAAAAAATATGGTTAGTAATTTCGCTGGGTACCCAAAAAAAATCTTTTGTGCCAAAATAGTAGCCGAGTTTTTAAATTAACGTCGTTTATATTAAAGTCAAATTTATTTTAAGCAATTGGAAAAAAAAAGAAGAAAAAAACATGACAGCTGTGAAAATTGACATTTTATGTTTTATTAAGTTGTAAAGTTGTGATTTTTACAAACGAATATCGATCTTCTCCAACGCTTTGATAATTTACAATTCTATCGGTCATCCGTCTACAGTGAGTTGAAAAGGTGAAATGAGCGAGCGACTGATCTGAAATAGACAGTGCAAGTAGTTCTAAAATTTGGAGAATGTTATCAGGCGGGAGGCTTCTAATATAGATAAAATAAAGCATAAAAGCTGACAAAAAACAAAACTAAAAGGTGAGTGAGGGATCAGAAATGAGTTGTGAATGTATTTCTGAGGGTTGACAAGCGATAGTAAACAAGGGGTGAAGTCAACTCTTAAATGAAAGTAAATGTAAACACGATCAAATCAAATTATGTTCGAAACTAAATCTGTCACGAAAATGAGTGGGTAAGGAGAACGAAGAAACAAACAGAAAAAGTGAAAATATCATTATTGCATCTCATGGTCATGGAATATTTTTAAAAAATACCAAGCATCCCTAAATTACAAACAAAATCTATTCAGCAATTTAAAACAACTTCAAATAAAATCTTAAAAATCACATCTACATATTACTATATGGGGTTTCATTTATTCGAGTTAATTTTTAAAATTTAGTAAACATTTCGGTTTAAGTAAAGACTAAAATCTTTTTCCTCTTATTTTCACAGCTATATTTTTCGATATCCTTGCGAGAAAGTTGTTTAAGAAGGTAAGAATAAATAATTTAAATTTTTTTTTATTTATCAGAATTTAGTTTTAAGTTTAGTTTCATCTGACATATCAATCATTATGAATTCATATGAATAATTCATAAGATCTTCATAAATTAGTGTAAATAAATCAATTGAGATAGGTCAGTACTAACCATCGTCCGAATATGACAATTTTTGCATTGAACTGTCTCTTAGCCTTGTTTTCCGCTAGCTACTTAGCAAGTTTCTTGAATTTCCACTGGATAATAGCACAATACATAGAAACATTTTATTACTTACATGAAAATCATGGTGTCTTTTTGTTTTTTGTTTTTTTTTTTAACATAAAGAGCACACACTTAAGTAATTTGAAATGTTGTTTGCCATTGCATTGCCGAAAAATGTTTTTTTAAGAACACGTTTAAAACACACACACACACAAGAACACGTTTAAAACACACACACACAAGAAAAAGCATGTTTTTAAATGAGCAGAAAAGAAAACATAATTATTTTAATTTTTTACATCACATTCACAATAATTTTCTATCATTACCTAAATTCAACCTCAGGTTTTTTATATTTAATTTATTCATTTATTTTTTATGTAATGCTGCAAAACTACTATTATTTTTTTCCTTTTAGTCCATTTAAATACGTTGTTTTAATTTCATTATTTTCTTCTAACTCTTCAGTGAAGAATGATACTTTGAGATTAATTTTTCTTTTTTTAGTTATTTTAAAATGTTGTAGACATTAAAAGACGCTCTCGGTGGTATCATATACAATTTCTTTTATATTGAATTCAATTATCATTTACTATTAAGTTTAATTATTGTTAGAAGTTTAATTAATGTTTTAAAAAGTTTTGCAGTCAATTGGATATATTAATAATTTTACTTTTAACTACTTAATGAAGTTTGCAACAGATTATAAAGGCAACTTGTAAGAAATAATCAGTGCGTAAAAAAATAAACGGAACACCCTGCATAACTTCTGATCTACTGTTTGGATCTTCATGTTCTTGGATTCAATCTTAATGGCTCGAGGAGGTGACCTCAAATATGCTAATTAATTAGTGCAGATTATATTTTAAGTTACCTAATCAGGCACAAAAACGTATTTCTCTGAGTAAACTTACCTTTTTTCCCAACTAATTCGGATTGCTGGCCCCAAAATAGAGGGGAAACCCGCAATCTGGATAATCTTTTTCTTTTTGCGTATTTCACAATATCTCGAGAATTTTTAAGGCGAATTAAGAAAGGTTTGATCACAATTATAAATTTCGTTTAACCATAAGAAATTCCATGCAGAAAATAACTTTTAGTAAATATTCATTATTTTTTCTCATTTTATTTAGAAACAGTCGAAAAAATTTTAAATTGTAAAGTATGCAATTTTTTACATTTGCATGTATGCAATTTTACATAAAATTTTTACTTATAATTAGCACATTACATAAAATTTGTTACATTTTTTACAATTTTCGCAGCAATGGTTCCACGGCACTTAAGTATAGATACAGAACAGAATATTTTATCGTTTAATATTGTTAAAATTACATCATTATCAAACTCTTAGATACTATAGTATGTACACATATAACTCAACAATAAAGAAAAAAAGTCAAATGTACAAACTTAATTTTACATATATGGTATTAATTAGATCGATACCATTAAAAAAGTTTTAATTTAAGAGATTGGCACAAAAGGATGCTCATACAAAAATTAGCGTAAAAAGGAATCATCTATTGAAAAAGCATACTTATATCATTGTGTAAAGTAATAAAGAGAATATGAAACACAAATCAAATCAATGTATAGTTAAACGGAACGTACAGTTTTTTGGCACAGTAGCAGGCGCAAGTTGAGCCAAGTGATTTTAGTACTACTACTAAGCATTATCTACAGCTTAAAGGCATTCTATGTCTGGCACTAAGGATGGTACATATTACACAGAGAATGCAATTTTACATGGAATGTATTGTAAAAAATAAATTTTGCATGGTAAAATATAGAATTTGAGCGAAATCAATCAAATAGTTACTGAGAAATCAAATTTTAAATATTTGACTGTTTTAAAATTTGATTTTTCAGGAGCTATTCGACCGATTTCGCTTGAATTAGGTGTTTAGCGATCTAGAAATCTACATTCTTTTAAATTATGTAAGAAATTGTATACCTTACAATTCAAAATTTTGTCGACTATAATTAAATAAATTAATAAATATTTACTGAAAGTTATTTTGCATAGAATTTCCTTTGGTTAAACGAAATTTATAATTGTGATCAAAATTTTTTTCAATTCGCTTTAAAAATTCTCGAGGTATGGTGAAATACACAAAAGTTAAACATTTCCAGATTGAGGATTTCCCATACGTTTTGGGGGTCAAAAATCCGAATCAGTTGAAAAAAGAAAAGTAAGTTTATTTTTTATTTATTTTAGTTAATTTTTTTTCCCCGTCGTACTTTTTAAGCAAACTGCTTGAACAAATATTCTCTAAATTATTCAAGTATTTAACTTTTTTTTCCAGCTGAAACACTTTTCGCTTTATTGCAATTTTTTTAAAATTCTTCATAACGATTTTAGACTGCCCTAGCCTTATGTAGCTTTATATTTCAAGGTGGTGGATTTCTTGCGATATAAGGAATTATTAAATGAACCTGAACCCCCCTTAGCTGTGAATCTTCATCGAGAAATTACAGAATTAAGAAAAATCACTCTTCAGGTAATTTCAAGGCATCTTTTATAATACTGACGGCCAAGAGTTCTGTTGAATTTATAAGGAACTTTTACCCTAAAAAAATTTTTTATTTACGCACTTATTTAAAAAAAAAAGGGAAAAGAAAGAAAGGAAGAAAGAGAAAAGGGGGAAAAAACTAAATTGAAAGTAAAATAAAAAAATATCTGAGCTAAACTCTCATGATTTATAACCATGTATGAGTATACACACAATTTGCTTGTATTAAAGTGTATGTAATAATAACAAAATTGGACGATTTTATTCATAAATTGACAAGATCTACTAAGTATGACAATAGCGATATTTTAAGCAACAGCGATATTTACTACCAGATTAACTCAATATCATATTACAGTTATTTACAGCATAGTTAATGAAGAATTGTGGAATTAATATACAAGTTTTCATTTCACTATACATCGAGCATAACGCGAAATATTCAGTAAATTTTAGAGTCTATTCGGTCAAGATTAATGATAATAAAGAGCTGGGGTAATGACACACAGGTGCGTCGCGGCAATTTTTTTAAATATATTTTATCTGATTTTAAAACCAGTTTCAACGTGCACCTTCCACAAGCTGCCACAAAGGTACTGTCAACCTTAGCAGGAACACTTTTACCATACTATCAAGAATTTTGTAACATTATGCGACAATCATTAACAATAAACACGGTGAATTGCTCTCAGAATATCCGGAAGGAATCCGGAAAGATTTTATTGGATACCTGTAAGCAACGTGACGCGTTTGTTTCGAACTGGCTTTATCGACTGAATCGACTAATGCCACGATTTGCCTACGATGACGCCACTTGTAGGTATCCAATTATCATTGCTGAAAAATTGAGTCTTGTGGAATTTAAAAATGACTTTTTAAGGAACTCGGTAGAGCATATATCAATAACGCTAAAACTTACCTTTTTCGATGTACCTTTTCTAAGAAACTACTTATGATATCGCTTTGAAATTTTTTGGAGATATATGTGATTATATCAGTTGTACGCTGTGATAATGTTTTAGAGTTAACAAGAATGCTTTTTGTGGTATGAAAAGTTTTTGCTCAAAAATTATTAAACTTTTTAAAAAAATAAAAGTTCTAAGTTCATAATTTTTTAAAAACAATTTTGCCAAAGATATTTATTAACAGTAATCACAGTGTAAACATATGTAAATATTCTGTGAAAAAAAAATTGAAGCAATATCTTGTTTAGATGCTGTGAAAAGGTCAGTTTTAGCATTATTGTTATATACCCTACCGACTCAGCTTTATATATATTGCATTTAAAAAAAAAACTTTTTTTTTCTTTTTCTTATGTTTAGCAGGCTTTAAGGACAATCATGTTTATGAAAAAATATTTAAAAAGAGAAAGAAGAAACAGATAATAAGCTTACATTTATTAGGAAACAGTTAAAAATGAAAATAAGTTATTTTATTTAGAATAAATAAATGAAGTTACAGACAGGTACAGTTAAACACTCGTAAAAAAGTAAATAGGGAAAGAATTAAATTGTATAACTATGCTAAATTGTTATAATTGTAGAATTAAATAAACTAAGTTAATGAATCAAGTCTATCACAATATGTCGTAGAAAGACGTTTGTATCCGAGGATATATCTTAATATTAAAGCCTTATTTCTTTAATTAAAATTTGTATTCGAAATTCCAGATATCGGATGAAAAAGAAATCCTTAAATCCGTCTATTTTAAGATAGTCAACGATGATGAGTCATCACTGATGAGCCTTCAGAAAATGCATAAAAGGTTTGAAGATCTTCACAATCAGATTAAATGTCGGTCTGTAGCGATTGGCAATGAAAATAGAGCCAGGTTTCACCAAATACAAGAAACGGTATTAAATCTAAGGAATGAAGTATTAGCGCTAAAAGTTCAGGTGGAACAGACCGATAACCTTTTGAAGGCGCAAAAATTGGCTCATTTGGAAGACGAACCATCCGAAATTTGCAAAGATTTTGCTGAAGTTTCTTCTCAAACTGAAGAGAGCTGTGAAATTATACCTATTACTGTAAGTTAATTAATATTTAACTTATACATTTTTGTTTGAAATTTGAAATGTAAGTGAAATGTAAAGTGAGGAATTAGGGAATCAACGTGGATAATTGACCATTGCGCAGCAATAGTTCCACGCTATTTAGGTGCAGTTACGGAACAAAATTTTTATCGTGTAATATTGTTAAAAATGTATCATTACCAAACTCTTAGAAACTACAGATACCCCCCCCCCAAAAAAAAAAAAAAAAAAAAAAAAACGAAGTAAAATTTACAATTTTACTTTAGATCAATGGTATCGATTAGATCTATACCATCAAAAAAGCCCCAATTTAAGAGATTGACACAAAATTATGCTCATACAAAATCACAAACGCAAAAAGGAATCATCTATTAAAACATCATACTTATATTATTGTGTGATACTTATACTAAGTAAAAGATCGATACGTAACACAAATCAAATGTATAGTTAAACGAAACATATAACTTTTTTGGCACAGTATCGGGCGTAAGTTGTGCCAAGTGGTTTTGGCTCTGTTACCAAGCATTATCCAAAGCTCAAAGGCCTTCTATGCCTTAGTACTGAGGATAGTACATGTTACATATAGTAAGTTCCCAAACGGCTGTTTGTAGCTTTTAAATATTTTGCTTTCGTTTTAATGGCAATAATTTTTATTGTAACAAAACCTCTTTTAAGCTACCACAGAATAAGAAATCTGTGTAATTTGAGAGAGTCATGAATTCAGTTAACAACAGATTTTTGATTTTCATATCGAAGCTATGAACCAGTATGTTTGTAAAACTGAAGTAAACATAAAACTTTTTTTAAATTTATTAAATATGTGCAATATAGACTTTATCTTTTCGTAATTTTGTAGGTCTCAATCCAATATGTCATTTATATCAAGTTACCAATTTGTCATTCAGAGCATCATATAAGAGCTTTATTCATAAGCAGATATGCATGACATACACGAACACGCGAACATTATTTGTGAAATTTTTTTTAGTATTTCTCTTTGTGAAAAAAAAATAAAAATATTTATAAAATTTTTGCGTTGAAATGTTTAATGACATAGATTTAAATACATAAAGAAAGCCAAGTATAAGGTAAAACAAGGTAAGTCAATAGCTAGCTTTATATCCACATAAAACTAATAAATTTAATTAAATATATGCTGGTATGTATGGTAATCATCACAGAGTTTTATCAAACATTAAACATTTTTTTGATAAAAAAAAAATCAGAAATTTTTAATCAAGTTTCGTCAAAATTAGATGGAGATGAAAAGATTGAAAGCAGTTACAAAAATTAATAGATTGTCTGCGATTTTTTTTTTTTTTTTTTTTTAAGATTTTGAGTTTTTTATTTTAAATCATGTTCATAGCATCAAAGCATACCCAATACGTTTGTAATTTCAAAATTGTTTCTATTGCTTTAAAAAAGAAGTTTATTATTTGTTTAAAATTTTTCAGGTTTCAGACTGCAGAGTTTCTGAAGTAGAATGGATGCCATTGAAGCAGGGCGTGTTCGTTGCTATCATTGAATCCGAGAAACTAAAGAAAGATGTCATTCTCCGAATGTTCAATAATTTTAGAAAAGAATACGAACGCACTAAAGCTCTTATAATAACTTGCTGGGATGGCATAAATGAAGAAATTACAAGCTGCAACTCTCTTCTTGACAAGGTGCACCACGTCAAGCAGACTATTTTGGGTATACATATAGTCCTACATCAGCAATTTGTGGATGCGCAAACTATCAGAGAAACATTGAGATTCTACGATTACAAATTTAAGAAGTCTATACGGGGAAATGTCGCTCGCAGGAATAAAAATAATGTCTGCCGTCAGGTTGCTTTGGACAGTTTGCATAATGCTCATGCTGCTTTAAATGTCGGATCGCTGGCGTTTAAAGATAATTCAAAGGATGTTGCCCAAAAATTGGATTGTTTGAGCAAGATGGTGACGCAGTTTGGGTTTACCGCAAAGCTTTTGAAAAACGACGCTGAGAACTTCATGTGCTCGATGGAGAAAAATGTCAGCAATTTGATTTTGAGCACATCAAACCTGTCTGCTAAAATCGATGGTGAATATTGCCAGGAGATAAGTAGACTATCGGAAAAATTGCTTGCTCCTGGAGAAAAATTGTACGTTTTTTATAAAACTTTGGAAGAATTGCGTGCTTTGGCCGATGATTTGAAGTTTCCTTCAAGGCACAATTCTTCTAACAAGTGGGCAGGCATTTTGGAATCGAAGCAACGCGCCGTAGCATTGATGTCAGATGTAAAAACTAAAACTGAAGAGTCAAAAAGCAGCAATGGCAGTTTTCGTAAAATAATAAATATAAGCGCATATACAAGCTTTGAAGAGGCATTGAACCAAATCCTGACTTACAATGAGCTGGACAAAAATTTAAAGGTAATATTTAATTTTTTTTTTCCAAACTTGAATATTTCTAAACGGCAGGCACTGAACTCTCATTCATTTGCCTGGGAAGATGCCGGAAATGCTGTTTTTTAACGTTACACGAGTTCACCTGGGAAACTAAGTCACGGAGGCGAGCAAAATTACCCAGGCCACACCTGCCTCAGATACCCGTTTGTAGGATGGCCCACATTCACGCATCACATAAAACAAAGAAACATCCATGCTCAAAGCGGGATTCAAACCCGGGTTTATTGGCTTCTCAGTCAGGCATGCTAACTGCTCGGCCACCTGGCTGGCTTTTCCCCTGAACTTCAATTTTCATTCAGTTCAATTCGAGTCTCGCATTGGACTGATCATTAAGACACGGCTCCCAGCAGATCATCAAAGTCAAGCATCACTGGCTGCGGTCAGTGTGCGGGTGGGTGATCACTTGGATTATTCTGCGTAGGGACAGAGGGTGTGTAATATTGGTCCTTGTTAAACTGTTCTACCGTAAAGTGCTCGACTTCGCGTGCAGTTCGTTGAGCTACCAAACTGGGGGTGCCATCCCCTCTGCAGCGGATCAAAATTGTGATGGCATGTTTTTGAATCATTCTCAGGGATGTTTCCCAGACCGTCGCCAATAGCCCATTGTGTAGCTCTAGTGCGACGTAAATGAATTACAGCAATCTACAGCTACAGCAACAGTTCAGTTCGAAGTTTAGTTTAAAGATTAAAGTTATTTAATTTTCAAGAAACAGTTATAGATTATATAAAAGTAATAGAGAGTAGATTTTAAAATATCTTTTTCAATTTAAAACAGCTTTATGTAATGATTTTGGGAGGAATAAATCAATGTTCTATGTTCAAGTCGACCATAGTAAATGTCATAAATGTCCAAAATCTAGACTAAATCATTCATTTTTTTCCACCATTAGACATTCCAAATATGCATTTATTAAATTAGTTTGTAATAGGGATAGAAGAAAGTCAGGTAGTGTTGAGTACCTGAACTTCTCTTGTATTATAATTTTTTAACAACTCAGTTTAGCTATATGACCAAATTGTACATACTCTATGTAAAACTATTATAGTCACATTAAATCACTCCTTAAAACACTCATTTCTATAGTAAAAATATCAATCGTGTTTTTAGATTTCTTACTGTCATTTCATCAATTTTACTTATGGAAGATAGTATAAGGATAGTATGCAAGAAGAAAGATGCAGAGATGGTGCCGGGAATCTTTCGGCCTTCTCCTCTTCTTTCATCATTATTTTGTGTTTCATCCTATTCGATTTATTTCCTCACATTCATTAAATGTTCTCGGAAAAATTGTAACATTTTCCAAAAATGCATTCATTTCGACCTCATTACTTTCTGAAAAACTTTTGCTTTAACTCCTATTAGTGAGCTTTGAATATCTTTCGCTTGCTTCTGTAATCATATTCTACGTTCTGACTTTTCTACAGTTACTTTAAGAGTATTTTCTTTCCCTCTCTCTGAATCAGTTTGGCCATACTGTTCAACAAGATAATATTACGTGAGAATTTAAATTGCTTATTAGCATAAAACTATGTCCAATGCACTCTTCGACTTTAAACGATACTGCCTGTACAAATGGAACAAAGAAGCCAATCACCGATAATTAATTTTAACGAGATTGACTGCCGACAACTTAAGGGAATAATTTATAAAAATTTCAACTATGAATAGAATAACAACATATAAAGTACTCAGTCTTAAATAAGGTCTTACAACCAGGATCTATCTTCGTTCACGCAAATCGGTAGAATTAAAAAGAAAAATCTGTTACGAGGAAACAACTCAGCCATTTGATTAAACATTAAGTGGAGGAGCATTCTTTCTTCACTAAACAAACTGGTACTTTCACACAAGTGCTGGCCACCACTGACCTAGAATACTAATTGGACTGTCGATTTCAATACAAAACCCACTCTAAAGTGCGGCTGGTCGAAAATGAGAGGGGAAAAAACAGTTCTTCTTGGCTAAAAGAACTCTTAGCCAAGCCATTTCTGCAATGCATTTCATTTGCGCGATGAAAAATTATTTATGTTATTATGCCCATATGGAGATGATTGAGCAGGCGGTGCGGTGTTGCCATTTTAGTCCAATAATATATAATGAAACATAGTAGAATTCTTAAGATTTTACTAAAGTTTGAATTTGGAAAAAGAATAATTTTATTCTCGTCATTTTTTCTAAATTTGTCATCTACTCTAAGGCATGCAAGGACGTATACAGAAAGAAGTACCAAGTAGTATGGTCTCAACTCATAGCCAAAATAATTCAAAAGAGCATTATTTCCTACAATCTTTAACATATTTAAACACATCAAGAATAAGTGGAAATAAGTTTGGAACTATTTCTGAAATGGATCTTTTTTCTCTCTTTTGTTTACATTATTTGCGCATACTCTATAAAAGGACCTGAATAAAGTACTGTTTCACTTTTAACTCTTGGAAGGTTAAAAAAAATTAAATAAACCAGTATTTTAATTTAGAACACCCATCAGAATTGGGGTTATGAAATGCATGTCCAAAAAAAGCTTATTTTTACATTTTTCAACATTTAGAGTAGTTAATTAAAATCCACGCAGTTTTAAGAGATAAAAACTATTAGAATTTTAGATGTTTAAATAATTGTAAAAAATCATTAGAATAGGTTTTATGTCGCTGCCCTTCAGAGTTAAAATGAATGCAGTATGAAAAACACATCTAAAATGCTTACTTATTCAATGCTTCTATTTCTTGTGTATGAAAATTTTACGAATGATCTCTCTTTTATATCAGGTTGGTACAGCACGGAAAGGCTTAGATATCGCACTGCGAGATATTAGCAACGATTACCAGACGGAAAGTTATAACACATTGGCAACTGAGCGAGAAAAACGAATTGGATGAATTAACTGATGAATAAATACTTCACCAATCTTTTTCATTCCCTCTCTCTCTATTTTTTTTGTCACAGAAAAATATTACATTTTTTACTACATACAAGGTTATGTTTACTACTTACAAGACTATGATGATAGTTTGCGACTATCATTGTAGTCTTGTTAATTTAAACCCAACTTACTTAACAAAGAAACAAAGCAAACTCTTAGATCAAGCTCATCGGAGCATTCCAACACCTCAAAGAAAGAAAGCTTCCATCTATATCAAGTTGAAAGTCAGACGTAGCCAACATAAACTGAGCGGTAAGTGAAAAATAAGATGCCACGATGTCTGGAGTTGTAGACTGCGAAGTGGGGGGAAAATAAGAAAGATGTCACAACGTCCGGAATACTAAATGATCAGATTTCTAATGGTTAAGTACGAAGCCATTCTAATGGTTGAGTACGAAGCCTTCGTACTTAACCATTCAATACTAAATGGTTAAGTACGAAGGCTTTCTCTCTTCCAGAAGGTGTGTAGGAGTTTTACGGAGGACAATTAGATAGATTTTGTATATTTGTGAGATACATTTTTTCATATTACATTTTGTACATCATTTTCTTTTTTTTTTTTTTCATTCCTTAAGTCAACAGTAGTATTTGAAACTACTAGCATGGGTAATATCTGTTGTGTTTGACTGTTTTCTTTTAGGGAACTGATGAGATTTTGATAAAATTTATTCAATTTCTCCTGCCGAAACCAGATTTTAACTAACTAAGGAACCCTAAGTGACATTTTGGTGAAATTCTGGAAAATAATCCGATAATGCTCAAGGAAAATGTTTACAAATGCCAAACCGTTGTCAAGCATTTGAGAAGACTTAGATAAATTTTCTAATTCGATACTAGGCTTCTCTACTAATTTATTACTCAGCGGTTCTGTCTGTGAAGAAATTTTCTCCAAACTCATGGAGTTTTTACTTGTAAGTAGCCACAAGAGCATTAAAAATGATAATTCTATTGTAGAATTTTGAAGGAAATAAACTACAACAACGTAATCTACCGTTATTTTTTCTTCGTCGCCTGGCTACCGAAGTGAGGGAATCATTTCCTCTACAGAGGATCAAAATCGTGATAGCATGTCTTCGAATCATTCTCAAGGAAATTTTGAAAATCGTTTCTGATTGCCCATTGCGCTGCTCTAGTGTGACGTACATAAAGTATTATTACTATACTAAGAGTATTATTACTATTCAGGGGCTCTATACTATACTACTTTACTTCTTCCTTTGGCCACATGCTTATGACAAAATTAGAAACAATTATTTATCAAACTTTAGTCAACCCCGTTAATCTGCGTTCATATCCATCTTTTGCTTCTAGCACTCCTCTTAGATAATATTTCTTTAAGGGAAAGAGTAGGGTAAATAAATGTAAGCAAACAAAATATTAAATATTTGATACAAATCCCAGTATTTCAGATTCAATTTAAACATAAATTCAGTGATAGATTTCTACTTATTATGGAATCTATAAAAGTTTTATTTAGAGAAAAAACCCGAAAATCTAACACGATTAATCGTGTTAGATTATCCATCAATCTAATCCATCAATCTAATTAGATTGATGGAAAAGAAATTAAAACCCATGATCCATACAGAGGTTATATTACTATAGCATTGTGGTTGGAAAGAATCTAGGCAGATTTCGATTGAATTAGTTAACGCCACGATTTGAACATGAGTGAGGAAGTTGCTTTATCCCCTAAAGAGCCATTCTCACTGTATACGGTTCACACACTTTCAATTTTTTTTTTTTTTTTTCGTGAAAAACTCATCCATCAGGTTCTCCATTTTTCTTTACGGTTAGCAAAAGGGTGTGAACGTCATTCAGTGAGACATAAATTTTAGATTACTTTTTTTAACCGATAAACAGATGACCCATTTTGAGTTTCAGACTATCAGTGTTCAACTTTTTAATCTTGCAATTTTGATCCCAACCCGAAAGACAAATGCACTCCTGGATCATGCATTGAGAGGAACTAACATTCGTGGAGGACTTTTTAGTGTAACTTAGCAACATCTGATCTGCGTTGTATGTTGATGAAGATTATAAAAATCTATAATCAGTTTACCACAGAAAATATTTTACGTCTGCATTGTGGTTGATGCGAATCGGGAGCAGAATTCTAATGAACCAGCAGAATTCGAATGAATCATTGAGAGGCAAGTGTCCAGCTCTTCGAGCTGCCGCAGCTAATCTAATGAGTTTTTATAACCTTCGTTGAACAGTTGACCCAATTTTGGGTTTACGACTACCAATGTTCAACTGCGTAATCTTTTAATTTTGTGTCCAATCCAGAAGACAAGAGAAGTCTTGTATCAAGTATTGGATGAAATTTTGCCTTTGTGGAGGACTTTTCGATTTAACTAACCCGAATCAGCGTTAAATAGAGAGGAAAACTACGAAAATCTACGTTTATCTTGACGGGAAGGGGATTCTAACCCATGATCCCTCTACCACTGAACCGTCGAACCCGGTTCACGTCATTGGAAGGCGAGTGCTCTCCCTATCCCCTGAACCAACACGGCTTAATCTATTAAGCTTATAATTTTTTGACTTTTTAAGCATCAGGTAAGCACGCAAATTTAATTTTTTTTAAATCGCATTTTATAGGGTGTTCTATAATGATTGCTCTTAATGTATTTTCTTAGAATCTTTGCCAAAAGGAAATAATGAAAGTAAGCACATTAGGGGCACAAATATATGTTTAAGTGAAAGAAAAAAACAAAGTTATTTTCAAAATCTAACGAATTATTCAAGAAGTTTTGGATGAAAAACTCAAAATCTCTGTTTTGTTGCTGGAAGAAATAAAATAATGAATGTCAAAAGATCATTATCCTTTTTATTTTCTTTATTTAAAGAAACAACATTAAAACGTTATCATCCCAGATAGCAAAGTAAGGTTTATTTTCACTAGACAAAAACCTTTTCATGTAAACCTAAAAAGATTTTTTATGCGGTTTACGTGTAAACCGTCCAACCTTAAAACGAGGTCTGTGACAATCTGCTCTATTCTACGCACATTACCCTAATCCAAAACCTTGGGAAACAACCTTTTTCTTAACAACAATAATTAGAGGTCGTCCTAAGGTTTTCAAGCTTGAAAAAAATCATTAAATAAAGCCTATCGTAAGGTGAATATTACCTAAATTTTAGGTAATTATAGGGTTTCTTTTTGCAACGTTTTGTGTGCCCAGCTAAAATAAACCTTTTCATGTGATTTTTATGCCAATGCAATTTGATCCTATTGCTAGTGTGACGTCAGCTTAAACGTCAATCTGGACGTGACGTCACTCCCAGAGGTCAGGGCTGCCAAAAGTTAGCTAAAATTTTTAAAATGGTAGCAAAATTTATATTGAAGATATATTTTCTGTTTTTAAAAAATTATCATTAACTTTTCTTGATCACCATAAAGATTTAAAAGCCTATTGCATGTATAGAAATCCGATTCATTCTGAATTCGAGTGATTACGAAGTTAGGAAAGCATCGAATTCCTTTGATGAATAGTTTGCTACCACTTTACTATTTTTGGCGGACCTCTAAGAGCTCTGATAATTTGCAACTATATATCACATTACGTATATTTTTCTTATATGGATTTTCATTCTACAAAAAATGAGATAATTTAGTAGGTATAGCTGAAAAAGTAGTTTGCATTCTCTTTTACACATATTTATGCAATAACTTAACATTGACTTTATTCTCTTTAATGTAAAAAAGAAAGAATTTAAGTGATTTATTGCTTGAAGTTCAGAGAAGTGTTAATATTTGATTTTTTCCTGTTATAGTAAGAAATTAACCAATAAGAAAAAGTGAAAATTTCAAATATTTCTTTTTCAAACTAAAAAAAAAAAAATCTTTGCATATTTCCTTGTGTATTAGAAATTTCTTTGTTCGTGAAATTTATAAATAAAGTTTTTATATTTAAATTTAAACACATTTCTTTCTTACTGAATTTAATTTTAATTTCCTATTAAAATTTATAATTACCAGTAAGTCATTAAAAATGATAAAAATTAAGATTTTTATGATAAAATAATTCAAATTTTTGCTCAACAAAATGAGAATGTTGAAAATTTTTGCAAATTTTTCTTTTCAACGCTTATGTTTTAAATCAATAAATTCGACACACAGAATAATTACCTTAATTTTTAAGCATATAACAGGATAAAACAAAAATTAAACATTTAATTCATAGTGCTAACAATTGGCATCAATATTGTTTTCTTTGATATTATGGAAAAAGCTTTTTGTCTAGATAAATGGGACATATCTTAATATTTTATTTATCGAAAATAAAAACCAGTTTTTTATATTTTGTAGCTCAATTGGTTAAAAATTTGTCTAAAACAATTGGATTTCAAATGTAGAAAATACAATAGCAATAAATAGATTTTTAAGCAAATATTTATTCCATAAATAATTGTTGTATCAAATAAAAAATTATGCATCAATAAGAAAATTAAAAATATGTCAAAACAAAAATAAAAAATTAAATAATTCAAGAATAATGAAGTTGTTAAACATTCAGGTCCGATTCAGTACATTCAGCAACTGATGTTATTCCAGCTCTCGTTTCGCTATAAAATAAAATGGGAAAATTTACATCAGTAAAATTGAAACTACACTGTAAAAACAAACAAACAAGCAAAAATCCTGTATTATTATAGAAGTTTACTGATGACCAGAAAATTTCTTCATGCTACTGGAAAAAAAAAATAGTAACTGAATTTTTTGAACACAGTTCGGTAAAATAAGTCTGTACAGTTGATGTCTAAAATTTAATTTTGATTGTGGATCAAGAGATGGTGTTTACCGTAGAAAATAGAATCGTAGTAGTCTTGTCATCTGATGAGAAGCGAGATAACTTCATGTTCATTATGTGTGTTCATCATTGTAAAGGGTTGTAGAAAACAGGTTTTGTTGTTCACTGGCCTGAACTAAACAAATAAATATGCATAATAGTTTAGATCAAAACATTTTAAAGTAAATTTTTTTTGTAGTTTGTATTAAAGGTAATTTTCTGTAGAAATGTCTGTAGGAAAACAACAAAAATCTTTTTTAATAGATTTTTTTAGTGAAATACGAAGAAAAAAACAATTGCACAAGAATCTGCGTGTAAAATTGTACTGTGACTCCATTAATAATTTAAACATGAAACGAATCAATAAAAATAAAAAAAGTTTTCGTGCTTCCTGTCCACATACAATGAAATAATAGATCTACTCCTGAGTTTGTTTGCTTGCCTACTTGTGAGCATTTCAGAGCTACAGAATTTAGTTGGATTTTAAATTTCTACACGAATTCGTTAACTTCATAGGGCAATTTTTAAAATTTTGATCGGATTTCATTTTACAGTAATTTTTAGATTTTCAAATATTTTTATAAGATTATCCTTTAACTGTTATTAGAATTTTTATTTTTATTTAAGTGTTATCTCACACCTAATTAATAAATAATAGCAGGTATTTTTATTACCATTAATGAATTATTAACAATGAAAAAATTTTCTTAAAAGTATATGATATTTTTAAACGTCACTGTAAAAAGATTTTGCACAAGTAAAACTCTTCATCTTTTTTCATCATTTATAGTTGCCAATAATTTCAAATATCAACTGCAAGTATCTTTTTGTATTTAAAAGAAAAATATATATTAATGAACTAATCTATTAAATTGACCTGCTCCATAATATTTTAAAAATAAAATAGAACATACCTTCTCCTTTTTCTAAATTTGGCTTGTAAAAGGCAGTCACTTAAAGCTTATAAAGAAAATATAAGTTTCTAAATAAGTTTTCTTTAAATGTATCCAAAGACTGGATACTAACATCTAAAAAAAGTGAATAAATGCGAATGAAATTTTATAATTCTTCTCTGTGTATATATAAATATATATATATATATATATATATATATATATATATATATATATATATATATATATGTATATATATATATATATGTGTGTGTGTGTGTGTGAGTTCAAAATGAAGATAAAACAAAGGAAAATTACAGACTAATGAAAAAAAGGGAGGAAAGGAAAATTAATAAAAATAAAAATAACAAAAACTGGAAGGAGAAAAAAGGATAGAATTCTTTTCAAAAAAATCCGGAAAATAAAGATATAATCTTTTCATCAGCCCACACGATTATATCTGCAAAAAAGAGTGCTTTCTAATATTGTATTAACATAGCCAAAGCAAAATATATCAATACAATAGTGTGAGGAGCACTATTGTATTGATATATTTTGATATATATTGTATTGATATTTTTTTAATGCTCCTCACACTATTGTATTGATATATTTTGCTTTGGCTATATTAACACAATATTAGAAAGCACTATTTTTTGCAGATATAATCGTGTGGGCTGATGAAAAGATTAGATCTTTATTTTCCGGATTTTTTTTAAAAAGAATTCTATCCTTTTTTTTCCCCTTCCAGTTTTTTTTATTTTTATTAATTTTCTTTTTCCCCCTTTTTTTCATTAGTCTGTAATTTTCCTTTGTTTTATCTTCATTTTGAACTTATTTTATGAGTTCTGTTTACTTGCATCTTATGCGCAATAAATGAAACTTATTGTTTTTCTTAATTTTCGTGTTTTTTTGTATTTATTTATTATGCGAGATATATAAATATATATATATATATATATATATATATATATATATATATATATATATATATATATATATATATATATATATAGATAGATAGATAGATATATAGATATATATATATAGATATATATATATATATATATATATATATATATATACATATATATATATATAGATATATATATATATATATATATATATATATATATATATATATATATATATATATATATATATATATATATATATATATATATATATATATATATATATATATATATATATATATATATATATACTTGTTTTCAAAAGAGTTTTTGAATTTTCCATTTTTACTTTTTCCAGTTAAACTGTAGCAGATGGCCACCTCATCTGTTATTAACCTTCTAAGAAGATTTGCCTCAAAGCCTTTAACAGTCTTTACCATGGCAGCTAAACATGAAATCTTTCTAAAAAAAAATATAAAACATTTTCAATTCTTTAATTTTCTGATGGAAATCCAATTTTTTTTTTTTATTGTTTAATGAAAAAGTTGTGTATTGAGTCGAAGTTTCAGTACGAAATTACAAAAATGTGAAACGCTCAGTCGGATTAAGTCGGATTTTTAAAGTATTTAATTGATATAGAAAACCAAGCAATTTTTCAAACAAATTTATTTTAGTGAATAGAGTTGGTTAGAGGCAAAGTGTGAAATAGGCAGAAATAGGCCAAAAATAATTCTGGTAAAAATTTATTTTAATAATTATTATTTCTTAATTAATACTGGGCGAAAAGTTTCTGAATTGTTAGTTATACAATCTTAATACCCATTTAATAAACGTAATTAAATAATTTAAGGGACGGGATTGCATCCCGATAAGACGTCTGAATTCGCGCACTAGCTAGTCGGAAGTGAGTTAAGAAAACATTATAAATGCAAAACTCAGATTCAAACTATAATAATACACAGATTGTAAAATCCAGATAAGTAGTGTGGAGCGTCATAAAACTCTTAATATGGATAAATCTCCAATTTGGGAAATATAATTTTTATTTGCTGAGTAAAAGAATACAAAATATTTAATTCTAAATTGACAAAACTATCTTTATCTTATTTTATGGCTTCCGAGACCGGTACCCTCTGAAGACGTCGGCTTCGGTGGTCATATTTTTATTTTTATTTCCATTGTTTTCTTTATTGCTTCATTTTATTTGCTGAGCTACATTTTATATTAATGCAAGTTTAATTAACGTTAGTATTAATTTCATTTTTTAATAGTTATGTAAAGTGTACTTTTTGCTTTTTCTTGCAATGTCTCTGGAATTATTTACATGAATCTTCAGGCAACTCGAACATGCAAAAATTAGTAATAACATTAATAAATTAAAATATTGATAATTAAATTTAAATTATAGTTTCAGTGTTTGCTTTTTATTGAAATTAAGAAGAGGCCATGATAATCATTCAATGTCCCTTAGGTTGTGTCGTCCCAAGCATAAATTTAAGTTTTATGTTCCAAAGTTAAATGTTAATGTTAATTGTTAATCTTAAAAAAAATATCAATACTTAAATTAAATACTTAATAATGAAAATGAAATACAATCAAACGGTGTACCTATTTTTTTTTTTTTTTTTTTCTGCGAAGAAAAGCAAATATCTTTAACAAAATAACAGAACATCAATAAAACTGAAACTCCAATTTCAACTTGAATCGAGCAAGCAAACTCCAAGAGTGCAAATGATCACCAGCAGTAATATTAGTACTATGTTGCGCATGACGTAAGCAGCAGTTTTTAAGACAGTATTATGGGATGGAGGGGAATCAGGTTTACAATAATTTTCTTAAGTTAAATTTAGTGAGATTGTTTTTTTTTCTTTCCTTTTATTTTTATTATTATTTTTAATCGAATGAGAATTTTGAAGTTTGAACATTAAGCATTGCCTTGAAGTTTCAGTACAGTAAGGCTAATAGAAGTTTTTCTAATTTTTCAAAGAACTTTTTTTCAAATTTTATTTGTTGCTTTTCCATTTTAATTTTATGTATTTTAGATGTATAGTTGTTAGCTAATACAAATAAGACGTTAAAAGGAAGAGTATATTATCTTCAGATTTTTTAAACGATTTGAGTAAAATTTAATTAAACAGACTTTTAGCCTCCTCCCTCCCCCCACTTTAATAAAAACGTGTTTTTCTTTATAGCACTTCCTTTTACATTTTTTTTTATAAATTTTTTTTTTATTTTCAACAGTGTTTTGTTGAAAATGTATATAATAAAAAATTTCACTCTAAAAAACTTATGCAAATTATCAGCAATGGTTAAACATTTACGTACCTGCTGACTCATAAACTTTTTAGAGAAAACATTTCACATTGAAAATTGATTGTTAGTTTGACAAATTAATTTTAAAATTATTTGTATAATCTCTACGTTCAAATTACATATCTACAAGACCTTATTGTAATTGAATAATACCAAAACTAAACATTCAAATAATTATTTATTTACATCTCATATAAATGATATTAAATACAGTTCTTCATGCCTAAACCTTTTAATTTTGAATCCAATCTAGGAGACAATGGAATACATTGATCAAGTATTAAGACCATCTTGTGCTTTGATGAAAAATTGCTTAAATAAAATTTCACCACATAAGTTCATGAAATCTCTCACGGTTAACCCGACGTCAAAGGGATCAGGATGAGTTGGCCACTTGCGTCATTTTTTGTAGCTGCTGGTAGACTGGGGCAGACCATCAGTTATATAAAAATCAACTAGTCGCCGTCTAGAATTAGGTGTCGATTACAATAGTAATTCATTCCAAATAATGATTGAACAAAAATAAATTACTAGTAATCATAAACGATTACAAGCATTTATTACGTCAGAAAAATGTTAATACAATTTAATTAGCTATTTTGTTTTCGATAAAGAAAAATAAATTCTTGATAATAATTTTATAATTAAATGAATTTTATTCTTCAAAAATAAAATAATCAGCATTTATAACTTTTTAATTTCAAGGTTAAATTGTAAATAAAGTTCTAAAAATAAAAACACTATATGAATAAAAAATAAGATATATAAACATACAGATACATCCACTAATGCACTTAATATATTTTCAACTCTACCAAGTGAAATAGCGTTGAAAAATTCAACCTATAAAATTGATCGCAGATTTGGATTTCTGACCCCCAAAATCTAAAGGGTAGCCGCAATCAGGGAAATATATGGTCTAAATAGTTTGGCCAGGAGAGCGGTCCAACGGTTGATCCCCATAATGCTAATTTTATTTTTTGCGTATTTCACCACATTTCAAGAACTTTTTAAGCGAATTGAAAAATATTTGCACACAATTATGAAATTCGTTTATCCATTATGTTATGGAAAAAGTATATTTTAGTAAATATTTTTATTATTATTTATTATTTTATTAAGTAATAGTCGGAAAAAATTTAAATTGTGATGTATGTATTTTTTAAATCCTTTTAAAATAGGTAATTTTACATGGCAAAATACAAAATTTGAGCAAAATCGGTTGAACAGTTTCTGAGAAATCGAATTTTAAATACACGCAGGAACAATTCGACCGATTTAACTCAATTTTGTATTTTGCCATGTAAAATTACATGCATTAAAATTTAGTAAAAAGTTGTATGCCTTACAATTCAAAAATTTTCCAGCTATTATTTAATAACATAATAAAAAATAATAAATGTCTACAAAAAATTATTTTTTGCGTGCAATTATCTTTAGATAAACGAATTTTAAAGTTATGTTCAAAAAGTTTTCAACTTGTTTGAAAAGATCTCGATATATGGCAAAATACGCAAAAATTAAAATTAAAGGGATCCAAACTTCGGATCGCTCTCCTGATCAAACTATGTGGACCATATTCCCCAGATTTAGATTCAAAATCTAAAAACGTCTGAAAAAAGGTATGTTTATTCAGAGAAAGTAAGTTTTTGCGTCTGATTTCGTAAGTTAAAATATCGTCTGCACTAATTAATTAGCATAATTGAGGTCATCCCTTCGAACCACTAAACTTGAGTCATAAAACATGAAAATTCGATCATTAGGTCAAAATTTATTCAGGGTGGTCTGTTTCTTATTTTGCGCACTATACAGCGAGTTTTGTGTACAAAAAGTTTTTAAATTCACTCCAAAGATATGATGAAAAAAAGCTATGGGTCTAGGCTTTGAATCTACCCAGCTTTAGAGAGGGTACCAGCTTGTCAGGGAAATAAAAGCGAAAGGTGCGCAATGCTGATTTTATTGTTACCATCACGACGTTAGCCACAAACGTGGAGTTTTAATCTTGATGACCCTCCACTTCACAAGGGACTGTTGGGCGAATTTTTTGTATATTTTTTTTATCGAAAATTTTAAATAAAATTCTCTTGGTGTGGATATTTTATTGCTATACCATAATTAGGTCTGCAATAAGGAAAAATGAACGAGAAAAGACCACACATTTTAAAGGAACCGTTACGCATAGGGCTCCTAAAGCCAAATTTGAAAAAAAAAAAAAAAAAAAATAAAAAATATTGAAGATTAAATTGAAATTTTTTAAAAAAATTTATTCATTTTTAATGAGATTATTCGAATGAAAAGTTTCGAAAAATTAACGATAACTTGTATTTGTCGTGTCCACATTTTCTTAAAAAGGCAAAACTCGAAAATTGCTAAAGTATTTCTCGTTATTACAGGAAGACGGTAAAGCCGTTGACTAGATATGATTCAGATTAAACGGAAATGTCTTCCCAACTTTTTAAATCTAAACCGTGACTACGAGAAAACTTTAAAAGAAGGTTTTCGCAATGTACTTTCGCAGACCTTAGAAAACAATCCAAAAAACATGGTCTTATACTCGTTTATTTGCTTTCCCGTAAATAAGGGTTTATGCAAAATATTTTCTAATTATTTATTAATATTTTCACTGAAAAGGTTATTTCGTTTCCTTGGAAAAAGGTTTAGGCTTTATATTTCTTCTGACCTTATCATGACAACAAACAAAAATGAAAAAATAAGAGTTGCCATTTGCTTATTTTTTAACCTAAGAAACAATATTTTTGAAAAAAACTTTAAAAATCATTTAGTTTTCCTTTTAGGATAAAAGGTTGGAAATTGCAATATTTTTGCTTTATTGAAAAAATGTTTTTACTGCAAACCTTTTCGTGACAATGAAAAGAAAATTCAGGCACAACGTTGTCGTAAGGTTACGTGCTTTCTGGGATCCTTGTTAAACATTTTGCTTGAAATACCTCCATTTTCTTTTGATATCTTAAATCAGCCAAGGTTTATATCCTTAATAAACATACTCCTTAAGTTAGTAAAAATTTTATTTTTCCTTCACACGTGTTTTTTTCTTTTTCCTTTCCTTATTCAGAAAAAAAGTATGCTTTTTCTCCTTCATTTTTGGTTCGAAATTTTAATGGAAAAATACACAGATTTTTCCTCCTTTTCTTTTATTTCTTTTTCCTCCTCTCTTTCTTTCTTTTATTTAAAGTTTTTGTGAAAAAATTTAAAAACACACTACTAGAGATTTAATTGGCAAAACCTTTAAATATGCTAATTAATTAATTCAGACTATGTTTTTAGTTACGAAATTAGACAAAAAACGGATGCTTTATAAATAAATATACTTAAAAAAAAAAAAAGTCATATTTGAATGCTAAACTGGAAGGGTGCGCTGGAAACGGGTCAAAAGTTTGAACCCCCTAAATGTTAATTTTTTTATTATGTATATTGCCATAAACTTTTTTAAGCTAACTGAAGAATTTATGCATAAATATAGTTTTTAATAATTATTTAGTAATGATCGAAAAAATTTAATTGTAAGATATGTAGATTTTTACGTCATTCTAAAATTTACAGTTACAAAATACAAAATGTTTAATTTCTCAAGAATTATTTGTATTCTTTTACTCAAGAATTTTACGACTGATTTCGTTCAAATTTTGTATTTTATCATTTAAAATTGTAAACATGTGAAAAAAATTCAAATAGAAATTAGGAGATACGAACGTGAACCTGATTGACAAGTCTTTTGCGGGTAAACATATTTCACCAATCAAGTTCTTGATCGCATCTCCGAATTCACGTACTTTTTTAATACAAGTGTAAACGGTTCCTAAGATTAATAGTAGCCTGTATCTAGCACACTACTATTTTTCTTGCGCAATCAATAAATTTTACTTCTTCATCGCTATTGAATTTATAAACAAAACAAATACAGAACGGATACAAACTAAATGCCAGCAAAAGTTGCCTTTAGTTCTTTGAAAATAATTATTTCCTTTTAGCAATTATTTCTTTCTGAGGAGTGACCAGTAACTATGTTTTAGTTATGTTGTATCCATTTTATGAAGTTATTTTTAAAAAAGGTCCGTTTAATTCTGTTTTATAATGTTATTGTTTTAAAAAGGTATGAACACAAATTTGCTAGGTCAATTTAATTGAAACTTAGTCTTTTAGCTTGCAAAATTTTTTAAATGTATTCGGCTGTGCAATATGTATTTCTTTAATATGTATGTAATAGTTATTTTAAAAATGATTTCCTCATGTTTCTTTGCTTTCATTATATTCTTTATTGTTGTGGAATTGTAATTCTGGAAAATACTTGTTTTTACTTGAATTCATATTTTGCAGTTTCCATTTCTTGATGCATCCCTATGATAAGAAATAAAGAATTGAAAGCCAAAGTATGGATGAGAGCTCAGAAGCCGTTGACCCCAGAGTTAAAGTAATGTACTAATTTTTTTCTTCAACAGTTGGAGATATTTTAGTATCGTAATCTGTCGCGCCAAATACAATCGCCAAGGTGCTAAATAGATTTTAAACTTGCAAATTTAAAAAATAAACAACATGTAGATGTCTATGAGTTAGTGGCTATGAGTTATACCTTTCCAGTTGATCCCTTTCTGTGATGTTTCTTTTTAGTTTCTCGCCGGCAACTGCCCGGAAGTTTCCAAGACTTGCTGATTATTCTGCCACAGAACACGATACGGAAATCTCCCCTAACATTTTAATATTTCATGGTGTTGATCATAATTTAATGATTCTCCTTGAATTTAATTTCTCTTTAAATTTGGGTTTTAAATTTGCATTTTACCAGTAATTATGATAATTATATTCCATATATACTGTTAATATGTATATATATATATATTAATAAATAAACCCAAACAGCAGAAGTGGTTAGATATTGATTAAGAAAACTTTATGCGCTTCAAAAGTATTCAAATTTGAAATTACACGGTTGACATGCTTCCAGCACTCAAAACCGGGTACCCATTTTCACGAATTCACAGGCTTGAATGAAAAGAAACAAAATTGATTTGAAAATTAAACAACCAAACAATATTTGCCATCAAAAAATGGAAAAATAAAGGTGAGAAACAAAACTAGACAAATTAATTTTTCTTCTTTTATTTATGTCTGGCAAGTCTCGAAAATAGGTGCCTGTTTTTGAGCATTTGAAACATGTCATCTGTTATTTCTAAATTGTATATTTTTGAAGTGAATGAAGTTTTTAATCTAGCAATATATATTTAGTATATTACAGCATTTAAGTTTAAACAATTAAATATTTCCTTTCTTTCATTGATTAAAAATTATTTGTGGAACGTTTCCATATCATTACTTGTTCACGTCAGTTTGAATTACCAAATGTAATTATCTGGTCATTTCACTTGAATAAGAATATATTGTGAGGGAAAAAAATTAGTTAAAAATAGTGGATTCCCCAGTAGAGTGACTAATTTTAATTAATAAGTTGGTTCCATTCTGTGATTTATTTATTTATTTAAATTTTATTTTTTTCGTCTATAGCGTGCCACTACTATTAAGTTGTTAACTTTGAATATTTTGGTGCAAGTACCGATATAGAAAGCTTCTCAATTTTTCGAATGCAATGTATAAATACTTTACCTAAAAAGCACGCAAATTTCAGATCTTTCCCCTCTGTTTTGTTCAGTTACATTAAAATATAGAGAATGGCGAACACATCAGAACATCTTGATGTGTTCATTTCAATGATGTGAACATCTTCACCATTCTCTTATTTTTCACTTTAATGTATTTAATTATGTATTTAATGTATTTAATTTCACTCAGGGCTGATTGTGCTCCAGAAAAAAATCCGGATTTTTCGCTAACCGTGATCCGAAAGTTTCCGGAGATCGAAGGTTCAGGCGTGTAACAAAATCATTGATCACAAAAGTTTCCGGAAATCAAATTTTTAAAGGTTGAACTTAAAAACACAGTTTATTTTATTTGTTTGTAAGGGTAAGCCAGATAAGCTTATATTCAAGATTTAATATTCATTTTTTATCAGTAAATAGTTATTATAATCTTAAACTCAAGAAAGAAGGACATATTTGTAAATTTCAATTACTTCTCCAGGTCATCATCATAGGTATCTGTAAATGGTATAGGTATGTGTAAAATTTTTAATATATATTTTAAGTAAACTAAGAAATATTGAGAGAAAAAAAACCTTGTTAAAATTTTTTTCTTAATTTTTTGATTTAAACTTTTTATTATTTTTTTTACTCAAGAAATTTTCCGGAATTTTGACTTGGGCTCACAATCACCCCTGTATAGTCTAAAGTGCATTTTTATATTTTTGCATTGCCCACTTTAAACACCATGTTCTGTGCAATTTTGAGATATATGTAGCTAATCGATTTCAAAGTCAAGCTAGTAATTAGTGTAAAACTTACATCTATTCATTGGCTAAAAGTGAAAGCATGTAAAGTGTTACCATAGTTTAAGAATTCTACAAAGTGCTATCAACAAGCTATTTTGATCTTGATTATAGTTGTGGAAAATTTCTAAATCTAGAAATTAAAAAAGTTAAAAGCATGTTTTTTTTCTTTTCTTTTTTTACAATTAAGAGCTTGGTGTTTTAAATACTGTTTACTAAGTATTTATTACTCTATGTTCAAAAATTGTAATTTGCAACAGCCCGTCAGATGTTGTAAGTTAATTTATTCTGTTATTATTATTGCTGTATCAAGATAGTTTCATAAATTTGTTTTTTTAATTTATCTTGCTAATGAAATAAAAATTATATGTTTTATTAATTTTATAATATATTTTCAGGATCAACTGGAGTATTTAAACTCTTATACTGATGAGATTAATAGCCTTGAACTTCAGCTTGATGTAAGCTTTTTTCTTTAAAATTTTTATGTTTTTATAACTGTAACATTTGAGAAGATCTCTATAATGATAACCATGCTAAAATTAGGGAAGAACTGGGCAGTGGTACTAAGAGACTAAAAACAAATCATAGAAGAGGGCAAACTCAAAATGTAAAGTACATAAAAAAGAAGTCACTTTTTTTCTTCTTTGTTTAATTACAAGAATAAAACAATAGGCATACCAGTATGAGAATATCCTTTATTGTTTGAAAAATGTTTTAATCATTGTAAAAGAATGATTGTAAGAATTACCTATTGTTTTTCATTAACCACCAAAATTCGTTTCAGAAATGAAATTTTTATTTTATTTTTAAAAAGTAATTATTTTTCTAATGTTGAACTTAAAAGATGGAACAATTTCAGTGTCTTATGTAATGGTATTTAATTTTGCCGTTGGATCTTTTAATTTGGAAGATTTTCAATTGAACAAAGTAATTTTGATTTCCTAAAATCAAATAAATTTTCCCGATACTATATAATTTATTTTTACTGCTAAGTTTTTTTTTTCTGTGAGTTCTTTTCTGTTCTGAATTTATTCATGAGAAATCATGCCTCATAAACATAACAAGCATTAATTGAGCCCAGTTTATAAGTTAAATTATAAAACAAAGCCTTAAGGCATTAATAACATTATTGAAGTATGTTTAAAAATAACAAATTATTTGGTATACACCTTCTGGAAAGTTATAATTCAAAAGTTTCACATTTTAATCCACATTTAGTCTTTAGTTGATTTCAAAAATTAAATAACTGTATGGATACAGATATACCTCGAATATATTACTCTCACATGATTTCTCTAAATAAAATCTTCAATATCAATGAAATCACACTTTTAAAAAAAATATTTTTAAGAATATATTTAAAAATTATTCTAAATGAAAATAAAATATTTTTTTAAACTTAAATCAATGATTTTTTTAAATTGACTCAATTGCTTTAAATTGATTATTTAAACTAAATGATTTCAATGCCTCTCATTAATCATTAATATGCAGATAACAAATTTTAGGCTTCTTTTTTATGTCTATAGTGTTGAATTTCTTTCATTTGATGATCACTGTTAATGTTAACAGAAACTGATTTTTATTTTTTGTATATATATAAGCTCTTCAATTTAATAAAATAAATATAATTTTTCTTATTAAAAAAGTCATGATTTTTTTCTTGAAAACACTCACTTAATTCAGATTATAATATTACTTAGTTTCTTTTCAACTACGATAATTTCCTGTAGTAAAGCTGCCATACCCTCGAAAAACATTTCTAAAATGTTCATTTATAATTTCATATTACCGCACCGCTGTACATACTGCACTTTAAATTTTAGTCATGATAGTTTTTCACTATTATTAAAGGGAAATAGGGCACTTTAAAAACAAAAACGAAGTTGGGCAGCGTAAATAGAATTGTATTATAAATGAAATGAATTCAAAAACTTTCAAGGGTTAAAGGTATGAGTTCAAAATTCCATGTTCATATTCAGAAGCATTAACATCATGATGTAAAAAGGAAGTCAAAATTGCTTACTGGCTGCAGTTAGATGGAAATGAAACACAGTGCATCAAAAGAAAAGTTACACAAGTAACAAAACAGCAAATTTGAGGTTATGTCAATACAAAATATGTAGGAAGTGCCCCATCAAGCTCAAAATCTGTCACACCTCTATCTCCCAATTCAGCCAGCTGAGGGTAGTTGTGTCAGTTTTGTGTCTATTTCGGAATAAATTTTATAGTATTATTTTTATAGTAATTTTATAGTAAGTTGATTTTTCTCAAATGCTGCATTTTAGTGACACTGTTTTTTCTGGGGTGTGATATGATAATGATGACTTCTTTGATAAGAACTGCAAGAATTTTCTTTTTCTCCTCTTTCTCCTTACTTGATCTATATGCTTCACCCACACATCTTCTGCCGAGAACAATCTCTAACAGAATTGAGTTTCAATTTCCACTCGACCTTCATGATTTTTCCTCATCATGAGCTATTTTTTTGCTTTATACGATTGTTCTAATCCGTAATATATTTTTTCCGAACCCACAACACATAAACAGACGCATAATTTTTTTATGTTCTTAGTTGGAATTTTTTACATATTCAAAGATAACCTCCTAATGTCCATCTTCAATAATCGGAAACTTCTCTTATCCCGCTACATGTTTTATTAACAGATAATAATTAAAAAGTAGAAAAAATATGCCATTTTCTGATCGTATTGATATTGGTCTACTATTAAAGAATATTTTTTGTAAAAATTTATTTTTGATGAAATCCACTCTTATTGCGGAATTCTTGCCTGAACTCAGCGGAAAAATTAAAATGCCCAAATTGGCCGCACCTTTGTATTTGTCACACATCATGATAATTTAACTTTTAGATACAGGTAAGCTGTGGTATATCTATTGGAAATTACTGTACTATGTTTTTGATTATGATGTTTTATTTTGATGTTATGAAATTGTTACTCATTAAGTGATACTTTTCTACATTTACCTTTGTAGGATGCAAATGCTACATTTCGCAACACTTTGAGTGAATATAGTCAGAGACTGAAATTAATTGCCAAAAAGTTAGGCAAGTGTGTCCGCATAGCAAGGCCCTATTATGAAGCCGAAGAAGCAGCTCAAGCTGTAAGTTTTCTTTTCTTATTCTCAATGTTTATTTTTTTCATGTTTGTTTCCTTTTGAAGGAAAATCTAATGGAATCGAAATATAGGGATGAATCACACTCTTTCCCAAAAATGACATTTTTCACCAAACTACTTTCTAATATTGTTTCCAGGTAAGTAGGTATTTTACTAGTTTCCAAAATTTTCACTCTATGTCAGCACAATACATAGAAGCATCTTGTGTGGAAATCTTACATAGAAGCATCTTGTGTGGTACTTTTCACCATAAATGCCCTCCTGAACAATTTGTCATTTGTCTTTATATTGTTTGAAGCTTCAAGAAATTATAAAAATTCTTTGATACAACTTTAATTAAATTTAAAAGAATCTTTAAGGATAACAGTAATAAGATTTTTTTCAGTTTAGTAAACATAAGGGATTATTACTGTTTAGATACAAAAGATAATGAAAGTTTTTTTAATTTTCATTTGATACTCAAATTAAAATGTTATTGTTGTTAATCAGCTTCGTTCAGCTGTAGCTTTAAACACTACATTGAACTAATGTCACTTATTTATGCTGTTTTTCTTTATTAAACTATATGACATTGGTCTGTGCCACAAGAAAGAAAGCAAATTGGACTATAGTTTATTTTATGCATAGAAATGCTAAAGGGTTAATTAAATGTTAAATTGCTTTGCTGAAATTTTTACTTTTTTTAAATTTGGGGATTTCATTTGGAACTTAAATAAAGAGTCCTTTCTTGCTCTCGCTCTTCTTCCATAATCAAATTGAATTAGATATCAAGGGTGGTTGTATTCTGGGTGTACCCTAGAGTTCCGTGTTTTTTGTTTCTTTTTTCCAGATCTAAAAGCAGGACATGATTTTCGGTGATTATCGCAAAATTCCTTGTGTTTCAAGACCATTAGGTTGTGCTTCCTCAAATCAAGAACATATAATTCAAAGAAATTTTGAAACTAAAACCCATTAAAGAGAGGTTGATTCTTCTGCAAATTTCATTATTTTGGTTTAGTGGATTTTTGCCATTTTGAATATTTGAAACTGCGTTGAATCTGCTTGTATCACAATTAGCGTGATTTTAATATCAAACATCGCAACTCCTATTCATGTGATTTGAAATTCTGATCCGTATTCCTAACATTGATTTTCGTATTTAGACGTGATTTTAAAACTACACACTGCGATCTGCATTCACGCGATCTAAAAATTATGCCTCGTGGTTTGTATTTATGTGATTTAAAAATTCAATATTGCAATTTCTTTTTTCGAGTTTTTAAAATCCAATATCATAATTCATGTTAAATTGATTTTAAAATCCAATATCGTGATTCTTGTAAGAAGTATTTTTCTTGAATTAGTTGCTATAAAGGTGTGATGTTCTTCATTAGTAGGTAATTTAATTATAATTGTTAGTTCAAAAACTATGTTAATTATGAAACATGTATGGTATATAAATTGATATCTTGTTATAGATTTTTTGCTCATAAAATTTTCTGGATTTTTCACTTTTGTGTCACTATGACCCTTGAGATATTTTTTGAAACATGTTTTTATTAAAAATCAGTAATACTGTTAATTTTATAGCCACACTAATATTTTAATTATGCTTCTAAAACTAATATTGTACGTTACTATTATTAATTAAGATGGTGAAAAGTTTCTTTGTCATAATATTTATTATGGTGTATTCAACTTACAGGCTAAACTAGAGTGTGAAGAGGCTGCTATTCGTTATCACAGGGCATGCAGTGCTCATAAAGAAGCTCGGGAAACTATAGCAATGGCAGAAAAAAAGTTTGATTCGAAAAAAGATGATTATCAGTTTGATGCTGCTTGGCAGGAAATGCTTAACAGAGAAACTATAAAAGTAAGACTTTTACTTACAAACATTCCTAATTGTTTTATGTTTTTAAAAATACAATTACACAGGGTAGGAGTTTTTGCCGGCAAAAAGGGATTTTTGCCACGACAGTGGCTAAAAACCGGCAAAAACCAAATTATTTAAATTGCTGATTAAATATTATTACAAAATACTTGAAGCAAATTTAAATTAATCATAAGGAATAATAATTTTGACACATTACATGAAAAAATTATTTTTAAAATATTAATAATTAATATAAGGGTAATAATTTTTAAAGGATCGAAAATTTTTGACCTCTTTTCATTTTAGAATCCTTAAATAAATGTTTTTTTTAACAAATTGTATTTTTTTTTACTTCTTCATAATAACCTTTGGTATGTATTATTTTACATATCACTCTTGCACTATATTTAGAGAGAGAAATAAGAAAGCTAAGATGGATGTTTTATTAGATAGATTTTGATAATCACCTCATTTCTCAATATTACTTCAAAATGCAAACAAAACCACACAATTTAAATTCTTGTGAAATTTCCAGTGAATTTTGGGAATTAATGTCTCATTTACACTCATGTCCCCTACTGCCATTGAAAGAGTGTTTTTGAATTTTTCATTTGTACATTCTAAAATTCGGAATAAGTTTACTCTAAATAATGTTTCAAAACTAGTGTTCTGTTATGCTATGTTGAGACAGCACAAATTGTATTGTGATGATTAATAAAGTAATGAATTTGGACAAATTTAAAAAATTGCATTGATACTTGTATATTTTAATTAACTACACATGTTGATAGATTTTTTATGTTTTAAATTATAGTTATATTAATTTAAAATAAGTTCATTTCACTGGAAAAAAGAGAATAATCACTAATTTTCTGATCAATGTTTTAAACTACTAAAATGATATATTAATACATTATGATTTAATTATGGAATGATAATTTTGTTAATTTTTTTTATAATTATATGCATTTATAGTATATATATATTTCAATTTTAGGAATAATTTTGTTTCAAAAATGTGTTTTTGTCCTCTCATTTTGGAAAATACAGGTTTTTGCCACTTTGCTTGGCAAAAACCTGTTTTTGCCAGGACGGTTTTTACCATGTTTTTTTCCACCTGCGGCAAAATCTTGCCAACCCTGCAATTACATCTATAAATTGAAATTTGTATACCAAATGTGTAATATTTATGCTAAAAGTACTCTAATGTATTTCTCTAAAGTATTAATGAAGTATATTTTGTTTTTGAGATCTGTATTAAATATGCATTAATCTAAATAATTATCCATTGCATACAATTTATTTCTCATCAGTGATTTTCATATGCCAGTTCTTATTTTCCCAGTTTGATTGTAATTATACATCCCATTTATATTTAATTCTGTATTTGTTTATTTACAAAACATATGGTATAAATTATTTATTCATGCTTATTTTGCTTAATATAATGAATATATACTCATGTGAAATTAAACTTATGAAACATCAAAAGAAAAAATGGATAATTTATTATGCTGTCTTAGTATATAATGGTTATATCATAGAGATTTTTTATTATTCTGAATTCGCATCAAGAAGCTGTTTTTAGCTTCATTAGCCAAAATGTAGCCATTCAACTTGCTTAAGATGTTCATTATTAATGGACAAAAATGTCCTACATTTTGGACATGGAATCCTTTGCTGAGCTTATAAGGTACTGGATACAATGAAATCCGCAATAAAAATAGTGTTTCAGACTATCCTGATCAAAACGTCATTGTCCATAGTTTAATTTAGCAATACCAAAGAAGTAAAAAAATTAATAATGAACTATAATACAAAATTAATAAGTTATTATTTGAACTACTATTAAATGGGGATCTATGCCACCACTGATTCATCTTGCATACTATAAAACAAATATGCCAAAACCTGAGGGGTGATGCTAAAAATAAGTTATGAAATATCAAAGGGGGACAAATGGTATTTCTTGGGACAGGTGATTCTTCAGTGCAGAAAAAAAAGATCATGACATAAGATTTATGTAGTAAAAAAATTCTTTCTCTTTGTTATTGATAGCTGAAGAAGCAAAATAGAATAATTCTGAGTGTTTACTTTTTTGCTTTTCCTTGATGTAAGTGTTTCAATTCTAATTAAAAGTAAAAAGTAAAGCTATTTTTGATTTGAAATTCATTGCTTTATGATTGTGAATTAATAGATGGATTAAGAGTTATGAAATTCATATTTTGAGTAGGGTTCGAAGAAAATTGCCTCAGAAATGTGGGAGTCCTGGATCCTAAAGATCCGAAGTTCCCTAAGTCTACCATAATCACTGGGATCATAAAAAGAATGTTAATTAAACTTTAATTTTTAATGGGCAATCTTTTTGAAGTATATTGATAAAATAAATTGACTGATTTTGTAAAATTATTATGATCTTTAATGTTAAGTTTAGTTATCATTCAGTATAGTTTTATGTTTCATAATTTATTAATATAATCTTAAAATTAATGAACAAATGTTTTGATTTAAATATCAATTAGAGATTTATTTTTATTTGAATTCAGTGTATTGTGATTAAATTTGGAGTTATAAAGGCTTTATCATTTTGGGGGACTTAATAAAGTTTTATGCACTAAATCCTATGTGTCCTGCCTGCAAACCTGATCTTCAGAATAAAATATGTATGCAAAATCTGTAGTCAGAAGGTCGGAGATAGTCTGGCTTGTTTAAACGGCATCTTCTAGCCAAAAAATTATTTGGAAAAAAAAAAAAAAAACAACAACATAACTTTTTATTATAAAAGTTTTTTATTGTTCTTAAGATTAATTTCAAAAATTAACGAAAAAGTATTGAAATAATACCTTTAAGATGCCATTGCAAATTATTTCAACCTTATTCCATTTTGAATTTTTTTAGAGAAATTTAAAATGTTTGTAGTTCAAGTACTTTATTTAAAATATGAAGATGTAAGTTGTCCGCATATAGTATAGAAGAACAAAATAATTTTCCTGTGCAATCTCCAATGAATATGTAAAAATAGTTATCCTCACTATCTGATGATCTTAGCATTGAATGCTATTAGAAAATATATACAGTCGAACCCCGCTATGGTGAACCGTCTGCAGACTCAGTAATGTGTCCACTATAACCAATAGTTCACTATATCCAAATTTTTTGAAGAATATTTTTTGCATAAGACAGTTGAATGATTGAAAATTGTGTTTGCAATTTTACATAAGTTATTTAAAAAATTATTAACTAATTAACAGATAATAAAGCAAAAATTGATGAAAAAAGTAATTACGTCGCTAAATATTAGTTTTATTTAAACTTTTTATGAAAAAAAGTTGTGATTTTTGATTGAACACAATTTGATTTTAAATAGAGTTCATAAATTTTCTTATCTACAATGTGCAAAGAATGCAAGATTTTGAACCATTTTAACAAATCATCTTCTACGTTTTTCTCTTTCAGCTCCACGCAGTTTTTTTGATGAAACCATGTTTTTGTCGTATGCCTCAAGAATTGCAATTCGATTTTTCCAAATGTTTGAAACTGTAGATTTTGACAAGGAAAACTCCTTACACAGTGCCGATTGATTGGTTCCATCTTCAATACGCTTTACAATTTTAACTTTGTCCTCTATCGAAAACGCTTTTCTCTTTAGAGAATTTGTCATTTTCACTGCTTTTGAAATCAAAATCTTGTCTCAAATAGATAATGTAAGAATATGAAGAGAGCAGCTGTAGAATGAGTTAAATTCTTCCCAGTTTTGATTGTCAAGGGGTGACTTATAAAGAATATGGTTTGAACAGATAAGAAAATTCCAAAAATTCAGCAGGTGGCCAAGTTAACTAGTTGTAAAGCAAGCTTGGGGAAAAGAGACAAATTGAGGCTTGTCAGGGAGGGGGGAGTATAAGATAAATGATCTGTTGACATTTATTACAGTATAGTTAAAAGTGATAAGCATAAAGGAGTGAAATAATGACACATTTTATAGAAATGCATTCATTTTCAGTCCCAACACCTACAAGTTTAAAGATGGAGGACTGAAAAATATTTAAAGAAATGAAATTTGAGTCCACTATAACCGAGTTTCCAAGTTCTAAGCTGTTCACTATAAGCGTTAAAAATAACATTATTTAAATAGGAATACGGACGGGACCGCTAAAAAAGTTCACTACATCCGAGTGTTCACTATATCCCAGGTTCACTATAGCGGGGTTCGACTGTATATATATAAAGAAACCCTTAGTATATTTTAATTAATAGGATTCTAAGCCGCATTAACAGTCTTTGTGTATTCATATAAAACTAAGCAATTTAATTATAATTTTTTTGTAAAAAATTACACTTTTAATGATATTTACAGGTTTATATATGTACATATATATATGTATGCATACATACATACATATGTATATATAAATATATATATGTACATATGTATACATACATACAAACAAGCATGCGTTATTTACTAAATATATCTACTTAAATAAAATCTAACTGTATTGCTGATTATAATGTCCATTATTCTTTCAGCTAATGAATGCAGAAGCTTTGAAAGAAGAAAATGAGCTTGAACATAAAAGAACAACTCAAACTTTTGCTGCTGCAGTAGAAAAAGTTAAAATCTTAGAACAGCAATTGAAAAAGGAGATAATTAAATCTAGGTGAAAAATTATCTTTAATTTTATCCAAATACTTCATTTAAAAACTTGTGTTTTATGATTAAAGTAGAAGATCCTTGAAACATCAGCCTTTACATTATATATACTTTTGTGCTAGATTAATCATATCACATGACATTAAACTTAGCTATATATATATATAATATCAATATATTTTTTACATGTATATACTTTTGCAAAAATATTCACATAAGTATTTATTTTTTTACTGGAAAAAATTTGAATTATCAATAATTTTAGAACTAACAACCAAGAAATTTATACATTTTGGATGTGGTACATGGAGAATGGCATCATATGTGAGGCATTTTCAAAAAATCAAGATACAATACCACATACTCACTTGAAAAAATTTAATTGATTAAATGTACATTACAAATTTCTAACTGGCACTTATCTTATTTTTTGACATTGATGCCACTCATTATTGCAAAAGCATTTGTTAGGTCTGGATTCAAGCTTTTGTATTCCATGGTCATGGAATTTTGCTTCCTGTAATTGGATCCACATTTTATTTTCAGTTTTGATCTCATCATCATTGTAAAAGTTTTGCCCTGCAAGATGCTTTTCCAAGTAAAGAAATACGTGAAAGATCCGGGATGTATCGTGAATGATCTAAAATTTCCCATTTAAAACTTTTGAATAGTGCTTTGCTTTGAAATGCTGTATGAGGACAAGCTCACAGGATTTTGATTCACATCTGATGGGATCCTGAATTGACGCAGACATTTTAAAGACGTGCTTCTCGTACATGGCTTGCTATAAAAATAGCAAATAACTGAGGGAAAAGCGAAACATTCAAGGTTACGGTGCGTGCTGCCATCTGACTCACAGAGTCTTTTCTTTTACTGCTCTCAGTGAAGTATCTCTACTTTTCAAAAACTTCCCCAAAAATAAATATATATTAATTTGATAAATAGATAAATTTGAGAATTTTTCTGATAATATTTTTGAATTGTAGCTAAGTTACAGAATTAAAATTAATTATTATTATTTTTTTTTTTTGATAGGTCAATATTCGCACTTATAATTCCATAATTTTGGTGCTATAGTTTTGAGGAAGCACTTCAAAATTGTTTAACTTATTGTAGGTGATTTAAAAAGTAGCTTTAATTTTTAAAACAAAATTTCATTATGCAGTAAGGGTTTCTTATTTTTTCTCCATTAGCCTTTAATTGTTTGTATAATTAAAGAGCTGAGAGTATGAAAGTTTTATGTGACATAATGAGTGTCAGTAAGTAAGCCTACTAGTAAATAATAAATCTAGTCATAATAAAAACTAGTAAATTATAATGAATACTTTAAAAAATATATCTGCATACAAAACATCAATTTATATAATGTTTAAATGTTTTATTTTAGATCATATTTTGAACAAAAGAAAGTGTTCCTAAAAGTCTTGCAGGTATTTGTTTTATTTTGAAATTTGATTATTGAAATGTTCATATTTCCTCATAAGATTTATATATTTTTGAATTTTAGAAAAACTTATAATGTTTAAAGTTTTATAAAAAAAAAAAAAAAAAAAAAAAAGTTAATAGTTGGAATATTAACACTATTAAAATTATTATAATTATATTTTTTCTATTAAAAATCTTTGGCATACCTAAAGAATATTAACTTTTTAGTTATCAAAAATACTTTTTTAATTTTTAGTATCATTGTTAAGTAATTATAAAATAATTATAATCAAAGATAAAATAAATTTTTCGATACTAAGAAATTAACTTACATTTATTATAAAACTTTTTAGCAATGGTGCTGCATATTTAAACAGAACAGAATAATTTTGGCACTGAATTTTTCAATCATGAAATTTACTTGCTTTTAAACTTTTTATTAGTTACTAAGTCAGGTTGTGCTCTTGTGGGAAGAAAAAGAGAATTTCATGAACCTTAAGAGTTTAAAATTTTATGAATATTTTATTTTTGAAAATTATTTCTTTGATTTTTTTTAAAGAATTTAAAAGTATTACTTGCATGCAGGCTTAGATAGTTTAAACCAGTATTTTTTTTAAGTATTAAGTTTATTTAAAACAAAAAGTTAAATTATATTAAATTTTAAGCCTCAAATTAAAAATAATTTAACCATTTAAAAGTTTTTCTCAGAGATCTTTTTAACTATTGATTATAGTTTTGATCAAAAATACTAAAAAAAATTAGATTTTCTTAATAAATATGTAAACATGATAAAAAATATAATAACTAAAGATTTTGAATATGCATATTTATTACTTTGCAGCTCCACTTGCTAAGCAAATAAACATTTAATATCTAAATATTTTTTATTAGTGCATACATGTAAAGATTTGCCTCCTTAATTGTTAGTATACGTAAAAATGTCGTAATTCTACATTATTTACATTCATCTCATTATTTAGCAGCACATGCTTTGTAGCAGTAATATTAATTAATTGTTATAAAATGAACATTTGTTTTTTTATTTATTGAACCAATATAAATTTTAATTTAAATGAGTGTAAGATATTCAAAAAAAAAATTAAATTTAAAAATATTTAACATTCATAGAATGATGAAAAGAAATAAAAAGGACGAATGGACTGCATAATTATAAACATATAAAAGATAAAGGTATGATTTAGTCCTAACAGTTTGGACAAAAAAAGAATAAATTTTTTTTTTCTCCATTCATTTTAAGAAGCTTTAAATTTAGCAATATTTTTATTGATTTATGATAGCATTAAATAAATAAGAGAAAAAATACTTTAAATGAATTTATTATTTTTTAAACAGAATTTTTCTAATATAATATGAAAAATTTAATTAGAAAATTATATTAAGAAATTTAATTTACTGCATGTATACGATGCAACTTTATTTACACTGGTGTCAGGAAATAATTGTGAAATTAAACTGAGAACATTAATTTTAAAAAAAAGCACTACTTTCCCATTAATACTTTTGATTGTTGCAAACATAATATATTTAACAAGTAGATAAAAATGGTCTTTGAGAAACTTAATGTCTTTCAATAATTACGTTATCTTGTTTTAAAAACTACAAAACGTGTAATTTATATTGTTTTAAGGGATATTATGATTTAATTTTAAATTTGCTCACATTATTGGTATTGGGTAGCAAGTTTTTTTCCACTGTGGAAAAAATAGCTAAAAAAATTGGCTCAGAATAAATGGGCTTCATCGAACCCAAATGAAAGAAACTCTTTTTTTTAAAGAGAACTATCAGATAGCTAAATAATTTCTTTTTACAGTTTATGATTGACAGTCTAGTTCAAATAACAATATTAATTTTTGAGCTATTTAATACATAAATTTTGAATAAATAAAATCTAAAAAGCAAAAAAAATTCTGGGATTTTTTTTTTTTTTTTTTTTTGTTGAATTTTAGAATATTAAAATAATTGTTTTTCCAATATTTTATGTTAAAGAATATTGTAAAACTTCATTTTAGAATCGTATAAAGTACTATTAAAATAACGTAATCAAATTTTATTAATGACATTAAATTAACTTATCACATACTAAACATATATACTGCTGAACACATATTGAATTCGTAATTATAAATAGCATACCGATCTTTATAATCTAATACGAATCTTCACACCAGCTCTTAAGTAATATATTATCTAGATTTCAAAATTCTCCACAAAAAAAATTTATAAATAAATAAATGATAATAATCTTAAAATTGTTTTGCTATTCTATAAAATTTAATTTGTTTAAATTTGAGTTACTCTTATAATTTGATAATTAACATTAAGCAATTGTATGGTTAATTTTTTTTTCTTTCACTTTGTTTAGCTTCTTCTGATTTTTTTTTAACCTTCTGAGCTTCTTCCACTGTCCTGTAAAAATAGGTTTCTTCTGGACGAAATGCAAACCCTGTTTTATATAACTATTTTGGTGACCGTTTGTGCCTAAATATTTAAGAATTGCGGATTTATCTTTATTTGAAATAATACAGATTCCCAGGAGGAATTAAACTCAAAATTACAAATTTATTTAATCTTTTAACATTTTGTTAAAATTAAACTGAAAGAATTTAAGTAAATAATGGAAAATTTAACTGTACAAAATATTAAAAAAAAAAAATAGGCTTGCTTTAAAAAAAAAAAAAAAAAAAAAACGTCTTGAAACAGTCAACCCTGCATGTATGTTTAGGACAAATTTTCAAAAATTTCATTTGTATTTGATTTTAATACCATTTGTTGTTTTTATGATTATCATAAGAATTTGCTGCATTCTCTATTTAGAAGATTTGAAAAATCAATTCCAGAAAAACGATTATATGGTTTACTATGTTCTTCTTAGAAAACCAAAGTTTTTTTTCTAGTTTCAAAATTAGTTAAAAAGTTTGCCCACACATGGCACTGTTATGTAAAAGAAGTTTTTAAATAAACCACCATTTGCAGCAACAGTGCCGCACATTCCAGGGAAATGAAGTTAACTGATCAGTCAGCAAATATTTTAGTTGGAATGATCCTACGTGCACAGTAATCATTATTTGATGTTTTTTCTCCCCACTCAACAGTTCCTTTTGTTAAAACTATCTAGTTTTAAAATAAAATGCATTAAGTCATATATATTTCTTTGTTTACAAGTTTTCAAATTTTTAGACATAAGGTGTAGCGGTTCAGGTTATAGGACCCTCGCCACCCAATGAGGTGACCCAGGTTTGAATTACAGCGATAGCTGGTCATTACGAATTCTGTACCCAAGTCGCACTGACCACAGTGCTGATCTCCTCTGTGGATCATGGGTTAGAGACCCCTTGCCATCAGGTTAACCATGGGAGGTTTTCGTGATTTTTCTTTTATATTCCATCAAAAAGTCTTCCTGGAAGGCAAGTTTCTCCCAATGTTTGATCCAGGAGTTCCCTTTTCTTCTATATTTGGGTTCAAAATTACAAGGCTACGGAGTTGAACTTAGCTGTAAACTCAAAATTAGGTCGACTGTTTGTTGATGAATATAAAATATTAAAAAAAACTTCAGACATTTTTGAGACACTTAGTATTTTAAGTGTATTATATACTTGATAATTTATGTCTGAAAAGATAAGAATATTTCTGGTTTTTAATAGGACTTAAAAACTCGTGTTGAGTCTTTACAAAGAGCTGTTATGGATTCTAAAGCGTCCTATGCTGCATGCTTGCATAATCTAGAGATGATATCGAGTGAAATCCATGAAAGAAGAAAACTGAACTTACCACCACGGGAACCTGGCGTCGGAGCTGAATGGGATGCCAAAGCTAATGCTGAAATTTGTAAGTTTAATTTGTGATCACTATTCATTGAAAGTTTGTTAAAATAACTAATAATATTATCTTTAAAAAGAATAGTTTTTTTTAAACTTTTAATAATTTTTGAATTGCTAATTTAGTTACTAAAAAACAAACACATAACTTAAAAATAATTCATATCTTAGTATAAGAATGATTAAATTATTTTTATATTTGAATAATAAAACAAGGATTGTAATTCACACACAAATTGTCAAAAATGTGTATATGACTTGGGAGAATTAATTATATATGAATAATAAAGATACTATCAGGATCGTGATCCATACACTAATTACTAGAAATATGCTGCACATGACTATTGTTAGTGCGGCCAAAATTACTAAACTTGTTTCACTGAAATCGAAATTACCTGACTCATTTCGTTTATGAGTTATTAAAAAACAAACAAATAGCCTGAAAATAATTCATATCTTAATATGTTAATGATTAAATTATTTTTTATGAATAATAAAAACACTCGGGATTGCAATTCTCACACAAATTATCAAAAGGGAATAAGTGTACATGACTTCAGTGCAGCTTTAATTACCAAACTAATATCAAAGTTTCTGCATCTATCTAGTTTATGAAAAATGCATAATCTAAAATTTATTTGTAGTTTTAGGAACCAGATTCATTAACCAATTGCCAGAAATATGATGGAACTTAAATTTCAGCTAGTGTTACCAAAGTTATTCAACTTGTTTCACTCAAATCAAAATTGCCAAACTCATATAGTTTATGAGTTATTAATAAAATGCATACCTTAAAACTAATTCTTTACTTAATAGTTGAATAATAAAATTAATTGTATCTAAATTATATCTGTCATGATTGCTTCATAAACTTGCATCATATTTATATAAAAAAATATAACTTTAAAAAATAGAGCAAATACTTATAGCATGCCTGCTTAGTTTTTAACTTTAAAATTAAAATACCTATTTTTAATTAATTACTGTATTTTAAATTTTCTTCCATTATAAATTTTTTCATGTGTTTTGGACTGATAAAATCTTTTATTTGCGCATAAAAAATATTTACATTTTTAGACAAATAAGTTTTTTGTATTATTAAGTGTAATAATTTTATATTTTCAATTGTTGTAGCTATTCGTCCTCCTTTGTCAATGATAAAAGTTTGGGATTCAGATAGCATATCTTCTGCTACTGAAACTGATGTAACTTCTGATAACGAGAATTTGTGTCAAGATTTATCTTTGGAATCAAGTAAGATTTTTTTTACCAAGAGTATCTTGATCTTGATTTTATGTTAGCATATTTTTAAAATATTAGATTATCCTGATGAAAATATAATTTAAAAACTAATTAAATAAAAAGATAATAAGCACCTAGAATTAGAAGTTAATGAGACTGTTTCAAAGATTGAAAAGGAAAATTTAAGTGTTAGACTTATTGCTACTAAATTTTATATGCTCTCAGTGGATAAAATTAACTTAAAGTACCTTAATAGTAAAACATGAGAGAACTGAGCTTCAATCAGCATGCTTTTTAACTAGTTTAAATCCTCCTTCTTTATCAAAGGCTTTGGTATAATTTTTCTGTTAACTGAGTTGTTAAAAAAGTCAAAGCTAATTTTTATAGTTTAATTTATTTGCATTGCACATATAGAAAAATATCTCTTCTTGCCATAACTTATTACACTACCATTTTTAAGAACATTTTTAAATTTTTTATAAATGATTTATGATCGTCAGGGGGCCAAAAATTTTATAATGCTTTTGCTTTTTTTTTTTTTTTTTCTTTTTCAAATAAGGCATTATTTATAGTTTTTTAGGAAACTTTATAGATTTACTGCTGCTTTTTTAATCAATTTCTGTTTATTTTTTTAATTTTAAAAGCATTTTGCCCATGCATAGTTTTTTTTATATTAGTGTAATTTTTTTAATCTTGTTATTTTTAGTATCCTCTAATAACAAGTGTTGATATTAAGCAAATTTTATTCAAGATGAAAAAAAAAAAATTTCTTTTGGACAATGAGCAATCTTTTGATTTAAGAATATCAAAAACATTTGAAAATGCAATGCAGTTCTAATGCTCTTGAAAATAAATTGATTTATCTTCATCAGGTATTTATTTACATTTTATTTTATTCATAATTAGCCTCATTTGTCAAACAGCTTGGACACCTTAGGATACACAAGCCGAATGAGTAGAACAATTGTTTTTAAATATTCTAATTCTTAGTTTTAAACAATATATTGAAAAAAAATTTTCTCTGTGAAGTTGTTGCTTGTGTAGGAACAAAGAGTGCACGACTTCGTTCCACATTTAACTGTTCTACGGTAAAGTGCATGACTTCGAGCATAGGCTACAAAAGCAGGGGCTACAGAGGTTCGAAATTGCGATGGCATGTCTTCGGATCATCCTCAAGCAGGTGTGATTGTATTCCGGGTCTTTTGTATCATCGTATTAGATCTAGAAACTAGTAGCAGCGCATGTGATTTTCTTTTAGCGGAATTCAACGTATCTCAAGACCATTGATTTGCGAACTTTCGCGAGTTAAGACCTCGAATACTACGAAATTTCCACCACATCACCATAGGTAGTTTAAAGTAAGAATTAAGTTTAACAATCTAAAATATAATTTTGAAACCTTCGCTAAATAGCGTTAACGAGACGTTTTCATACACGTGACTGTTCCGCAAGTTTATTTATTTATTTTTCGGTTTCTTGGATTTTCATAGTTTTTAATGTTTGAAGCTACGTCGGAATCCTCTAATATCGTGATTTATATTCTCACAATTTTAATATCTAACATAGATTTTCGTACTTACCTGATTTAAAAGTTATTCATTGTGAATTGTATTTATGTGATTTAAAAATCGTACATCGCGATTCAAAGTCACACGAGTTTAAAATCCAATGTCGCTATTCATATTCACTGGTTCTAAAGATCATGCATCGTGACTCTTATTTACGCAATTCAAAAATCTAATATCGCGATTCATATTCATGTGATTTTAAAATTATGTGTCTGGATTCTTGTAAGAACTTACATAAGTTTTTCCTTAAATAAGTTACTATAAAAGTGGGTTTTATCGGTAGGTAATTTAATTACAAATCTTTATTCAAAAAAATTATATAAAATATGAATAGTATATAAATTGATATCGAGTTTTTTCACATAAAATTTTCAGGGTTTTTCACTTTGTGTCACAATCACCCCTGCTTAAGGATGTTTCCCGAGCCGTTGCCAATAGCCCAATTTGCAGCTCTAGTGCGACGTAAATAAAGTACTTACCTATCTACCTACTTTTCATTTTAAAATGCACCTTTAAATATTTATTTTCTTATACTTTTCAGTTTAAAATATAAAAAAAAGCTTTAAAGTTGTTCATCAATTAATCCTTTTTTTAGCTTACTTTTTTTTGAAGAAAATTTATACACAGAGATTGTCTTTTAGTTTGCTTTGAATTATTTTTGAAAAACTTCAAATTTTTCTGTTATTTTGATATATACACAATTGAGAACTAATTCGTGAAATATACGCATAAAATAGTATAAGAGGGTAATTTGAAAAAATGAAGATCAAATTCAGTTATTACATATTTTGATAACTTTTAATGGTGGTAAGTGAACTCAAAATGTGTTTTTTTTTTTTTTGTGAGAAAGCACCCTGCTATTTTCATTCTTAGGAAGAAGTCTGCATTTTTTAAGGTCTGTTTTTGTACATTTTTTAAGGTCATTTTTATAGAATATTTCAATATCATCAGCATCCTAGCCCTAATAATTATATAATTTTTTTATTGTATTATATTTATCTAATAAGACGCCCAGTAACTGAGTGGTTGCGCTTCGCTCTTCCATGCCACATGTCCTGGGTTCGATCCTCGGGCCGGGCAAGGTTGACTCAGCCTTTCATCCCCTAACCGGAACATCTACTCCTGCACCCGAGAGCCCAAGGTCAAGAAAACTGAGATGGGCACAGTGGGCCTTGGCCCTCTATGGGTTGTCGCGCCACTGAGTTTGGTTTTAGTTTTATCTAATAAACTGTATTTTTTGGTTTGAAATACTTTTTTTAAACTTTCAATATAATTTAAATTTTAAATAAACTTTTTTTAGATTTGAAATTTACTCCAAATCTAAACAAACCACCTTTGGATGTAAGTGAAGATGAAAAAACTACAAGTGCCAACATCAGCCGGCCTGGTGATCTACCCCTTCCACCTTCCAACATTAATGATACTCCGTCCACATCTACCGATGAAAAAATATGTGATTTGTTCGAAGACGTAGATCTGAATTCATAACGAATAGAAGGAATATAACTATCTGGTTTAGACTTTTATAGTTGTATCGTTGATTTTAAATATTTTTATGATTTTATTTTGTTTTTTTTTCTCCTCATTTTTATTGCATTTACCTCATTTTTCTTTTTTAAAGGAAACATTTTTCATTGAAGTTTTTCTGATTTAGTTATTCATGTTCTCTTTGTTTTGGAAAATTAGTTTTATGTGATAACCTGCAATTCTTTTTTAAAAAATGTTTGCTTAGATTTTAGTTTACTGTTAGTGATTGATAGATTTTAGATGTTAAAAGCAAAATAATTAAATTTACTCATTTTGATGGTCAAAATCAATTTTTTTTTCCTATTATGTAAGCCCGTCTGCTACATTTTTTTAATAGTTATGTAATTTTTTAATACCTATTAAAGTATGTAAATTTTGCGACTCTATTAATATAAAATTAAATTATGTTGATAACTTATTTGCATTTATATGTAGCAAATATTTGAAAATAGTTAAGTGAAAAAGGATAGATTGGTGCTATGTGAATTAAATAAAACAGTGTTAAAAGAGTAAACATAATGGTGTGTAAACAGACATCGGTTCCATAATAAAGGACATTCTTTAGTATCAAAAAACAGATTGAAAGAGGGAAACACTGAGATGTAGAAGAAAATTACAAACAGATTACCACAAGGAATAAAAAAGGTAAACCAATAAGGTAGGGGAAACACGCTTAAACAAATCCGTCTGCTACAATTATTTAATACTGCTCATCTGCCATTTGTTGAGGTTTCTGGGAATAGTTTCATATTTTAAGAAATTTTAATTATTTATTTAATGTTTTGTATAGTATTCTAATCTATCCAAATGTTTGAAAATATATTTTCATTTAATATTTACATATTTAGTTTTCATCCTAACACCACGACACCGGCCACTAATCTTTTTTATTATTATTATTATCTTATTCTTGTTCCTCTTTATTATTCACTTGTTGTAACCTGTTTGAAATTTTCTTCTACATCTTTGTGTTTCCTTTTTTCTTTCTGTGTTCTTCATTATAGAACTGAAATCATAGTTTGTTTGTTTTTGTGGCATTATTTATGTTCTTTTTACATTTTCTACCTTTATGCTACTGAAATTAGCTTGTAATTGGATGTATTTTATGTCATAATTTTGAGCAGCAAAACAAAATTGTTGCAAAAAAATATTTATTTATTTGGAATATGAGTTGCATCTATACTTTTAATTGCATCAATACTTTTTTTAATATATTTAACTCGTTATAAATGCCTTCCAAAAAATTTAATGAGCTTTTATTGTTTAATGAAGTGATATTTAATTACTTGGTTTTTTTTAGTTTAAATGAGTAATTTTATATGCGAATTTTTCTATCAAATTTGATAAAATGTAAGGAACAACTTCGGATTTGCTTTGTAATACTAAAATATATTGTTAAATTAATGGTTGTATTTAAAAGCTTTGTTGCTCAGATTATTTTTAATGTATAAGATTTAACTAGATACTGTAAACTTCATCTTTATTTCTTATAGGTTGTGTTATTGTGCAATAATTAATTGAAAAAGAATTTTTCAAATATTTTTAATAGATTATACAGGTGCTGGTTTCCTGTTTCATATGTTGAAACCAAAAGTAATTTCTTGTGATTTACTTTTGTCTGTTCTTTGTATGTATTTGTCATATACTATATTATGCTGCTCTACTATTTGCCATATTCAAATGCCTATTGCCCAATAATCTGATACAGTTAGTAGCAAAATATTTCTTCAACTTCAAATTGCATATAATTTTTAAATGCTATCTTGTGTAATTGATGATAAAAAGAATTTTCTTATTTTTATTTATTTATTTATTTATTTTTTTTTTTTAATTCTTAACTTGAGCAAAAACAGTCCCCCCACAAGGAAAAGAAAGCAATGAGTTGGGGGGGGGGAATTCTCGTCCCCCCCCCCTTCTTAATTTGAAGGGTTGAGTACTACTATTTCAAAGAATACTTGCTGAATAATTAATTTAAATCTCCGTGTGCATCTAAAGTTTTGTATCACGAAAAAAAAAAATTGTTGACCAAAATTGGCTTATAGTTTTTAGCTCTAAATATCGTAGCTTTAAAAAAGTAGCATTATTTTTTTAAAAATATTAATTTTAGTTACTGTTTGTGTTTTATAAAAAATAATATTAAATTGAAGGCATGGTATTCTAATATTTATTTTTTGTAAAGCCTTCTTTCTGTTATTTGAAGACTTTATTTGAATAGTGCATCAACTCTACTTTTTGAAGAAATGGAGCTTGCTTTACTCACACCTTCATACAAGTCATTCTTGTCTTATTTTAAAACTAGTACACCTCCAGCTTAATTCTGTTGAACAGAGGGCACCACAAATCAAGCAAGTATAAAAACCAATTTAGTCAACGTATTTTTAGTCTTTTTATACCAAAATGATCTAAGAGTTTTTGTCCACTATTTAAACAATGACTTATGTCTTTAATATCAATTTTCTTAATTCACATTTCTGTTGTATCTTAAATAAAAAATTGAATAACACAATCGACTGTATATCTATTTGTATAAAGTTTGACTGATACGTTAAAAAATTCATGCATTTTTTAACAATTAAAAATTTTGTTGGCACACATTAAATTGGTAATGTTCAATGTGTTAAAAATACATTATCTGTAAAATATGTTATGTAAAACTATCATTATTGTTAATTTTAAGTGTCTGAAGAATTAGTTAACAAAATTTTCTCTTAACTTGGAATTTTAATCCCCCCCCCTTGATATCACTAACTTTACGTCTGGCTAGTTGATTTAACGAGAGCTTCCAAGTATTATTTATTGAAATGTGTTGTTTGGAGATTTTAAGAAAATAGCCCTTGCAAAATTAGTCAACATTAAGTAATCCAATCTTATATTAAGGTGGTCATATACTTTTTTTTTTTTTAAAATTCTTTTAAGTCATATAATTTTAAGTTGTGTTCCAAAAGTCATAGAATATATATATTTTTTAAAATTTGTTTCCTTGACTATCTTAAATGTTTTTTGTTTTTTTTCACTGAATCTCCTAGATCTGAAAATTATTATCTCTCGCAGAGCTATTCCCTTTCAAATTATTGTCTTAACTTTTTTAATGTTAAAATGATAACACAAAATAATCCCCAGAAAGAGATGATTTGATGTTAAAGCAGATAAATAACCGAGATATGTTTTAACACTCACAAGATAGCTACTTAATCATTTTATGCGTTGATTGTTTCTAATATTTTTAGTCTCGAAAGATTTGATATTGAAACAAATAAATTGTCAAAATGAGTGATCACACTCACCAGATAGTAACTTAATCATTTTACTCATTGATTCTTTTTAGTATTTTTAATTCAATTCTGTCTGAAAAGAAAATTTTATGATTAAATAAATGAATGGTCAGAATAAGTGATACGACAAGATTACAACTCATTCATTTAATGATTGCTTCTAATAATTTTAGGCCAATTTTAATTTTGAGCAATAATTTGATGTTGAGACAAACAAATAGCCAAAATGAGCAATATCATTCACAAGATGCTAATTTTATGTATTGATTGTTTTTAATATTTGTTTAGTTCAGTTTTAACTGTAGGGTTTGATTAAATATATATGAAACTTGAGAAAAAATTATATGAATGGTTGAACCGGGTGAAAACCTAAATCCTACTCTTAATAATAAAACTATCGAGAATATCGAGCCTGATCACAGTTAGCAAACATGATATTGGTGGAGGGATACGGCTGAAACTTTTTAAGGTCTGTTCCTGTTTTAGAAAGTTTGTTTAGACTCAATGAACTATCCATATTACATTAGAAAAAAGCCAATATTTTGTATCAAATCAGTTAAAGGCATTTTCTGTTGTATTGTTAATGTCTTATATTGTTAATGCTGCATGTTTGAAAATCAAATATTAACTGTCAAAACTCATAGACAGATTGGTATATTAGTTTTCCTTTCAAGGTATATTTCTCTACTGAAGTAAAAAATAAAATAAAAAAATACGTAGTTTGTTTTACAAGAAAGTAATATGGCTCTATCCTGACATTATTTTGGGGTCGATAAAAATTTTAATGATTAGTAATTGTGACAACGGTTGTGTTATTAAATTTTTACGAAATGTAATTGATATCCTCATAAGAGAAAAGATAGCATGCTAAAACAAAATTTAGTTCTTTCAATGTTTCGTTAATTTATAGTACAAATCAATTGTAAGAAGTTATTTTCTAAATAAAGTTATACCTTTTAAAAACAGCTTCTTTTTTGTTTTTTGACTTATGTATTTGAAATTTATTATAAATCAGTTTATTATGAATTGCTTAAATTTTTTTTATAATGTTCTAAATTGATAATTAGAAATAAAAATATCTGTTCCAGTCGTGCCACTTTTCTACTGGGTTTTTTTCCCCCACTGAATTATATTATCTTAAGAATTGTAAAAAAATTTTATGTTGAGCTGAAGGACCATCCACAAATTGCACAAAAATGATAGAAGTATCCTATTGGCAGCTTTGCATATCCAATATTTTGCTTTTGGATTTCTGTGACTCTTTATATATATTACTATTTATAAAAATAAAAAACTTATTTTCTAATCGTGAAAGGTTATATTGGTGGGTCTCGTATACTTATTTGCTATTTTTAGAAAATGAAATCAGTTCTCATATGATGGAGATAAGTTGTTTTGAAAATTGGAATTGTTCTCTTTATTGAGTTAATTTAAAATGATTTCAATCCAATTAACAATTCAATATTTCATTCATTTTTTTAAATGTTTAGTTACATTTAAAAACTATTCAAATACTTAAATTAAAAATACTAAACCAAATCGCAATTTCCCAAAGAACACTAAATCTAATCTTCTGTTTGACTCCTAGAAAGATATTATTCTAATTGAGATTTAATAAGTAATGAATGGCATTTTAAAACAACTAAATTTAGAACAAAGAAATCTTATTTTGAAGTGAATTAACTAATTTTTTATTTTAAAAAAATTTTTTTGTTTAATATTTTATTTTAAAATTGTAATTTTTTTTATAGTTTAATTCATGATTTTGAAAACCTGTTTCTGAAGTTTTATTATTATATTAATCATTTAAGTTCTTCTTTTTTTTTCCAAAAATGGTGTAGTGTGTCTGAATAGTATTTATAAAAAATGTTCCAGTTATAAATTGTTAAAGTATCAGCCATAATCATTGAGACGAGGTCAGTCATGACAAGCTGGAAAAGCAGGCACAAGCCGGAAAAAAACACCAGTTTTTATTTAGACATTATGATAAAGAGAGCCAACATCCAAATCACACAAAATCCAAGTGCTTCACTATATATGTTGAGGAAAATCATGCAAACATATGGTGATCTCTAAGTCCCATACAAAAAAGAAATTATTTCTTGTAACTCTTTCAAAAAATAGATCGAGGGATTTCTCCCGTTCTCACACTTGGTTAAAGGAAAAAACTTAAAAACCAGATGTGAATAACAAATGTGTGAAAGCGTTTTATTTTGAATAATAAATTAAAGACAATTTAGATAAAGCTTTTAGATGTTAAAGCGTTTTATGTTACAATCGAGTTATCGTCTGAATTCTCAAAGAGTGACACAAATTATTTTAGAGAAGGATACGCATGAGTACTGTTTTTCTGTCTTCCTGATTGCTCTGCCTTATAGATAAAATGGCAACCTCTCATCATCTTACATGGGGGGTTTTTTTTCGTGAAAAAACCAAATTCTTTCAGGGGATAATTTATATATACACTACTGGCCAATAAAACTGCTACACCAGGAAGGACTGCAAATGGCAGAATGATATTTATTGGGCACATACATTATAGTTAGAAGAACAATAAAATTTTCAGGATATTTGGATCTATAGATCCTGAGGAATCAGTACTCAGAGCAGCCTCCCCTGTAAGCAATAACGGCAGTTAGTCTCCTGGGCATCGGGTCGAACAGAGATTGGATTGCATGGACGGATACAGCATTCCATGCAGCTTCAACATTATGCCACAATTCATCGACCTCAGTGACTGACGAGTGGTGGCGTGCCAGTCGTTCGGCAACCATTAACCAGACGTTTTCAATTGGCGAGAGATCAGGAAAACGTGCTGGCCAGGGTAACAGGCGAATATGTTCTGTGTCAAGGAAGATCAGAGCAGTGCGGGCAACATGCGGTCGTGCATTGTCCTGCTGAAACATAGCGCTATGGAGGCCTCGGAGATAAGGCAGATGAACTGGCCAGAAATGTAACAGCTGCTGTTCAAAGTGCCAGCACTTTGATGCACAAAGTGCCAGCAATGCGAATAAGAGGTGATCGAGACGTGTATCCAATGGCCCCCCATACCATTATTCCAGGTGATGGGCCAGTAGAACGATGTCAAATGCAAGCTGCCAATGGGCGTTCTTCACGATGTCGCCAAACACGGATGCGGCCATCATGATGCTGTATACAGAACCTGGATTCGTCTGAAAAGATGAAGTCATTCCATTCCTGCGTCCAAGTTCGTCGTTGATCACACCATTGGAGGCGCTCCTCCCTGTGATGCAGTGTCAAGGATAGCCGAAGCCATGGTCGCCATGCTGACAGTCCATGCTGCTGCAAATGTCAACGAACTATTCGTGCAGACACTTGTTGTCTTGCAAATGACCCGTGACTCAGGATTCGCGATGTAGCTATACGATTCCTTAAGGCCATGTGGATTACATGTCTGTAATCTCGGCTATTAGTGATGGTCTGCCGCTGAGATCCTGCACGGCGTTCCATATGACCGTCATAAACCCATAGATTCCATATTCTGCTAACAATCATGAGATCTCGACCAACGCGAGCAGCAATACTTTGGTATGATAAACCGCAATCCCGGTAGGCCACAATCTGGGTTGTATTAAGACCTCTTGAGGCTCCATCTTACAATGAAAAGTATATCTCATATTAAGTCTCGTGTTAAATCAAATTTTTTTAAAAGAAAATATTTATTTAAATTTTTAAAAAATATTAAAATAATAAAAAAAATAATTTATAACTGCTAATTACAAATTTTGTGAAAAATTTTTTTAAAAATAAGCACATTTCTTTTATTTAAGTTTCACTGGCACTTAAAACTATTTAGATTTACACAGTGTTTTCTATAATAACTACTGACGATATATATTTCGAAATTCTTTGTATAAAATTTAGTGGAGAAATAGGTTTGTTAAAGGTCGTAAATTAATACTTATATGAAAAAAATCGAACGAAACGTAATAGAGATTCTTTAGATTAAATGCATGGCATTCTCTAAGATTAGAAAAAATATTTCATAAAAAGCTTAAAAGTGTCATGTAAGATATTTATTTTGATTAGCACTATGTATATCTAAATAGTTTTTTCCTACTTTTTTTAATTGCAAAGTCTTTGATAATATCTTCGAAGTTAATTTGTCGCAATACACCAGCTTCTATACAAAACAAAGATAAGGCACCTTGTCTTTCCTGTTGCATTGTTGTTCTTAAGGGGGTTTTAATGCATTTTAACTGTGAAAATGAACGCTCAGCTATACATGATTGAATTTTTTTTTCTTGCTGTTTGTTTCCACGAATTTATGCTGTATGGAATTGCTTCAGTTCTACTGCTAGAAAAATTATTATTTAGGTCTTCTAGGTATGATTTTATTAATTTGTCGCAGAATTAAGAAGCATAAATACCTTGTAAGGCAGTGGTCAGCGATGTTATCACTCAGGAAAGAAAATCTTTCAAAAATTTCCTCACAGATTTCGCCTTTTCTTTTTATTTCAGTAGTGAGTTTATCCGCAATTTCCTAAAAAGGTAAGTTGCGAAATTTATCTCTTGCATCCAATCAAACTTCTACTGAAGCACCGTCACTGACCCGTTTTAACACTTAAAAGAATAAAAAGAACTTTTGATTTTTTTAAAAGTTCGGTACAGAATAAGGGAATAAAAGAAAAATTTTGAAAATCAGTATTTTCTAAGAAGTAGTTAAACAAAGTTAACCATTTTAACGAGGCTAATTGTCTTAAAAATAAATTAGTGATTTCGTTTAAACAAAATTAAACTTATATTTCATTAATTTACCTTTAAAAACCTGTCCAAAATTTTATAATTTAAATTATTTGCCCAATGAAGAGGAAGAATTTCCAAGTATTGTTTATAAAAACATTTTCATTTTCAATAAACAATGGTGAAATAAAGAGGAACCAATTTAAATAGAATAAATGGTTACTTATGTTAAGTCTAAAATTTTTGCATAAATCTTATTCCTCTTTATAGGCCTGTAACTAACTAGCCCAAAACTTTTCTTTTAAAATAGTCACAAAAACAAATAGTAAATTTATCGATAAAGTAAAATAAAAAGTAAACAATGCGGAAAAAATAAAATAATAAAAGTAAATAATGAAAAAAAAGTAAAATAATCTAAGCACGAACGAAGTTAAACAAAATACTTTAAGCTAAGGTGTAAAAGTGTTCAACAAAATGTTTAATTGTGTGTATATACGGGAAAATAGTTGCTGATTGTAGCTTAAATCATGTAAGTCACAATTTATTATTCTGTCGCTACCCCCCCCCCCCCCCCTCGAAAGAAAGACAATTTGAATTTTCAAAGATGTGGACTTTTACTCCAAAAAAAAAAAAAGGAGAGCGGAATGAGTCGCCTCTTAAAGATATCTGAGATGAAAGGATGTTCTCTGTTGTAAATCAATTGGTTACACATGTCATGTCTTTAAAGTGGTTCACTGAAAATTTAGCTTTGTATTTCAATCCATATGTTGTTGACAATCACGGTGGTCCTTTTCCGGAGCCTTTGAATTCATGAAATCGAATGCTGGCAATATACAACTTTTGTTGTTTTTCGGTGGGATTGTTTGTTACACACGGAAAAAGCTAGATGAAGTTAAATTGAACCGCGTTTCCCGGTAGCCTTGTACTTGTAATAAAATAACACCAACAATATCTTTCCCACTCGTTCATGAAAAATGACCAATTTTTATTAATAAAAAAAAAAAAGATGGACGATGGTTGTTGTTGTTGTTGTTCATTTACGTCGCACTAGAGCCGCACAATGGGCTATTAGCGATGGTCTGGAAAACATCTCTGAGGATGATCCGAAGACATGACAATTTTGATCCTCTGCAGAGGGGATGGCACCCCCGCTTCGGTAGCCCGACGACCTGCACGCGAAGTCGAGCACTTTACGGTAGAACAGTTTAATGAGGACCCATACCGCACACCCTCGGTCCCTATGCAGACTGATCCACCCACCCGCACAAAATGAACGATGGAAATACGTTATTTAATTATTTATTCAATTAAATATTTCATTCTCATGTACGCACGAGCTTAAATTTATAACAATTATTAAATTTATTTTTAATAACAGAAATAATATCATTATTTTTAAATTTTTTATGTGTCCAAATTATCTTTCAAAAATGAAATAATTGATTACGGAAATTAGGCAAAACATTCATATTATACTTATTAAGTATCTAATCCTAATATATCTATATATATACATACAAAATTAACATTAGTAAACTCTATTCCCTAAAATATGTCTTTGTTAACAAAATATATTTATATTATAAAATACATATTAAAGTGTATTCATAATTTTGATTGGCTCAAACTTCAATCATTATCATTAAGGATTTTTCTTTATTAGTTATTAAACATATTCTAAAATTTATTTAGTGAAAATATCTTTCTTTAATTTGTCATTTATTTTTAATTTGGAATGTTTAGTGCAAATATTTTTATAAAACTGTGCAGCACATAAAAACAAAAACTGCAAACATGCATAAGTTTTTTTAAATCAAATATCACATTTTTTATATTAACAAATCATTACATCAAAATTTTTTACAAATTTTTTTTAAATGAAATTTTTTTTTACATAAAAAAAAAAAATCTAATTCTAATTGCTGAAGTATTAACTTTGCTACAACTGCGGAAAATGTAAACATAAAGCGTATCAGTATATTATAGAATCATTGTTATGGATATGCAGATAGAGATTTTATCACATAGAAATTCACTACCTAATTTCATTATAAGAACAAGAATTTTTTATATATAACATCTTTCCTTTTCTTTTTTTATGAATAAATTCTTATTTAGAAATGCAGTTTTCTAGAAAAATTATTACAACACTACTCTTAAAATGGAAGCCCAAAATACTAAAATTATAAACAATGTTTCGAGAAAAAATTATGTATTGGGAATATTTAGTTTGGCTTTGTGATGCCCCCTATCCTCTGGTGCCCTACGCACGTGCTTAGTTTGCTTAATGGTTAATCCGGCCTTGGGCACAATTAAACATCGATCAAACTCAGACACGTGCTGGGAAAAATTTTCTCCTTCTTACACGAGGCATAAACATAACTTTTTTACGACCCATAACAACGCTTAAATTCAATTTCTGTATCTATTCTTTTATACACATTGTAGGTGTCGCTACCGCCGCCTGCTTTGCATGAATGCGCTGATAAGCTAATGATTTGCATACCGCAACATGCTTTATCCGTCCTGCAAATTTCACATTCGTGGTGTGTCGCCTTCCTGGTTTAGCCAATTTAATGGCCAGTAGTGTATATGTTAATAACAATTTTGCATGTTATATGTATATACACTAAATATAAAAAATAAGATATTGTATATACTAGAGAAAAGTATTGCTTGATTGTTACCAAAGAGACTAATGAAAGAAATAGTTCAGAGAATGACTATTTTAGTCATTTTTCTGCTCTTTAAATCTATAATGAATGAGGAAATATTTGAAATGAAGCAATCTGTTTTAAAATAATAAATAAATACATAATTTGCTGCAAAAAAAAAAAAAAATGACAGGAATTTTTTAAAAAATAGTAAAATCGCAATATAATTCATGAAATGTAACCAGAACAGAAATTTTAATAGAAATTTTTCTTTTTCTGTTTTTCAGTCGTTAAGCTATATGTTTTAAGCTGATTTAATCTAAAACTATAAAATTTTATTTCTAATCCAGTTGTCATAAGTATTACAGTGAATGGTTGATTAATTCGACGAGGAGATGTTTTAATTTTCAATTGATTTTAAATTAATATTTTTTTTCGCTATGAACTCAAAATTAACAACTTCATCTTTAAGCATAGGTTTTTTCTTAGAGAATAGAGTAGATGTAATCAGGTTCAATCTATAATAGAAATATTTAAAAGAAAGGATAATTTGGGGGATGTTTTAGATCAAAATTATTTAGGGTGGTCCGTTTTTTATTTACGCACTGTTTATGCATCCGTTGATGTATTTTAGCAATTCCTGAAGAGTTTACATTTCAAATAAATTAGACAATGTGTGGCGTATGCATATTATTCATAATTTTTTCTTATAGATAAGTGATGTATTATTATTTTATTAAAATGTTGATTTTAATAAAGTGCTTCATTTTTTTATTTATGTAGTCTTTGCATCTTTAATTTCGTTACTGAGCTGAATTACTTCAGACATAGACATGAAGTTCGATAGATGCCTTATGATTAATGGTGCACATTTTGAACATTAGCTGGAAAAGCTAGGTTAGCTTACCTTAAATTTGGTGTATTATGATTTGATTTCTATATTGTTAAAAAAATTCTTTGGAAAACTACTGAAAGTAAAAATAAATAAATAAATAAAGTCTTTCATGACAAAACTTATAAAATCTATAACTGTGACCGTTGTTTATTATAATCGCTAGTTTGTGGAATCGACCGCTTATTGTCATCAAAATTCCAATAAAGGAATCGTTTATATGATATACGTATACAACATAATTGAAATTGCTTTAGTTATTTGATTCACGACCATTGGATATCGGAATATAAACTACTTGGTTATTCATATCGAAATTTATTTAATGGGAGATGATAGAGCCTTTAAATTGGAACGTCGGGGTTATCTGTTATCTAATTAATCTGTTTTCTAAAAAAATCGTCAGCTCTCAGGCGTCAAACTGCATATTGTTTTTTGTTTTTTTTTAATTTCACATTTACTTTAACTAATAATTTTTCATCACACTTCTAGTGAGATAGGGTTTAGAAATAGTTCGAATGAGGAAGGATCAGATATAGTTAGTCTAAAGTAAGAACTCCCTTAGCCATTCGTCTGGACCCGTGGTGGTGACTATGGTAACGAGGTATAACTATTTCAAGTAGGGGTGTGGGGCCATTGTTTAGGATAGGTTTTGGCTGGGGTCGGCGAGAGAAAGAGAATCTTTTTCTTTTGTCTATTGTGTTATCCCTAGAGTAAAGAGAAGCTAACCTCCCTGAAATGCGCCATTCTTGTTTCCATAGCAGCAGACGACCTCAGACTTTGTGGCGGAGGAAGTTCTTACTGTAGACAAACTATACAGGTGAGTGTGGGAAGGGAAATATTTTCTTTCCAACGAAAATAAGAAATGGTTAATTTGTTTAGTTGGAGCCGCGATGGCTCAGGGGATAGAGCGTTCGCCTTCCAATGAGGCGAACCGGGTTCGAATCCCAGTCGATACGAATTCCGCATCCGGCTTGCACTGACCACAGTGCTGACGTGAAATATCCTCAGTGGTAGACGGATCATGGGTTAGAGTCCCCTTGCCGTCAGGCTAACCGTGGGAGGTTCTCGTGATCTTCCTCTCCATGTAACGCAAATGCGGGTTAGCTCCATCAAAAAGTCCTCCACGAAGGCAAATTTCTCCCAATACTCGATCCAGGAGTTCCCTTGTCTTCTGGATTGGGTTCAAAATTACAAGGCTACGGAGTTGAACATTAGTAGCCGTAAACCCATTAAGTTGGGTCGACTGTTCAACGACGGTTATAAAATAAAATAAAATTTGTTTAGTTGAGCCGTGGTGGCTCAGGGGATTGAGCGTTCGCCTTCCAATGAGGCGAACCGGGTTCGAATCCCAGTCGAGACGAATTCCGCATCCGGCTTGCACTGACCACAGTGCTGACGTGAAATATCCTCAGTGGTAGACGGATCATGGGTTAGAGTCCCCTTGCCGTCAGGCTAACCGTGGGAGGTTCTCGTGATCTTCCTCTCCATGTAACGCAAATGCGGGTTAGCTCCATCAAAAAGTCCTCCACGAAGGCAAATTTCTCCCAATACTCGATCCAGGAGTTCCCTTGTCTTCTGGATTGGGTTCAAAATTACAAGGCTACGGAGTTGAACATTAGTAGCCGTAAACCCATTAAGTTGGGTCGACTGTTCAACGACGGTTATAAAATAAAATAAAATTTGTTTAGTTGAGCCGTGGTGGCTCAGGGGATTGAGCGTTCGCCTTCCAATGAGGCGAACCGGGTTCGAATCCCAGTCGAGACGAATTCCGCATCCGGCTTGCACTGACCACAGTGCTGACGTGAAATATCCTCAGTGGTTGACGGATCATGGGTTAGAGTCCCCTTGCCGTCAGGCTAACCGTGGGAGGTTCTCGTGATCTTCCTCTCCATGTAACGCAAATGCGGGTTAGCTCCATCAAAAAGTCCTCCACGAAGGCAAATTTCTCCCAATACTCGATCCAGGAGTTCCCTTGTCTTCTGGATTGGGTTCAAAATTACAAGGCTACGGAGTTGAACATTAGTAGCCGTAAACTCATTAAGTTGGGTCGGCTGTTCAACGACGGTTATAAAATAAAATAAAATTTGTTTAGTTGAGCCGTGGTGGCTCAGGGGATAGAGCGTTCGCCTTCCAATGAGATGAACCGAGTTCGAATCCCAGTGATGACTGGTCAACACGAATTCCGCATCCCGCTTGCATCGACCACATAGCTGGCGTGAAATATCCACAGTGGTTGAGTCCCTTTGCTGTCAAGCTAAGCGTGGGAGGCTCTCGTGGTCTTCTTTTTCATGTAACTCAAATGCGGATTAGTTCCATCAAAAAGTCCTCCACGAAGGCAAAATTTTCTCAATACTTGATCCAAGAGTTCCCTTGTCTTCTGGATTGGGTTTGACGAAAAGTTTCTCCCGTGATATGGCGTCCTCTTAAGAAATTAATACACAGTATCGACTTAAACTTGTTTATTTCTAACAGTATTAACATTAAACTTAAAATAGTTACCGAACCATTTAGTAAGATTTCTAACTGACAATTACATTTTATAAATTTATATGGATTTTTTTTAATTAATCCTACTATAAACTTAAACACGTATTGTGAAAAACTGAGAGAATATAATGTAATTTCTAACTCAGCAAAATCTTTAGGTACAGATGCGATCGCATTAAATGGCAAACGCTTTATTTAGGTAGGCGGTGACAAAAAACAGCGTTAATAAATTCAAAATTCAATGTTATTAAATATTTTTCAGACTGAAATTATATATTTTTAAAAATTATTTATATAACCTTTTAATATTAGTTCAAAGTTTATAGAAAAAGGATTTTTCTCCACTTCCTAATGTTTAAAAATAGATTAGGACTTGCTTGAGCAGTTGTAAAATTGTTCTAAATTTCGATAATTACACTTATTGTATTGTGATATAATATTAAGGTACAAATAATACATTTTCAAGTAGTTTTTTTTTTTTTTTTATAAAATTGTATCAAATTGAAAAATTTTATCATTTTTGTTAATATTTTTTTATTTATACTTTTTTATATCACTTTTATAATTTTTTAAAAATATTTTTATATATTAAAAGATTATAACCCTGAGAGATTACTGTTGATTGATATATTATTTATAGAACAATTAAATAAAAAATTATAAAAAGCTCCATCATTCAACTTCAAATTAAAATTTATATTAATTAACTTTTGCTATTATTACTTTTACTTGTTATTATTACTTTTGTATTAATTAACTAAAATTTATATTAATATGATCTTTTAAAAATATGACTAATTAACTTTTTAAAATTATGAATACTTTCGAACAATTATTAAATTCTGATTTAACTGCCCAAATGGAATAGGACGTGAAATTCAAATAATAATTAAGGAGAGTTAATTATAACGTAGTTTATTACAGCGTTGCAAACGTAGTATATTTATAGCTAGAAATATGTGCGTCCTTAGAATTTGAATAAGATGGTTGAATACTTTCTCTTGAACCGAAACTGGATTTTTTTCTGTCCGAATCTTGAAATAGTGAGCTACCATGCTGATCTTCAAGGATTGTTGCAACTTTTTTGGGTAATAACTTTTTTTGAGTTAATCAGCAAAAAAATTTATTTGCTCGTTTTGGGTCTTTAAAGAAAGCTGGAATAGTATTTTCCATGGATGTTTCTTGTATAGATAATATAATGATGTCATAAACAAGTATATAGTAACAAAGATATCGTTTATGCTTAGACAAGGGCATTTCCTTCTATATGATAGAAAAACTAGGTTGGGTTCCATTCTGAAGAAGAATCGTCTAGTGGAAAAATAAATAAACAATTATTTTCATTGATTCATCAACAAAAATTATGTATTTGAAATCCGTTCAGAGCCGGTGGAATGAAAATTGTCTCATTTATTTTTTTACAACCGTTAAAACCCATAAAAATTTTTTAGTTTTAGCCTTTTAAATTATGTGGTTTTGAATCAGTCAATTTAAATGATGAAAAATATAGAATCTGATCACTTCATATTGGGCATGAATTCTATGACCACAATTCCTATGGCTCTTTTTGACTAAAACTTAGGTTTATTTTTTTTCTGCCCTGCAAAAGTTAATAAATGAAGAAAGAAACCGTTTAGGTTTAAGAACATGTGTTTAAATCATTAATAAGTTTTTTTTTCTTTTGTTCTTTAAATATAAATAAACAATTTCAAGTTTTTTTTCCAATGCCCACCTGAGGAACGACCTTCCATCAGTACAGACTACTGAAGAGCATATTTGTTGTCTATTCTTTCAGGGGAGCCATATTAGGTGAGCCAACGTTGCTCCCACAGTAAGGACAGATAGTACAGAGAAAAACATCCATGCCTTGCCCAGGATTCCAACCCATAATCTTTCTGATGCAAGCCAGTTGGCTGACCCCTACACAGTCCGGTCGGCAACAGTTTAAGTTGTGTATTTGATTTGAAGCACAAGTTCTGGTAACCTAAAAATGAAAAACTCTTCTGTTAAACAATTGATTTCTTTTTCTTAAAATTTTTTATAATTTTTTGCACGATAACTACCATTTTGTGCGTAAGAATGTAATTGTAAAAGTTTTATATTTGAGAATGTATTTGCTACAATTTTATATTTTAGTTGCAAAATTTTTTTTAGTTAAAAAAAAAAAAAAAAAAAAAAAAAATTCTAGGTACATTAAGTTCCAAACTGCGAGAAATTAAATAAAGCCGACAAAATAAAATTTTTTTAGAATAATTGGTGCGAACCTATTACTAAAAATGTTTTTGTTTTTTAAACGAAATGTTTTTCCAATGAAACTATTAAATTGATACGAATGCGCGTGAAAATATGAGTTGTTAAAAAGCAAGCATACATAAAGTGAATTAATAAATTTAAAAAAAGATAATTAAAAAGTAAATAAAAAATGTAACTGCGTTGTAAAAAAATTTAATTTATCTATACACCAAAAATGGTGGCAATTATTTTATACCAGATTTTTTACAGTGCATTAAACTTTCTTTGTATAAAAGAGTATTTTCAACAAAGCGAATGTTCTCTAACACACTCTTCCTCCAGTTGTTATCTTGTATTTTTAGAGGAACAATGAGTTTAAACTATTAGCTTTGTTCAATTTCGAAATTATCAGTGATGGCAGTATTTCCGTGCCTCAACTGATTGTCCACTTGCTTGAGTGTCCGAAAGGTGTGTGTAGTGGTCGACCTTGGAACAGAGGCCTCATTATCCATCCAAGTAAAGAAACTCGGAAAGGGTAGTATGCGAACTTGAAGTAGAAGAAAGCGAAAGTGTTTTTTGGGATCATGCCTTCTGAAGAGGAGGCTAACTTCGGTGACTTATTAATGGGTGTCCTATTGTTTTTACTGGTTCATGTTTACTTCAATGTCCTGAAGCGAATCGATGATTTGATGAAAGAACCATCTCAGATTGTATCAGAAGTTGTTGCTAGAAAATACGGTAAATGGTTTTTATTTTTCTACCAATGAAATTTTTTTTTTTTTACAGCAGCGAACTTTAAAAAAATACTAGATATCCGGTATCTTAAATATTCATTTAGATATACGATATCTTAAATATTTATTTAGATTTTCCGTATTTTGAAAATTTATAAAAATATTCGAATTCTTGAAAGTTTATTTAGATATCCGATGTCTTGAAAATTCGATAGAAATTTTCCTCTTCTTTTTCATTATCTTGAAAATTCGATGTCTAAAATTCATTTACATATTCAATATCTTGAAAATTTATTTAGATATTCCATATATTGAAAATTTATTGAAATATTCAAAATTTTGAAAATTTATTTAGATATACATAATCTTCTAAACCCAGCAATAGCTGGTTGATACGGATTCTCCTCAGTGGTAGATGGATCATGGATTTGAATCCCCTTGCCATCGGGCTAACCGTGTTAGGTTATCCTTATTTTTCCTCTCCGTTTAAAGCAAATGCGGATTAGTTACCTCAAAAAGTCCTTCACGAAGGTTAATATGTCCCACTCCGTGATCCAGAAGTTTCCTTGTCTACTGGGTTGGGTTTAAAATTACAAGGAAACGCTGTTGAGCACTGATATTCGTAAACTCAGAATTGGGTATAGGCTGTTCAACGCTGATCATAAAATAAAAAATTTAAAGAATATTTTGTTAAAATTTTGCATATTGATGTTTAAGATATTGAATATAAGTGTGAAAAAAAAGTTATTTTTTATTGTGATTCGCAAAGTACTGTTTAAGTTTTTCAGAACAATGTGATTTTGGCCTAGTTTTTAGCTTTGATTGTTAATTATTATTTTTAATAAATAATATTTTATAATACTTGTCTCTTGGTAAAGTTGGTGAAATTCAGACTATTGAAACCAAAGGGGTTTTCTATGCTATTATTATCAAATACAAATTTATTATTTTTATTTATTGCTATTATATTTGAACTAAACAAATTTCGTTTGAAGTGAAGAAACGTTTGAATCAAAATGTTTGTAGATTGATTATTTCGAAAAAAGATAATATTTTAATTTTTGTTTTTATTTCTTCCAAATAACTGAAATTTTAAAATTTTTGTTTAATTAACAAAAGTTTAAATTTTTCTTAATTTCATGCATTTTATTATATGATTCATTTCTTCATAATATTCATTGAGTAAAAATGTTGAATTTATTCAATTAATTTAAACTGCTTTTACAAAGTCATTTTTAATAGTCGTCAATTTTTTTTTTGTTTTGTCATCACAAGCCTAAATATATTGTTTTATAATCCACGTCAAAAATGATGTCAAAAAAAGATTCAGGGTTCAAAAATTAATAAACGAAAAAGATATGAAAATCTGGTGAATTACATGTTGAAGTTGAGAATGAAAATATCAAAACCAATTATATTGCCGAAATGAACTTGGATATGTTTCTAGTATCAGCTTTCCTCCTTCTCACAGTTTTCTCCAATAATAAAATAGGTTTTGATATTTTGAAAATCATCTCTCTAATATCATAATGAATGAAAAATTGGTCTGCTACCGTAAGAATTAATCTTTCAAATTTTGTCTAATTTTATCCACTCTCTCTTGCTTATTTAATATACTCCGACATTGGGATCCGTCACTTTATACTTTGCGTACTCATTTGTACTATTGTTGTTTATCCATTAGGAATTATATTTTTTATCCCACAACATACTGCTGTCAGATTAACAGCTATCGCTTCGCTTTTAGCTTTCATATTATTTGTACAAAATATGAAATGACAACCCTATTTTGAAACACTTTTATTCATCATCTAACCTTTATAAAAAAAAGAAAAATTAAAAATTAAAAAAAAAAAAAAAAAAAAAAAAAAAAAAAAAAAAAAAAAAAACGTCTCTTGCTGTTCTCTCTGACCTCACATGACTATTTTTTCCCCAGTCTTCCTTTTTTAATGCATTGTTCCATTGCAGGGCTCGAAAAAACTCGGGAAATTTTAACCGTCTCCGAGAACGGCTTGTCCAACAATGTACCCGTCCTCTTTTTAAACTAACCCGTCACTTCTAAATAAATAAAAATATAATTTTCTCTTATTTATTACAAACATTTATCATATAAATTGCACAATTATTAGTAGTTATTAGTAGTAATCCTAATAATTAGTAGTTATTAGGATTACAAATACTAGGATAACATTATACAGTTATAAAAGAAATACTAGGTTACTAATAGTAACCTAGTATTTATTTTATGAAATAATTTATTTCTTATATGAAATAATTTAAATGACAAAGGTCAAGTTATCTGGAATGCCAATTTATCCGAGGGTACTGCGTTTTTTTAAATGAATCAAATATGACGTTTGCCAGTTCCACAATCAATCTAATGATTTACAGAGGTTTGGGCTCAGAAATCTGAAAGGGGTTTCCCATTTAGGTAGATGTTCATAATTGCGTTTAACGCTTCTTGTTAAGACCAGTACGTAATGTGTTTTTTATAAGTTCATTACTGAAAAGCTCCTTTCAACCGCTGCAGTACTCCCAGACAGAGAAAACATCAATTCCACCAAGCGCAGTATGTTGCTGTATTTCTAGATTAGAGGGTCATTATAGAAGTGAGGAGATAGACTCTTGTAAGATAACAAAAATTGAAAATGTATCACGAACTTTAACGGGAAAATGGCCGTCCGCGCGGACGTCGGATTCGAGAAATTTGTTGTCCGCGGGGAATTTTTGACCGCCGAGGACGGGCGGTTTTTCGAGCCCTGTTCCATTGAATTCGGTGAGATGGGTCTTTCGGGAATTCAAATATATCTTGATTTCAGATAACAAATTCAACGCATAGTGAACCCAACGATTGAACAACTGCCTCCACTTGCAATTGAATTTTTCCCCATCGAAAACACATAATTATATTAAAAAATAATTTGAAAAATGATGGGGGAAAAAAGAAATTAATACAAGCATACATTAATATTAATCTCCTACCAAAAGTTGAAACAATCACTGCAAATATTGTCCCTTACCGTTGAGAACACGAAACACGTTAGAGAATAAAGTCAATGATATACAATAATTTTAAAGTATCTCATAAATTCTTTATAAAATATGAAATGCTATCTTGAGCTTTTGGAAAAAGATGATTTCGAAACTCTTGACAGGTCATTGACCTCACTTTATAAAAGATTAATTTTGAAACATGATTTATAGGGACTAGCACCGACCTTTTCACTCGTCTGTCAAATCTGAGTGATTTGGTTGATTACAATTCGTTGCTTTTATTACTTTTCAATTGATTCTTTCAATTTGATTGCTTTCTTTTTTTTCTATAGACATGATTTTTCTCCTTTTATAAAGCACCTCTTTTAAACAACGTTCTTGAAAAAAAATCATATATAAATCTTAGTATTTTCTAAGAGCCACTCTTATTGCAAAATCGCTAGAAGAGAAAAAGAAAAGCCATTTTTGCTAGCAGCATTAATTTTTTATTGTTTGAAGTACATAGATAAAAGCTTAAGATCGTTTTCTCATTTTAGCCACTTAAATATTTTAAGGCGTTTTATAAATGTGATTGATTACAAATAAACGTGATTACAGGTAATCAAAATAGAAGATTATAATTTTACGATATTTAAGTGGCTTATTTAGCCGTGTTGACTCAGGAAATAGAGCATTCGCCATACATTGAGGTGTAGCGGGTTCGATTCTCAACGGTGACAAGTCCATACGAATTCCGCACTCGGCTCACACCGACCACAGTGCTGACGTAAAATATCCTCAGTGGTGGATGGATCAAGGGGATCATGAGTCCCCTTGTCGTCAAGCTAACCGTGGGAAGCTTTCGTGGTTTTCCTCTCCATGTAACGCAAATGCTGGTTAGTTCCATCAAAAAGTCCTCCACGAAGGCAAATTTCTCCCAAATTTTATCCAGAAGTTCCCTTGTCTTCTGAACATTAGTAGTCGTAAACCCAAAATTTGGACAGCTGTTAAACGATTGTTATAAAATAAAAAAATATATAAATAATAGTTATTACCATCAGCTTTTTTAAATAATAATGATTAGAAGTAATCCCCAATACAATTAATACTGATCTCATCATTACAAATAATTGTGATTGCATGTAAGCTGTGATTACATTATAATTTATTGTCATCGCAATTTCTTAATTATTTATTTAATTTAATATTGTCTGTATTTCTTTCAATGTATATTAGGGTTTTATGTGGAAATATAATGTCTATATAATATCCATATATCTATATCATATCTATATAATATCTATAATGCTGAGATAGATATAAATCTTAGCAGAACCAAAGAGAAAAAAAAAAAAAAAAAAAAAAAAAAAAAAAAAAAAAAAACATTATTACATTGTTTACATGTATTTTTGATTGTGTATCATAACGTTTCGGTATTTTTTAGATACCATGTACAGTACTGTTTTTCTAATCCTAAAACTAAGTCTTCTGTCAAAATATAGAAATGAAGAAATAATAATGAAGAAAATAATAACGAGTAATAGTAAAAGAAAAGAAGAAAAAAAATTTTTTTTGAAGGACATTGGGCAATATAATGATTTACTCTCTTTCCAAATGTAATATTTTCCTCATCAAAGTCTCTATTAGTATTGCTTCAAGATAGGTTCTTTGCAAGTTGTGGTAATGATAAAAAGCAAAATATACAAGAATATCATATTGCCTACATGGGATATTGGCGTGTTTTTTTTTTTTTTTTTTTTTTTTTTTTTTTTTTGTTTTTTTTTTTTTTTTTTCTCACCAAAAACAACTCTCCTGCAGAATTAAATAATGTGGCTTATCATTATATTGTCCAAACTTTTCAATCTCTTTAAATATTCAATCTATGTATTACACTGACAAGTAATGAATTATATTAAAATCGTAGCTTAGGTTTCCTTGTAATCATTATCATATTTAATCAAGTAATAGTGACATGGTTACTAGTAATTATAAATTATGATAATTTGCATGTTTAAATTTAATGATTACTTGAAATCATGATTATAAGAGTAATCGTAGTTTATGATTATTCGTCTTTACAATTTGCTCAACTCTAATGCGAGTGCGTAGTTGCTTAACGTTTTGGAAGTGGATTTTCATTAATCAAATATTGTTTTCTTACACGCAAAACTAGCAAGAATGTCTAATCTAAATTCTGAATTTTTCTTTAAAATCATACTTTCTGTTTAGATTGCTTTTTATTCTAAAACATTAACAACATAGCTGCAAATGATAGTAAAATCTTTCACATCCTCCTAAAAACGACATTTTGTATCTTAATATCGCATTTCTTAATTTTAAATGACATAAAAATGTAAATTAAATTTAATGAGTTACAGTAACCTAATTATTTCAGTAATTTCAATAACCCAAATGATTTTTTAATAGCTCTAACTTAAAGACTTATTTTGAGCAGGGTTATTATTTAAAAGTCTTTTGCAATAATTACTTAATATCAGCGTTTATAATTTTATTGCGTCAAAAATATGAACTAAAAACTAATCTCATATGTTTAACTTTCCTTTTGATCAAATTCCGTAGAAACACGAATTTTGTTTAGAATGTTTGTTTGGTATATTAATATTAAAAAAATCTATGCTCTTAGAATAATAATTTCAACATTGATAAGTTTTAGTAGAATTGTAAAGTATTGCTTAATCACATACCTACATGTAAAAAAAACAGTCACTGAAGTATTCTTCTGTTAACAATTTGTCATAAGTTTCCTTTAAGTTAATTTTCAAGATTCTTTGGCAACTCCAAGACTTTGCTTATTAAAGGTTAGATTAATTGCAGTTTTAATTCGGCGAAGTTCGGTTAACATATGTAGATACTTTAAACGGAGAATTTAAAACTTTAAATATATCATAAAATGTGAACACTTTCAGCAAGATAGGTTCAGCATTGAACCAAAATACTGGTACCTTGAATCGGAAATACTAATTTAAAACCAAAGATGTTAATTTAAAATTAAAGATGTGTTAATTTCACACCAAACATTTGTTAATTGCCAACCAGAAATATTAACTTACAACCAGGAATGTTAATTTCAAACCATTTATGTTAATTTCATACCCTCGATGTTAATTTCAAACCAGAGGTGTTAATTTCAAACCATCGATGTTCATTTCAAACTATCGATGTTAATTTTAAACCATGCATGTTAATTTTAAACCATGCATGTTAATTTCAAACCATCGATGTTCATTTCAAACTATCGATGTTAATTTTAAACCATGCATGTTAATTTTAAACCATGCATGTTAATTTCAAACCATCGATGTTAAATTAAACCAGAGTTGTTAATTTTAAACCATACATGTTAATTTCAAACTAGAGATGCTGCTTTTTAAGCCAGAGATATGATAATTTCAAACAAGATATATGATAATTTCAAACCAGAGACGTTAATTTCTAACCAGAGATTTGTTAATTTAAATCCTTAAATCTTAATTTCAAACCAGAAATGTTAATACCAGGGATGTTAATATCAAACGAAAGATGTTAATTTTAATCGTTAATTTCAAACCAGAGATTAGTTTATTTAAAACTAGAGACGTAAATTTTTATCTCAGAGATATGTTACTTTCAAGCCAGAGATGTTAATTTCCGGGGAAATATTAAAAACTGATTAAAAAACAATTTTATACCTGGTTCATTTTCAAGAAGAGGAAAATATCTATGATAAGTATATTTGCCTTTTCTTACATTTTTTGATTAGGCTTCTTAGTAGTGGTAGCGATATGGCAATTAATGCTACAATTGTAAGCAAGAATTGATTAAACTAAACAAGCGATTAATATTTCTAAAGAATTTTCTTAAAACTTACACATATGTATTTAAATTATTCATTTGTAGTTGTAATCAAAGTCATTATGAATCAACATTGGTAAAAAAAAAAAACGCATTAATTGTATATATTTTGTATTAATGTATCTAATCTTCAGTGAAAACCCTGAGATTCATCAACTATAGCTCAATATGACTTACTAACAGTTCTAATTTATATACACCAGGACTGCTATTTTATCTGTAAATTAGCAAATAGTTTTAGTTAATAGTAAGCTAAAAAAATGGTTCTGCTATCAGTTTTTTCCTCTTTTCCAAGGAATTCTCACTTTTACTTAAATCATTTCATGCCGTAACTTTACTTGAACCGTATAATATATGTATGCAAATTTATTTCAACCTAGATTAGGTACTATATTAAACCATGTTCAATTTTCAAATTGAACCATAGTAACATAAGTTTAAGAAGTAACATGATATGGTTCAACTTGGCTTCATGTTAAGGTTTTAGCAAATTATGACTCTAAAATTATTAACTGTGTGTTGAACTGTATCTTGTAAGTAGATTTAAACAATTAAATTGAAAACTAAGTTGATGCATTTATTAATTTTGTAAAGAAGTATTAAAGGATAATGCTATTATTTTGGTTAAAACCTACTTTTTAAAATTTCTTAAAAATTTATGATAAAGCTTCGGAAATATAACAATTATAGGAATTGAGTCATAGTTTGAATTAAGGGATAGTTATCTAAGTTCGATGGGTATTTTTCATAATTTTTACTTATTAGTATAGCATGCTTTAGAGGTGATATAAAATGAAGACCATATTTCCATAGTGGCCCAAACTCCCTTTCTTTTTTTAAGGTAAAAACTTTACAATCTTATCAATGTATACTGGTACAGCAGAAGTATACTGGTACTGGTTTTGAAGTAAAATAGAAGTGACTTAACCTGAAAGTCAAGTTAGCTCCATTTTTTTTAAATTAGAGGAGTTGTTCCGCTGTCAAAATACGAATTGTGTAAATTAAGTAATGAGAATGGTGACGTACCGTTCGTATGGCTACTCTGGATCCACCAAATTTGGAGAGGTGGTAGGTGAACCTCTCTTATACGTTCAGTATAAATGTGAACTTGGTGATTGTCCGATGTCCTAAGATATCTTTGTTTGTGAAATCAGTTATTGCAGTACGTTCTAAAAAAAAAGTAACATTTATTTAGAGCAACGGCAAGATATCAGACCTGGACAACTAAAACTTTTGCGAAACTCCATAAGGCTTACGGAGTAAGTGTTTCGTAAATATCCTATGTTTTTCGATGGCTTAAGGCAGTTTTAGAAGGGAGAGTTGATGGTAGATGAATCATGAAGCATCTGCAAGAACCAATGAAAATGTTGACAAAATTCAGTGAGTCTTCTTGTGTTTTCATACCATTGATTAAGGTGAAAATGATGGAAGAGCAGTTGAATTTGGTCACAAGAACCGGTGCCAACTGTTGACAGAATTCGCGATCTTGAGTTTTCAGACCATTGATTACTGTCAGAATGATCAGAGAACAGTTGAATTTGTCCTCACAATAACCTATGAACATGTTGACAGAATTCGCTATCTTGAGTTTTCAGACCATTGATAACGTGTCAGAATGTGCAATTGAATATGTATCATATTACCGATCATGATTATTAAATAATGAATTGAATTTGAACTACGAAAACGGACCCTGCATGTGAGACCAAACACGAAGAATGGTTGGAACTTGCATCAGGGCCAAACGTCTTGTCACAGAGGGATGTCAATAAATGAGTAAACGCATTCCTGTTGTTCTTCAATCTCATAACATGATTTAAATTCTTACGTGACCCTCTATTTTTCTTGAGTTCTTCTAAGCATTTCCTCTTCCCGACATTGAAAATTCATCTCTATTTTGCGATACATCAATACAATTAAAAAGCATTAATCGACCAGATAAAGACTATTTCTGTATCCGAATTCCAGTGCTGCTCTAAGACGTACCATCACCGACTAGACATAGTTTCCCAAGGGAGTTGTTTCGAATGAGACATTATTCAATTGTAATCATATTGAAATGAAAAATACTTTTAAAAAAATTAGTCTTATTACTCAATTTGCACACCTTGTAAGGTCTGATATGAACGAGTAAAAATACATTGTTATTTCGAAAAATTTGTAGAGTTGAATTTTTGTTTAAAAAAATTATACATTTAGGGTTAACGCTGAGCTAATGATTATATTCAATAAAGCTTTATTCGGTTCTATTCAAGTTTGCTGGAAACCAGATTTTTACCTCAATATCTTTCGTTTCAACTAATTGAAAATTTCCTTATTTATCTTCGCTCTAGGATTATGTTTGTTTATTTTTATGCAAAATGTTACTTTCCTCATAAATGTTATAAAAAAGTAAAAGATACAGAACAATGACTTTCACTATTTGTGGAGGAAACAATTATACATTGTTTTCCATCTGCGCTAAATGAAATATCGATAACGTTCCAAAATAATATGCATTTTTTTCACCAGTGAAAATATATTGTTCTTATATTTGTTCGAATGAATTCTTTGCTAAACACTATTTCAAATTTAAGAAGTGCAGAAAGTTTCCTGTTTCCTGCCTGTTTTATAAGTATTGTTGTTTACAATACTTTATTATTAAAAAGAAGCTCTTTATATTTTATATTGCCCTAGAGATTATTATAGCATAAGCATCATCATAGAAGTATGTTGTAAGGGACCACATTAAAATACTAATTATACAAATTATCGTTCATTTTAATGTTATATTTTAGATTTTTCCTTTTGAAATTAAAATTTCCCAAATTACATTAAAAAGAATTTGTTTTGAAAAATAAATATTTTGAAATATTTATTATTCCTTTAATTTTTAAAAGTTCTGATTCCTAAGTAATGATTCTAAAGTATTGCAAAAAAAATTTCCAAAATGAAAGCAATTAAATTTCGAACAAATTAGAACTTTTAAAAAACTCAGTAGTAAATTTTTAACAAAATAGCTTTTTAGCGAATCAAACTTTAGCTTAGTAACCACATTCTTTTATTCTGGTCTGCTGAACAGCCTGCGACATTTTTTTTTTACAATATGATATCTTTTATCACAATTTCAAATATTAACTTGAACTAATTAATAGTTTTTAATTTTTCCGTAATTTATGTACAGCAGGAAAAAAAAGCTTTGAATATTTTCTGAGATTGGACGTATTTTTAAAAATCCGATTTTTCAGGAACTATTCGACCAATTTCCCTCAAATTTTGTATTTTGCCATGTAAAATTACATTCTTTAAAATTATGTAAAAAATTGTATACCTTAAAACTCTAAATTTTTCCGACAAAAAGAAGTATGTTACACGAAGAAAAAAAGAGTATGTTTATTTTGAGAAAGTATGTTTTGGTGTTTGATTTCGTAACTTAAAATATCGTCTGCAGTTATTAGCATATTTGATATCATCCCCTTGAACCATTAATATTGAGTCCTAGAACGTGAAGATCCGATCATTGGATCAAAAGTTATTCATGGTAATCCGTTCATTTTTTGCACTGTACATTTTTCAAAATATCCCGTTTTTAGGTGTTTCTGTTTTTCGCAACAAAACAGAATGAAATAAAAATGTAAATAAACCAAATAGCGAGATTTTTTATGATAGGGAGAAAAAAAAAATTTTTTCCCCTTGTCGTTAACAAAGTATCGGATTTCCTGAAATCCCCTAAAACAGTTCGTTAAGTTTTGAAGCTTTTCTACTTTGTTGACGACATACACCGTTCCGCTATCTGAACAGCTTGATTGTTCTTTCTCTTAAATATTATTCATTAATTGACTATTGGACTCTTTACAATATGTAGACGTATTGGTCAATTGTTATCTGATCACTTATTTTCCTTATAAAAACAAAATTTAACGTTTGCTGAGATAGAAAACAATAAATATAAATAGAGTTCAAGGTTTAATAAGATGAATTAAAGGTGATTTATTTGTATACAATACATTTCTTTAACCATTCCAAAGTGTCTGAATATTTGCTGTTTCTGAAATGCCTAGTCGCGTGCAAATTAAAATGATTTAATTTGTAATTTTGTCAGATTCTATGTCAAAATGTGATGCAACTTTGTAGTTGGTTCCCTTTATGGCAAAGATTTGCGTGTTCGTTAAAATGTAGCTTGCAATTCTGGAGGTTGTAAAAGTTTTAAAAGTTACTTAATTTTTAAACATCAGGCATATTTTGCTGTGCAATTACAAAAAAAAAAAAAAAAAAATTTAAGTGCTACTTGACAGATTTTGAGAAACCACGTGTTAATATTGCCTTTTTTAATTTTTTATAATACAATTAAGGATCAAAATGAAATCCCAGAAAACTGATAAAGATAATTGATTACATATTGAAATTACGGTAAAGTAATAGGCAATCATAAAATGTAGTTTTTTTTTACAAATTGTTAAAAATTTTCTTAATTGTTTATTTATACGCTAAATAAAAGAAAAGTGATTTTTCTAAATTTTAAGTCGGCAATAGTGTTTTTCAAAATTGAGGAGGAACGTGTGCCTATAAATTTAAGAAGTGGTGATTAGTAAAATGCTTTAGTTAAATAAAACAGATTAAAACTAGCAAAATATTCTTACTTATTCTTTTATATTTATTACCAGTTGAATATCCGCTCTTTGTACGGGTTAAAAAATAAATGAATTGTTAATAAATCGGTATTGATCAACACTACGAAATTATGCACTAAACTAAAAGACACCGGCTCATTTAATTAAGCTAAAAGGATTACATTTATTAATTTATTATTATCTGTTGTGTTTCCTCTGTGTTATTTGATTAAACAAAACATATTTGTAGAAGTTTATCCCATCATTTTAAATATTAACTATATTTAATATCATTTGACATAACTCAAAGTCAATTCCTGATAGTAAAAATTTGCAATTATCAACAATTTTCACAGGTATTTGTCCCTTTCAGTGGGCCGCAAAACGCATATTTTTGCAGTTGCTATGGTATGTTATCTTTGTACCAATATTAGTATATTTAGTACTTATTAAAAAATCCAATAAACGTAATACCTGTTGTACCTATTACCAAAATTAGTTAAACACCGTTGGCGATTTTTTATGACTCTAAATTAATTTGCTTTTTAGTTTAAAACTTTATTTTATTTCAATTTGTACCTATTAAAAAATTTTCAATAATAATACCGCAATTTAATTACGGTTCTCGTTTACGAATGAATACCTTTTCTCCATTAATTTAGCTTATTAATACAAAACTCTCTTTTTTTTCTATTAGTACCAATTTTCAAAATTGCTTTTAGCGCTCGATGGCAATTAATGACGACTCTAATAATTTTATAATCGTTTTTACGGGAACTGATATCGATACTTTTTTCTGAGACCGTAAAAAACCGCCAAACTATTGACGAATCGATACTTAATTAATTGTAGAAATAAATACTACGGGTATTGTTAATGTGTTCTATTTTATTTGTTGTAAATTTTTTGTAAAATTTTTTTGAGTGCTCCTCACACTATTTTATTGATATATTTTGCTTTCGCTCTGTTGATAGAATATTAGAAAGCACTCCTTTTTGCGAATATAATCGTGTGAGCTGATGAAAAGATTATATCTTTTATTTTTCGGATTTTTATAAACTTTTTCTTCCTTTTTTCGGAATTTTTTCTCCCGGATTTTTTATTTTTTTAATTTATGTTTTTTATTATTTTTATTATTATTTTTTCGTTTTTCCTTTTTTCATTGTTCTGTAATTTTTCCATGTTTTCTCTACATTTTGAGCTTAGTACCTTTTTTGAGCACTATCTCATCTTTGTGTGCTTTGTTTACTAAATAGTTACTTATAAAATTTAAAATTTATTAGTTTTTTTAAATAGCAAATAAATAGAAATAATTGGTAAAGAAATAATATTAATCAATGTATTTTATGATATTTTTTTGCAAATCTAAGATGTTGCTTTGGAAAAACAATTTAAACGAGTAATTAAATGAAACGATTTAAATTTTAGTTATTGCAAAAAAAAAAAAAGTGCTTTGTCACGACATAATGCATGCTTGCCAGCGCATAAACAAATATCACGAAAAGATGGGAATTTACCCGTGTCGTTGTGGCGCAATAAGTCGACATTTAATAAACAATTTCGTAACATTATTTTTTCTCCTTAAAATGACAATCATTAAACCCTGTACCGTTTATTATTTTTTTTTTCATGACGAACAGAGTGTGACTTTTGTGTGAATAAGATAGCATTGTTTTCAGAACATTTTTCTAAAAAGTTATCATTGTCGCAAAAACTAGATTAGTAATTCCTCTTCTGAAAATTGAAGCAAAAAATCACCAGATTCTAATAAAAATAAATTATTGATCCCATTTAATTTAATTTTTTTTTTCAACAGTGAGAAAAGATATCACCCTCAATTTCTTTTGTTTTAATAGTTGGATTTCCAAAAGTTAAGTGTTAGTCGCAACAATTTCAAAGAGGCAATGACTAATGACACGCCTTTGTCCAACCCTCTGCACTTAAAGTTCCCCCACGGAGATAAAATTTAATCAAAGCGTAAATTTCTTTAAAACTTGTTTATATTAACTTTTAAAAATAGTAATCAGCTTCAATCAAAAGCAATTCAAAATTTGACTGTATGATTAAAAATATTAAATGTAATTAGAAATCCACTATTCCGCCAGATGATATTACATGAATTAATAATCATTCGATACTATTATAATGTTACCCCAAAATCATTCATGATACTCCCAAATAATTTATTGCCTCGAACAATTAGAGAGAGGTGTTTAAACAGATAAGAGAACAACCATATAACTTTATTGCTGCATATGGGTCTAGTAATTGCTTAAGATTAAATACTCTAGATGGCAGCACTTAAGTAAGAATAGATTTATTTTATTACGAATATTTAAAGATTTAATTACATTTACCATTGTTTGAGATAGAAATTTCTAGATGGCAGCATTAAAGTAAAAAAGGAAGTTTTTGTTTTTTAATTCACTGCACTTTTGTTTTTGTTTTTTACTCTTTGTTTGCCAAGGTTTTTTAGTTCACTACATTTACCTCCTTGAAAAATTTAATTTTGTTCCATCATGTTTTTTTATTTACGAATTAACGCATTTGCTTTATTACAATATTTTTATAATAAGACATATAAAAATCGAATAATCACTATCTGAATATGCAATTACAGAACGATTTTAATACAACGTTTATATTTATGCTTGCGTTTACTAGAATGAATTTAAGCTTTTAAGAAAATTGATATGAAATTAAATTTGCGCCTTTTTGGAAAATGAATAGTATTAAATAGCTCAGAATATACTTCATATTCTTTGAAATGAAAATTATGACATTGCGGATGTAATGCGCCATATTCAGCCCCTCGGAAACTAACATTCAGCTCTGTCATATTGGATTGGGATGATGTATTGGATTAAGGAAATTATGTCAATTTATGCGCATATCATAAATAAATCATGAAGTTAAGAAAATTTCTCTTACTCTTAGAGTTGTAGTTAATTATTTATACGACGCAACATCAACTATATCTATACATAGAGATTTTATTTCATTTATTTTAATTTTACTTTTATTTTATTTTTCATCTATTTTATTTTATTTCATTTTTTATCTATTTTATTTCATTTTATTACCATCAATGAATTTCGATCCCAGCACTTTATTACGAAATAAGTGCAGCATTAGAATTATAAATTTGTGAGCAAAGTACTATAAACGTGATTCCTACTTCTGTTAGAGACAAACATTTTATTTTGTGATCCATCATGAAGAAAATGGCAAATACATTATTATTATTATTCGAAAATAAGATTGTCCACATGCAACACTCTAAACAGCGAGAAGGAATCCCTCTAAATCGGAGTGCAGCAGCTAGAATAATTTCACCATCCAGAATTAGTATATTTGTTATGCAGTCGGACCGCGCTATAGCGAACCCACCAAAAAGTCTACTATTAACGCTGATTTACTATATCCAATATCTGTAAGAAAAATACTTTTTTAGCATATTGCAGAAGAATTTCAGGAAATGGTGATTACAATAGTACATAATTTGCCTTATAAATTAATAACTAACTAAATATGTAGTTTCTCCATAACTCAGTTTTTTTGCAGCGAGTTTCTTATAACGAATTTTTAAATCGAAAAGTTAAATAACAAAATGTTCTTCTATTATCGGAAAGATTGTCTCCCTTAACGAATATTTTAGACGTTTATCTTTTTAATTTTCGACTTTTGGAATTTTTTTATACGTTTATCTTCTTTTATTTCCGTTATTTTAAAGAAAGTTGCATTTAAAAGTTGGATTTTCTATACCAGGGCTTCTTAAACTTTTTTATATAGCGACCCCCTTCAAGCTTAGGAAATTTTAAACGACCCCCTCCTCCATATAATGAAATATATATTAACCGTAGATGTAGATGTAATATCGCACTATTTTACAATGTAAATAAAATAAGGATTAAAGAATACGTACCCATTCATTTCACATATATATAATTGGAAACGTTGACGGGATATCGGTCGTAATAAAACACAATAAATAGAATGACATAAAACTATATATATATTTATTCAATAGAAAAAATAAACTTTTGTAACAATTTTTTTATAAGAAAACATGAAACTATATCTATATATTCAATAGAAAAAATAAACTTTTGTAACAATTTTTTTAATAAAAACATATTATTAACATCAAACAATATTAATGTGACGGATGTGATTGTTTATTTTTACACAAATAATTAAATCTAGGCTCAATTTGAGTTAGTGCAGATCGTAATAAATTTTCAACGTTTATTAAAGTTGAACGGTATTTTGATTTTATGTAAGTTAATGTGGAAAAGGCTGATTCACATAAATATGTTGTACAAAATGGCAGTAATTTGTTCATTGCCATTTCCGATAGTAGGGGATATTCTGATTTGATTTCTATCCAAAATTCATGCACAGGCACTTGAGAAAATCTAAGTCGCAAGGTAGTATCACTTGTTAATTCGGCAAATTCTTCTTGTGCTTTTAAGTTTAAAAAATTAATTTCTTCCATTTCAATTGAAAATGGATTGCAAATCCATTGTTGTGTATCGATATCATTGGGAAAATACCTATGCATGTAAACTTCCATATCCTTCAAATGATTAACTATAATTTTTGTTATAGGAGTATCTTTTTTTGAAATATTGTTACTAATTATATACTCGTCAGTAAATGGAAACATTTCGAGCGATCCACTTTCCACTCTGTTCTTCCATATAAGAATTTTTTTAACAAAGGCCTCAAGTTTATTTTTTAACATAAACATATTAACGCAGACTCCCTGCATTGATAAATTCATATCATTGATTTTATCAAAAATATCTGCCAAATAGCATAGCTTGAGAAGCCATAAATTATCTTGAAAATAATCGGCCAAATTAGAATTTTGCTCTGTTAGAAATATAAGAACTTCATCTTTTAAAGTTAATAATCGTTTCAAACTTCGACCTCTTGATAGCCACCTAACTTCAGCATGTAGCAATAAACTTGTATAATCCGAATCCATATCAATGCACAAATTTTTAAACAATCGACTATTAAGTGCTCGACTTTTAATAAAGTTAATGATTTTGACTGCATCAAAAAACACAGTGTTTAATTCTGGTGCAATTTTTTTAACAACAAGTGCCTCTCGGTGAATCATACAATGTGTAAATGTAATATGATCATTTCCAGCTTTAACAAATGCTGTAAAACCAAGATCTTGTCCGGTCATTGCTGCAGCACCGTCCGTGCACACACCAACACAATTTTTCCAATTTAATCCTTCTTTTTCAAAAAACTCATTTACTTTTTTATATATATCTTTTCCACGAGTATGACCTTCCAGAGGACGACAAAACAGTATATCTTCATGAATGCTTCCCTCATAAATATATCTTACAAAAAGTAACAACTGTGCCATTTTTGAAATGTCTGTCGACTCGTCCAGTTGTATTGCAAACTTTGAGCTGTCTTTAAGCCTCATAAGAAGCTGTTGAAATTGATCATTGCTAATGTCTGAAATTCTTTTGGACACAGTGTCATTTGATAATGGAATTTTACTAATTTCAGCAGCATACTGTTTTCCATGAACAATTTCAGACATTCTTATAGCTGTAGGTAGTAAAAGTTGCTCTCCAATAGTAAAAGGCTTTTTCGTTTTTGCTATCAAATACGAAACTTCATACGATGCCAATAGATATTTATCATTCAAAGTAACATACTTCTCCAAAGTGTTCTTTTCTTTATTTGATGTTTTCAAAAGACGCTCAAAAAATTCTATTGGCTCTTTTGATAACGTTGCATGTTTAGTATTCAAATGTCGTTGCAGTTTTGACGGTTTCATGCTTTCTGCAGCCAAAACTTCTTTGCAAATTAAGCACACTGGTTGTTCTTCATTGTTGTGAGAAGAGCATGTGAAGCCATACTGCAAATATGATTCGTCATATTTTCTTTTTTTTTTGTTTTGCTAGAAGTCGGATTTGAAGCACTGCAACTTGGTTGTGACGGCGTGGCAGACTTATTAGTTGGAATTTTAATTAGCCATTTATCCATGATGGTTAAATAATAATAAATAATTAAACAAAATGTAGTTGAACTTTAACGTAATAATTAAAAACACCAACTGAAAATTACACAGTAAATACACACATGTCACTACGAAGACAAAGCTGAGTCCAAACTGAAGTACAAACAGAAAAATAACTACACTCGAATCTTTACCAGTGCAATGACAACAAATTACGATCAGATCAACCCCGACGCATGGCGTGTTCAAAGTGTGCAGCGCACAAAGGCACCGTATCACAAAGACGCCGAAAAAGAAGCTTTCATTTAATTTTTTTTATTATTCTTTTATAAAAATAATATGCCGATTCGCCTAGCCTAGCTTTATTATGCTTCCGTATTGTATGTGTAAGCTGTAAGGCGACGCGGCGTCTGGGTACTTATAATCACTAAGTTATCTTGCAAACACTGACGCCGGCGGCCAGACATCAATGTCGAACGTTCAGTTGAAAATCGAGGAGCGCGTTGTATTTATTATTTTAAATGCTACTTCCATATTTTCATTTATAGGCCCTACATAACAGTTTTGCATTGCCACTTTTTTCAAAAAATAGTTATAATAAAACTACAATAGTATGTTGTATGATTTTTATTTGTATTTATATTTGTACGTAGTGTGTATACTAATTTAAAAATTTTATTTATAATGATTGAAAAGTATCAGATCTTTGCGACCCCCTTTCAGTAGTCTCGCGACCCCCCTGGGGGTCGCGACCCACAGTTTAAGAAGCCCTGTTCTATACAACCGATTCTCTCACTCCAACGTGCCTGTTTTTGAAAACTCTCGCTTTATTCATTTTGGCAAAATGATTCATTTTAATCATTCCTTTATAAGGTCTATTACTCATTTTTAATTGAAAGTCGTAATTATATACTTTAGAATTTATCATGTAGACTGAAAGTTCTGTAACATTCATACCTGCAAAAAAGATAATTTAAGTCCTTTATAAGCGAACTACAAATATCTAAGTTGTTCGCTATTAGCACATGAAATATAATTATTTAAATGATAGTTTTGACGAAACCACTAAAAATGTTTACTACGACCGAATGTTCACAATATCCCGGACATTATTAAGGGGTTAGACTAATATATTTTTCAAAATGCTTTGAATGAAAGCTTAAGATATAAAATTAAGATCAAAGTGACTTAAAATCAAATACGGTGAAACAATTATGTCCCACCGTCTATGAATTGACATCATGATTTGAGAAAAGATTTTTCCTCTAACCCGTAATAGATATCTAAAACTAAATTGGTAAGTGCAATCAGTGTGAACTCTAAAAGGGTCCAACAGTAGATCGAACGGTATTAGCCATTCCGCCAAACTCTCTGAAGCGGGAAGGTAGTGAGTTCAAATCCCACCGAAACCTAGACTCTGCAACCTCTCTTTAAATTGTACTATCTTTACTTTAACTTTAGAATGGATTCTAAGCTGTTCTCTATAATGAGCGCACAAGTCTGCATATATAAGTGTAAAAATAAAATGTAAAAATGTAGGGTTCCTAACTTATGACCCCTCTTTTACAGCTTGGAATCTCAGTTTCTTGTGAGCCCTGACGGACAACTTATTACTTTACATTTCAGGGCTATTTGTTCGCAGTTCGTTAGAGGGGAGATTCTTAAGCGACATTTGCAATCGAATTTACGAATTTCGACGCAGCACAAAGTTTTCAGATTTTAAAAACTGTACCGCAAGGCTTCAAACATTGAGTCTATAATTTAAAGATAAATAGATAGATACTTTGTTTACGTCACATTAAAGCTGAACAATTGAGTATTGGTGAAGGTCTAGGAAACAACCCTCCATCCCTGAGGATGATCCGAAGATATGTCATCACAACTTTGATCCTCTGCAGAGAGAATGGCTTCCCCGCTCTGATGGTAGCCCGACAATTTGCAAGCAAAGTCAAACACATCAGTGATCGAACTGTTTAACGGGGACCGATTCAGCACACCCTCGGTTCCTATACGCACGATGATCAGAGTGGTTTCCCAAAAGTTTACCGACCACAACCAGCAATGCTTAACTATGGTGCTCTACGGGGAACCGTGCTATAATTTAAAGATTTAGTGTTGTGTGTGTGATTTTTAAAACAAAACTGTCCTATCTTGAGTTAGCACAGCTAGGGTTATCCCGGACTATAAGAGAAGGTAGTAGGTTCTTCCCCCTGATCACTGAAAAACTTCAGCGCTTATAAACGAATAGTATAACGTGCACTTAGTTAAAATAGATGCAGTTATAATGAAGCAAATCTATCTTGCTGAGAGTTCCATTCTGAGAGTGACTTTGGATCAGGGGTGAATAAGCTCTTAAAAGCACTATAATCTTTCCACCGATGTTTATTAGCCAAGCATGGATCTCGGCGTGGGAATTTGAGCAAAATTACACGTGCTTTATTAATTCTGTTAACCTGGTTTTGAGTTGGTATACACAGCCGGCCATTAAGCGACCTGTCGACGCTCAGGTAAATATATATTCTCTCTCAATAAACAAAAAGAAGTGGACTGTAAAATTGTTCAATTTTTATTTGTTGATATTTGGAAGAGAGCTTTTTCGTATCTCCTTACGGCTCGCCTTCCACACATACACTCTTTTTCTATATTACATGTTATATAGGTGGCGCTACAAATCCGTGCGGATACATACCGCCGGGCGTTGCATTGTTTTAACAATCAACAATATTACTACAACTATAAACAATATTACTACTAACACACAACTATTACTATACTAAGAATAACAATTACACAATAAATTTCACATGAATATAAAAAAGTAATATAAGGTTAAAAAAAATTATTTATTCAATTGGTAATAAACAAATCTTGGAAATTGGCCGTTTAAAGATTCCTTTGTTTGTTTTAATACTACAAACACGAACTCTGTTATCCTTTCCCGGAAGGACCTCCACAATTCTACCTATTGGAAATTTACATGTGGCCAAATTATCTTCCTTTATCAAAACCATATCTCCAATTTTAAGGTTTTGTTTATCAATGTACCATTTCGACCTTTGTTGCAAAGTTGACAAATAATCCTTGTGCCATTTTTTCCATATTAATTGCACGAATTTAGTGGTTTTGTTCCATAAACTCAACCTATTATCTGATACATTGGTTACATCTGGTTCAACAATTGATGTGAACGGTCTTCCGATCAGGAAATGGCCTGCAGTGAGAACGCTCAAATCATTGGCATCTGAAGATAACGGGGTAAGCGGTCTCGAGTTTAAAACAGACTCAATTTGAGTAGTCACAGTCAAAAAATCTTCATAAGTTAATTTCTTATCACCCACTACTCTCTTCAGATGATATTTGAAGGATCTCACTCCAGCTTCCCAGAGCCCTCCAAAATTCGGACTTCTCGGTGGCAAAAATTTCCATTTGATATTTTCATGACTCATATAATTACATAAACTCTTATCAGGATTTTTAACTAAGCTAAATAATCGCTGTAACTCATTATTACTCCCAACGAAATTAGTCGCATTATCTGAGTACAGAATACTGCATTTTCCTCTACGCGAAAAAAATCTCTTTAATGTAGCTATAAATGCTTGAGAGCTCAACTCTGTCACAAGCTCCAAATGAATCGCTTTTGTGACAAAGCATACAAAAATCGCGACATAAATTTTTTGAAAAATGCCTTTCCGTTGGTTCTTGTATTTAATTTTAAATGGACCGCAAAAGTCCACTCCTGAAATGGCAAATGGAAAGTTTTGACTCACACGACTTTTGGGTAGATCACCCATAAGTTGATCACAAGTTATTGGTTTAGCTTTAAAGCACGACAAACACTCACGAACTACTTTTCTACAAATAGATCTGCCATTTATTGGCCAAAATCTTTGCCTTATAATAAACAATAACGTTTGAGGTCCAACATGTAAATGCTTAATATGATTACTAATAATTATCAACTTTGTTAATTTATGTTTTTCTGGTAACAATAATGGGAATTTTTTGTCAAAGCACAATTCACTATTGGACAAACGTCCACCAACTCTTAAGAGACCACATTCATCAATGAAAGGACATAAACTTCTTACCTTACTTTGCTTTGAAACTTCACCTGTAATTTCTAAGTCTCTAATTTCCTTGCTGAACTCCCGTTTCTGCACTAAACTTACCAATTTTTGTTCAGCTCTTTTGAGTTCATCTGGAGACAAAGACCCACTCGATGTGTCATATGTGCTCCGACAATTATCGATGAACCTATATACAAAACTTAATACACGAATGAGTTTACTATAATTATTACTAACTTCCAGAAAATTATAAAGAAAATTACTATTATCACTAATAAAACAATTAAAGTCACTAGATGGTTTAAATTCATTAGAAAATTCATCTTCAATAACTCTGGATGGAATGTCTCTATTTGGATACTCACTGTTACACAAGAAATTTGGTCCATCAAACCACAATCTACAATGTGAAAGTTTATCAGGATCGAGACCTCTAGAGATAATGTCTGCCGGGTTCTCAGTTGATGGTACATATCTCCAACTGTCAATGTTAGTTAAGTCTTGAATCTGGGATACACGATTGACAACGAAAGTCTTAAGTAGAAATGACTCTTTACGTATCCAAGAAAGCACGATCATGCTATCACTCCATAAGTAGATGTTGGATATAGGCAAATAAAGAGCATTTATCACTTTTTTCACTAATTTGGCTAGAAGAAGTGAGGCACAAAGTTCTAGTCTTGGGATGGTTACTCTTTTCAAAGGTGATACACGACTTTTGCTAGCAATTAATTTGATAGTCGCTGCTTGACCACTTTTAACACACTTACAGTAAACAACAGCACCGTAAGCAGCCTCTGACGCATCAGCGAATCCATGAGTTTCAATCATCTCAGCTCCCTCTGTAAGTATACATCTATCAAATTCCATGTTGTTGACACTCTTTAAAGCTTCGACAAACTTTTTCCACTCTTGGATTTGTTTCTCAGGTAGTTCTTCATGCCAGTCCAGTTTTAAAGACCATAGCTGTTGCAAAAATATCTTTGCTTTTGACACTACTGGTCCAAGCAATCCAAGGGGGTCGAAAAGGCGTGCAATTGTGGATAAGACACAGCGCTTCGTAACTTTCGAGTCTTTTCTATGTGATGCGCTACAGGTAACTTTAAAGTAAAGACTATCTTTCTTCGGACTCCAGGAAACTCCTAGCACTTGAGTTCCATCACAGTTAGTAAAATTATATATTTCCTCACCATCAGAAGCTAACGCTGCGCAGTTGCTATGCCATTTATGGAGTTGCATGCCAGCATTCCCTAAAATACCAATTAACTGATTTTTAAGTTCCGTTGCAGTTGCTAAATTATCAGAGCCGGTCAACACATCATCGATATAAAAATCATTTTCAATGACTGGAGCAGCAAGAGGATAATTTTCTCCGTCATCAATAGCTATTTGCTTTAATGTACGAGTTGCTAGAAATGGTGCACACACTGTACCGTAAGTGACGGTATTCAACTCGTAGGTTTTGACAGGTCCTTTCTCTTTTTCTTTCCAAAGAATACGCTGCAATTTTCTTTGGCTTTCGTGAATTAGGATCATTCTGTACATTTTCTTAATGTCTGCTGTGAAGGCATAGACATATTTACGGAACCGTGTCATGATGGAAAATAAATCACTCTGAACTATGCCTCCATTTAATTGCAAAGAATTTAAGGAATTACCAGCTGAGGTAGGATAACTCGCATTAAAAACAACTCTTAGGACAGTTGACTGCCTATCAGGGCGGTAAACTCCTAAATGGGGAATGTAGTAAGTGGCTTCTTCCTCCTCATCATCCGAAATTTCTGACATGTGTCCCATCTCTAAATATTCATGAAGGAAATCTTTATATAAAGATAAATAATTTGGCTCCTTAATGAAACGTTTCCACATCAGATTTAATTTTTTTAACGCAAACTCTTTAGATTTTCCCAAATGCCTAGGATCCTCTTTTAAAGGCATCTTTACTATGTACCGTCCCTCAGAATTTCTAGCACAGTTGTTTTTAAAATGTTCTTCACAAATAATTTTTTCTTTACTCTCAATTATTTCAGTTTCGATATTTTCTATCTCCCAAAAACTTCTAACAGTTTGTTCTAAATCAAGAGTTTCTTAAACTAACCCACAATGGATTTTATTACTCTACATATTTGATATGCTTCCACTAACTAAATAACCAAACACAGAATTTTGTAAGATTAAATTCGAGTTAGGAGGGTGAATTAGTCCAGGTTTTATTAGCTCAAAAAACGATTCCGCACCGATTAATAAATCAACTCTCTGCGGAGTGTGAAAATACTCATCAGCTAAGTTAATGTTTTCCAACCCTTCCATACACTTGTTTACTTTCTTTGAGGGTGTGAGATCAGTAATTCTAGGAACAACTAATAAATTTAGATCAACATTAAAAGTTCGGGCTTTATTTATTAAAGTAGCACTAACTTGAGACCTAACAGAAATAGCTGAATCATTCAACCCAGACACCACTATGTTTATTTTATTTTTTCTCAATTGCAGTCGATCTGCACATTCTTTACTTATGAAATTAGACATAGATCCCGAATCTAATAAAACACGAACTTCACTCTCATTTCCAAAACAATCACATAAGTAACAAATAGCAGTACTCAATAGAACTGTTTTGTTTTTATTCCAGACATAACTACTCGTGGCGGAAAAGATATTGGCGCCTGTGTTTTGCTCTTCGCATGCTGCAGGTGTAAATTCAGAAGCAAGTGGAGAGAGGGGGGGATTTCCTCTATCAATTTGTTTTTTATTCGATTCTGAATTCATGTTCTCCTCTCTTATTTTTGATTGCGCTGAATAATTATGTTCTCGATTGAAGTGTAATGAAATATGATGCCTTTTACTACATTTTGCACAAGAATATTTTGATTTACAAGACATCACTTTATGTTTACCAAGACAATTAAAACACAATTCATTATCTTTAACAAATTGTATTTTCTCTGACACAGATAATTTCGAATAATCTGGACATTTAAATAATGGATGGGTTTGACTACATAAATTACACTTTGAATCTTTTACATCGGAAAAAAACACTTTTGAAAGGGATTTATTATTACTCTTATGATTATATTTATTCCGTTGAAAGGAGTTACTTTCACTTTCGAGACGGGACTTCCCCACTCGTGATGATAAATATAGGTCAGCCTCACTTGCTAACTTTTGTGGTTCAAACCAACTATCCGCTTGTTTTATATTAATGTGTGCAGCTGTTTCTCGATCTAGAGTTGAAAATAGTTTATCGGAAACTATCAACTTCTTCAAGGTCACAAAATCATTCACTTTTCTTAACTTTAAATAATACTCAAAATTGGTTGTTAAACGAGACACAAATTGCACATTAGACTCATTTAAGCGTTGAGCTTTTCTAAAATTATCTAGGCATGTTTGAGGGGATGGTTCGAATTCTTTTAACACGATTGATTTAATTGTTTCGTAATTCGAAATATCCTTATCACTTAGGTATATTATTATATTAGAAGCTCTTTCTCCCAATAAATTCAGCAATATCTCAGCTTTATGAATTTCAGGCACTTGTTTAGTATTAAATGCCCTCTCCAACGACGCAAAGAAAAAACTCCACCCTTCGGGTCGCGTCGGTAATTTAACAGTTAAAGTTCGAATACTTTTTATTAATTGATCTATAGATTCTGGTTTTGACTCGCTTTCACTAACTTCGGGTTTATTTTCGGCTCTGAACTTAGCGAGTTCCAGTTCATTTTTAGATCTTTCTAATTTAATTTTTTCGATCTCAATTAATCGTTGTTCTTCAAACTTACGTTCTTCTACTATTAAATTAACAAGATCACTTACAGTTTCAGAGTCAGTTTTATATTTTTCACAGCTTTTAATTTTATCAATTAATTTTACAACAGTCATATCATCACTAATCTCTATATCTAGTTCACAGGCAATAAGCCTTAAATCTTCTTTTTTACAATTCTTAAACATTGTAAATTAAAGTATTTTATTAAAAAATCAAAACAATCCTACTTTGAATGGGAAAGCACGAATCCACAGTTTTCTCGGAACACTGTCACAATGGTTATCTCTTGGAACTAGAAACGAAACTCTTTTCGTTAATTATTTTAATTTTGCTGATTTTTTCTCCTGGTGAGCGGACCACTCATGTCGACGCTCAGGTAAATATATATTCTCTCTCAATAAACAAAAAGAAGTGGACTGTAAAATTGTTCAATTTTTATTTGTTGATATTTGGAAGAGAGCTTTTTCGTATCTCCTTACGGCTCGCCTTCCACACATACACTCTTTTTCTATATTACATGTTATATAGGTGGCGCTACAAATCCGTGCGGATACACGACCTTATATTTTGCATTATGAGAACATATATATGGATTAGTTTGTGTGATGGGTAAAGTCTTCGCCTATGTCCGCCTGAAAGAAGGTTCGATTTTTTTTTTTTTGTTGCTAACTTGGTTCTGATCGCTCGGGTCCCTTTCGCGAATCGTTTCTATGGAGTTTGGAATTCTGTCTAAGGTAGTTTCAGAGTCAAAAAAGTCCACATAAGGTTAAAAGGCGTGGTGCGGAGGTCGGTGATTACTACCACTATCTACATCCGATATAAATTGTAGTGAAGTAGTTTGCGCAAGCACATTATGCTCGGGTATTCATAAAAGATGAAACCCAGACTGTCGCAAATAGCTTGTTAGTGTAGCTCTTATGCGACCTAACGAAAAAGAAAACTTATATTCGTGGCTTTTCAATTTACATGCTCGCTGAGGAGTATTATTCTTTTGTTATTTCCCTTGTCCAGCAGTGGACTGATCGTAAAGACATAGTTCCCAGTAGAGTCAAGCATCACTGGCTGCGGTCAGTCAGCTGGTGGATAACCACTTTGATCAGCCTGCGTAGGGACTGCGCGGTATTGGTCCTCGTTAAACTGTTCTACCCTAAAGTGCTCGACTTCGCGCGCAGGTCGTCGGGCTACCGACGCAGAGGAGCCATCCCTTCTGCAGAGGATCAAAATTGCTATGGCATGTTTTCGGATCATCCTCAGGGATGTTTCACAGACCGTCGCCAATAGCCCATTGTGCAGCTCTAGTGCGACGTAAATAAAATATCTACCTACCTTGTCATTTCCCTTTAACATAGAGGGTTCGTTTCTAAATCTAGACCAGGATGTTTTTCTTTATTCTTCACCCTCTAGTGTCTATGGTCTTTTGTGCTGTTTAACTTGCCAAATGAGCATACAAAGTTAGAGGTATCTAATAAATAAACAAATAATCGAATTATAAAAGAACATTGTTTGCAAAAATCTTTTCACGCACACCAATGTAGTACAAAAGCTGTACATCATTTCAAAATGTATTATCCTGCTTTTAAAAGAAAAAACGACCTTGACCAAGTTAATGTCCTATTTTTTTTTCCAGTAACTTTTACACCCGGAAACATATTTTTACAATTCTTAACAACAAATTTATGAACGAAACTATTTAATTCTCACACCAGAACAGGTGTGTCAACAAAGCCGCACCAACCACCTAGTAAATTTGTTCTGGCAATCTATAAGAAACTACCCAAAATTACTCGATGTATGTAAATACAGGAATTAACGAGTCATAGTTTTCTAATTTCTTCCGCCAAGGTTGACGAATGTAACTTGTACAAACAATTATAACATAGCAAAGCGCGAATTTTGAGCTTGACTTTGAGGTTTTATTAGTTTGAGCGAGTGACATTTATTTTATTTGAAAGTGACAAAAGTCTTAAAGAAATAAAGATGGACCCGAATACATTGCTTTTAATATTAAAGGTGTTGGGGTTAATGGTACCGTGTGTTGTTTTATCAGACAAAGTGGTACAGATTTGTTGTGATTTTATTAGACCACTACCGGACAATTTAGATTTAAAATCTATGTACAGGAGTCAACGTAAGTATTTGAGTTGAATGTTGCTTATTCGTAAGCTTATGTTGCTTATTCGTAATGTTGCTTATTCGTCTTACTATTATTAGTAAGATTTTATATAATAATATTAGTTGCTGCCAGTGCGTTTGTTGATATTTGATGGACAAAATAATAGTATGTAACTAGTGATTAGATTGCATTTATTGTTTTTATTTATGGTTAAAGTGTGTAGGTTTAAAAAAAAAATAATTTCAAAAAATAAAAACATATTTTTTTTAATTTACTAGCGAGAAAAACAGGGCAACAAAAGTTTTCTCGATTTTTACCAATATAAACGAAAGGTTTTATCATTAATATGATTTCGGAAAACTCTCCCGCAATGTTTGGTAATCTTCTCCGCTGATTTAGTACTAAAATTGGCTCATTCCAAAATATTTTTTAATTCTAACTATTTTATACACAGTGTATTATGTAATAATCACCCGTAGTATATATTTTTGAAATACTTATTAAAAAATTATAAACCTTAAGGATTGTAAATAATTATTTAAGCAAGGAAAACCCAAAAACACTATCGATGTATAACGAAAGACTATTTAAGAAGGTAGAACTAAAAACTCCAAAATTTGATAGCCAAAGGAAGCAGAAGTCGAGAGACAATTTTTAGAAAGACTGGCAGCTAAACTGGTTTTGTTTTCGCATCGCCTTTCTCACTAGTGATTTGACAATTTTCAATGGGTTTTTATTTGTTTCTTCCTCGCTTTTTCTTCCTTGTACTTTTTTAAAAAAAAAAAAATTCTTTTTGAACATGAAATATAAAACTGCATATTTAGAGAGGTGATCTAGAAATACCCTGCAATATCGAATATTTAAGTTCTAAGTCTTCAATCAGCGGTTTCTACTAAATATGCAGATATTTAATGCTAATAAAATTTCAATAGTATAATTTGTAGTTGTTTCAATGGTCGCCAGATGGATACGTTTTAAATTATCTGCCTTCTGTGATTTTGGGTTTAATTTACGAATAAAATAAGTTTTCCTTTTTTTTTGTATTTTTTTTTTTTAAATGTAATCAGAAACTATCTATATATAAAATAAATTTTGACTGGATAATACATTTTTTGTATACATTTGTTTTTTCATTGTAAATATACATTTGTTTCAATGAATAAGAAGGAAAAAAACTTAGAAAATATTAATAATTTTACCGAAAATTCCTAATTAAAACTTTCAACGAACTTAAATTAAAAGAACGTATATAAATAAATTTTCAATATGAATGAATGATATAACATGCGACAGTATTTTATCAAAATAACTCTTTTTTCCTTATTAAACAAAATCAGATAATTAATAAATAATTAATATAATAATGAACTGCATAATATCATATTAGCTATTGCACTTACTGAAAATGCCGATTTAATTCGTAAACTAATATTTGTAAATAAATATCGCAAATAAATATAAATCGTATATTTATTCTTTAAAAATTAGCGAATAACTTTCGATTCTAACTTATAAATGAGAATTAAAACTATTTTTTTTGACAATACTAGTATTCATTGTTTACAAATACTAGTATTCATTGTTGTCAAAATAAATTCAGCATTATACTACATTATTCTAGTTATGCATAACTTGCAACGAACTCATTAGAATGTTTATATTGTGATAGTACATATTTACGTGATAGTGCATGCCTTGTACAAGTTTATAAGAAAAAAATTCCGATTTTTTCATAATAAAATATTTTTTTCTCTTCGTGTTTATATCATTTTCTATGAAATTTTGCCCACGTTCAAGTTCAAAGGAGTGGTCCTATAGTCTGTTTAGGGAAAAAACTCTCCTCGTCATCATCGATATCAATACTATGGTTACGAGGTTTGACCAAAGAATATAGAGGGGAGATATTATATTCTTAGATTGATATATTATATCCTCTATATTCTTTGGTTTGACTATTTCAAGTAGGTGGTTGGTCAATATTTGGCAGGTTTTGGTACCGGTCCGGTCAGCGGGAGAAAGTGAATCAAGGGAGTGATAAGCTACCCTCTTTGAAATGCGATGTTTTTTCTGTTTCCACAGCACCAGCCGGCCTTAGACTTTATGGCAAGGAGAATTCTTTCTATAAGCAAACTATAGAATACCACTTTTTTCTATATAAACGTGGAGCACTAGCGGAACGTTAATGCCAAGCAAAGAGATTAATTGGCACATTTGAGGTCAACCCTTTGAGCCATTAAGTCCTAGAACGTGAAGATCCGAAAATTAGATCAAAAGTTATTCAAGGTGGTCCGTTTTTGTTTTTTTTTTAATGCGCACTGCACATTGTTATGAATTATATTGCTTACTTTTGTGACAATGCCGTTTTATGTTTGAGAATTTTTGCATTTTGCTTTATAATCAATATATGAGATACTAATCAGAATTTGTTAATGCAATACTTTTATTTAAAATTCCTAACTAATTTTTTTTCTTTCAAAATGTCTAATTACTTGTTTTTGTTGCAGTTAAAAGATGTTGGGGTTGAAATTATCATGGAACAATGCATTTTAAAGGTAAGTTTCTTGTTCCTTCTCTCTTTATTTTTTCCTTTTCTTTTTTTCTTTTTTAGATTAAAACTTTATCATATTTGTTACTCTATCATCATCCAGGTGCAAGTTTTCATATTCTGATTAAAATGCATCATTTTCTTTGTGTAAGATAAGAAAAATATAAAATTAATGCATTCCATATTTGAAGTTGGTAGTTGAATAATATTTAAGTTAAGCACATTAAAAATTTTAAGACCCACGTGCAAGGTGGGGAGAATTAATAACCGTTATTTTCTCAAAATTATTTCGGAAAAAAAAACTGCTTGATACTATTTTAATTTTGAAACCTTAGTTTTATCAAATTTTAATAAAAAAATAAGGTTAAAAATCACAAATGGTAAAAATTAAAAAAAAAATCTGTATGTATTTCGGGGTTGCATTGTACGTCTTCATCAGTAGGATAAAATACTGGATTGGTAAAAACAGGGATGATTGAAATGCCACCAAGAGTTACATTACACCAAAGGCATAATTTTGCAGCTAAAAATGTCAAAAAATTAAAAAATTAATGAATTCTAAATATTAAACATCAGTAAGGTCATTAACAATGGAGATTTTGTTTTTGATTATGTAGTAACTCTTCAAAAATTCCAGGTCAACAACTGAAATACATTTATGGATGATAGGAGGTGAAGAAAAATCAAATTTATGATCTTTTGTCCAGTAATATTTCGATGGATGAATGGTGTATTTCTTGGTCCTTGACGTAGTCTTGAAGTTCTTTGAGCGATGTTTGAGTACTTGTTTGGTTTGTCTTATGTATGACGCAGTCTCCATTGGCATGGAATCTTGTATATCCCTCTGTTGTTAACACATTCAATTGGTTGCTTGAGGTTCGAGAAAGTGATTTTCTTATTCGGGGAAAAAAATAATTTGGAACTTTGACAGATTTTAAAGCATCACTCGTAGCGGTCAGTGAGTGGATAAGTGGCCATTTCTGTTTTGGTTAAACTGGTTTAACGTAAAGTGCTCGACCTCGCACGCAAGTTGTCGGGCTGCCAAAACGGAGGAGTCATGCGATGCCCTGTGTAGAGGATCGAAAATAGTGATGGCGTGTCTTCGAATAATCTTCTGGGATGTTTGAAAATAACCCATTTTTAGGTCAAAAAAGTGTGACTAGGTCTAGTGTAAATAAAGTGGTACTACTACTTCAGACACGAGAAAATATTTGTACAGTGTGTCTTGACTATAGAACTGAATTTGGCACTCAAACCATTGGTATGAGCGTAATGAACTTGTTCTATTTTGAGTCCTTAAACTTTTTATTCAGTTAATATTATTTAACAGCTGACATGGTGGTGGGGTATGGGATATCATTTCAGACCAGTTTAATCAAAAGTTGTTCTTTATCTCTATTGTTTGGCTTTTATGTAAATTATGTTGCACCTGAAAGGATTCAGGTAACTACTCAGTAATACTTTCTCATTTTTACTTCTTTTTTTTTACCGTTAACCTTAATTTATAGCGCTGTTTAGTTTTGTTAAGCCTTCCACGGCTTGAAACGAGATTAGATTCTCCATTGTATAGGCTGGGAGTCTGATCACACTTCAACCAGCCATCAAGCATCTATCTCAGAGCTATATCTTGTAATGGCCATGGTAAGACTGCCACATAATTTTAACCAGAGTCACATGACGTAGGCAGCACTTAAGCTGCCATCTCTCTTTCAAACTTCCACAGAGCAGCAGCAACAGCGATCTTCAAGAGGGATCAGACACCTGATTTATCTTTGATGAATCAGGTGTCTGATCATAGCGCACACTTCCTCTGATCCTGGTTTACAGATTCGGGATTCACTATTTTTCTCTGTAGTCTGAAAAAATTGGTTGGGGAGTCTGATACGGAGATCGGATGAACAATGCCAACAAGTTATGCTCGCCAAGTTAAATTTTTATTGTGAAGTAAGCGCTTGCACTAGTACCATATTTTGACCTCTGAGATCAACTCAATAGCCAACTACTTAAAAATTTATTGATTAATTTTGCCCATCGCGTGTTTAGATCTCTCAACAGCGTGTTAAGTTATTTATGAATTTTACCAACTTAATATTTCTGCACAATTTGAAAACTCCTGATGAAAATAATTTTTTCCTATTTTCAGGTTGAAAGATGGATGCTATCATTCAGTCACACGATACTCATTACCAAATAATTCATGTGTTGTAATAGTGGCTTGTGATTATTTTATAACTTTTATGTATATAGATATATTTTATGTAATTGACGTGATGTATATATTTCATATTTGTGCAATAAATATTTGACTTTCTAAGTTATTTTCTGTAGTGTATTGCTTTTTACTAACTTATATTGAATTAGTTTTTGACTTTATCATTTCTAGTTATTCATCCGACTGATAAATTGTTCAAATAAATTTTTACAGTTTAAAGTAATTGGAGTAAGGGTTAAAAAGTCGGAAAATGTAAAATCATTCTAGAATCTGCAAAGAAGAAAGAAAGCGTTAAAGTTTTTATCAGAACTGCAATAATCTTACAGCAATGACCGGTTCTATGTATTTAAAATTACAATCATTAATTATGAATAAGAAAAACATTTAACTCAATGAGCAATTATCTACAAATGCAGTGCACTGAACATTTAGATTTAAAGTACTTCCTTTTTGATCAAAACTATTCGCAATTTAAAAAAAAAAAAAAAAAACAGAATGAAAGGTCGTTACGTTTTTATAGTTTATGTTTGTGTGTGTTAGTTTATTAGAAGATAAGGTACAGGTTTTTTGTATACCCGGGTAATCTCCTTTATTTGATTCTCTGTTATGATCCCAACTATGACAATTCAAGGCTTGCAAAACTAATTTGCATTAAAGAAAAAAAAAATATGAATCAAATTGAAGATGAATTCCTCGATTCAAAGCTAATTTTGAAAAACAAAATTCTGGAAAATGCCTCTGAAGCGGGGTTTTATTAGTCTAAGAAAAACACTTGCCTGTTCTTCTGGATGCTTACAAGTAAGAAATAAGAACGTGATAATTTTACTATTTTAAATTTTTTCAGAATAAGAAAGACTTCTGATTTATAGTTTAACAATCATTTTATTGGATTTCACGAGAAGTTAAATATTTTTTTTAACTATTTCTATAAATTTAAAATTTTAGCATCTCGTTTTAGTTGAAATTTTAATTCTTAAAAGTTGCATAGATTTAAGAATACAATATGCTGTGTGAAAAGGATGCGATGAATACTGCATCCTTTTCATTCATATGAATTCCAATTTCTGCTGTGTTCGAATTTCAAATCTTTTTAACAAATCTGTGTTAATATAATAAAAATTTTTATCTGAATAATTTTTAATTTTCTTGTAACAAATAGCTTATCGTTAAGATATATGTATATTATGCAAAATATAACGCAATAAACCTTTATTGTTAGATACGTGATGTTTTCATTATTTGTTTTCTTTTTCAATCTCAGAAAAGATTAAAAAATAAGCTGCAGAAAAAACAGCATTTACGATTATTAGAAAGAATTGAACCGGAAGTTTTCACTTGTCATTCAAGTAAATTAAAGCATTTTATTTTTTAAAGATAAGACTTGTAAACCGAAAAAAAATTTATTTTTATTTAGTAAGAGAATTTAATAATAATGTATATAGAAATTATATGTAAAAACATAATAGCATGAAACCGTTCTGCAATTGTTGTTGGTGCATTCTTATTCGCCGGAAAATCGCATGGTATGCAGCATTATGAAGGTACAGGTTTCTTAAGTTACACTCCGCAAAATATTAAACAAAAACATTTTAAGGTGGTTGTTTACTTGTAAAATAATCATTTTCCCTTATCTAAAGATATTTATTGCCAGTTAACATCCTTTCTTAATGTTCTATTCTGTTATTTCATTTTTAATTTTGGTTATTATTCAAAATCAAAGTCTGAAAACTAAAATCTCTTGTTTCTTTTAATATAGCAATCCTATGGTATTACCTTATTACGCAACATTTTGTGATAAGTCTATTTAAATTGGTATCTAAATTTATTTACCACTTTATAATTATTCAAAAGTAAATAGGTTATATTTACTTTTATTATAAGCTTTGTGTAAAACTGTGTTAGATTAGACATTTTTAGGAATTTAATTTTAACTTTATAATTATTAAAAAAAAGCAAATAGGTTATATTTACTGTTTATTATACGCTTTGTGTAAAATTGTCAGCAGTAAAACATTTTTCGGAATTAAATTAAATTTGATAATATTTAGTAAAAAAAGTAAATCGATAATTTTTAATTTCATTATAAGCTTTATGTAAAACTATGTCATATTAAGCATTTTTAAGAATTAACTTCAATTTTAACTTCATAATAATTATAAAAAGTAAATAGGTTATATTTACCGTTTACTACAAGCTTTGTGTAAAACTACAAACTCCGATTTAAAGGAGAGTTTACTGTAAGGGAAAAAAAAGCATTTTATTTTAAAATTTCTAATTATACTTATAGTATAATGATTATTGTAATAATTTACATAAAAAATACATTACGCAAAGGAAATTTATAACATAAATTTTGTTTGTTGTAAGTCATAGTTCTTTATTTCAACGTGCTATTTAACAAAATCTCAATTATCTTTAACCCATAATTATTTCTGATGTACTTAAAGGTATAATCTTTCTCCCTCCTTCAGAAAAATCTGTAAAATCGAGTGAATTCTAAAGGAAAAAAAAAAATTTAATCGTAAAGCATTTCCTTTGCACTTCAGCGCGCTTGAGTACATTGAGATGAAAATAAATAATTCACGGTTCTGGAAGAATTCCCTTTAACATGGTGTAAGGATGGTTTCTAAAGCTTCATGATGCGATAATAACGGTTTTTTGGGTTGGTTTTCAGAAAAGAGAATTGGTTAGATTTCATTTTGTGATGACAGATGTTAAGAAAAAAACAAAAACAAAACAAACAAACTAGGAAACGATTCAAATAACGCTTACTTTCAAACTCATAAAACTTGATGTTAAGTTCTTTTTTTCCACACATTCTAATTCTAAGCAATTTTTTAGCACCGATTTTTGATGAGCTCGCCAATTCAAAACATCCTTCTAATAAGAGGGATTTTTTTTTTTTTTTCCAGATGGGGAAAAAGTTGATAATTCATGCTTGCATTTTTCTCCGAGACAGGTACAGCAGACGAATTATATTTTCAAATTTAGGATTTGGAAAAAATGTATTTAATTAATTTATTTATTAGCAGGAAGATTTCATTTTTAAGCCCTTGGGATATATTTTTTCTTTCTATTTTTTGTTAATATTTTTGTCCGGAAGTGGTGATGAATTTTTCACTAACGATAGAGTAGGAAAAGTCTCAGTATAGGAAATACAATTAGTTATTCACCTTAAAAAACTACAGTACAGAGGAATACTTCGCAAGTGAGTACCTATAAACTGTTTTTCCTTAAAATGGACTAGAGTGTTGAAAATTAAGGGTAATGGCTCTTTACATTAAAATACCCAATACATTCCTGCCGGTTGAATTTTAGTTATTATTAAAAATAACCACGTCTATCGGTAAATTTTATATATATACAAAAAGGAAATTTAACAATATAACCCCGTATAGACGAAAAAATTTAAACATTATGACCACCTTCTCAATAATACTTTCAGAACAGCTGCAACTCACTTTGGCATAAATGCTACATGCTGATGGTAGATAACCTAAGATAGTTTGTAAAAAAATGTTTAAGCAGCGGTCGAGATATTGCGACACAGCGGTATTTGATCTCTGAACTGTTTTTTTCTGACATCCACCTGTGCTTTAACGAAATAAGATCCGGTGAGCTTGGTGGCCTGGACATTAATTGGAATTCATCATTATGCTCTTCGAACAACTCCAACGCAATTCGAGAATTGTGAATTGAAGCGGTTTCTTGCTGGAATATTCCTTTTCCAGTTGGGAAAACAGACGACATGTATGGGTGCAACTTAGCCGCAATTATGGTCAGATTGAAGGCATAAATTACAGGGTCTATTTTACCACTACTACTGGCCCCTGAGAACGACCCCCCAGAGCCTAATACCATTCCCACCAGTTTGTGCATGATCTGCTGTTCAAGTGGGGAGCAACTGTTCGCCAGGAAGACGACATACCCTGACACGACTATCAGCGTAATGAATGAGAAATCGTGATTCATTTGACCAGACAACTGTCTTCCAATTATTTATGGGGAAATATCCGGCCGAGTGAAGGCGTGTTAAACAATAGTGTTGGTCAACATTGGCAAACGAGTGGGACGGCTGCTACTCAGTCCCATATCCAACAGTGTCCGCTGAACTGTGTGTTCCGAAACACTTGCACTTGGAATTGCGTTGTATTGGTCTGTCAGCTGAGCCACTGCCTGACACCGATATTGTTTTGCCAAGAGAGGCAGTCTCTGACGTCCCTTTTCTTTGATGAGGCTTGAACGTCAAACATCTTGGCATCTACAGCTGGTTTCACCGTCACTTGTCTACTTTGCATAAATACTTACATTGACAGAACGCGAACAATATACTAGTCGTGCAGTTTCAGAGACACTCTTTCCGAGGGTTTCAATTTATCCTCTATCAAATTAGCTTAAAAGCCTTTCTTATCAATCTCAAAAGTTAAATGCAAGAATGATACTTTACCTTCTCCAGCATCAGCTCAATATCATTCAAACTTAGCCACGTAACATCATCCAGGTAAATTAATTGAAAGATCTGTGAATGGTCATTATGCTTTGACTCATCTGTACACATTTGCTGGGTTTCCCGGTTTTTCCAACACTGATGTTCTTTTATGGCATAGGGCTATAGCCCGGTATTCTTTACTGATATTTTTCTTCGTTTATCTTTAATGTGAAACTCGTAGCTTCTTCCTGGCAAAAAAAAAAATGACTACAAAACTTATTCCGTTTGCTTCAAAATGAATAAATATAATCATATATATATATAAAAAATAAAAAAAAACATCCAAAGGCATTTGAATACATCGCTGGTTCACAATTAAAACGACACTTCTGCACTCACTTCTCATTCAAACGACACTTATTATGTTTTCAGAAGTGTCGTTTTTGAACCAGCGATATCTTGTTATTAGAATAGAAGGGTTTTATTTCCAATTTCCGAATTCAGAAATTGTAAATAAATTGCATATGATGTGTTTGTCTCGGCAAAAATTCCGTACATTCATTCGGTATCTCTCCCATTCATTCCGCGTCTCCCCCCATTTGCAAAGAAAATAAAAACTTCCATAAGTAGTAAACTAAGAATCTAAAATCGGTGCGGGTTTCTGAACAGTGCCATAGCAACTGACAAGAAAGTTATGAAAGTAGAGAAATAAACAAGTGTTTATGATTTGTAGTAGAATGATGTGGATTACATGAAATTTTTTAATGAAATTAAAATGAACCGTGGTGGCTCAGGGGAAAGAGTGCTCATCTCCAGGTGTGGTAATCCAGATTCGAATCCCAGCAATGGCTGATCAATACAAATACCCGATTCCTACCGAATTACAGTGCTGAAGCAAAATATCCTCAGTGGTAGACGGATCATCGGTTAGAGTATCCTTGCAGCTAACCGTGGGAGGTTTTTGTGATTTTCTTCTCCATGTTGCACAAATGCGGGTTAGTTTCATCAAAAAGTTTTCCACGAATACAATTTTCTCCCAATACTTGACACCGAACCCCTTTCCCTTATTGTTTTCTGGATTGACTTTAAAATCAAGGCTGCGGAGTTGAACATTGATAGTTGTACACTCAAAATTGCTGTTCAACGACGGTTACAGATATAAATAAAATTAAAATATTAAAAGTGTAATCCTGGTTTGTATCTTTGACATTAAACTTTACTCGTATTGTTTTAAATTACTTTACAAATACAAAAATAATCAATGAAACCTGAGTCTGAAAAGATTTTTTTGGCGGCGCATAGTACTATAAACTGCGATAACATTCAATTTTCTCTTGAATTTGTGATATTTCATTGCACTTTTAATTTAAATATTATTTTTTAAAAAAATGCATGCATAGACTATAAAAGTTTGTGAGAAACCTTTAAAAATCTTATCCCACAGTAGTTTATTGAGTATCACAGATTCGAAATTTTTCTAAAAATATACAATAATAAAAAAAGAGGCTAAGTATAGAAAAAAGGTAAGTTTTTATAATATTGTGCATGATTTTAAATAATTGTCATTATTTTTTGTGAATAGATAAAAAAAAAAATTAATGTATTAATTAACATTAATTTGACTTATTTAGATTTTTGCTTTAAGTTTAAAAAAAAAATAATTGCAATTTTAAGCAAATTATAAAGATTTTTCTAATAGCTAACTCTTCCATATTTTTTTTAGATAAAAAAATTTAAATAATCTCTGTTCACTTCTCAAAAACAGCCCATTTAAAAAAAAAAAAATTAAAAAAATTGACCCTGTTGATGCTTTTTCTGTGAACCATTCAAAAAATTTTTAGAAATGCCATTATTTATTTATTTATTTGTTTATTTATTTATATATTTTTATACAGCGAACTATTACATTTAGAAAAATTTTTACAGCTTTCAGAAAAGTTTAAACGCATACATTTTTTATTTCTTTTTTTTTTTACAACCTAATCCCTCAAATCTCACTACTTTAAAAACTAACTATTATTTTAAAATTTCAATCTTTTGAAGCTTTTTTTCAAAATTGCAATTAACCCCCTAATTATCTAATTATGATTTTAAATATAATATATATATATATATATATATATATATATATATATATATATATATATATATATATATATATATATATATATATATATATATATATATATATATATATATATATATATATATATATATATATTATTTATTTATTTATTTTTTTTTTTTTTTTCTTTCTCTCCAAAAATTGTGAGGAAAAAAATGACTCAACTCAAGCCGCTTTTCCGTACAGTGTGAGGGATTTTTTGCGAACATGAAATAGTGAAAGAGAGATAGTATCACGTTCTATGAGCTAGCTAGTTTAATATTTTCCTCTTAAACTAGTTTTCCTCCCTTTGTGAGCCTCAGTTTATACAACTGTCTGTCGCTTTATTTCATTGTTGAATAAAAATGAAATAAAAAAATATATATTGCCTTCTATCTCAACAGGAACTTTAAAATTAGTTTGTGCGTCAAGGAAAACTTTCGTTTATCGAACTAGACACGAAATTGAGTCAAAAATCACTAACACTTTCACTTTCAATAAAAAATTTCAAAGTAAAGTGACGTAAGAATCTTTCGTCTTCGTCGGTAAATTACAATGTGGCTTTTTTTTGTATTATTTCTGTAGCATTTAAAAGTTTTTTTGAAACATTTTGTTAATTAGCAAGATTTATAATTGGCTGGCCTTGTAGGATTTGGATATTATTTAAGATTAAAATCATAATAAAAATTTAATCTTAAAATTCCTTATCGACTTAATAAAAAAAAAAAAACAAATTATTTACATTTTCAAACTTTTTGATACTGAAAATGTTTAATTCAATTTTGGGAAGAAACATTACTCAAACAAATTCAAGTATTATAATTATAAATTTAACATACAAAACGAAACAAATTTGTGTGTGTAGCAGATATATATATATATATGTGTGTTGCAGATATATATATATATATATATATATATATATATATATATATCAACAAGCCTTACGCTTCCGGATGTTGATAGTTTGGAGAAATAATTGTTCGCTTCCATTGTTGTCAGATTCTCTGTTTCGTAAACTTTTGCCATGAACACGCACGCAGACACAAAATTAACAGTAGATATCGAATATGTTCAATGGCATCGCAAAGCAACATCTTCAAGTCAAAGCAATTCAAAGATTATAGCAGTTGCGTGATTCAAGATTTGCGTTGATATAAGTTGAACTTGACTTTGTCTCTGTTCCTTATTTATCTATTTAGAATTTTTTTTATCATATTGAACTAAATAGAAAATTTTTAAACCCCTTCGATAGGATTGAAATTTCTCGAATGGTTGAATATTTTTTTTTCTTCTGATAAATTCAATAAAATTATTTTTAAAAAGCTTGTATTTATATCGCAGTATCTAACAGTTGTCGTGATCGTGAATATCAATTATCTCTCTCTCTCTCTCAATTAAAGTTATGCAATTAGCAAGTCAATAAAATTCTTCTCTTTTAACTGGTTATATTTTATGTATAATTAAAAAAAAAAAAAGAAACGGTAAACAAAGCGAAATTTATGAAAAATTCCTCGTTAAATTCGCTTTATGCTCGTATTTATAAGGATTTTTACTGGCTTTTTTTTTTTTAATTGTTCATATTGTATCATAATTGTAATTTCATAAACAATTTGCTGAAAATATCCACGTTAAACCTGGAATTTTGTTATATCTGTATCTCGTAATAAATAAACTCAATCTATAATTTTTTTTTTCTTCGAAATAGTAGTATAGTGAAAGAAGAATATTTTTACAGTTTTATTTTATATTTTAATTCATTAAAAACTTTAAAAAAAGAATTTAAAAAAAAAAAACATGATTGCTACCGAAACTACCATTGTAGTAAATTTATTTATTTTTAATAATGGAGTAGAGCGGTTCCAGAAAAGTGTCCCGTGGAACCCTAGGCTCCAGTGTAAGAGTCTCGGGGGTTCCGAGAGTTAGGATTTTTTTTTAAAAACCGGTAATGAGTTTTGAAACTTGATTATATTAATATCCAAATTATAATCCATTACTAATTTAATAAATATGTCGCTTCTATTTAGGGAATTATTTAACCAAAATGCGGGAGTGAAAAAAAAAAAAAAAAAAACTAAAAAGGAAAAATTTATTCTGACATTCGGAAGACAGATGGAAAAGAAAGCACTATCGTAAAAAGTCGCATTATTATTTGTAACTGGAAAAAAAAAAAAAAAAAAAAAAAAAAAAAAAAAAAAAAACATAAATTTAACAATAACGAAATAATTTTTCTCTGAAAATCATTCTCAACTTCTCCGAAAGTATTTTTTTTCCCCCAACTAAAACCATATTCTGTCCATTTAATTTATTTTCAGTTATGTGAACACTGAAAAGCAAATACCTATGTCACTCCGGATCTAAGAATTGAACGCCAGACATGAAATCTAAAACAAAAATTAATAATAAAAAAAAAAAATCCATTTTTTTTAAATTTTATTTTATAACCATCGTTAGTCAGAAGACCCAAATTTGAACTTACGATTACCTATGTTCAATTCTGTAGACAGCTAAGTTTGAACCCAATCCAGAAGACAGGGGAACTACTGGATCAAGTATTTGGAGAATTTGCCTTCGTGGAGGACATTTGGATCAAACAGGGTAATCCCGCCTTCGTGGAGGTCAAAATGTCCTCCACGAAGGCAAGTTCTCCCAATACTTGATCCGGGATTACCCTGTCTGATCCAAAAGATAACTATTGTACTACTCAAGACAGCCCCCCCCCCAAAGAACACACCTGTTCTTAATGATGGTCAGTTGCAGAGAAGAACTCCGAGAAATTATAGGGATTACACAATGAGATTGGCATTGGCGTATTTTAGTGTACCTTCGAATCCTGTTAAAATTCTTGAAGTCTAGAAACTCGGCAATTCTCTCAAAAGAAGTATTTTAATGAAACTATGCACTAGGTATTTTTCATGTTATTACTGAAGTTAACTTTCTATGAACTTCGTTTTAAACAAAGGTATTTCAATAATTCTGTATTTTTTGGTGTTCTGAAAGTATTAATACAAAAATGTCACTAAAATTGAATTGAGACGGAAAACATGTGCAAGAAGTTAAGAATGTTTTTCTCTGTGGTGGTATCATACACACACATAAGTTTGCGAGAATTAAACTGTTATCAATCTGAATTTTTGAAACATTCGCTAACTACAAATAAAATAGTTACGAAAAATTAAAATAAATACCAAAAAATTGCTTATTTAAAAAGTATATAATGTAAGTCTTCTGTATATATATATATATATATATATATATATATATATATATATATATATATATATATATATATATATATATATATATATATATATATATATATATATGTATATATATATATATATATATATATATATTATACATATATATAAATAAATATATATATATATATATATATATATATATATATATATATATTATACATATATATAAATAAATATATATATATATATATATATATATATATATATATATATTATACATACATATATATATATATATATATATATATATATATATATATATATATATATATATATATATATTAATATATATGGATGAAATAAAAATATGAATGAATCTAATTTATACAAAGTAGATAAACACACCTACAGAAAATTTTAAATTCATATTAATTTTTATAAGTTATACTGTTAGCTTGTAACCGTAATTTTGCTTAATGATTTGATTCTCGATTTAATGAATGTGACTTAAATTAGTTTTCTCGTTCACAACACATAAATAGTTACAAAAGAAACTAGATAGCCATGCATTCAGGTTTTTTATTAGGTAACGTCAAAATTAGGCAGATGTCTGAGAAATAAAGTTGGTAATTATGAAAATTCATTTCCAGATAAGTATCTAAAACGGAGAAATTTCTGCATTAATAATAATAAAAAATCTGTTTACTGAACATTAAAGACAAGTTTTATCTTTTTCAATATTTGTTGGAATTTAGAAAAGAGAAGAGAGGAAGAGAAAATAAATAATTATAAAATTATTTAAAACAGAAACAAACTTTACGACATTCTGAACAAGTCACCAGTCTGAAGGTGCGACAAAAGAAAAATTGTAAGGCCTGTCGAAGGTTTATGGTTTGACAATTATAAGATGAGCTCTCTTTCCGAGTCTTTCTTTGTACGTCTCTATTTAATTTTTTTTTTTAAAAATAGTTTAATGATATACACCTTAATAACAATAAAACTCCGAGATCTAGAATCAGTCTGAAGTTGTGACGAAATAAAATAGTTCTGCTTGAAACATTCATTTTAGGACAAATTAATGAATTTCATCTTATTTCTAAAATTGAAATTGATTTCTTGTAATTAATTTATAAGAAAGTAAGCCTTGAAATAATAAGGAAAGAACTATTCGACAGAATTTATTAAAACTTACTGTAATACTTAAAAGATCCTTGGAAATATGTAAGTGTACTAATATTTTGTTGAGTTGTGTAAGATAAACATTTTTTCTTATTAAAGCAATGATTTTTCGATAAAATTAGATTCAGTATTGTTAAAAATATAAAAGTTTTAATTCCTGCTTTTGTAAAATATATCATAACTTATTTTAGTAAAATATATCATAACTTTTTTTATCAGTATATAGGTTATATCCAGTATAATTAATAAGTTCCCCTTCATGAAGAATTATTTATCGAAACTCTAGGTGAATAGCATTGAATTAAATATAAGCTAAAGTTTTCTTATCGTATCATAGTTAGGTAATACCTCAATGAAAAGAATTTTTCACTATTTCAAGATCGAGTGCAATTGGTTCTCTTACAGTTATCTTAATGTAGAACATACACTGCCCAAGTTTGAGGATTATTTTATAACTGCTTTTTGCTATAGCTTAAAAATATTCAATGAAATTGAAAAAAAAAATTGAAATAATTTTTAATTAATTACAAGATAATGATTTTAAATTGAAAAAAAAAAATCGTTAAAAACTGCGCAAGATCTGAGTTTATTAAGTATTTTTTCATATTGCACATGCACGGATTTTTTTTCCAGAATTTTGTTGGGAATTGTAGTTAGCAACTAGTGAAAGAAAAACCGATTTGAATATCTTCAAAAAATTATACTGCAAAATTAGAAAAAAATAATTTATTTTTTCTGCGCAGGTGGGAAAGAACTATTTTAAAAACGTATATTCTTCAATTTTAAACGATTTTTTTTCCTTCAAATTTTAAAATGCTTGTTGTTAATTACAAATTGCTCCTAAAACTTTGATTTTATTGAATATTTTTGAATATTTCCTGATTTTATTGAATATTTACTTTAGGAAAAAAAATCGTAGGCCAAAATTTTTTTTTTTTTATTTATTTATTTGTTTATTTTTATAAAAATGTTCACATTTTAATAATATTTTAGCTAAGCTTGCGAAATTTTATGCAATTCTTACAAATAATGACAAAGTGCCCTTTAAGTTAATAAGTTGATTGTTACACTTTCTAGAATAAGATGTTATAATACTTATTTTCGTTCATAATTTATTGCCGGCCCCCTTAGATCACCTTTGAAGTTAATTTATTACACTCTTGAAAGTTATAAAATAATCTTCTAGGTATTTTTGAGAAATCAAAAAAAAAAAAAAAAAAAAGTTAAAAACTGAAAGTGTCTTATCTAATATTGCATGGTAGCGTATGTTTAAATTTCCCTAGTTTTATTTTATAGCTGTTTTATTTGTAATAAATTTTAAGTGCTTCGATGAACACAACTGTTCCATCTATATTTTAGAAACATTTAAATTAATTTTTTTTCGTACACACCGCTCTTCGCTAGCTTTAAAATTAAAAAAATAAAATAAAATTAAATTAATAAAATAAAATTAAACTAAATATTTGAAAAGGTGATTAAAATTCATAAAATATTATCCTGATTCAGCACAGCAGAATTAAATAGTTAAAATACAATTTTATTATTGCAAGTAAAAAATGGTATCGAACACTTTTAAAATGTGTTAAAAAGGAATTGCTTTTAAATATTTTTATGCCACATTTACTGTAACTGATGGTTTGTCGTCAATCTATAATAATTTTCTTTTTTAAAATGTTACTTTAAGACTACCTATGCATAGCTTTTCTGCATTGTCAAGAATTCTAAAAAAAAAAAAAAAAATTAAAAAAAAACAATTGTCGATCTCACAATTATGGAACAACTTACGTACAATTAAATTGCGTAATAAATTAATATTAAGAAATGAGTGACGAAAGGGAAGCTGTTCCTCGTCCTGTTTAGTTCCTAGCGTGTGACCGCATTAAATCACAATAATTTACTAATTTTGCTGTAAATAATCAATAAATAAATTTTAATAATAAACACACTAAAAAAATGTCTAAAGAAATTCCATATTTAATTTAATTTATGTTTTATAAAATGCTGTGAGCAAAGGTGATTAAAAATATTACGAAATTACTCAAGAATACTGATTTTTTAATTACTATAATTAAATTTGTAAAAAATAATCGCACGGCAAAAAAAAGCCGCCTTCAGAAATTCCGAATTTTATGTCCTTTCTGTTTCGTAAAATCATAATATTAAATAATAAATATTGTTTTCAATAGTCAAACTAAAATTCTGTCAAAAAAGTTCCCTATTTTATGTTTTATAAAATGGTGTGTACAAAAATATTTAGAAATTAATCCAGAATATGACGAAATGGTGCCAATGAGAGATAAACGCATCATGACTATCCACCCTTATGGAAGGAAAGATTATATAAAGTACGATGGATGAGCGTTGACTCTCAAACCTGTGACTGTAATAGGAAGGGGGTTAACTTCGAGTGATGAACACCCGTGCTTTTAGATTAAAAAAGATTATCCCCTTTTTGATGGATCTAAACCGCATTTGCGTTTACATTGAGAGGAAAGCCATGGAAATTTCCCACAAGTAGCCTGACAGCAAAAGAGACTCTTACCTATGATCCGTCAACCACTGAAAATATTTTACGTCAGCATTGTGGTCGATGCGAGCCGGGTGCGGAACTTGTATCGAACCAGGGTCACCATTGGGAGCCACCATAGCTCTGAGTAGAGTATTTAAGAATTTTAAGACCGCGTTTTTTTTTTTTTTTTAAGACTATTCTCATACGTTGCTGATGATTAATAGAAAAGTACAGCTGAATTAAAAAGAATCGGAATAAATATAGAAACCTCTTTCACAATTGTTTATTAGAAAAGCGAACTTGTTTTACAACTGAAACAATATGAATAGAGAGATTTTATAAATAGATACAATCAAAAAGGCCTCACAAACCTCACTTCTCCCAAACAGGAAAAGCTAATCACGTTAATCCTTGAAGTGTAAAAAAATAAACAAATAAAATTATAAAAGCAACATTTTGTTTTACAGTTCACTGGTGATCAAGGAAAATAATCTTCGAAACACTATTTAGTTAGTGAAGTGATAAGAGCGCTTATTTTCCGTTGATGAAGTTTCAAATCTTAGTAATCAGTGTTTATTTCTGAAAAATGAATCAAGGTCAAGAGGTGAGTAATAATCCGTGTTAATTGATGTTTACAACTGTTTAAGCTTTTGTTAACGTAGGAAAAGATTTTCTCAATGAACAATTTTGTCAAAAGAAATAAAATAGAACTTTATTTCAAAAGCAAAACTAGGAAATTTTGCTACCCGTCAGTTGCCAGTTTTTGAAACATGTAGCCATTTCTACGAAAATTGAAAATTTTAAATTGTTTAAAAGATTGTTGGTATTAATAATTTAAGGCATTTTTTTTTTTTTTTTGAAGTATTTCTCTAAATATGGTGCGGTTTTTTCTCTTCTTTGCAATTTAAAATTATTTATTTTTTGAAAATGAAGGGATTTTATTGTCTTACGTAAACATTGTTCTTAGCCTTCCTCCACCCTTGTCAGCCAAATTAAGCAAATCACATAACTTCTCCGCTCACCAGGTGCTTACGGGAATATTTGAATTTCCTTTCAGTAGTTATTCGTCATCTTTTAGTATTGTTTTTGCTTCTCCCTAGTTTACTTATTTCCTCTAATGTGAACAAATTTTTGACCTCATTTTTGGCAATTGTCATAAAAAATATAAGTTTAAAATAGTTATACTATTTTTTTAGAATGCTTACCATAAAAATGAAATCATTGGTGTTTATTCGCTAGGGGCCATAAAGGAATGTTTAAATAAGGAAAAAGACAAAACAAAATCAAAAGAATCATTACAGGGACCAATCAGAGCAAATGTCAGATTGAAATCGTCAAAAAACAAGTTTATTTTTCGAATTAAGACATAGAATTGGTTTCTAATAATATTCATCAACATCTTTCTATTTTAATGACAAATAAATTGGTTATTATGATTTTGATACCACTTTTGCTATGTTGTTGTTGTCGTCGGTCATCAAGGCAGAGGTGGTACTATTGTTCTTGTTTTCCAATGGCGCCATCTAAAGTCAAAAATTCGACTTCTGCCACACCCATACGTCACACCCGTTTATATGCCGAACACATTCATACATCCATTCATTCATCCACGGATCCTAATTTTGACCTGAACCAGAGACCAATCAATCTTCAATTTAGTACCCCAAGTGGTATTAATTTATTATGGAAAACATGGAGGACTTTGTGAACCGAAAGATTTAACGTTCATCAGTCATCATTTACTACACGGGGAGTCTTCGGCCTGCTGGATTCGAGCTCTTGTCCTTACAAACGCGAGTCCTGCGCCCTGCCAACCAGGCTATCCCCTCCACCACTTTTGCTATAATTGCTCTTAATAATGATTCTTCAAGATTTTGGTGAAGGTTTTGTTTATCGTTACTCAAAAAATTTGAGATTTTCTAATATGCATGCTCCGATGACTTCATCCATTACAAGCATTTTAAAAATATATGTTAAGGGTGATAATTACGAAATTCCTTTTATCAAAACTAATCATAAAATCTATTCTATCACCAATATGAATCAGTAGTTTTGAATCTCCTTGGATCACCATTATGAAAAGTAATAAAAGTGGTGATAATGAATCCACTAGCATCACCTTCATGAATAATAGTTATAAATGTGGTCATTAAGAATCCACTAGCATTGCTATTATGGATAATAAATTCTGAATGGAGCCAGTAGCTGGTACCATCTTAAAAAAAAAATCTCTAAAGAACTTAATTTCTAACACATCCTGGAGAACCAAACTGACATCACTATGTGCATAAGCATTTTTGTCGTACAATTTTATTTTGAAATAAACATTTTCATCCATTCTATTTTAGATAATAAATAAAAATGGCATTCCACTTCTATACGACGCACGAAATTTAAAATAATTTAAAGAACAATCACTAAAATTTATAGATCACGTACGGTAGGAGAAAATATATCCAAAAAATATTCTTAAATTATCTAATTTGATTTATTTCTTTTTTAATCTGTTGATTAAATGTGTTGTTGATGATGTAGGATTAAAGTCTAGGTCATTTCCTAATCAAACTCATCTATCTCGGTCATTTACCTGATAATGTAATGATTAGATGCAATTTAGAATGTTGTTTGTTTTTATTTCTTAGGAAAAAAAAAAAAATGTTTGAAAAAAGAATCGATGGCTTTGAAAAGTGTCACATAAAAAAAGAAAAAAAAAATTTACTGAATTTTCGTCATCATATTCTTCAAAATTTTTAAAAGAGTTAAATTATAGTTTCAAAATTAACTTTTTTTTTAAAAATATTTTGTTGTTTGTGGTACAGTCAATATATGACTGTATATCAATATATGTTGTTTGTGGTACAGTCAATATATCCTCAGAATGTCTATGGAATGCTAAAATCAACGATCAGTTTATGAAATGTTTACTATTCACACATTTCTCAAGTATTATAATGTATTTTTAATAATAATATGATACATGAATAATTAAAAGGATTTGCATTTATAAAAAAATTTCGCTTTGGAAAAAAGAACGAAATTCAACAATGAAGAAATATGTATCTCTGGTATCAATCCTCAGTGCTTATTTTCGTTCTTTCCGTTTTTATTTTAACGGGAGCTATATTCTTTCCTTTTCAATTTATGCATAAACTCAAATCAAATTAAGAAATAAACGCCGCTCCAACCCCGAGAGTTCAACTGTCTAACATAAAACCAAATTTTAAGACTGAAATTGATAAAACGATATGATGGAAAATTTAATTGACTTAATATTCTCAAAATAATCAATACTCTTTTGTTAATCAATATGTCCACAGTTGCTTATAAAACTTATGTATTTAGTCTTGGGGTTCCGCTAAAAATTGGTCGACCACTAGGGTTCCACAACGGAAAAAAAATTAGGAATCGCCGTTCTAGGGAATGAATACTGGTATTCTATACACATGTAGATAAAGAATATAATATAATACTAAGCGAAATATATTATAATTTTCATATTTCATACTCTCTCTAAATAGTATTTGTCATTTTACAAATTGCTCAGGCATATAATACAAGCACAAAAAATAATAATTTGTAAAAATTCATTCTAGAAAAATTAAATAATTCCTTTATAATAATCTTCATTATCTAATATGTTGTCTTTAAACTTCAGAAATTTTATATAATGAGTAGGAATTCAAAAGAATGTTGGCATATCATACTTTGATGATTACATTTACGTAAACATGAATCTGTCATTACTTAAGACAGAAAAATAACCACTCGCCACGTGGCGGGTCAATTAAAGATTGTGGCGACTTAAATCAAATAAACAACCGGCTACTTTTTCCCAACTTTTTCTTTTAAATTAATTAATGATAAAACTATATCTTTGCATAAAGTCTCTGGAAAACAGAATTTTCGTTAAAATTTTCAATGACTCCATTCAAAATTCTGGGGCTTTAGAATTCGTCAATTTGTGATGGAAAGATTTATGTAAAAACGGAGTTTTTTAACAATTCACATATTTCAAAGTTGTAATGTGCACATGAAGTGTATTTTGGCTACCCAAATATTTTTAAATAAAGTTCTTTAAAGTCAGTATATTTTAAAATTTTTTGTCACATTATATATATATATATATTATATTTATAGTTTAATAAACTTTTTATAGCCGTACATTATTTCTATAATGAGTTTTTTTTTTTTTTTTTAAATTTAATTTACTCTAAGCAACAACAACAAATAAAAAAGTTTACAAAAGGTGGCTATTAAATGAAAAGGATCTTTCGATATCGGTCACCGACTCATTAGGTTTCAGGAAAAAGTGGTTACTAAGTTGTTAGAGTCTACCGCCCACTGGCTACTAATTGAAAATTTTAATTTTCACAACTTAGATAACATACAATGTTTCGTTTTCATCATCTAAAGCATTGCTTCCCAATTTTTTTCGGCTATGGAACCCTAAATGATCGACCATCATTTGTTGGAACCCTGAAACTTATAAACCCTATAAATAAATAAAAATATTTCATGATGGAAATTTTATTAATTACTTTGAAAATATTTAATGTTTGCATAAAAATGAATCTTTTTCATCGAATCATTTTATCAATGCTTTTATGTCAGACAGTTAAATTTAGAGTGACATATGCGTTTTACATTTGATTTTAATGTGTGTAAAAGCTGAGTAAACACGAACTAAAAATTTTGATTTTATTCAAATAAAAATGAAAAAGGTTCGAAATAAACATAGTGAATGATGGTTAGCGAGCCTTGGTACAAATATTCATTTGAAGAAAAAAACTGTTTCATGTCAAAAAACAACAATCATTGCAAAACTATCACCGGGGTTGGTGAGTGACAACGAACAGTTTCAACTATAAATGTTATATAAAGGTAATTTCTCGGAAGAACGCGAGCGTAACTGTTGATATAATACATATTTTTATTTACTAACTATTAAAAAGGGAACAGAGATTTATTTATTAGGAAACATTTTAAAAATAGAAATACTAGTAGTAAAGGAGGAAAATAGAAAAAACGAAAGGAATTGTGACAACTTATTTTAAAATTAATCGTTATTTTTCCGTCATAATGCATGCAAGTAGGTATATTAAAGTGGCGTCTGCATTTAAATAAACGTTTGGTAAAATTTGTAGTTGGAAGCATTTTTGGTAATTTAAAAATGAGAAAGAACATAAAAAATAAGTTGTTAGCATCTCAATTAAAATTCTAGAATTATTTTTTTTCAAGTGCAGTGAAGGAAACAAAAAATATCACTTTTAAAAAACTTTTATTCTAACGGTTGGATTTTCACGCACCAAGTGCTGATTTCTTACAAGTACCGATCTCAAATAAGATAACTAATTAACGCTAACTATTAATTAAGTTACAAAATAAAATCGAGAAACGTACTTCTTCTAAATAAGCATCTATTTTTATTTTTTTTTAAATTTTTTTTTTTTTTAAATTTAGAATTTTTATCACAAAAAAAAGGTGGATAGCCGAGTCGAAGTCGGGAAAATGTATTCCAAATAGTTTAGACAGAACGGCACTCAAAAGTTTAAATTCCTTAATGTTAATTTTCCTTCATGTATTTTCGCCATAGAATTAAAAATTTAAGTAATAAAATTTAAAAAAAGCACGTTTTCTAAAATTTTATAGCTCAGAAACTATGTGGCAGATTTCATTAAAATTTTGTATTTTGTCACTTAATGTTGTGTAGCTGTAAATTTTAAATGGTAAAAGCATAATTCTCATTTAAAATTAGATAGTAATAAATTATGTAAAAATTTGCGTACCCTACAATTCAATTTTTTCCCCGTCCACTATTAAACAGAACAAAAAAAAAAAAAAAAAAAAAAAAAAAAAAAGAAAAGAAAGAAAAAAAAAGAATTATAAATTAGTAAAAATGATTTGCATTGAATTATCTTTGAAATCAAAAAATTTTGTTTTAATAGTTCCTACGATATAGTGAAATTTGAAAAAATAGAAATTAACATAAAAACAATTATTTCTCCTGACAAATGAATTGGGTATCATATTTTCTTAGATATGAAATGCAATTTTCTTTTATTTGTACTTTATTCTAGACGAAAATAATAATAATAATTTTGAAAAATAAACTAGAGAAACGTCACTAAAATCTGCAGTTTTGTTTGGATGGTAATCAAGTGCATTTATCAAAAAGTATTATTTAGTTATTTTTTAAGTATAGTCACCATAAAGCACATCTTAGAGCAAAAGGTAGAAAAGAAAGAATTTATTTTAAAAAATTATACATTAACTAACATTAGCTCGAATGTAAGTCAAAATTTCCAATTATAACAAAATAATTTATAATTGAAGGATAACTTTTACACTTGAAACTTCCTCAATCTGATTTATGATTGAAAATAACAACTAATCTCATTTTTATGTTGTAAGAAACATCATTTAAAGTTATTGATTGTTTCCCTAACATCACTATTGAGGAAATTTCAAAGAATCAAGCGAAATTTTTATTTCTGTTATTACATTATTATCTAATCAAACAGACATTTTTTCTTTCATTAAATAAAAAAAATGTTCCTTTGATTTTACCACTGAATATTTCAGTTTTGTTTCTGATTCGCATGACTGCGGCGCTGCATGCGGGTTTCCCGGGGGCGTGTTAAAATCATCGAATGAAAACTTGTATCATCTGCATCGAATAACAAGAACTAGTCGCCTCTTGATGATTCAGTCGAAAGAATGTGATAATGATGTTTATTTGCAGTAGATTTGTTGTATCAATGTAAAAAAGCAATTAGTATATTTTTGATAATTAATCATACAAGACTTTTGTTCGATTGCCAGTATTAGCTGAGTTCACATTTTATGCAATCACATCGAATCTATTTGTGACTGAGTACATTCACCAAATTTCATCTAGGAAAAACTTGTACCGTAAATCGCAATGTCTACTTCAACGCAGGTAATTAATGAGTTCCTTTTAATAAGAATTTTAATAATAGTTGCAAAAAGCGTTTCATAACAAGAAATGTAATTGTTGTTTGAAACCGAAACTAATAACAGCTGTAATATCGTCTGCTACAGTTGTGTTTGTTTACTTTGGATGAATTTTATTTGGTATTGGCATCATAGATAATCGAAATGAATAGAATTCACGATTGTTTTGATATATTTACGTTTTTTGTTTTTACATACTTACGTCATATTTACGTCTTTCAAGTGCGGTTCGTTTCGTTTATTATTATTATTTTTATTTAGGTGTTATTTAAAAATATTTCGTTTTCGCTTTGTTTATTTACATATGTTTCAAAAGTTATTACAAATTGTACTTAATGTCAACTTTGAAATATTTATCTTATATATTTAATGTACATATTTAGATGATTTTTTGGCGCTTTTCACTTTTGCCTCCGTTTAGAATTCTATGGATGTTTTTATGTCCTAAGTAATTACAAACTTTAATTTAATATAGCTTAGCTTTAATTTAATATTTCTTTCAGCTATTGTTTTTTTTTCAGGTGTAAAATTAAATAAATTCAGATTTTATTATTTATAGTGTCCACGAAAGCAAAGTCCTACAAAAGATCCTTCAGATTTTCCCAAAAGGGATGCTTTGTATACGTCCAAAACTGAGAAAACGTTTGACAATGATGAGTCCCTTCCGAGTCTTCCAGTTCCTTCACTGAATCATACGCTGACAAAATATCTAGAGTCAGGTAAAAAATTTCACACAAAATTCCAATAAGCATCATATAATTTTTTTTATTGTTTGTTATACATATCAACAACTAAAAGCAGTTTCATAAAAATTTATTGTGTATTCAAATCACAATTGAAATTTTGGATTGATATAGTCCCTTGTTTGCATAGATGTAACTAAAATAACGAATTTTAATTAACTATTTAATTTTATACTTTTTTATTTCCTGAGCTACTTGGCAAATAATAATTATTTTGCGAATCTGGAATATTTTCTTCATCTTTAATAGTCCAATATTTGGTGATCTCTATGCATCAAAAGAACCCTGAATTTTTCTGACAACGTAATCTGATAAAGTAATATTAAGAATATAATACATAGTATATTTCATTTTCAGCTGTTATCTGAAAGTGCTTTGTACAACGTGAACCTATTAATAATAGTTAATTGTCTTTAGTTTTGCTTTTATTTTCCATCTTTAATTGCTTAAATTGACCACTTATATTTTAAAGTAATTTTAACATAATGTGACCTGTTAATTACGAAAAAGCTTTACCACTATAGTATTAACTAAGCTAAATATTTTCTATTTTCAGTATTGTTGATTTTTTTAAAATTTACTTTCTATTTAATTAATGTGTAATATAGGAATGAATCATTTAAGTATTAAGTATCTTTACACCTTAACTTAGTTTTTAACTTAATTGAATTGATTTATTATTAAATAATATATTTGTAATAAAAACAGGCAGTTTTTATATAAAATTTTTTTGTTTTGCTTTTATTTTCTTTCTTTAATTGCTTAAATAGACCACTTATATTTTAAAGTAATTTTAACATAATGTGACCTGTTAATTACAAAAAAGCTTTACCATTATAGTATTAACTAAGCTAAATATTTTCTATTTTCAGTATTGTTGATTTTTTAAAAATTTACTTTCTAGTTTTATTAATGTGTAATAAAGGAATGAAACATTTGAGCATTAAGTATCTGTGCACCTATATTTCGATTTTCAACTTGCCTGCATTGGTTTATCGTTTAATAATGTAATAAAAACAAACTTTTGTTAGGAGAAATGTTAAGTTGAACCAGATCTTTCTTTGAATGTATGACCTGTATATGCTAACAAAGAATTTCACTTAGAAAACACGGTTTCATTCTTTATTTTATTATTAATGCTAGTATTATTATTTGATTTAAAAAGTTTTTTAATGAAAATTATTCATTCCAAAACAGTGTTAACATTTGTACATAATTTAGTTATGTATTTTTTCAAATTATTTTAGACTTGTAGATTTTTTTGTTTGAGTTATTAATATCTTTTCTATATCAAAAAGAAGAAAATAATGTGTTTAATTTCTTTATTTTCAGTTAAACCATTTGTAACAGAAGATGAATTTCAAAATACCAAAAAGCTTGTTTATGAATTCCAAACTGGTGTTGGAAAAGATCTTCATTCTTTGTTGTCCAAAAAAGCTGAATGTGAAAGAAATTGGGTAAATTATTGGGTTATTGAATAAATTTTTAAATTATCCTCTCATACTATTTTATATGTGTTGGTAATTCAAAAAGTAATTCTCACTCATTACCAAAAAATAAGAGAAAAATTTGTGATTTTTAAAAAGTAATTAAAGGCATGCTGAAAGACAATCACTATGCAGAAATTTTTTTAAAAAAAAGTAAACTAAAAAAAAATGATTAATAGATGAACGACTTTAGCTTTTTTCTATAATTTAAACTGAAAGTTATAAGAAAACGGACTTTTAAAAGTGAATTTTTTATAAAAAGTAATTTATTTAAAAGTAATTTTAAATCACTTAAAAAATTTATTACTATACCCCTCCCCAAAAAAAAATGAAAACTTATAAAAATTTAATGAGCTGTGATCAATCGTCACAAAATAAATATTTCTAATATAAACAGAGTTAAACCTATAAACACACATAATTTCACCTGTGTGTAATTGTTATTTAAAAAGTGATTTAATTTTTTAAAAATGAAATTTGAATAAAAAGGCAGTGCTTTTTAAGTGATAGCGGCTTATTTTTGCTTTTTCCAAAAATAAGCTCATAAAATAGCAGGCAAGTCGGGCTGCCTTTCTAAAAATGCTTAGGGGATACTCTAGGTTACATTAGATGTCTTTAAAAAAAAAAAGGAATGTTTTTTTCTGTAAGGAAAATAGTCAATTTAATTTTGTGAAATTAAAAAAAAAAAAAAAAAAACATTTGAAAGGAAGTTTTGATCCATATTTTAAGATTCTTTCTATATAGTTGTAAATTATTCGGAGGTTAAAAAAATTTCTGGAAAATGATCCTAATTATTATTATTTTTTTCTTTAAAATAAAAGAATATTTTTCATTTTTAGTTTTTCATTGTTAAAATTATCATACCTAAAAATCATTTTTATTCTTCATAAAATATTTGGTTAGCTTCAAATTTAAAATAACTTAATTTAAAAAATTTAATTTTGTATAAAAAAGTAAAAAATTAATAAATGTTTAAGTACTTAAATGTTTTAGTATTTGAAGTATTGGATGCCTGAATTAATTAGATGCTTGGGGCTATTGCCCTATTTGCCCCCCTCCCTGTATGCCATTAGTTATAATTGTATTGGACCACTTTACAGTGTAATTTATCTTTATTTTCCTTTTTTTTTTAAAATTAATGATCAATTTAAGATTTTATGTATTATCTTATAAATTTCTTTATAAAAAAATGTGAATAATTTTGGACCATTAAAAATGGGGACAAAGTTAATAGCAATGTTTTTATTCCTTTTTCATGTGTAATTTAATAAAAAGTTCTAATTTCAAATTAGTTTTTTTGTTTATAGTCTACTTTTTATAGTTCATTTTTGTTAAGTCTGCTTTTTTTTAAAACCAAGCAATTTTATGCTTTGAATTTGGGAAAACTATAATTTTTTCCTTTCCATTAAATAAAATTACATCATTATTTTTTTAAGTTTTTTTTCTTCTTCAGATACATCATAAAATCACATTTATTTTGTTAAAATAGGTTAAAGTTTTACTGTAAATTTGGGTAAACTATATTCATCTCCATTTCACATAAATAATGTTAATTTTTATTGTTCGCATTTTTAATGATACTTTCAATACTTTTTTATAGTATGCTTCTAAATTGCGAAGTGCATTTTTCTTTTATCATTATCAATAAAATTTTATATACTTTGTTAAAATAAGACAATTTTTTACTGTAAATTAGTGTAAATTATATTACTTCCTTTTTCTTATAAAAAATAATTTTCCTGTTACCATTTTTAATGAAAATATTCTAGTTATGTTTTAATGTATTATAAGTTTCAGTCTTAAATGTTCAGTTATCCTTTTATATGTAAGAAGTCTTCTACCTTCCTATGACATATTTGCATCCTTAAATTTTATCTAATTCTTCCATTTTTTTTTTTGCGTTTTTATCATGCACTTGAATGGTATAATTTTTAAAGAAAAATATTATAATGACTTTTATTATTCCAGCTAGAGAAGTGGTGGGAAGATGTTGCATACTTATCTAACAGAATTCCCTTGATACCATTATGTAGCATGATTGGTTTTACAAACATGGGTGATACTTGGCCTCCTTTACCCGAATCACAAAGTGAAAGAGCTGCTTTGTATATGTATTTTCAATTACAGTTTTGGAAGCTGCTTAGAGAGTATGTTACTTTTCATGAAAACAATCAATCTTACAATTTGATTCTTTAATTTTGTGAAAACACACTTACAAAAAAAAAAAAAAAAAAAGGAACATCTTTACCCCATAACGATTGGTTAATTTTCAAGAAAACGGTCATAAAAGTGCCTTTTTTTTATCACTGATTGCCAACACTATTTGATTAGTGCTGACATCTAGTTTAAAATAAACTAACTATCTACAATTCCCTTAAAAATATCTTGGTATTGCCATCTGGTGTGTAAAATGAGAAATAAAATGTTTTCCGGGCAAAATGAATGAATTAGTTTTATTCTTATTGGCGCATTACTACTGAACACTCCAGCCTGGAAATATGACGAGAGCAAAAAAAAAGAGGGCGAAACCTCACCCCATCAGAAGGAAGGGGTTAAATAACTTTTTATCTAATAATCAGGTTTTCACACGACAAAATTTAATCTTAAGGGTTCAAGCACTTACCATAAATAAGCTAATTAGTGTGGGCAATATCTTAAGTTACAAAACAAGATAAAAAAAAAAAATTCTCTGAGCAAACATATTTTTATTGATGGATTCAGATTCTTGACCCTCAAAATAGGAGGGAAGGGGTAGCTACAGTATGGAAAATATGCTCAGGAGGAAGGATTTGGTCAGGAGGATAGACAAAAAGTTTGAAAATCTTAATTTTACATTTTGCTTTTTTTTTGCCAGATCTCGAGAAACTTTTAAGCTAATCAAAAAATTTTGCTCACACTTATAAATTTTGTTTGTTGCTGTAACACAAAAAAAACAAATTTTATTTATTGTTATTTATTATTTCATTTAATAATAGTATGAAAAATGTTGAATTGTAGGGTATAAAATTTTTTATAAGATTTTAAAGATTTGAATTTTGCGTGGCAAGATATAAAATTTAAACCAGATTGAGTAGTTCTCGAGAAATCAAATTTTAAATAACTTTTTTAAAATTTCATTTCTCAGAACTTTTCCTCTTCCACTAGTGTTATTAACTGGTTAAATGATATTTTGATTTTCAATTATCAAACTATCAATAATTTTTAATTTTGATGAAATTTTAGCTACACAGGTAAAATATTTGTCACCTCTTAGAGAACTTAGAAAATATAATTTAATACTGTGTAAATCCTTTTTGAATTTGAAGTGAGTCTACAAGATTTTCCATGTACAATGTGCAAAAAAAAAAAAAAAAAAAAAAAAAAACAGACCACCCTGAATAAATCTTGATCTAATGATTGGATCTTCACGTTCTAGGACTCAATCTTGAAGATTTGAAAGGGTGTTTTCAAGGATGGTAATTAATTAGTTCAGACGATATTTTAATTTGTGAAATCAGACCCGAAAACGTACTTTCTCCGAAGAAACATACTTTTTTTTGTTGGATTCCTTACCCCAAGATATAGTGGGTAGCCATAATTAGGGAAATATGGTCCTAATGGTTTGCTCAAGAGAACGATCCAAAATTGGGAACCCTTAATGTTAATTCTACTTTTTGCTGTATAACGAGAACTTTTAAGTGAATTGAAAATTTTTCGCACACAATTATAAAATTTGTTTATTCAAAGATAATTCCATGCAAAAAATAAATTTCAGTAAATATTTATTATTTTATTTAATAGTTTTAAAGAGGTGTTTATTCAGAGTAAGTATGTTCATTCCTTAAAATATGCATCGCACTAATTAATTAGCATATTTTAAGGTCCCCCCCCCTGAACCATTAAGCTGGAGTCCTAGAACAAGAAGATCCAATCATTATATCAAAAGTTATTCAGGTGGATCCTTTTTTTTTTTTTTTGGCACACCGTGCTTATACTATCGGGTTTAAGCTGAAGATTCGTTTGCACAGATCGCTCAAGTTGTGGGTTCATTGTTTACCTGCTATTTCAATATGTCCCACAGATATTTTATGGGGTTAAAGTTTGGTGTTTTTATTGGTCAATCTAGATAAAATAAAAATAAAAAAAATATGAAAAATAAGTTTAATGAAAATTCTATGCCGAAGGGTTAAAATTCAACACCCTATCATAAACACCCATAGCATACCCCATAATGTTAAAATGAACAAGCTGGTTCATTTCATTCCATAGAGCGAATTCTTATAATAAGTAAAATATTCCCAAACAATCAAAGACCTACCTCAGGCTTTAAATTGTTTCTCCTTATTTCTTCTGGAATGAATATATTTTTTTAAATAAAAAAAAAAAAAAAAAAAAAAAACAACAAATATTTATTCATATTTATTTCTGAATATATTAAAGTCAGTATAAATAAAATAAACTTTTAAAATAGATTTTATTTCAAAATAATAATCAAATTTGCTAATGATCTCATTATAACAAAACAAAATTGACAAATATTAATCTGCTTCACTTGTGGATGGTAACTTTTATTTTTGAACTACTGATTTTGTTTGCTGTCAAAACAAATTAGTAAATTAAGATGATTACAAACTTGTTTTAAATCAATACAATATATCATATCTACCAAAATTATGTTTAAAATTTTAGCAAAATTATGTGAAATTGAATACTTTTTATTTTATAACATACAATCAATTATTAGAGCCTATTGTATTCTAATTTATAACATATTTTTTCAGAGAACGATTAAAGCCTCATTCTTCTCATAATGTTCCTTGGTCTATGCATCAATTTCGTCGCTATTTTAACACTGTTCGTATACCTGGAGAAAAAATTGACAGAATTGAATCATATTTTCACACAGGTATGCTTGATTGATGAAATAAAGTAATATTCATTGTTAATAATTTAAAAAAATTATTTAAAAATATTTATCTGATATACAATAACAGTTTGAATATTCAACGATAATCTTAACTTTTCTTTACACTGAAGCAATGTGACTTTTGAAAAGAACATGCATTTAGTTGAAGGTAGTCAGCCAAATTTTTTTTACAATTGGTATTTTGCAAAATAATTTATTTTGTCATTGCATGATTTTGCATAAGATTTATGAAATATGTTTTTTTTTTTTTTTTTTAAATGGTTCATTTTATTCTAAATGTAAATATGTATATAAAATTTGGTCTGTTTTAGAAAATTTATGTTACTTTTCTTTACATATTAGTTTGAATATAAATTTCAATTCTTAGTATAAAAAAAACCCTACCAAAAAAAAAAAAAAGAAAACTAAGTGAAAAGACACCTCATTGAGGGCCAGAGTCTACTATGATCATTCCAGTTTTCTTGACCTTATTTCTTGGGTGCAGAAGTTTCACTTCGGTAGTCAGCGCCTAGTGTTTAGTCCCCACCTAGGTACATGCTCAGAGTTTGAAGGAAAGAAAAAAAAAAAACGTCCCCGAGTGTACTTAGTACTGCCATTAAGCCTCTTGCAAAAGTGAAGATGTTTTAAAAATTTTCTGTTCGTTTTAATCCTTTTCTTTTTTAACAAAAGAATTATCTAAAATGCAATGTAAAAAATCATTGTTCTTATTTGCATTATTTTCTTACCATTTTGTGCTTGTACCATTATTATATAATATATTTTTCTTATTTGAAATGTAATTAATTCTGTTAGTGTAGATCTTTTCATAAGAAACATAATTTTTTTTTCCCCTGGAGGCTGAGAAAATTGCAGGTCATTTACAGTTAGTCCTAAATCTATGTTTTAATTATTGATTTTGAATCTATTTCTTCTTATTTGTGCATTTATAAACAATTTAAGTATTAATGTTAGTTGCAGAAATTGGTCAATTTTCAAGTTTTTCAAATATATTTCTATAAGAGACAAAGTCTGACAAAAACTTAGAATTCAATATAACTGAACTGTTTAATTGTTCAAACTTAATTTTGTATTTAAACTTGTATTCAGTGTAAAAATTAACATAAACATATCTTTAGTTAGATTTTGACTGGATTCAAATCAAGTGTTAGTTCACATATTATTTACTGCCTCAGCTTATACTAAATGCCATAATTTTATAGTTTCTAAATTGACATGCATGATACTGATCTGTTTTCAGCATTTTCATGTGATAACTTGTTAACAGAGTTTTAGTAACTGAGCTCTAAAACATTAGGAATCAGTAAAAGGATAAAAGATAATAATTTGGGAAACATATGGGTATGACTGATCTGATTTATTTATGTATTGTGAAACTTTCCATTATGCATTTTCAATATTAATGCTATAGTATTTAATTTTGTGCTACAAAAACTATTTAACAAAATACAGTGAAACCTCTCGGGAGCAACCACTCTCTGTTCCACAGTAAAATAATAGTTAATGGAGGTTGGTCGTTCTTAAGGGTTACTCCATTGATTTCAAAAGTTTATCGAAGATGCATGATTTTTTGCAAACAATTTTAATTTTAGTCAGGTTCATTTTCTTGGTGGGAAAAAAATGACTGATATAATTACAGTCGAACCTGTTTATCTCGAATCTCACGGGAAAAGCGAAAAATTCGAGATAAAGAGGTTTCGAGTTATACAGGTACTTTAAAAAATTTATTTTAATTAAGAAATTCTATTAAAAGTGCTTTAATTGTTTTTAGTAGAAAAATATAGACATTCTTTAAATTAATTATACCACATACATCTATTTACATAAGTTTTTTTAGCATACATTAAACACTGAAAAAAATTTTTCGAAGATTTTTGATGTATAACCTTACTTGTTCCATTATTCTTTTGAGGTTAGAAAGATCGCAAACTCATCATAGCCAACATTTTCCTGGAATTCAAGAGTAGTTTATAAGAATTCTACAGCTTTTTCTACTCCTTTTGCATTCACTTTCGATTCATCAATATGATTTTCAGTTTCTTCTTTTTCATCTGATATTCCTTTGACATTATCTAGGATTTCCGCAACTGCCATTTTTCCGCATGTTGCCAGGCAGTTGTCCACTTGTAAAAATCATCAAAATTAATGTCAACAATTAATCCAGATTTTATTGCATTCCATTCTGGCAAATCTGGCACTGCATTTTCAGTGTTAACATTTTCTTCTTCTTTACTGATGCCTTCATCATCGTCACAGCTATTCTTAAAACCAGCTTTTTAAAACCCCTTTGGATAGTTTTTAGAGACACATTTCTCCAGGCAAAACAGCAATTCTGATAGTGTCTAACTTGTTTCATCGATGGCATCTACAAGTTTGCATACCAACTGTTTTTTATAGCTTTCTTATCTATGTTGAAAAGCTAACCCCTGATGGTCACTATTCATTAACCCCTCACTTACTGCCAGAATCATTGTATTCCTTTCTAGTTAAGGAAGTGCAAGGATAGTAATTGAAATTCCAAGAAACACCCCTACCTGTTCATCCCTACTTCCTGTGGATTCACGGAATTCATCTCTGTGTAGGAGTTCTACTGATAAAGAAAGTTTTGACATTTGTGCTCTATTATTAGAAATTCGAGAAACGGAGGTTTTGAAGAAAAAAAATTCGACATAAACATGGAAAATACATTGATTTTAGATAGTAAATGTAGGGAATTTTAGAAATTTCGAGATAAAGAGGTTTTCGAGATAAAGAGGTTCGAGATAAACAGGTTCAACTGTATATGTAAAAGCAAATTTTCCAATTATATAATATAGAACTATTTTAAATAAATAAACAATTATGTTTTTCTTTTAAGTTTGCATTTAATTTTATATCAGAAAAATTAGTTACTTTTAAAGCTTGTTTGTTTGAGATGCTTAGTTTTTTCTAAAATAACCTTTTAACTAAAATAACATCAAATGCAACATTATATTCATTAGGGAAAAGCATTATAAGCTCATTTAGGAATGAATTCAAATAACTTTGAATTTCAAATAAGTTTTCAATTTTCTTATACATGATTAAAAGAAGCATATTCAATTCCAGAATTTGAAGAACCATTGTCTCCAACTCACCTTGTAATTTTACACTGTGGTCATATATTTACATTTGATGCTGTTGATGAGTATGGAGATATCTTGTTGCCTCCAGAACTGCAGTTACAGTTTGAACGAATTCAGTCATGGTGCAAGGAAAATGGCTCTGGATCATCAGTTAGTGCCTTAACAGTTGCAGATAGAACAACCTGGGCAAAGGTGTAATATATCATACATATAAATCGAACTCAACTTTTCTAGATTATTTGCAACCTTATATTTGAGTAATGAGACTTTTAAAGTCAAATTGTTACTTTTAAGGAAGAAATCAAAATTTGCATGTTGTGGTAAATAAATGAAAATTTAATGATTATGGAAACATTGTAGTTAGAATTTTTTTGTGACTTCTCAACTATTATTAAATTTAGCTTATAGATGCCATGCTTTGCTATATCATAATATAGTTTGACTTTCCCAAAATAATTCAGGTGATTGGAGATTTACTATATACTGATTTAAGTTTTAAGAAAAACATTTTGTTTTTGCTAAAAAAATATTTTAAATTAAAGGTTTACTTTTTTCATGGTCAATATTTAAGGATATTAATGTTCTAAATTTTGACCAGACTTTCTTTTGAATACTGTTTTAATAATTTTTTTTCTCTCCATCTTTTAAAAATATCTGTATACATAAAAAGAAATCAGTTGTTATTTATTCTTAAAAGATTTTTTTATTTAAAATTGAGCCTGCATACTTTTCTTGTATATAGGAATATTTTTTCATAATATCTTTAAAATGATTATTATGGAATAAAAACAAATATTAACAAAGACAAAAAAATTTCAAAACCCATACCGTTTGGATAAAAAAATATGGTATAACTTTGTATTCAATACTGTTTTAAGTAGAATATATTATTATGTAAATGTATTTAACTAATTTTGTCTTTATTAATAAAAATTACTTTCATTTTAAGATAAGTGTTTGCAGCTTTAGTAGTTAAGTAACAATTAGAGTTATCCTTTCCATGGTCATGAATTTTTTGTTTCAAATTACGTTTTATTTAATGAATTAATTTTTCTTTAATAAATTTATATATATATATATATATATATAAGCTAAAAAATTAGAAAAAATGGAGGGTAAAAATATAACTTATTAAATTTCTTCGTTTTTCTCTTTGTTTTTTTGTGCTATCTATCTATATATATATATATATATATATATATATATATATATATATATATGTATATATATATATATATATATATATATATATATATATATAAGAAAAGGCTATATGTATATTGAAATTGAATTTGGTGCTACAGTATGGCACAATTATTTGTTCTGAATGATTTTATTGAAACCAATTGTATTTTGTATGAAGATGTATTTATGGGATTGTAATTGCTGGTATTTTAGGTTATTTAGAATTTAGGCTAGTTAGAGTTAAACCTAAAAAAATGTAAAAAACAATAAATTTTAAAAAGTTATGATATTGATATTAAATGATATTGAATTAGGTTTTTGTTCAAAATGCATGGTATTTTTTTTATAAATACAAGTAGTTTTAATATAATTATTTTTTAATTTTAAATTAGAATTTTTATTTTGTTAATCAATTTGTTTATAATATTTCAAAATTTGTTTACATTTGTTATTTTGAAAGCATACTGACAGTATAAGTTCAAATAAATAAATTTGCAAATCATAACTATTAAAATTAAAAATTGTCAGCTTATTAAAGTAACAACAAAAATTATAATTGGCTATTTTACTTGTGATCCATAAAATTTGTCCTCTCTGTTTAATGCATTTATATTCATCTCTTCTCTCCTGTGATGTGAATTCTTAAAATTGCTACTTTGTTTCAAATATTTATCTAATTATGATATATTTCTTTTCTTTAGAATCGAGCTCATCTACTTCAAATACATCCAGAAAATGCATTGCACATGGACACTATTAGTTCTGCCTTAACAGTGGTTGTTTTAGATGATGCTGAGCCTGTTGGTTTAGCTAGTGTAAGGTTAATGAGATTCTTCATTATTTGTTTTATGCATTATAGATTTTTTTTCTATAAACATGTTTATCAAATTGCTTTTTCAATTTTTTATAATTTCTTTAAATGTTTAAACTTGTTAATTGGCAATATTATAAGAATATTAGGTATTCAAATCTATTAGAAACTATATTTGTTTGTCTATGTATTTATGCGTATTCAAATGAAAACATAAAACTTTGCCTCTCTATTGACCTTCTGGTGATCATACCAAAGAGAAATTGTGAGTTAATGATATTTTTCAAATACACTCTTTCTCTAATGACATTGGAAAACAGGTGAAAAATTTTTAGAAATATAACATTTTAAATGCATGACCATTAAAGTGTGATTCCTATTTTATTTAGACCTGTCTTAAGCTTATCTTAGAATACATAAATAAAAGTTACATGTGAAATATGATAACATGTAAAAGTAATGAGCATTTCATGTAAAAGTTATGCAGAAAGAAAATTACTAAATTCTGATCCCCCATTAAATCCCTTATTTTAAATTTTAAAAAAATGCTTGACTACAACATTCAAATTAATCAAACATCAACGGATCATGATAAAAATGTCAGGTTTCGTCTGGTTAATGATGTCAGGCATCATACAGCTTAGTTTGTACGTGGGTGACCACTTGAAAACACCATGTGACATTAGAATTCTTCGAATGTGTAGTACGGTTCCTGTTTGTCAGTTGGCTCATTATAGTTCATACAATTCCATCTATATAATTCCTATAACCTACGCTTTTAACTTAGGTTGTAATTTTACAAAAATTTATACCATTTATCATGATGTATAAGTCGACCCCCTATTTTTGATTATGAGATAACAAATTTCTGATATGCTGGGAATATAAGTCTCCCACTGAAAAAACCAAGTATAAAAATTTCTAAAATTGAAATAAATAAATTATCAAGTCTAAAAAAATTTACTCAAATAAAAAATATTTCACATTGTTCTCTCAGAATGATACATTTGCTCTCAAAAAAGGATGCTATAAGGCACTCCCTTAATTATAGACTAGGGGTGCTCAACCTGTGGTCTGTTTACTGTTGATGTGTGGCCCGAGGGATATTCTGAAAGCAATGAAATTTTTTTTAGAAAAATAAGGAAATGTTGAAAGTTTTGAATCACACATTTAAGTCATCACTTTTTATCGTGCTTAATTCGCACTGATTCTATTATAAATCTATGTTTTTTCTTGATCGCTTTTTCATTGGTTATATTGCTACAAAATTCCACGTGGTTTTAAAAGACCCAATATTTTTAAGACAATATTACAATACGTGAATTACAAATTTGATCAATTTTTGCAGACTTCATCGTAAGTCCAAGTGATATTTTGATTATTTTTTTGACATTTATAATTACCTATTTTCATCTGGTTTTTAAGATTCCGATACATTTATTACGATTTAATAGTTATAAATCGCGCATTTAATTTCTCACATTCGATGTTCTTTATTTGTACTGATTTCATCGTAAATCTGAATGGTTTTTTTAGAGGCAGTTATTGCTACGCTTCACCACGTGATTTTGAAAATCCAGTATTTGTATTACGATATTTTATAGGACACAGGAGTTTCAAATCGCAGATTTATGTAATCACTTTTTGATTTTCTTTACTTTTGTCCATGTCATCATAAATCCAAGTGATATTTAGGTCGTTTTTAGGCATTTATTACTTATTTCCATGAGGTTTATAAATTCCCAACTTATAACTTTATTATAACTTAGAATTTATAACTTTTTGACATGCTTTTTTGCTGGTGCCAATTTCATTTTTTTTCAAATGAAGTTATTGGTACGTTTTTTCACATGATTTTGAAAACACCATATTTTTATTACAATGTTATTACAACACACAAATTTCGAATCGCCCATTTAAATAATCACTTTTTGAAGTTCTCTGTTTTTTCCAATTTCATCATAAATCCAAGTGTCATCTAGATCGTTTTTTGGCATTTATTACTACTAATTTCTGCGTAGTTTAAAAATTCCATAAGCATTTATTATGATATTATGACTTTTGAGTGATAAATCAAGCATTTAATTGATAATTTTTTGCCGTACTTAATTTAAGCCGATTGCATTGTAAATCCAAGTTTTTTTTCAATCATTTTTTGGCAGTTTCTGTGATGCATTCTCACGATGTTTTAGAAATTCCGATTTTTATTATGACATGCGAATTTTAAATCACACATTTAAATAATTACTTATTGGAACACTTTATTCATGTTAATATATCGTAAATTTAATAATTTTTCTTAATGCAATTACTGCAATGCTTTTTTTTTGCAATTTTGACGACCCTGTTACTTTAACTATGACGTTAATATGATACGCGAATTTCTAATAGTGAATTTAATTAATTACTATTAGATACAATTTATTTGTGCATCGTAAATATAAGTTATTTTATCGTAGTTTTGGCAGGTGGCACCCTACATTTGTACTTGGTATTTAAAATCCTGATATTTTAATACACTGTTATTGCACTATAAAATATTCGAAAACTCGAGGAAAACGTGAGTTTTTAAACCACTTACTGTTTGTAATTTATTTTGTTTTAATTTTTTTTTTAACTCAGATGATTTTTTAGGAAAAAAACTAAGAAGAAAATGTTTTCTATTTAAAATTATTAAAACGTCTAATAGTTCAAGAAATAGAAACAATATCTGAAAATTTATACAAAATAAATATTGAATTTTATTTTTTACTATAAAGAATTTGTTTTAATTTTTGGTTTTTATTTTAACATTATAAATTTTCTTTATTAAAATGTTTAATTCATATTTATATTACTTCAAAAAATTTATATTATTTTTTTTTCACTTTCATTCTGTAAGCTCTAGTATTGTTTTTGGTTAGAATTTATATCCCCCCAATATTTATGTGTGTATGTATATAAAATTAAAATTGTCTCTTATAACATTGTTTGTCATATGTTTTAATTTTTCTCAGAATTCATAGTTCATTACTTGATTTCTTCTATCCAGTTTTAATGAGATAAAAAGTATTCTTCATGGTTAACTCATATTTAGGACTTCTTTATTTGTAGATTGCTGAAACACTTTTAACGGGTGATCCTTCCAATCGCTGGGCAGATAAATCATCTGTATTTGTCATTCATAAAAATGGCACTGTTGGTTTAATTTCTGATGTAAGATATTTTCTCCCATTTCATTTCACTTATTATATAATAATTGAAATTACAGATATTTTGTGTTCAAGGGGCTTAACTATTTTTGGCAAAGCAGACCAAAAAGTTCAAGTAGTAAATGTACCAAAATGCAGATATATTTCATCTTAATGTATTTAAAAAAATTTTTAATGCAACACTCCAGTTTTTTTTTTGTGTATAAGGGAATAAATGAGCTTCATACTTTTTTAAAGCATTTTATTTAAAAGTAGTGCATTTTAATTTTCTAGTTAAAATTTATTAAAAAATGAGAGTTTTAAATGAGAGAGTTATTTTGTAAAATGAGAGTTTTATGATGCACAGCATAATGTAAATGAAATTGATATTAGATAAAAATTCAAAGTTTAACTGATATAAAAGTATCTATTATCAGAGTTAAAGACAAACATTCAATCAAAATAATTTTTACTAAAGAAATTTTGAAGTTTCCTGATTTTAAAAACAATTATATAATAAATATTTAAGTTCTACCTTAATCTTTTAAATACTATGTGTTTAACTATGTATGTGATGTTAACTATGTATTTAAGTGATTTAATTGAATGTTATTTTTTAAGTGGTTTAATTAAAAAAAATTTTGTGCATAATAATTTTTTTAGTCTTAATAGAATTATTAAGTTACTAATGTAATTTTAGGTATAAAAATAAAATGTATTTGTTAAAAATTTTCTTTTTGATCTAATTTTCTTCACTGAACTATAGTTTCCTCATTAAAGATAATTTTCAGCATATAAATATATTTCATGGCTAATAAAATTCTATAATCTGTGTTGAGTTCAGAGATATATTGCAAAAAGTTAATTTGTTTCACCCAATACCATTATTTTTTTTTTTAGCATACAGCATTTGATGGCCTTGTTCCAGTTATTGGAAATCATTTTGCATTTAGTTCATTAGAGGAATATGGAGGAGTTTGGAAGGTACCGTATATTGATCATACCTACAGTTATGTTACTATTGAGTTTCTTGTTTAAATCTAAATATTTGTAACTATAAAATAGTGTATATTTTATTTTTCTATATTCTTTCATTCCATTTTTGTTAAAAAAAATTTTGGGAAATTTGGGAAATAAGTGAAACAAGAAATTATTAAATCTTTAAAATTAACAGATTAAATAATATAAGAGGTAAGTAAATATAAATTTGAAAGAAAGTATGCTTTATATTGTAATAATAAATGTACATAAGAATTTTTATTTTTTTTAATTTTGGTAAAAAATTCCATCTCATAAAATTTTTTTTTTTTTTTTTTTTTTCCCTCCCCTATTTGTCTTTTATTTCTGTTTAGCTGTTCTTTTTAAAGTTCATTTTAAACAAAGTGATAAAAATAGAAATATTTTTTTTCTTCTTTATTCTCATGCCTTTTGTTCTTTAGATATAATTAGATAGATATTTCTCAAAAGTTTGTGAAGCACATATATAGATTTATTTGGGTGCTTATTATACAAATAACATTTCAAGATGGCCTGGTCGGTAGGGCCTTGAGCTCATGTCCAAGAGGTCGTGGGTTCGATCCTCGCAGAACCGAAGACTCCCCGTGTAGTAAGTGGTGACTGATGCACGTTAAATCTGTCGAGTCTCAAAGTCCTCCATGTTCCCATAACAAATCAATACCTCTGGGGGTACTGATCCAGGAGTTTCCTTGTCTTCTGGATTGGTTCAAAATTACAAGGCTACGGAGTTGAACATTAGTAGTCGTAAACCCATGAAATTGGGTCGACTGTTCAACGACGGTTATAAAATAAAATAACATTTCAATGCAGAATTAGATTTTTTAATGAAAAAACCTTATAGTTTTTTGTCTTTGATAGCTCATAATGTAAATTGCTATTTCTCAAAAAATAATTTAAAGAAATATAATAACTTGTGATTATTTTTTGCAGTTTGCTTAAATTTTGAGATCTATTTAAAATTTTTCTAATTTTTTTCTCCAACGAAACATATTTTAATTTGATCAAACTAAAAGATTTGATATAAGGTCGATTTCTATTTATTTATTTTTTAAATTGAGTGATGGTGATATACTGCTGTTAAATTTATACTTTCTCTCTTGTATGCTATATTTGTATGCATTATTTCTTATATTTGTCAATGAAATATCTCTTCTAAAATATTTAACAGGGCACTAAGACAGTTGAAAGAGATTTATTACCTCCAAGACGTTTAGAGTTTCATCTAGATGATGATACAAATTTTGCCATCGCTGAAGCAAAGCAACTTTACAAAACAATGGCAAGTGTTGACACACATTTACATTTTTATTATTGTTTTGTTTCTTATAATTACCATTGAATATTTATGTTGTACTCCACATTGTGCAGATTCATTTTATAATAAAAACTGTAACATCCAATAAACTTTTGTGAGAATTAAATATTTATTATTAGTATATATGGTAATATTTCAAATAATATAGTAAACCACAATTTCTCAAGGTACTTTTTTTTTCTGTCAAATTTAGTGATCATCAAGTTTGAGGCTACAAATCTAAGTTATACAAATTAGATATTTTAATTTTTGTAACCTATAGCTAAGTTCATAAAAGTCTTAATAGGAATAATGTATGTGGCACAGGCTAATTGAGTTATACATCTATTTGCATCTAGCCATCATCATTTTGCAATGTGCTAAACTAATTGGAAATGCCTCCAGTGTTTTCGAATATCCAGTGTTCTTTGTATATATTTAAACTATTTAAAATATACATCATTCACTGCTCAATCAGCCTGATTTATTTTCAAAGTAGGGTAAGCTAATTGTAAATAAGTTTAGAGAATGTTTATTGCCATGAACCTAAGCAAACTCAGTTTGATTAATTCTATACACTCTTCCTAATCATTCTAAAGCGATATTGGCCGATTGTAATAAGTCTAAAAATATTATGAAATTTGTTTTAAAAATTAATCTGGTGCATTGTAGAATGCCAGTGATATTTGCTAACTAATGGAATTTACAAATCACCTTTGATCTTAGCCATGCTGGGGCTCAGAGAATAGGATGTTTCCACCCCAATGACGCAGGTACGAATTCCACACCTAGCTTACGCTCACTACAATGCTGACGAATCATAATATGTGGATTCCCTCAGCGGTAGATGGATCATGGGTTAGAGTCTCTTTGCCGTCAGGTTATCCCCGGGAGGTTTTCCTCTCCATGTAATGTAAATGCGAGGCCCTCCATGAAAAAAAATTTTGCTTTTCAATATTTAATTGAGTTCTCTTGTCTACTGGATTAAGTTCAAAATTACAAGGCTATACAGAATCATTGATTGTGGCAAAATCAAAATTGTGTCGGTTGTTCAACGAGGTTTATAAAATATAAAATTAACATTTGATGAACCATGCTGGGACAGGGTATAGAGCATTTGCCTCTGAATGAGATGACTCATGTACCAATCCAAGTGTCGCCTGGTTGATACGAATTCTGCTCCCGGCTTGCACCAGACACAGTGCTGACATAAAATATCTTCAATGGTAGATGAATCATGGGTTAGAATCTTTTTTTATCATCGAACTTACCATGAGAGGTTTTCTTCTGCATGTATCACAAATGCTGGCTAATTTCATCCAAAGTCCTCTCCGAAGGCTAGTTTGACCCAATGCTTTAACCAGAAATTCTCTTGACTTCTGGGTTGGGTTCAAGAGTTGAACTGTGATAGTCTTAAACTCAAAATTTGGTCTACTGTTCAACGCTTGTTATAAGATTATAATTAAACTTTGATGTATGTCAAGATTTTATGATTAAAGACTTCTACATTTAATTTATAAGTTTAGGACATTTAAAGTTACCCATCAAAACTCTCATGAAATCTACATACATCTTCTAATTACACCAGAATTTAAAACAAATAAAAGTATAATTAAAACCGATTACTTATTTCAATAGTTCAGCATTGTTCTTTTATGTTGTTTGCATAAAATTTGCTTATGGGGTACTTTAGATTCCAGTTGTCTGTTGCTTAATTGCATGTGTTTTACTAAAATCTAGAAAAGTAAGATCAATCAAGCAATTTAAGATTAAACTATTTAAATGAATTTCATCATGGTGACTTCATTTAATAGCTTTTTTGGATGTAATATTTTGTAAGTCATTTCTTATCCGGACTATTTTATTTTATATTGTAAAAAAACAAGATAACATAGAAAAAAAACCTTAATTTTGGCTTTATTTTTATACATGAGTTTTTCGATTTTATGTATCTTTATAGTTATATTTAGGTCTATTTGATCATGATTGACTCCTCTGTAAATAAAAAAAATGTTTGTGTAATTAATTAATACTACATATAACATGCCACTTACATAACATACCACTTACTTAATTATTAAGTTATAAATTTTGATTTGCATTCTTTTTTGGAATGATTAAAACTGAAATTTATAAATAAATCATAGTATTTTGAGTATGAGTGTGGTTTTTTTCCCTTATAGGCTGCTGATGTGGAGGTAGCAGTTGAATACTTTACTCAGTATGGGAAAGGATTTTTGAAAGTACATAACATACATCCTGAAACATATGCTCAATTTGCCTTACAATTAGCTTACTACACAATGCACGGAAAGTAAGTAAAATAAGCATATTTTTTGTATCTGTTTTGCAATAATTTTTGAATGTGTTAACAATATTTTTGTTTTTGATATAGAAATTTATACTTCGTTTTCCATTTGTTTTATGATATTTTTTAAACGTGTTAGATACAAAAATATGAACTTCTCACAATATCTAATATCTGTATATAATACTTTATATAATATCTCATAATATCTATTTTTCTTGTGTTTTTAGAGAGTTTTGTATTATTTTTAAAATTAAAGTATTTTAAATTGTTGCTATTTATTATTCCTTTTCCATTATTTTGCAAGTAAACCAAAAATGAAATAGTTTTTTCTTTTATATTTTGGGTTTAACAATATTCCTAATCTAACAATTAAAAATAGTAGCAATGTCATAGGAAAAAAAAGTATTCTTTTATTTTATTCAGTCTCTTTTGACAGCTACTTTATCTCAAACATTGGAAAAAAAGAAAAATAACTACACTTATGAATTCATTAAAATTTTTAAAATTCTAATTGTAATAAAATTGTGTTTATTTATTAATAAATCCACCAATCAGTGACTCAATGAAACTATAAGAAGAGTTCGTAGTTATTATGATTTTCTTGATAAAAATATTTTGTCTTTATTTTTAGTTTTTTGTCCTTATTCTTGATTTTTTATGTGTATGTTCAGACCATCCCATTCTTTGCAGATTTCAAAATTCGAAGAATTGAAAGATTTGGATTTTTGATCTAGTATCTTTTTTATTTTTTTTAAATGCTACAAATTGAGAAATGTGTATTGCAATATCTACAGTTGCAAAGTGTGTGCAACTTTAGGTGGCGTCCACCTATGATAAACATAGTTAAGGCATATAGCCTTACTCGGGAGATTCATTGTTGCAAATTTTTAGAGAATTAAGTGCTTTTATGAAAAACAATTGAGTTTACATTATAAAATTTTTAAAGTAATAAATTCAGAGTTAATACACTTATTTATTATTTTCAATAAATTCAGTAACAAATCTTGGGTGGAGATTTGTAGTTTCACAATTAATTCATCTCTTTCATCTGATTTTAAAAATGTATAATTTCTATTATTTAGAAAATAATCATATCATAGAATTTTTAAATGGTGAATTGAGGGATTATCCACTATATTATTTTTGTACATAAATATTAAGTGGTGTTCATTGTGTTCTCGTTTCAAAATTCTTGTAACCTTACTTCAAAATTATTTGATTAAGGAAACAAATTTTGACTAGATATTTTTAAAAAATTTTAATTATATATTGGTATGACAGAATATTAACTGTTTGATGCTGTTTATTTTTTAATGCAACAAAATTTTTTTAATATATATTTCAAACTATTATGAGTTTTTCATTGTGTCATTAATATTATTATGCTGGAAATTGTTAAAACTTTTTGTTTTAAAGAAAGAACCACTATGATGCCTAAAAGAACTAATTAAAAACAAATCAGCCAGTCAAAGATTTACTGATTTTTTGTTTACTGTTTAAGTGACTCATTTACTTATTGTTTCAGTAATTCGCTGATTTATTGAGCGTTTGATACATCAATTTCTTCTTTCTTTGATAGACTAATTATTTCATTTGATAGCTATTTACTCATTCATTGATTTGATAACCTGTTGATACGCTGATTTATTACTCACTGATTTATAAATTAACTTAATTTTTGATTTACTAAATGTTTTTTTCCTAAATTTATTTATTTGATGATTCACTGACTTACTTTATCAATATCTGATTTATTATCAACTCTCTGATTTATTGGTTTACTTATTTTATGATTAACTCATAGATTTATCTGTATATTTTGGTTACTTGCTGTTATGTTTGTAGTAAGAACACATTCTGACGGAAAGTTGCTGTTAATAGTTAAAACAAAATTTTACTTTGACTCCTTCCTGATAATTAGGATCTGATAATTAGGATAGTAAGGATGTGAAATTACAGATTCTACATATTTTTACTTGTAACTATGTTTAAAAAATTATGGCTTTTTATGATATTTTATGCTTAATTTTTATACTTTTTTTAAAATAGACCTGCCCCTACTTATGTGACGGCAGCTACACGCCAATTTTACCATGGCAGGACTGAGACTATGAGGTCATGTTTTCCAGAAGCTGTAGAATGGGTACAATCTATGATTGAAGACAAAATATCGGTAATTATAACATTTTTTACTCTCTAAATACCATACATTGCTCTCTAAATTTACATAAATGCAGTTTTGAGTTGTATGCAAGCTCCGAATAGTTGAGATATTTCAGATGAAAACTTATATTTTTATTAAGCGTTTTGTTATATCACTTAGATATTTATACAAAATGAATTATAAATAGGAATTGAATTCTAATATTTGTTTTACAAGTAAATAGTACAACTTTACTTGTGTTTTAAACCTTTGATGCAGGATTCTCATAAAAAATATTTTACATACTTTTTTTATTATTTTGTATTAATTCGTCAAAATAAGTGAAAAATATGATATTTAGCATTTTAATAGCTTATGGTTATTAAATACAGCATGAAACACTGGTGTCTTTTTCTACATTAAAGGTAAAATCTGCCTAACATGGTTTGCTTCCAAACAGTGATTCTTCAAAATTGCACTTTTTTGCAGTTATTTAGGTCTAAGAGAAACAGTTATTGAATTTTTTTTTAATTTACAAGTGATAAGTCTTTAAATGTGAGTGAAAAAATAATTTCCAACTATTTTTTTTTATATTTTGGGTACAAATATAATTCCAATAATCCAACAAATTATTTTTTAGTAACTATCAGGCACTTTTTTTTTTATAATTAAAAAATTCCAAAATATATATTTGCTTGCAATTAGAATCAAAATTATGAAAGAATCATGAAAAGTCATGAAAGAGACAACAAATCATGAAGGAGACATGGATGTTCTATCTGCGTTAAAGGGTTTGATGATAAACACTCCTAAACAAGTCTGTATTAAACTTTTATTAATTAATAATAACTTTTTTTTATAACTTGCAGGCAGGGGAAAAACTTCAACTTTTGATGGTTGCTGCTGAAAAATTTAAAACACTTATGAAAGATTGCACTGATAATAAAGGTAGATAAGTACTTTTTCATTCTACTAACTTTTGGGATGAATTCAAAATTTTAAGTATTGGAATTTTGATCTTGAAAACATTAATGACACTCATTTTATTATGGAACATATATACCAAAGGTTTTCCAATTTGTTAAATAATTGAAAAATGAATATATAAATAAAGATTTGGAAATAAAAATCAGGTTATAGAGAGTTAGATTACAATATTTTCAATATTGATTTAGCTAAGACTTTAATCCCAACATATTATTCAACGGAGATGTTGGTGTTATACAGTGCCTTAATAAAATTTTTTGGATAACTTATTATTTCTTAGTTTTCAAAATGGAAAAAAAATGTATTAAAAATATGTTTGAAATAATATTTATTTTACACATCTTGATGTTTTTATACTTTTAATTTATCTTATAAATTTATTAGTTCTCAACAATTTCTTTTTATTGTAGGTTGTGATAGACATTTATTAGGATTATATATGTTATCAGTTGAAGAAGGCATACCTCTTCCAGAGATTTTCAGCGATCCTTCATTCTCTAAGAGGTAAATACTTTATGCATCATCATCTTCAATAGCTCAACATCCCAGTGTGGGCCTTGACCTTCTCAAGAAGTTTTTTCCAGGCTAACCTTTTTTTTTTGCTAGTGTTTTCCAATTTTTGGTTTTTAAGACCAAAGGGTCTTTCTCTAGGCCATCTATCCATACTTTATACACTTTTTAAAAAACTTTTCTTAGCTATACCTTTTGGCCGGACCTAACCCAATGTTGGTTTTAGCGCTTTCATTTTTAAAAATGTTCACATTTTTTTTTTGTATACAACTGTGGTTCAAGCTATTTCCGCCAATTCAGAAAACCAATCAGGCCTCCAATCAGAAAACTGAAATTAAGGGTCATTTTTCTCCTATCTAATTCTAGATAGTCCCCTGTCCAATTCTAGATAGGTCAGTGCAAAAAAAACAAAACAAAAAAAACAGACTTTTTCAATGTGCAGGTCTAAGTAGAAAATGGTGTGAGGTTTTAGATGTGCAAAACCATCTTGGAGGCTAAAGCAAAAATTATAACTTTCTATGTGCAGTTTTATTGGTTGGTAAAATAATAATTATCATAAAGTAATGGTTAATTACATTACGATAATTAAATATGAATAAGAAAAACAAAATCAACAGCATCGCTAATATTAAACATGTTCCATATGAATTTTTTAATAACTGAATGAGACTAGCTTTTAGTTTAAGAGGTTAAAATTGGGTTTATATGAATATTTTTTACAAGTTGGTTTTTATGTATTATAATTGTAAGAAATCACATTTTTAATTCGATTATTAGTAATTCTTTTGGTTTGAATGGGGACCTCTTGGGTATTTGCTGATAATTGTATTTTCTTAATTGCTATTATATTGTGCATTATGTATTAATACATATTTAAAAAGCTGATTTTTAGTGAAATTTGATTTATAAAAAATATTCATGCATTTTGTTTTACCTTCCAAATAGTCAATATCGTATTTTGAAATAGGTCATCACATAATCCATAATATGGTTAGACCAATAAATTTTTTTTTTTTTAAAAAAAAATAAAAAAAGCTCAAGTTTTAAAAGTTTTTAGGAAAAATTTATTTTCAAAACTGTTTATACAAAACTCACCCAACTGTTAATATATGAAGAATTTTAAAACATATATGAAAATTTTTGTTCATTTTTATTACTTATATGTAAAATGCCGCTTATTTGGCTATTTACCATCTTTTAACCCAGTTGTTCTCCTGCACTACTAACAGGAAGTTGGTATACAAAGGCTAAAATGCCATAAGTGTAGCACTTTAAAAGTCAAACTACAGTTTGAAAATATTAATCTTTATCCACAAATAATAAAATCTCTCAATTCTGTAGTTAATTATATTTCAAAAGTTCATATTTATTGTTATAAATAGCTTTCTTTTATGCTTATTTATTTCATAGTAAAACAACGGTTATAGTTTTTTATTGTTACCCAAATAAAATACCATTGTATCATTGTAACATTTTTAATTAATTATCATCAACATTTTTAATTAATAATTATCAAGTGTTTATAAATAATAGTTTTAGGTATAAAATATGAAAATATAATTTTCAACATAATTATTTAATAAATTTCAGTGGTGGAAATGGAAATTTCATTTTATCAACCAGCTGTGTTGGCTATACTCCCCTCGGCGGTTGTGTGATGCCTATGACCGAAGAAGGCTATGGTACATTTTACAACATTGAAAATAATAAGTGAGTTTTAGAAATATCACGTATTGTGTCTTTGCATTATGTCTATAACTAGAGAATTTAATTGAGTGGTCTGTGGAAAAAATGTTAAGTATTATTTTGATTAGGAAAAAGAGCAACATATAAATAGCTTTGTGGCCTGTAGTTCATTTTAAAAAGGGGAAAAAAATTGTATATTCTAAGTGTTCCATAATAACCCTTTAATTTTTTTTATTTTTATAAGATCTTCAAAATGAAGATCCTATACAAAAAAATGAAGTCATGACACATTACATTAAGTCATTGCATTTGTGGTTGCAAATAAATATTTAATCTGCAAAAAAAAGTTACAATCTATCATTTGGAAGCCAGGATTAAAAATATTAAAACCAGTTTCATTGTTATATGGAAATTAGAGGGTTTTTTAATAATCACATTTTAACTTTTCTTTATTTTATTTGGTAATAAAATACTATTAGTTTAAAACCTTTAACTTATGAAATTCTAAAATCTCTAAAATAATACTATCAAATGAAGTTAACTATTAAAGCAACAAATAAAGAAAAAATATTAAATTTAGTTTTGTTAGATCCTAACCAAACAAATATTAATCTCATTTTGTAAGTGAATATGTAGTTTAAATTACGAAAAAAAAATTTAAATAAAATATTTTCAGCATCCCTCTCAAACTTAACAACATGCAAGTAGCCTTTGTATTTTAAACAAAAATGTTTTATGTCATGATGAAAAAATCTCAGTATTAATATTTATACTTGCTGAGTTATAAACTTTTTTTTATAGGTTTACATTTACTTTGTCTGCATTTAGAAGATGCTCTAATACAAGTGCTTCTAAACTTTGTCAACATATTGAACGATCCTTGATTAGCATGCAACATTTACTTGTCTCTGCAAAGTTATAAAATGTACTGATGCTTCCTCTGTCAAAAGCTCATCTTTACAACTTTTCATAATAGCTATAAATAATTAAATATTTCCTATAATATCTTAATGAACTGCCAAATATCAATCTTCTCAGGTCTTCCCTTTTAGATATGTTATCAAATTGTTATTAACTACCATTTCGAATTAACATGTCACAAATAACTACATAGTTATAATTTTCATTCTTATTAACGTTGATAAAATGTTAGATTAATAGTTTTAAGTGATTTTTAAAATGGAATAGGCTCATGACTATTCGGTCTGTCTCTGTGCGATTTTCTCTGGTAAAAAAATAATGGAAGAGGCTGTTTGTAATTCTTGTTGTGGGAGAAAAAAAGGTGCAATGCTAAAGTGATCATCAGCTCTCATTTTTGCAGTTTATTAATAAATATTAGCGAGCTATGGTGGCCCAGTGGATAGTGTTTGCCTCAAAATGAGGGGAATTAGGTTCAAATCCCAGCAGTAGTTAGTTGATAAGAATTCTGCTCTCAACTCGCACGGACAACAATACTGATGTAAAATATTCTCAGTGGTAGATATCATGAGTTAAAATTTTTTTTTTACTGGCTTACAGTGGGAGGTTTTCTTGGTTTTCCTCTCCATGTAACACAAATGCAGATAAAAATGATCTAGTGCTTGATCCAGAAGTTCCCTTGTCTTCTTTGTTGGGTTAAAAATTATAAAGCTTTATAGTTTAACATTGGTAGTCGTAAACTCAGAATCGAGTCAACTGTTCATTGTTGGTTATATAATAAACATTGGTCCCACTGTGGACTGATTTTAAGACATGGCTCCCAGTTGATCACCAAAGTCAAGCATCACTGGCAAGGTTCAGTGAGTAGGTAATTGGCCACTTTGATCAGCCTGTGAAGAGATAAAGGCTTCACAGTATTGATCTTTGTTAAAATATTCTATTGTAAAGTGCTCGACTTTGCACGCAGGTTGTTGGGCTACCTATGATGGGCTGTCATTCCCTCTGTAGAGGATCAAAATTGTGAGGGTATGTTTTTGGATCATCATCAGGGATGTTTCCCAGTCAATCCCCAATAGTGCTATTACTATAATTATTAACAAACATTGAATAATTTTAAATTTATCATTTTTGCAAATTAATCATATTAAAGTGTGTATTGGGTATTTTGAATTATGAAGAGAAGATAGAATGTGGAGCAGGTTATTTTGTTATCTAGCCTACCCCTCTGCCAGATAGTCAAGAACCTACTGCATTTGTTATTAACAAATATATCTGGAATGGCTTTTTATATTTAATGATAGAAGGTCCATAGCGTGCATAGAAACTCATGTCTCAGTGTACTACATTCTCTGCTAGTGGCTCCCAGCTAAATTTTTTAAAATATTCTTCACTTGCTTGGAAACACAATTGATAGAGAAATGGGTGTTTACTGTGAATCTAGGCATAACCATCTACTTTTGCTTGAAGTCTATTAACAGTACCAAAAATATAGCCATATGATATTTTAGCAGCCCTTTGATTAAATGATATTTGAGATTCTATAAATGTGTTTTTAAATAATCTCAAAGTATGTTGTTTATCAAAACAAAATAATTTGAAAATTTATTTGCTAGTTATGCTAAAATAATTTCAAAAATTGTTTCTTATTGTTCAAAGACCTTGTTTTACATTTTGACAATTCAGCATGCAGTGAAGTGTTTTAACTAACATATTTTTCTACATACTGAACTAGTTTGTATTATTACTCTTTATCAAAACACAGATTCCCCTGGGATTGAGGAATCTGCAATTGTTAGGGAATTTTATTAAACCACTCTTTTATCTATTTTATTATATTTCCTGTATTAACCTATGTTAGTTTTATTTTTTAGCAATGCTATCTATGGTTTTTTATTTGGGCAACTATCAAATGTCTGTTGATTTTAAATACTGTGTTCTTTGTTTTATATATTTTATGATGTTTTTTGTTTGTTACATTTCGTTGTATTCAAATATTTCTTTTTGTTATTTTAATTCTTATGTGCAATTTCTACTGAAATTTTACAGATTAAGTAAATTTCACATTAATCACAATTTTTATAGAGGAAATTGTTTTGAATAATTTTTATTGCAATATTTTTTTGGTTACAATATTTATGTTTGTCTGGTAAAGAGATATTTCAATTCTACATCATTACTCGTTATTATAACTCTTCTTAGGATAGTGTGTGTAGGCAAATATAAACTTCATAAAACTTGAGGAAATTTTCACTATTATTCAAACAAATAAATAGTCACAAAGGCCATTTTTTTATACTCAATATCATTATAAAGATTGAGAAAGTCTGAAACACAATCTATAAAAAATTAAACCTGATCTAAATAAATACATCTTCTTAAAATTTGAACAATGGCGTAAACTCAAGGTGTTGGTATGAAAAGTAATTGAAAATCAAATACTAACCTGTCTCCTTAGTTTTTTATCATTGATGCCACCTGCGTTTTGCTTTATAGAATTAATCATTCATTGTGGCATAGAGTTTAAAAGATTAGTTTTTTAAAGTAAATTATTAGAGCATTTAAAAGTTAATATATAAAATCTGTTTTGAAACAAATATTAATTTATTTATTCAATTTTTTAATGAATTTTAAAAACCTTAACATATGCAATAACACAAATTATTCTTCACATAATATCCTGTATTTTAATGGTAAAGTGTAATTAGGGTAAAAGATTGCTTATTCATTTATTTATTTGGTAAATTATTTCGAGATCACTACTTGCTTCAAACCTTATGAAAGTTACTAACTTTCAAAATTATTTAAGATTTTTGAAGTATTTTGTATTTTATCTAAAAAATGTTTTTTTTTGTTATTCATCAACTTGAAATAGGACTCTAATTTTGTGGTTGATTTATAATTACCTGATACTACTTACTTCTGAAAGAATATTGAAAGAAATATACTTTAGTTTCTGTTTTTATTTTTTACATTTATATTGGTTGTGATTAATATCTTCTGGATTTATTTTATAGCTGTTAATTAATGTCTAAGAATAGTTTATGTATTTTATTATATTTCCTGTGTTAACCTATAATAGTTTTAATTTTTAACAGTGTAACACACGTCTTTTATTTGGGCAATTACATGTTATCTCTTTGTGTGTGAAATCTTAAATTTGTATTCATTGTTTTATTTATTTTATGATTTTAATGCACTTTTGTTGTTTTTTGTTACGTTTCTTTATATTTCTATTTATTTCTCTCAAGAAGATGTTTTTTTTTTACTAATCTATTTACTATTTTGGTTGCCTTTTCTTATTATATCACATTGTATAAATTTAATTATTCTCTTACTATTAACAAAAATTTTGCTACATGTAACATTGTTTTATTGTGTATTGTGGTACATTATGATAACTATTTTGAAAATTAGACATTGGGCTTGAATTATATTTTTTTTCTGATTTATAAATGATCTAAATTAATTGCTAATTTTAAATCTGATAATTTTTAATAATCTAGTTTATTACAGTGTGGCAAAGAATAACTTTTAAATAAATCTGAAAGCATTATGTAACAAGTGTTTTAAATTTCAAAATTAACACCTTTGGCCTTAATGCAGAGCTCTGAACTTGTTGCAACATGCTGCTATTGGCTGTAATTCCATTTCTGATATTTTGTCCCATTTCTTATTCAACAAATTTTTTTATGGATGACAATGGCTTATGATATTTAGTATAAACTCAAGTCTCCAAAATAGACCAATAGAAATATTTATCCCATTGGATTCAAGGCTGTGGAGTAAGGTGGCCATAGTGCTGTACAGAAAATCTGGAAAATGTGCCTAAAATCATTTAAGAATGGTGTACATTCTTAAATGATTTAAGCTCTGTGCGCTGGAGCAAAATCCTTTTAGATCCACTTTTGGTTTGCAAAGATCTTAAACCAAAGTAAATGAGCCGCGATGGCTCAGGAGATACAGCAGTTATCTTACACTGAGGTGAACTGGGGTCGAATCCCGGCAATGGCTGTTTGATGAGAATTCTGCATCCAGCTTGCACCAACCGCAGTGCTGATGTGAAATATCTTCAGTGTTAATGGATCACGGGTTAGAGTCCCCTTGCCGTGAGGCTAACCATGGGAGGTTCTCCTGGTCTTCCTCTCCGTGTAACGCAAATGCGGATTCTTCTGGATTGTCTTCTGGATTAGTCTTGTAATTTTGAACCTATGTAGTTGAGCATTAGTAGTCAGAAACCCAAAAATTGGGTTGGCTGTTCAAAGACAGTTATAAGCAAAATTATAAAAAAAACCATGGCAGTTCTTCCTACAACACACTCTTGAATGAGCTTAAAATAAGTTGGGTTAAAACTATTCTATTTTAAATTTCATAGAAGTTATTTCTGACGTTGGATGGCAGAGTGTTAGCAGGTCATGCTGTGATCCCACTGGTCCTGGGTTCTATCCTTGGGCCTGGCAAAGTTGATTCAGCCTTTCATCCCTTCAGTGGGTCGATAAAATGAGTATACCAAGTATGCTTCGGGACTGAACAGGAGGGGTTCTTTGTTTGGCTGACCATCGAGCTGGAACATCTGCTCCTGCACCCCAGAGCCCAAGGTCAAGAAAACTTAAATGGGCACTGTCGGCCCATCTATGGGCTTTCGCCATACTGAATTTAGAAGTTATTTCTTGTCACCCTGTATTAAAATCAGTATTTCATGTTATTGATACATATTGTAAGTCTCATTTAACTTACATTATGTATTTAATATTTAAAAAATAAGTTATGTTGTTTATTCTACGGACATATTTTTTGTTAAAAAAATATTAACACTTTAAGTTTGCATTACATTTTAGGTTTAAAAATGTCTTAAAATATTTTTATACTACTTAAGATGGTTGTTGTGTATTATTTTTTTCAAACCAGAGCTTGTGATTAAATCTTTTATCCCTTATTTTTATAATAAATCATTTTGATATCATTTTTCTGTTATTTTCTTAAATGCTGTATATTGTAATATTTTTTTATTTTTATTTATTACCTTGCAATTAAAAAAAGTTACAAGGTTATAAATGTTACACAGTCATAAATTAAAAGACGCACTAGTCTTGAGCTCTTTAACATAGTCATCAAATCCATCCATGCAGTTATTGAAATGCTGGAACAATATGTTCTACCAATATGCCTAGAAATCACGGCCCTGCGCTCATTTAGCCAGTTTTAGCTGCAGTTTTCACAGTTCAGTGTGAAGTGAACCTTGATCCAGATAAGCTCTTAATTTTGGAAATTGTTATTTATTTTCTTTTTTGATATTGTGATGAAAATTACTACCAAGAAGTGAGTTACACCTAAATCTAAACAATGACGATAATCGCACGTGTAGCAAAGATGCCAACTGCTCCGGACACGCCAAAATAATTTAAATAACGGTAAATATCTATAAACTAAAAATGGCAAACATTTGACTTATTAGGCATACTTTTTAAAAGGTATTGCGTGCCTTAACTACGTTAAAGTGGCGAATTATATAAGCCTTCTAATTATTTAGAAATAGTGGTGGATAAAAACCTAATGAATTGAATTTATTATACCAAGAATCACAATTAATAAACTACCACTCAAAAATATATATTCGCTGTCCGGAGCAAGTTGGCATCTCTGGTGTAGATCAAATTAGCCGAGAAACAGGTTCAACCAGCTCCTAGCAGACTGAGAATTTTGAAGCGGCTGTCTTAAAAAGGGAACGGATAAAAATTGCAAACTGTAACCAGACCAAAATTTAGTTAGTCAATGTCACAAACTGACGCAACAGGCAAAGTTGAAATTTTTACTAAGATGGGCTGAGCAAGTTGGTCGTGGATTCCAATAAATGCCTGGTAGCTCAGGAGACTGAACGCTCACCTTCCAACGAGATGCCCCGGGTTCTAATCCCATCAGTGGCTGGTCAATACGAATTTCGCACCCACCACAGTGATTTACAATATCCTCAGTTGTAGACGGATCATGTCTTAGAGTAATCTCCCTTGCCGTCAGGCTAACCATAGAAAGTTTTATGGTTTTCCTCTCCAGGATTGGGTTCAAAATTACAAAGCTACGGTGTTGCACATGTGTAGTCGTAGACTCAAAATTGGGTTGGCTGTTCAATGACGGTTATAAAATAAATGTCTGGAAAGGTTGGATAATTTTGTTAGAAGTTATCTGCAAGAGTGCCTCCCAGTTCCATTTTGTATTTTTTGTGTACTGATAACAAATATATTATTATCTGAACTTTTCTGCACCCATCCTTGTAGTTAAGCGATTCAGCATTGCGCTGTGTTCTAGTGGTGCAAAATCAATTTTCCCACATTGTTATACTTAGGTATTTTTACAGAATGAAAGAAGGAAGCACAAATGTACAGGAAAATAATCAGAAACAAATTACAACAAGGAAAATGAGGATTGATCAATAAACAGATATGGTGGAGTTAGGGTCAGTTGAATAATTATTTGTCTGTTGATGGGCATATTTATTTGTTTTTTAAACTGGTTGGTGTGTTATTTTAGAAAGCAAAAGTTATGTAAAAATATTTTTATTGAAAATAATATTTCTTTAAACTGTTCTTTCGATTGAACAACACAATTGAAATAGAATTAAGTTACGACAGAAAAATTCCGGAAAATAATTAATAAAAATTTTTTATTATTTAAAAATTTTCCAATAAATTTCAAATGATTTGTGTAGCAAGTTATTACATTTAAGTGTTTTCCAGTACCGTCTTTACGCATGGGCACACCTGGGCAGTGCCCGGGGGCCCCAAGATCTCAAGGGGCCCTCGAGAATCTTACTTTTTATAAATTGTGTTAAAAGAATAAACAACATTGCCTTATATATTTTTTAAAATAAATATATTCCATTATATAAATTCCATTATATCCATTATATTTTTTTTCCTTACAAATTTTGATTGATTATCATGCAATCACCAATAATTTTAATAGTTTATCAACAAGAAAACTTTAAAAAAAAAGGCAACCGAAATCTATTTTTCTTCGTTCCAACGAAAATCTTAGGTACTTGGGCATTGAAAGATGTTTTAAAGATGTTGGGCATGAAAGATTTGTTCAGTTTGGCAAAATAATTCATACCTTTTGAATTTATTTTAATTTGTTATACCTTTATGCTTATTTAATTTAATGTAATTATTTTAATTAACTTCCATGATTTTGAAAATTATTTTATTACTTGAAGATTATAACTGGGTAGCATCTCCATTTTTATTTTAAAAAATGTACATAGTTTAAAAATGCTTTTTTTTTGTTGAGTTTTTGGGGCAATCAAAATGTGTTTAAATTTGTTAAAATCCTATCTTAAAACTGATTTATTTTATATATGTGAAGTTTTTTAGTTCGTTTTTAAACATTATAGCATGTTATAGGAGTCTAAAATATTTTTGTGCCCGGGGGCCCTGCATTTTATTAAGACGGCCCTGGTGTTTTCATAATTATAATTTTTGGTTTATGGCCTAAAGTTTTAATTCTCAAAATAACTCTCCAATAAAAGTGTAAACCATGAACAGATCAAAATTTAAATACAATTAATAATCATCCATGCCATGTTTGACAAAAAATTTGAATCTTCGATTAGATTTTTACATAACTTACTAAGTGACTTAGAATACATAGTTAGACATTCTTTTATTTGGGTGGCATATAAACTGATATAACAAGACAGTTATACTTTGAGTCCCTTAACCATATTGAGCGCAGAATTTAATTTTAGAAATCGGGGCGGAAATAAAATCAAGCAACGACGTTTATACACATCGAACGCTAGGTTGTAAAATTTATAATAGGGTAAATGATTCTATTATAAATTTAATAAAAAGATTTAAACTATAATAAAGAAGATTTTTTTAAGAGTTGCGACTTATATACATCGAATGCTATGGAATTTTGTATTCAATTCAAGAATGTCTAGTACTGCCTCGTAGAGCAAGGAACCAGTCTTGGCTCTAACGCAATTATTTACTCAAATCAACAATCGCCGTCAAAGTCACGACTTATGTATGAAATTGGTTTCGGCCCGCGAACTCCCCTCCTCCCCACAATATAAAATACTTAACACTTCTATTGGTAATATAAACGAAAAAAATACCACCCAGGATTAGAATTTTCTTGCCGCCTTACTAACGGTGAGAGAGTTACGTGTTTTTCCTCTCAATGTAATACAAATGCGGATTTGTTCCCATCAAAAAGTTTTCCACGATGACTAGCTTCTTCCAGGAGTTCTCTTGTCTTCTGCGTAGGATTAAAAATTACGGGGCTTCGGAGATGAAAATTGATAGTCGCAAATCCAAAAATGGGTTGACTGTTCAACGCAATTAAAATAAAATAAAATCAGTGTAAATGAATTTGCATTGTAATTGGCGTTCTGTATAGGTAGCCAATTGCAGCTAATACAACCTGATATCGGCTTATAAATTGAAGAGTTGAGTGAAAAACAAAATTTCATAGGAAAAAGGATAATTGAAAAGATTTTGAGTTGCTACCAGCTCCATCTATGGAGAAATTCCGAATCTAAATATTAGAGGCTATATGCTAATTCCTTTTCCAACACTTTCATCCTTTATTCAAAGATGTGTTTTAATGCAAATATGAGTTTTTGATTTCTTGATTCTTTACCAATTCCTCAATTAAAAGCACTCAACTTTAACTTAAAAAAAAAAAAAAAAAAACATTTAAGAAAAAAAAAAATATTTCTTAAAAGTAATAAGTTTGTCAAAAACAAAAATCATCGATATCATTTTCTTTATTCTTACATCTTACTCTACATACCCAAGTGAAAATTCTTGATGGTCCCATCAAAATTTTTTGATGGTTTATGTTGGTTTCAGTGCGTTTCATGATGGTCTAACATCATTTGATGGTCACCATCATTTAACATTTTCTGTTATGCATTCATGGTATTTTAAACCCAACCCAAAAGACAAGGGGACGTCTGGATCAAGCACTGGTACAAACAAGACTTCGTGGTGTTTTTCGATAGAACTAACTCGCATTTGCGTTACATAGAAAGAAAAATCATGAAACTCTCAAGGCTTCGAGATTCTACCTGTGGTTCATATACTAATGAGGATATTTTTACCTCAGCACTGTGGTTAGTGAGAGCCAGGAGCCGAATTCATACCAACCAGACACTACTGGGATTCGAACCTGGGAGACATCACCTGAGTATCCTCTACAAATATTTACGTATTGAAATCTGTATATTAAGGGAATAACAATAAGTTTCATTATTGGAGCCAAGATTTTAATAATCGAAAATTTCTAACAAATTTTAAAATTTAAAAAAATAAATTTTAAATTGAAAAATACCGTCAAAATTTCACAAATGCTGTTAAGGAAAATAAAATGCTCAAAAATACAAAATATTCAAAAAGTAGTATAAATTAAAAATGAGTGAGAAATTTAGAAAAAATAATGTACCCGCCAATGGCATTAATAATGTTATAAAGACAGAAAAGACATTGCTAAGGATGTGACAAACTGTAAACTCACTAAAATGTAATGTCATCGTAAAGCAGTTCAAATCACAAATTCTTTCGTGTCAATTAAATTTTTAAATAAAGTTAAAAATTTATATATATATATGAATTTTCATAAGTTGCTGATTATTATGTTTGAAAAATGTAATTAATATAACAAAATTTCAAATTTCATAGTCGTAATTGCGGTTTGTACAACTTTTTATTTATTAAAATTCAAGTGGATTTTATGGTCAAGAAATTTGAATGTGCAGCTAATATGTTTTACTTCATCCGGGGCTGCTACCAAGGCGTATGTAACATCCTGTTAAAAAGTTTCCTTTGGCTTTAAAAATTCAAAAATTGGAAATAAAATCTATAGAAATTATGGAATATCCATTCACACTGTTTTTTTTTCTTTTTATTTAAGGATTAACTTTAATTTGGAATTAATTATCACATCGGAGAATTTTAAGTTTACTAAAATAATTGTCATTAGTATTTAAAAAAAAAATTAATTTCAAAACTTAGTTTAAAAAATATGTATCTACATTTGTCATTAGTGCAATCTTTAAATATTTTTTAAAAATTTTTCAGCAGCAACCATCAAAAGCTGAAAATTTTCCCTAGCCTGGATCAAGCATTAGACAGACCAGCCTTCGCGGAGGACTTTTTGATGGAACATTTTTTTTTACAAAATTCATATAAATAAATTCTGCTAAGGATAAAGCGAGAATTTAGTTTTAAGATAGTGCAAATTAGTACTAATACGAATCGCAATCGCATATTAACACAAATTGCATCGACGTTACTCGACTGAGACGAATAATTCGCTGGTTGCTCTAATGGCCGAGACTTTCATTTTACCAAAAATTCATTTGAACAAATAATCTTCTCAGCATAATTATAATTTTTTGGGGGTCCTTGGTAGCGTGGTTTGATAGTCGGATTCCGATCCTGAGGGGTCGGGTTTGATCCTCGACTCCGCTAAAACCCACCGAATACATGCCATACGTGCTAGTAAAACATGCCAAATAGAAACTCCTGTGGTCGGTAGCTGAGCAGTACCATAGGTACAGGGTTCTGGAGAAAATTTCCTTCTCCTTCAGATTTATCTCTAAATTGAGGAGGTGGCCTCATGAATGTGTGCTGCCATCTATCTGTGGGGTTCTGAGCTAAAGTGTAACTCTTGCGGAGCTATCTTGTCAAATGACTAAATTCACAAAAGGCTTGGCTTAATTCGCAGCATGTTAATGGCTGGTGAGCTTAGCTTGCCCAAGTGTCATTAGAAACAGCAACAATAATTTTGTTACCGTGACGCTTTAAGCGATGTTAATGACAGAGTTAAAAGTTGTAAGATAATAAATAAATTTTTTAGGAATTAACAGGAAAATTGTAAATAAGAGAATTGATTTTTTTCTAAGATAGATTTTTACTTTGGAAAATGCTCAGGTTGAAATTAACACAATTCGCAGCACTGGTTCAAGTATGCTATTTTCAAAGAGCTAACCCATCACTAAGTATCCCCTTTATTGTTTCAAATGAGAAATAAATGTTGATTTTTCTCATTTAATCTTTTAATTCGTAATAATTTCATATTACTGAGCGAAAAAAAATCATTGTAGAAGAGAGTTGCCTAAATTGTACTTTTCCAAATAGTACCACCGCTGATTTCTAAAGAAGTATTGTATTGAGAATAGAGAACATTGTAGCATGAATGAATTAGGAATCTTTTTTTTTTCATGTGGAGATTCACCCAGGACTATCAAGTCGCTATTTATGTACTTGCTTTAAGATTTTATTTAAGTCAATCGGTTTTAAAAGTTTTCAAAGTAGTTTTTGAATATCCTGTGTAAGGATATAGCAAAACTAAAGTAATTCACAATACATCATATAATTGTTATATGATGTATGAATAAAGCAACTTATTCTGTTATGTTTGATTTGCTTCTTTCGCTAGCTAACTATTTTTTAAGGCTTGGAATTACATTTCGTTTAAAACGTTGCGTAGTTGCTTAAATCGTACCTCATGCACCAACTTTGACAACTAAAAATTATGCAAATTTCTAGCTCACTTTTTCGCTTAAAAAATATTATTTTTGATTACTCTATATCAGTGTTTCCCAAAGTGTGGTACGCGTACCCCCAGGGGTACGGGAACAGTTTAGCGGGGGTACGCGTTCTTATGCGAAATATATTGCAGCAAACGAAAATTTCGAAGAATTTTAATTAAAAACAAAGCTAGCCATGAAAATTTATGATTACGTATTTTTCTATTGACTATTTTTCGCATAGTTAACAGTTTATAATTAGTAATCTCAACAGTTATTTGTGATTTTTAACTTTTGTTCCATTTTTTTTATAGTAAAAATTTGTAATAAATTTTACTTATTTTGATTATTTTTATAAAATATAATTTTTATCCTTCTTGAAAAATAAACTTGAGGAGCGTACTTTAACATCATTCTGGCTGTAAATGCAAAATATGTATCCAGTTTTAAGAGAAAAAATTGTGAAAAAAATTTACCTTTTCCAACTTCAGATTTATTTGAAGACACTTTTTCAGCATTCGCGGACATTAATTCGAAAAAAAGAAATTGATTATTAGACGTGGAATCGCATCTCAGACTAAAATTGACCACAAGAGAACTGATGATTATGATGAACTGTTATCAAAGCAAAAACAATATCATCCTTCTCCCTAATGTAAATAAATTTATTAACAAAACTTTATACCTTAAAATAAAAATATTTTGTGAAAAAAAAAATACATTTTTTTTTTTTTTTATTAGTGGTACACAGCGTTACGAATAATTTAGAAGGGGTACACAAAAGTCAGAAGTTTGGGAAACACTGTTCTATATGATACGTTTTAACATGGGTGACAGCAAAGGTTGTGATTGGGCCGCGTCACCCGTATTGGGATGACGCTTATTTGATTACTTGCGAAGGATATTCGTATAAGTATTTCAAAAGATATTTCACAGGAAGTAACAAAACTATTGAATTGTTATAAAAGTAATACAAAACTGATTGAAGTTATTGTGAGCCTTTGTAAAAGTTTTTTTGTTCATTGCTATTTGACTAACTAAGAGATAAAGTTTTTTATTTTTATTTTCGAAATTTCAACGAATTAGGGTAAAGATTTTAAGTTATACTTCTCGGAAAAGATTCAAACTGATAGAGTAAAGTGGCGAGATGAGAAACAGATGTGAAGCATAGGACAAAAATAAACAGACATAATACCATGGATACAAACGGAGCGAGATATTACTCTTGTTACCACCAGAGACTCGCATTATTAAAATATCGGTGGGAGTACTTAACAGAATATGCGCTTCGTACAGCCATACTCATGGCCTGAAGGATATTTTACTGTAAACGCGTGTAACAGTCAACGTGTTAAAAAGTATAAAATCGATATATTGTTGTAGATTATGTTTTAATGGGAGCTTTCCTAAATATTTTTATTACATAAATACAAAACAAAGCTTAAAAAGTTTTTAAAAGTGATCATAAATTTATTTTAAAATTATTGATGAACTACAAAGTTACTCAAAGATTATAAGCACCTTAATTAAATAACACTAAATATTCATTGACACTTAGCATTTTGCTTTAAAAAATAATTAATAATTTTTAATTATTTTATGCAAAACTATTTTTTCAGACATTATAAAAAAGTAATGTTATTCAGTATATTATTTTTATAAAGACCTGTCTAGATGTTTTTTTAGACTGTCAGATTGCGTTTTACTGAAACTTAAATAGATTGTATTTTATTAAATTTAAACGTAATTGAAAGATAATGTTTCAAGAACTTAAAAAAAATTTAAATAACTTCCCCAACTATTTCAAACAGTCAAGTTTCATTCTAAGATAATCTGGATAAGTAATTTATTTTATACGTTTACTCGCACCTTATATTTTGTTATTATTTTTGTTGAACTTTACTACACATGGATCAACAGTACAGTATTATTATTTTTTTTTAAATATTTTGATTAAAAACGATTTATTTTCAATGATCATTTTTTAATTTATGTTCATCAAAAGAAGATTATCGAGTTTTTGTTATGCCGGTAAAAAATCTTTGATGTTTGAAAAAAAACTTTTAATAAAAAAAAACGTGGAAACTAAAAATTCTTTTAAGAAAGTCAAAGCTTATTTTTATGTTAAAATTGACCTTATAATCTTCTGATAAAAAATATTTTAATAAGAAAATTTTTAGAAAAAAGTGTTTTTAGTTTTTTAGAAAAATACAAATTAATTTCTGTGAATACTTTAAAACAGAAAACGTTCTACGAAATGCCTACGAAATGTTAAAAATTATTCAAAATTATTTAGTATGTTTTCAAGATAAAAAAATTGCAGATAGTTTGTCATGTAATGTTAAAGATTTGTTTAATAGCTTTATTTTTTACGCTTCTCTTAAACGCATTTGTACATATTATCAAAATTAATTAAGCCTTGTTAAAGTCAATAATAGTATGGCTATTTAAGGTTCTCGAAAAAGACTAAGTACCTTTACTCCATTAATTTGACTTTCTAGGACATAGTTATTTTTTATTAAATTATTACCTAATAACAAATATTATCTAGCGTCATTTACGTCATTAATAGCAGGACGATTTCTTAAGTTTCTTCTATACAAATACGCACTATTTATTTCCCATTAATTTTGCTTTTCAACACAAAACTTATTATTATTTTTATTTAAATTAAATTTTTTTATTTAAATTAATGGTTTGAGTAATTTTACAAATACTAATTTGAGGACTAATGATGATTCATGCTGATCCTTGATTTAATCTGACATAGCGAATAAAAATAATTAAATAATAAAAAAACCTTTCATAAGACCCCTTTTTAACTATGAGCTATACGCTAACAAATATCACTGATGTAATATTTTATTTTATAACCGTCGTCGATTACCCGACCCAATTTTTAGGTCTACGACTACTAATGTTCAACACCGTACCCTTGTTATTTTGAACCCAATCCAGAAGACAAGGGAACTCCTGGATCAAGTATTGGGTGAAATTTGCATTAGCGGAGGACCTTTTGATGGAACAAACCCGCAATTGCGTAACATGGTGAGAAAGAACACGAGAATCTTCCACGGTTAGTCTGACTGCAAGGGGACTCTAGCCTATGATCCGTCTACCACTGAGGATATTTCACGTCAGCACTGTGGTTGGTGCGAACCGGATGCAGAATTCGTATCGACCAGCCATCGCTGGGCGTAATCTGCTCCTTGGAGCAGCTGTCTAAATTTCAGGATGTTACAATAAACGGTTCTGGAGTTATAAACGAGACATAAACTCTTCATTTTATTATTATAAATTTCTTCAGTTATAGTAAGGAAACGGAAGGTAAAATTTTTTTTTAATAAAAATGTTTATATCTCCATGAATATTTGCTGTTGTTTTCATAGGTTATAAAGGCAGATGGGGTGCAGTTGTTATTGTTTTCCAGTGGTGCCATCTATGGCCAAGAGTTCGACTTCTGATACACCCATACGTCACACCCGTTTATAGGACGCACCATTCATACATCCATTCATTCATCCACAGATCGTAATTTTGACCTGAGTCAGGGAACGATCAACTTCCAATTCAGTACCCCCAGAGTTAATGATTTATTATGGGGACATAGAGGACTTTGTGACCCGACAGATTTAACGTGCACCAGTCACCATTTATTACACGGTGAGTCTTCGGCCGGCTAGATTCGAACTACCGTTCTCACTAACGTGAGTACAGCGACCTGCCAATCAGGCCATCACTATTTAAGCTAGGTTTCTTTATTTTATGCAGTTATAGCATATAATGGCTTAAGTCAGTGTTTCCCAAAGTGTGGTACGCGTACCCCCCGGGGTACGGGAACAGCTTAGTAGGGATACGCGTTCTTATGCGAAATATCTTGCAGCAAACGAAAATTTCAAAAAATTTTATTTAAAAACATAGCTATCCATGAAAATTTACGATTACGTATTTTTCTATTGGCTATTTTTTGCAGAGTTAACAGTTAATAATTAGTGGTGTCAACAGTCAGTTGTGATTTTTAACTTTTGTGCAACTTTTTTTATAGTAAAAAATGAATTTATTATTTTATTGGTGGTACACAGCTTTACGAAAAATTTAGAAAGGGTACACAAAAGTGATAAGTTTGGGAAACACTGGCTTAAGTAATCGATACGAGTTACGTGTTTATTGATCAAAGTTTTTGCCGCACTGTTCGGCAGCAGAATCTATTCATCGCGTATTCAGCATGTTTGAGATGGTGTTTGGTGTACCCATTGCATGCAACGTCTATTTACTGCGCGCCTGGCCATCATAATATTCTGGATAAAACTTCGAACATCTTACGTAGAAGAATTAGCTGAAAATGTACAACGTGTGTCGAAAAACAGAAAGAATAAAATGTTTTTGAGTTTTTTTTGTTTATTGTTCTTATATATTGCGCATCATTTGCACGATTTTCTAGTGTCACTGCAGAGTGTTTGCTTGATTATTTTTTTTTTTTTTTGTGTGCTTGCTTTGTTACGATTTTTTAAACAACCCTGAATATAATTTTAATTAATCTATTAGCATCAGTTATTCTGCAGATTATCTAGTTAATGAGCAGATTTTCTAGGGTGATGCACGAATGTACCAAAAAATTGTTTATTTTTCAAAATACCTTGGTTATTCGCAAACTACCTAGATAATCTGCATATTATCTATTAGACAACTCGTTGAAGTGAAAATAAGATTTTTGCTGGAACAACAGCAACGTTTCTGCGTGCCTAAATTAACATTATGTGTTTTATTTATTTTCCGTTAGCCGAAAAAAACCAAGTTACTACAATAAACCAATCAGCACCATTTGCTGATAGAATAATTTTAAACACTAAATTAAAACGAATGAAACGGTTTAAAATATTATTTTAATTAAGGAAATAAACATAACATTATTTATTACTTTTTAAATATCTAAAGTACCAAGTCTATAAATACAATCAAGTAATGAACAAATTAATTCATAAAATGAAAGAAACAAACAATCGATTTTTAACAATACGGGGACCGTAGGGTTTTCTGCCATTTACGATTACATACGTAAATTGCAGAAAATCTTTGATAATGCACTTTAACGGATTACCCTGGTTAATTAGCAGGTGAAACAGGTTAATCCGTCAAAGTGCAAAATACGTAATGCGCATATTGACAGCTTCTGAGCTTCAGCGGTGACATTTACACTGATTTTAACCCAAACCCAAAAATTAATTTTTTATTATCACCTTACTTGAAACTTAACATGTTCTTTTATCTCTTTTTCTTTTAACACATTTCTTAATTTCCCCCCTTTGAACATAAATTAAACAAACATTGTCCTATGGTTTTATTTCTCACTTCCCAGCAATATGATGATCGGAATTCTTGGAAGTAGTAAATCAGCATCTTTTCGTACGAAAAGTAACTTTTATGATCGAGATCCTCTCCACTTTCTCCCTCCCTTCCCTTACTTCCAACGACGATTTATGATATAAACGTTCATAAAGTGCCGCCCGCCTATCTGTTTTATCTTATCTCGGGAGGACATCGAATTGATCTACCATATTTGGCGCTACTATCAATCGATTTTGTGGCCAGAGAAGAATTTGTGATCTGCAATTTATTGATTTTGTTTCAAAAAATGGCTATAAAATGGTATCTTGTTAGAGTTTGTTTGGCACTGCAATAAATGGCGTAGAACGTAAAAGGAGTTACTTTCATATTTAATATATTAGTTTATTCGATTGCGTATAAATATTTATAAAAAAGATTTTCTTGAAAAATATAATTTTCAGTTGGATAATTCAATGCGTAAATAAAATGAAGCTAATTAACAACTTATTTATCAATGGATGTTTTCAAAAGCAACATCGATTTGTTTTTGAAAACATCCATCATATATATATATATATATATATATATATATATATATATATATATATATATATATATATATATATATATATAAACTGCATAAAAAAACCAAGAAAAAATTGAAGCCTATGTTTTTCACATATTTTATAAGTAAAATTAAGTGAATTTTTGAACTTAACTATTTGGTTAGAGTTTGCGGATAAGCAAGACATTTGTCACTTAATTTTCTATAACACATCATTAACTATGACCAAACATCTAACCCCGTTTTGTAGGTCTTTATTGTTGAACAGCTATGGTAGGGATGCCGCGTAATTTTGACTCGGTCAGACGACGTGGACAGCGCCTGAGCTGGTACCACTCACTGCAAACTAACACATCACAACCAACGAGAGCAATTTCAGCCACTTCAGATTTAACGTTCACCGTGTTTCGTATACACGCCGATTGTTTTGTCAGCTGCTGGGATCGAGCTTACGACATGTTCATAAGTTTTAAAAATATTGCTGACATAAGAAAGTAGGTAAATCGTGGCATCGTGATAACCTGGGTCACTAAGTTTTTCTTCTGCGTATACCCGTAGCATTTCATTCAAAAATCATGTTTCCTTGTTTTCTGAGTTAGCTACTTCAAATCGTAAGGGGTATGGCTCATTGTTCCTGATTCGGATTTCAAATTGCTAAGTTATGGATGAAAATTATGCTTGCTTCAATGAACCCTAAATTTCCGCAAATAATTAATTAACTATTTATTAAGTTTTTTAATATGTACTGTTATAATGTTTTTTCTTACAAAATATTTGAAAAATTTAAAATCAAATTTTTTATGAAATAAAGAATTGTGAGTGAAGTCCGCATTCGAGAGATAGCTTATATTTGGAAAGTTGAAGAGGTTTGAAACGTATCGTGTTCCATTGGCCTCGTGTTACGGAACTATCCCGTTGATTCTCGTAAAAGTAACTTCGTACGTACACTTTAGTTGCCAATTTTCAAATGTTAAAGATAAAGAAATAAAAAAGGTATTTTTCAACTTACCTTTAAAAATTTTAACTCAGAGAGCTATAACAAATGATGAATTCTAAACATACAAATAATCCAAATAAATAGATAAAAATAAACAGAATTAAGAAGTAGATGTTATCATTGGAGATCACAAAATATCGTCTGCTACAAAAATCTTCTCAAAGCTTTTTTTGTTTAAATATTTTATCTTTACAGAAAGAAATTATAAACAAAGTTGATTACGTAATAATTGATAACTCGCGACGATGCCTTTTTGAAAGTGAGATGCAACCGCTCCCGCATTTTATAAATATAGATTGGCAAAACAAAGAAAAATCGTCTGCTTTTTGAATATTTGTCATGCGTCGAATTTGGATACCGGTTCTAATAACATGGCTTTGTTCGTCGAATGTTAAAGGTAAGTACTTTTGCTGCAACAAATTTCCTTTTCATGAAATGTTTAGTGAACTTGAAATCAATATCGACACTGCAATAAAATCAAATTCTTATTGTAATATTGTTTATAGGATATAATTTTGAAACTATTGATTAAATATTATGTGAAATTTTTAAGAAAGTAGAAGAGTTGTTTTCCTTATAAATATTCTATGGAAAAACTAAAATGAAATATGGTTATTGATGTTTCAGGTAACACGATTTTTTTTATTCCTTTGACATGTTGTGGGCATAAAGAGATGAAATTACTTTTAATTCGAGAATTTAGTATACAACGAAAAGTTCATTATGCGAAAAATATTTTGTTTAGACAATAATTTAGACCAGTGGTTTCTAAAAGCTGTTCCCCTGAGTTCCGCGGTCTTAGTCTCTGAGAGTTATAACTTTTTTTTAAACCAGTTATGATTTTCGAAACCTATAATTAAATTTATATCTCATTAATTATCCATTATTTATTCAATATTACAGTTATTTTTATGAAATTTTCCAATTAAAATTCTGGAGATGAAAGAAAAAGCAAAGTGTAAAAATATTTCTATTCTTCTAACAATTTATCGAATAAATAATTAAAAAGACAAGTATTTTTTAAAAATTGCATTACTGACTACTATTGTTTAACTACGTAGTCTAGTAATTTTGAACCTAATCCAGAAGACAAGGGATATTCTGGATCAAATATCGGGAGAAATTTGCCTTCGTGGAGGACGTTTTGATGGAACTAACTCGCATTTGCGTTACATGGAGAGGAAGACCACGAGAACGTCCCACGGTTAGTCTGACAGCAAGGGTACTCTAACCCATGATCCGTCTAACACTGAGGATATTTTACGTCAGCACTGCGGCCGATAGGAGCCGGTTGCGGAATTATTATCGATCAATCATCTCTGGGATTCGAAACTGGTTCCCCTCATTGGGATGCGAACACTCTATCCCCTGAACCACCACGACATTACGATATTAATTATTATCATAATAATTATTAGTATTTCTTTGACAGTTAAATAATTCAAAATAATTAATGAACTTTTATCATAATGCCTCTTAATTCAGCCAAAAAAAAAAGTTTGACCGTTTAAAGTTCCATAGACGAAACAAATTGGGAACCCCTGATTTAAAAAACAGCTTCATTTGAAAGTGCGATAAAAAAATGACTTGTTTATAAAATAAATTGTCTTTAATTTTTAAGTTTTTGCGACCTGGGAGAAATGCATTTTATTTTCAACCAAGTTACCACAGATATAATTAACCACAATGCATTGTATTTTTTAAAAATACTTTCAAAAACAAATCGATAGGAAAAAAAAACAACAAAAAGCAAAATTAAGAACAATCAATATTTTATAATATTATGCATATATTTATAGTTCTTTTACATAAATTTTTTTAATTATAATAGTTTGTAAAACTGAATGGAATATAACGGGGACCACGGTATGGGAAGTGAGCAAGGGCCTTAGCCCCTTTAAAATTACAATTTTTCACTCAACACTTGTGTAATTTAATTTACAATAAATAATAGGTATTTTTTTTTTGTTTAAAGAAATTCTGAAACAAAATTGAAATAGAGACTTTCTAAAAAAAATGTCACCATTTCAAGTGAGCTTTAGCATTTCCCTGATAAAAACTATATATATATATATATATATATATATATATATATATATATATATATATATATATATATATATATATATATATATATATATATATATATATATATATATATATATATATATATATATATACTACCACTGCTTTCCTATCTCATTGATTTTAGGGAAGCAGAAAAAAAATGTGATTAGTGAGAAAAAAAAAGTTTCATCAGTTCATCGAAATGGCTTGGAACATCTTACATACCGACATACCGCCGTTTTCTCTAGTGATTTGAAAAAAATTAATAACTTTTTTCTAACTTCTTAAATATTAATTACATTTAAGATTTCTAGCTTATACATTCTTTGTGTTTCAAATTTTTAGTATTATGGTGTTTAATATTTTATTTCAACATTCACTGGTAAACTTTTAGCTCCTTCAATTGTTGCAACTCAATTGATTTTCTAAAATTTATTTATTATTTTTTTTTTTATAGTTCTCGTCATTCTGAGTCTGCATATTAATACTGTTAGTCTTTTAAATTATTGTTTTTTGTTTGTGCTTTACACTTTGCTTTTTACATTAATATATTTTTACACATTAATTTTCTTTAAATTTAAAATTATTTCTGTTAAACTTTTCTCTTTATGCATCGATCTAATGTTAAAAAAATAACAAAAAATGAATAAATTAATAATTTCTTTTTTTTTTCCTTCTTTTTTTGTGGGTATTAAACTAAATACAATGTTAGTTATATTTATTTTCAATTGGTGGGATTAGGGTAATAACAGATACAGGTCACACTTTTTATAAAGGATGACTTTTGCACCAATCTCTTCCTTTGTATTATTTTCAGTATTCCTTAGTATTTATTACATGCACAGTAGTAATATTCTATGCACTGTTCTCTGAAGTATGTTATTGCCTGCATTGAAATTGTAGCGTTAATTTTTTTTCACCACAAACTCTGCTGAATAATTTAAAAATGCGGCTTATCATCTTATTGTCCAAAGTTACCTTTATTGTCCTTTTATTGCATTACATCAAATGCAGTTACGGGAAAAAAAAGTGATATCCATAAGAATTGCAAGAAATATTTATTCGCTTACATCTTTTATGTATACTTTCAAAAGATATTTTTACAAATTTTTAAAAATTAAAAGTTTTCCTCTTTTTTTTTTTTTTTTTTTTTTTTTTTTGCAAAATTTTTTCTGCTTGGTTTAACTTAAAATAACATTAATTCTTTCTTGAAAATGAATCAATAAATATTTTGAATATATTCACTATTTCTAGGTATAAATATCAAATTCGTATGAAAATACTATTTAGTTTTAGGAAAGAAATTAAACGTCTTTTTTTAATTAAAACTAAGAATGTTAATTTAGTTCTAATTAATAGCCATAGAGTTAATCCACAATGGATATATTTATTGTTAAGAGATGGCGCTCCTGTCACATTTTGTGAAAAGAGCCGAAAACTGGGATGTTATAGAAATTTTGAAACTTCTGCCACGGGCGAAATTTTGTTCCCCTAGGCTTCTGTAGCTTTTTAGGTTTGTTAAAAATTATGCATAAAAATTTAATGTTTTGTGGTAAATTGTATTAAACTTAAATATAAATGAATTTATTTATATAACTATAATCCTAAATTTTGTCATGAAAATAGCTAATAAAAGTGTATTTTTTTAATAGTTAAAATTATATTTTTGATGAAACTTATAAATCTACCAAAGGATAAAACTTCCATAAAATACTTTCAAGATTCTTTATTTTTTTCTTCTTATTTTTAGTTAGTTAAGGCTTAAAACAAAAACCAGATAATTTAAGAAATGTATTTTGTTTTGAATAATTCACGCTGAAAAAAACAAAAGCGGGAGCAGTTTTATTGTTCCAAACTAATTAATAATTCCAAACTAACTAATACGCTTCCACTTTTAGAAACAATGACTCATTTTTATTTAAAGTGTCATATATTTTATTTAATAACTGACGTTGAACATCCAACCCATTTTTCAATTTTGAACCTAAACCAGATGACAAAGAAAAAAAACTGCCTACGGGGTTTTTAATGGAACTAACCTACGTTTGCCTTATATGCAGAGGAAAACTACGAAAACCTCCCACTGATAGCCCAACGGCAAGGAAATATTAACCCATGATCCGTCCACAACTGAATCCTATAAACTTACTATACTATATATTATATATTCACTATACTATATTATATATTCAAAAGCATGTTGTTTCTTTCAAAAACATAAATAAATAACATTTTATATTTTCGAAAATAAACTTGCATGGTAAAAATATCATTTCGTATTGAAACAATCTGCATGAACTCTGCTCCTCAAATTGTACTTAACCTATAATAGCCTCATTATATATATATATATATATATATATATATATTAGCTGGTAGGAGGGTTCCACCAGTCTGGTGGAACCCCCTACCAGCGAAATAACTTCGGCCCTCATTGTTATTGCCCAATATTAAAAGACATTCTAGGACCAATATTAAAAAGTCTAGACACCCCAATATTGGTACCACGGTGCATGTTCTTATAGGACCTATATTGAGCCAATTTTGAGCCCAACTGGGGCCGAGATAAAATTTTTGTTTGGGCCGTATAAACCTAAAAGTGATATCCCCTACCCCCAGAATATAAAAGAGACAACTTTATAAAAATTAAATTGATTTGACTTAAGTCAGCGTAAATAAATCTTTGAAATAGGTTTATTTCCCTTAATAATTTCAAATTTTTTTATTTTAAATTTAAATCATGAACCGTTTTGCACTTCTAAATTACTCCATGGGTTTAGATTAATTTCATAAGAATAATAACTTCAATTTTTCCTTTTTTAATTTAAAAAAGTAATTTACAGGCAGCACTTTGTCTTTTAAATAATATGCTTTTTAAAATAGTTAATACAGACTTTCTTTTTGTTTGTTTCAAAATATGTTTCCATAAATCTTACTGAGATTTAAGCTTTCATGAAAATTATTCAATTATCAATCCAATTTCTTAATTTCAAAAACGCTAGAAGTAATCTGTAAGCTACAAATAAAGTAGCTAGATACAAAGTAACCTAAGAAAAGTGAGAATGTTCTTAAGATAGTAATCTTAAAATACATTTTTTAAATTTGGCATCATTGACTATGAAGTTTTTGAATACAATTTAAACGATGAAAAAAATATCTTGTAAAGATAATATTTTTTCATTTTAAAATTAAGTTATTCGAAACGCTGGATTCTTAATACATACTTGAAGTTGAGTTCCCTTAATAGATTTGTTTTACTAGCCCAGTTCAAGTGGTTTAATGTCAGAAAGAAGTTTAAAAATATTTCATTATGAGAAAATTTATTTTCCATACATATGCAAAATTATATGCTCAAAGCAAAGAAAGGATCATAATTCCTTGTTATATTGAAGAACAGGTGACATAGATTAGTGAAGAACAGAAAATGTCAGTTACTCTGGGATTCGAACCCGCTATATTCATTCTACAGAGCATTTAACGGAAAGATAATATCCCTTGCCCATATAGACTATTTTGAGAAATATATGTGGTTTAAAATTGTTTGTAAGAAATCGCGATCGAAATCAACAAAAATGAATAGAAAAAACTTATCGTAAAATTACCCCAATGAAACGAAGCCGTTCACACTTAAATTCTTTCTTTATATCTTTTTTTTTTTTTTTTTTTTTTTTTTTTTTTACCATTACAATCTTCCAATCGTTCCTAACTATTTAACTTCTTAAACTTTTTGAATGATCTTTGGTCATGGCTTACAAGGATCAATTTTTATCTATTCTCTTTTCGTGAAAAGATCTCCTTAACTACTTCCTTAAAAATTTAATAATAGAATAGAGCAGTTTACTTTCTTTATGAAGATAATTTTAGAAATCTGTTACATCTTTGATATAGGCCCAAAACTTAGTCATTTCCTGCGTTCAGGAATATTTTTTTTAATGTTATCATACAAAATTTCTTTTTAGCCACAACAGATTTGCAAAAATATATTAAATGTTTGTTAACTCAGACGTGCATTTTCTTTTTTTAAATGCGTAAACATCCATATTTCATTTTAAAATTTACATGTTTGATTTCTTGTCACAAAATCCTTTTCGAGAATATATCAAATCAATTTGTCCCAGACTTTTAGTTAAATGCATGGCTTTCGATAACATTGCTTTATAAGGAAAGAAAAGAAAACAATTTTATAGAGTTATTGTGTACTTTTATCTTTAGAACTTTTTGCTATTAAGAGAGGGGGACGAGGAAAGATCAAGATAACCAGTTATAAGTTTTCGCAATAAGCGTGTGGGGAATTTTCCATATCTTGCTTCGGGATCTTTATGTAATTTTTCGCTGCATTAATATTCATTTAACTTGTGAAAGAAAGGAAATCACTGCATTCCGAAAGAATATTATTATTATTTTTTATACGAAGCATTTCTCCTATTGCGACAAAAAAGTTCAGTGACTCCAATATTATTTACAGAAGAGAAGAAAAAAAATTCCTGGGGACATGACAATCCAATATCTTTTTCATTACCTCGCGTCAAACATACATATAGATAACCGCTGGCGGTACTACTATATTTAGAAAAAATAAGTAACTGGAAAAGGGGCTCACTTTTTGATAAGTCAAAGTCATAGAAAACCCGCCAGCTCTTATCAAAGCGTTGCTGCATTTCAAATTTAAGGCTGTAAAAATATAAATAAACAAATATACGACGCGTTTAAAAATTCGTTGTTTCCATCCCAAAAAAGAAAAATTTCTAAGCAACAAGCAAACGACATCAAAATAGCTTGAACCTCTTTTTCGGTGATTTGGGACTATTCATTCAGTTCTTTTATAAAAGAAGCCGGAGAAAATTCTTTTATTTTTTTGAAAAAGCTGTCTCATTTCTATTCCTCTACTATTAATCACAGGGATATTTGAAAGTTGTATTACCACGGGTTCATTACGGGCTAAATTTTTGCTTATTTATTCTTATTCAGCTTTTTCGAATAAGAGATGACAGACTTAAATATGCAGGGCGAAGGGAAGAAAAAAAAATAATTTTAATAAAAATAAAATAAACTCTGGAATTTCTGGCTTTTGTAAAAAGTCATGAAAAATCGTCTGCTCCTATTTCCGCAGCGTGATCTGACAACGATATTTTCCATTCGAATAAAAGTTGTCATAGCAACGGCGTTTCTCGAGTTGCCATCTTCCCAACAGCAATTGTTATCAAAAAACGGCATTAAGTAATTCAAAATTTATTTTATTCTATTACATTTGTTTCTTTTTTTAGTCATCGTTGTAAAGGAATAAAAGAGTTTCGAATCTAAGTGTAGTTTTGCCATCCTTTCAGACATCTTCTATGTGTAGATTCTGTGAGTGAAATGTTATCTTTCTCCATGAAAAGGCCAGTACTTTATGTTGCCATTCATTTTCTTATTACGAATAATTTTGTTTCTTTTCAAAAAACTGATGCAGATTTGCTCATTATCGGCGTCTTCTTTTTAGTCGGCTTTTCTGACGACTTATTATTGATTTTTTTTTTCTTGCTGGAGTAGTGCGGCACAATGAGATATCGTTCAGAAGAAATGATCTTAAGAAAAACTGATTTAGAATTTATTTGTTTTTCCGATTTTACACGATCTTAAGAAGATAAATTTGTTCTGCTACTCACTTTGATTTATTTTGAAAGTTCTTTTCTTGAGTCTTTTGTTTATATTTTACAAATGATTGAACTAAAGAAAAACTAAATGATTGAACTAAACAAAAAGCTATTATATTAAATTTTTTTCCTCGAGTATTTTTGAAGTTTATTTCTATTAACAAAGTGGTTACCAAAACTATTTTTATCCATTCCATCATTTTCATAAGTGCTAGAAGCTTCAAAAAACACCAAACATATATATATACACAATATTTCTTCAAATTTTGCTTATTTCATAGCAACTTTAAAATATGTAAGAACTGAGCATAGATAATTTTGGTACATACCATTGCGTTCATAGTTTTATCTTTTTATATCAACCAACTATATTAAGCATGAGAAAAAATACTTTAATTACAGGAAAAAAAATCTCAGTATAGCAAACCAGTGTGCTATTAACTTTTTTTTTTATGAGATGCCTTTGATATTTTTTCCTTCGTTCAATTTTCGATTCTTAGAATAGCTTTTACAGAAGCAAACTAAAAATAGCTTTTAACTTCCTATCTATTTCTTGCAGTAATTTTCATAAATGACTTCATAAAAAATGACTAATTTTGAAAATATCTATAAACATTTGAAAAATCAGTTATTTAGTGTAATAAATTTAAGAATTGATTAGTAGCTTTAATTCAAAATATAAAACGGAACAATCCAGTTTTTCAAGAGCAATTAAATTTCCAACTATGTTGCTATTGTAAATTTTCCAAAAGCTACTTCATTCAAAGATCACAGAAAATTCAGAATGAGTTTTTAGACCTTCCCTCTATTTTCAGCCTATTAATGCACAGTATTTAACTTTACAATTTCACCAGGAGAAACTGAAAAAGATAATTATTGAACATAATTTTTTTCAGTATTTAATTAATGAAGTTTTTCAAATCCATGTGAGTTGCAAACAATTAAATGTCATTATTTTTCTATTTTTGATTTGATAAATTCTCTGCGGCGGAGTGGTTCAACCTCAAGTTATCCAATGGCCAATCAAATTTTAGTACAGGAATGTGGAGGCCGGAGACATTTCAGAAAGAAAAACGAATAACATATTTTATGCAAAAACTTTAGTTGAAGTTTATAATAAAAGATGTTTAATGTACTATCGTAAGAACCTGCATTCTATTATTGTTAGCATTATAAATCTAAGGTACTCAGTGGACGAAGGTTTCAAGTGATGATTTAGAAAACTTAAGAACAACGTCTTCAAAGGACATAGTATCAGTAAGATGTTACGAACTACATTTTCCTATTAAAAACGGTATCATTTATTGGCCATGGTGAAAAGAGTTAAGTTCTACATAGAGCTAGTCATCACATGCTTTTATACCCAAATTTTCTGTTTTTCAGAATGTGACAAAGCGATATCTTCCACTAATCAAAGAAGACATTTTAAGAAATTTCCGTAAAATTCAAAGGCTTGGCCGTTTCGACTAGCTCCTTTCGTTGATAATAGAAGGGAAGAACCTGCAATTACAATAAACTTTTAAAAAATTAGTGGAGTTGACCATTAATTAATACTATATCCATATTGTTAGAAGCTCTTTGAAAAAATTACAGCACCCGTAATTTTAACTGTCTTTGCGAAATTAGACATTAGTGTTGAATGCTGATTTATACGGTTATTATATAAAGATTCCTAATTCACGGAGATGTACTCCCTTTTTCAACGCAGTTACAGATTCAAGTACAAAGGTTCCTGGTTCGATCATAACTGCCCTCAAAGTACATCTTTGTCATACTCTCTCTAAATTGTCTTCCCCTTTATTACCATTACGAGAAAAACGTTAATCCATGGTCAGTAACCCATATACTTTACATGAATTTCGAGTAGACTTGTATTTTCATGGATAAGTGTAATTTTATTTTTACGGTCATTGACTGGAATATTTTTAGAGAGCAATCAGTTGTGTTTAGAAAAACTTTTGACAAATAATGTACTATTCAGGTGAAATTTTTATCAATTTATTCTTTTTTGCCAGGTTACTGAGGTTCTTTATTCCATTTCTTTTTCAATTATCCATCAATTAGGAGCAAACTCAAATAATGTTAAATGAAACTCTAAAAAGGTTATCTTTTTGGTTAATGACAGCCTTTCTACTAACTCTCACCTTGTCAATCCTCATGTTCGTCTTTGAATAAAAATGCGTATTCTCTACATAGAGAAAAAAAAAGCGGTCTAACTTTGAACTATAATATAAACATGTACTTTTGTTCCAATTAAGTAATAATATGGTACAAATTTGCTGCACATTTTATAAGGTGTTAACTTGGACCAAATAGAACCATAGTACGGGGTAATAAGTAAGTTTAAGAAGTTCAACGACATGGTTTAACTTGGAACCATATTAAGTTAGCATAAAGTTTAAACGATATTATAGTTCAACATGATTCGAGTTTCTGATTTTATAAAACTGGCTATATTACTTATTTTAATTCCATATCAATGATTTTAATATTTTAAGTTTTATATTGTTTTATTCTAACTCTTCCAAACATTTGAATAGAAACAAAAGAATGAACAAAATCCCTAGATAAGGTTTTCTATGCACTCAATATTTTTCCTTAAAAAATACATCTAAGTTTACCGAATTTCGGAGTAAATCAATACCTTTGCATTCCACAAAACATAATCATTCGTAATATGTGCGAAGAAAGCCATTTTCCTCCGTAAGTCTGCAACAATCGATTTCATCGAACAACTTTCACAGTTCACATCATAGGAGGTGATGTTCTTTGGAACACAACGCAGAGAGGTTTGGAACGAAGTGTCATCTGAGACTCATAGGGAAAGGACCACACCCTCCTTCTTCGGTTCGAGACAAAGAAGAAAAGAGCTGCCACACCCTTACAGACTCATCAAATATTGAGCGAACATATACCTTTTGGAACTTTTACCTTATTTCTCCGTGATCCCCCATCATAAAAGGTTGAAGTATAGGATATTCCATAAATTGAAATAATAAAAGACTCATCTCGTTATCTTCCTGATCGTGAATTTTAAAGTTGAATAAGTTTTAAAGAGGAGAGCTACGAAAACTTCCATCGATGAGGAAACTTTCTGAACGGAGAGTATTCTCGGTTGAGTCGAGAGTGAAGTTTATTGATGTGCAGCCTTTCTTGAATATTTTAATGAACTTTGATGTTTAATGGCATTGTAATAATTTCAGTTCTTAAGCATTACATGCTTACTTTTAATAAATTGAAAAAGGTTTTTAAATGCATTTAATTAGCAATGATCTTCGAGAGCATTTCGAGAAATTATTCTAGTTGCAACGCAATGTCTTCCTTTTCATTTTGAAAGAGAATGCATTGCATAAAGACGTTTGAAAAGCAGAAAACTATATCCAGTGCATATGTTAAAACTCCCTAAAAAAGGTTTTTAAACGCATTTAATTAGCAATGATCTTCGAGAGCATTTCGAGAAATTATTCTAGTTGCATCGCAATGTCTTCCTTTTCATTTTGAAAGAGAATGCATTGCATAAAGACGTTTGAAAAGCAGAAAACTATATCCAGTGCATATGTTAAAACTCCCTGAAAAAGGGTTCTAAACGTATTTAGTTACAAATAATCACCGAGAACAGAATATAATATAAAGATAATTCGATTCTTTTATCAATACAAGTGAATGTATTATCTGTTGACGTTTGGCAATTGGAATAGTAATTTTTTTAGTTGCATCGCAATATCTTCCTTTTATTTTTGAAAGAGAATGCATTGCACAAAGATCTTTGAAAAGTAGAAAACTATATCCATTACTTATATTAAAAACATCCTGAAAAGAGTTCTTAAACACACTTAGTAAAAATGAACTACGAGAACAGAATGGAATAGTGAAGAAAGTTCTATTTTTTATTTAATAAAAGTGAATGTATTGTCTGCCGACCTTTAGCAGGTGGAATAGCCATTTTTTTAAGTTGCATCGCACTATCTTCCTTTTAATTTTGAAAGAGAATGCATTGCACGAGGACCTTTAAAAAGCAGAAAACTATATCCATTGCTTATATTTAAAACATCCTGAAAAGAGGTCTTAAACACACTTAGTAAAAATGAACTACGAGAACAGAATGGAATAGTGAAGAAAGTTCTATTTTTTATTTAATAAAAGTGAATGTATTGTCTGCCGACCTTTAGCAGGTGGAGTAGCCATTTTTTTAAGTTGCATCGCACTATCTTCCTTTTAATTTTGAAAGAGAATGCATTGCACGAGGACATTTCAAAAGTAGAAAACTATATCCATTGCTTATATTAAAAGCATCCTGAAAAGAGGTCTTAAACACATTAAGTATACGCATAAAAGCTTACTTGAAACATAAAACCAATAATTAAATAACACTACTACCACCAGACAACTAATTGATTATTTGGTTATTGGTTTTATGTTTCAAGTAAGCTTTTGAACGTGCAGTATCCTCACTACTGAGTCAAAACTCCCAAACAGTAACTGCCCCCTGACGCAGTTGCGAAATAAGACTATAATACTTCAACTTCTACTAACCGAACTTTGAACTGAAGTGAACTGTAGTAGGTTAGGAGATAAACATTCACGCACAAGTTTGGTTCACGAGATGTTGTTCATCGGTTAAACATTTTCCCCACTCGCAATCTTTGGCGAGATATAATTTTTTATTTCCATGTAACCTTTTAACTATAATGTAATTTATTGGAATTAAATTTGAATCAATTATTTTCCCATCTTTTACTGCATAAAAGACAGGATTTGGACTTGACAATTGGGTCTGAACCTGTAGTGGTGACCCTTGTGAAATTTTTTTTTAAGCATGCAGTAGCTACAGAGGATCTTGTTACATCCTCACTTTAATTCAAATCTTTCACGTTTAAAGTCTTTCAATGGACTGCGACGGTGTTATAGCAACTAAATATACCTTCATTTGGTGCACTACTCACGTTGTTTCTCCACGAATGGATTATTTCGCATGCCAGATGTTCTCCAGCTGATGATTAAATAAACTGCATCGTCAAAGCCTCTTCAATACAAGGTAGGACCTTATATCTGTCCATTTTTCTTATCAGTTATTTGAGCTTTATCACCATGCCGAATGACGATACTCAACAAACGCAGGTTAGCAGAGTAGGGTTAAAATTACCTCCCTTTTGGGATAAGCACGCCATACTTTGGTTCGCCAATATTGAAGCGCAGTTCGTTGTATCCGGAATTACCCAAGATGATACAAAGTTTTATTGCGTAGTATCGGCCCTTGCCTCCGACATCTTGAGTTATGTTAGCGATATCGTGCTGTCGCCGCCAGCCACGGAAAAATATTCTACTCTTAAATCGCGGTTAATAAGCGAATTTTCTGATTCGGAGCAGAGAAGAATCAAAGCGGTATTATCAGAACTAACCCTGGGTGACGACAAACCTTCCCATTTATTGCGAAAGATGAAGCAATTGGCCGATAAAATTCTTAGCGATGATGTGCTTAAAACTCTTTGGCTACAGCGCTTACCTAATCAAGTACAGGCGATTCTTTCAGTCTCTGACGATAATACGGAAAAGCTCGCAGTAATGGCCGACAAAATTCATGAGACCACGGGCGGTAATGTTGATGCAGTACGTTGCTCAAATCCATCTTCTGAAATGAGTGAATTGCGAACACAAATAGCGGAACTTACTAAACAAGTTGAGCGCCTTTCCCGAAATCGCGAACGCAAAAATTCTTTTCGCCAGCGTAATCGCTCACAAACACCCAAAAAGTATGATCAGTACTGGTATCATTTTAAATTTGGAGATGCAGCGAAACGCTGTAAGTCCCCTTGCAAGTTTAGAAAACAGGAAAACTAGAGAAGAAATCACATACTCTGGCGCAATGTGATTTCAAACCCGATAATAAAAGTCGCCTTTTTGTATCTGACCCTATTTCAAAATTAACATATTTAGTGGATAGAGGTAGCGATGTTTGTGTTTTACCGTACAAGCGACACAATTTTAAAATTAGCAGCGAAAATAATATAACGTTATATTCAGCGAATGGTACAACAATCAAAACATATGGCGTTAAAAGGGTAACACTTAGTTTAAATTTACGTCGTAAATTTCAGTGGTCATTTATTCTTGCTGACATAAGTAAGCCTATTATCGGGGCAGATTTTTTGCGACATTACGGTTTGTTGATAGACCTTAAACATGGTTGTCTTAAAGATCCGCTGACCAATCTTGTTAGTACGGGCACTAAGTCCGCGGATGACACACCTCAAGTAACTTTAATTGCAAATGACGCTGCTTATCGGGATATTTTGAACAAATACAGTGAGGTGGTACGCCCCTATCCTAAAATCAGAGAGGTAAAACATAATACTGTTCACAGAATCTTAACTCGCGGACAACCGGTTTTTGCGCGACCGCGTAGATTACACCCCGCGAAATTAACGGCTGCCAAACGCGAATTCGAATATATGTTAGAACATGGTATATGCCGCCCTAGTACATCAAATTGGTCTAGCCCTTTGCACCTTGTGCCTAAAGAAAATGGAACTGATTTCAGACCGACTGGAGATTACAGAGCATTAAACCGGATCACAATCCCGGATAGATATCCTTTGCCCCATTTACAAGACTTTTCCAGCCAATTACACGGTAAAGTTATTTTTTCGAAAGTAGATTTAGTTCGCGCATATCACCAGATACCAGTACACCCAGACGATATTCCCAAAACTGTAATAACAACCCCATTCGGTTTATACGAGTTTTTATTCACGCCATTTGGATTGTCCAATGCGGCACAAACATTCCAGAGATTCATTAATGAAGTTTTGCAAGGTTTTGTGTTGGTTATTTGGATGATATCCTTATAGCAAGCGGTACAGAGAATGAACACAAAGAACATATTGAAATGGTTCTGAAAAGGCTCGACGACTATGGTATTCGAATTAATTTGAAAAAGTGCGTCTTGGGGGTCCCAGAACTATCCTTTTTAGGTTATTTAGTTAATAAAGAGAGAATTAAGCCACAACCAGAACGCGTTGAGCCAATCTTAAAATGTAAATTGCCCCAAACCACGAAGGAGTTACAACGTTTCCTGGGGTTATTGAATTATTATCGTCGAAACATTAAAAATGCTGCCCATATTCAAGTCCCTCTTAACGATATGCTTAAAGGCAAGAAAAGTAAGGAAAAAAATAATCTCGAGTGGAACGAATCTCAAACGTTAGCATTTGAGGCATGTAAAAAGCAGATAGCAGAGGCCATTATTTTGGCTCATCCTGACCCGGAAGCTCATTTAACGCTTTTCACGGACGCTAGCGACACAGCTGTAGGAGCTTCACTTAATCAAATTACGAGCACTAACAATGAATAAGATATCAAACCTTTGGCATTTTTCTCGTCAAAATTATCACCGGCACAGCAAAAATGGTCGACTTTTGATCGCGAACTTTACGCGATTTACGCAGCCATTCGTCATTTTAAACATATGCTTGAAGGACGTCAGTTCACGATTTTCACGGATCATAGGCCACTCACATACGCCTTTCTCCAAAAAGCGGATAAGTGTTCCCCAAGGCAATTACGACATTTGGACTATATCGGTCAATTCAGTACTGATATTCGGTTTGTTAAAGGTTCCGAAAATATACCAGCCGATATGCTGTCGAGGTTAGATGCTTTAGAACTTTTTGAGACTTTAGATTATGCAGCCGTAGCACATGCCCAAAGTACGGATTCCGAATTACAGGACCTCGTGAAATCAAACACGGGTTTGAAATTTCAAAAAATGATAGTACCAGGAACTAATGTCCAACTCTTTTGCGATACTTCTACACAAAACGTCCGTCCTTATCTTCCGCTCGAATTTAGAAAAAGCATTTTTGACGCATTACATAATCTCGCTCACCCAGGCATAAAGGCCACGGTGAAACTTCTCACATCGCGATTCGTATGGCTAGACATAAAGAAAGATATCACAAAGTGGACACGATCGTGTATACCGTGTCAGAAAGCTAAGATATATCGCCATACAAACAGCCCAATTCAGACTATAAAAGTCCCAGATAAAAGATTCGAGCATATACATATAGATATTGTAGGACCCCTTCCACCTTCCCGCGGTTATTCGTATTGTTTGACAATGATCGACCGCTTCACTCGTTGGGTTGAGGCTCGTCCAATTTCAGACATTTCGGCCGAAACAGTAGCTAGTGCTTTATACGAAAGTTGGATCGCCCGATTCGGCATTCCTAAAATAGTGACAACAGATCAGGGTAAACAATTTGAATGTCAACTATTTAAATCATTAATGACATTATTAGGCATTAAACACATCCATACGACGGCATATCACCCCATTTCTAATGGCTTGATTGAAAATTGGCACCGTACATTAAAAGCTCTTCTAACTGATCGTTGGACAGAGGTCTTACCCACAGTATTATTGGGAATGCGTTCTGCATTCCGGGAATCCATAAAGACTACAACAGCTGAACTGGTTTACGGAACTGCCTTGAAGTTGCCGGGAGAATTTCTAAGGCCAACACCAAAGGATTTCACTGCCAGTGAATTTGTGCAGCGTCTGAAAGAAACTATGGCAAAATTGTCCCCTTCACCAACCAGGAATCATGACACCAAGGGTAGAACATTCATCTCGACTAACCTCAAATCGTGCAAGCAAGTTTTCATCCGACACGATGCTGTTCAACCGCCACTTAAGCCAGCTTACGATGGACCTTTCGAGGTACTGGAAAGAACTGACAAAGTATACAAGGTTCAAGTAGGCAAAAAATACAAGTTTGTGACCATAGACCGGCTAAAGCCAGCCTACATCTTGAACATTCAAGAACCAGTGGCGAACCATTCTAGCCCAACTCCGGAGGTTGCTGAGCCAACAACAACTAATGCTGAACATTCAGAAGACAAGGCTAAACATACACGTTCGGGACGTAAAGTGCGTTTCCCTGCACGTTTCAGGTAACGTTACACTAGGAGGGGGGTACTGCAGTATCCTCACTACTGAGTCAAAACTCCCAAACATTAACTGTCCCCTGACGCAGTTGCGAAATAAGACTATAATACTTCAACTTCTACTAACCGAACTTTGAACTGAAGTGAACTGTAGTAGGTTAGGAGATAAACATTCACGCACAAATTTGGTTCACGAGATGTTGTTCATCGGTTAAACATTTTTCCCACTCGCAATCTTTGGCGAGATATAATTTTTTATTTCTATGTAACCTTTTAACTATAATGTAATTTATTGGAATTAAATTTGAATCAATTATTATCCCATCTTTTACTACATAAAAGACAGGATTTGGACTTGACAATTGGGTCTGAACCTGTAAACGTATTATTCTTTTGTACTTGATTTTATACTTCTGTATTTGCTTTATGTATTATATATTTTGTATTGTATTCTCTTCCTGGGCTTTGGCAAAACATTTGAGGTACAGAAAGAGCAATTTAGACACTTGTCGTGCTCTCTCTGTAGAAAAGGTTTTACTGTTATGGCTTCCGGAGGTGGTGACCTCTGAAGACGTCAGCTTCGGTTGCCATATTTATTCATTTTTCATTGTTTCTTTTATTTCAATTCCTTTTGGATTCTCAGCTGCTTAGCGCGTTTTTCCACTGGAAGTATTGTTTTTAATTGCTTTAATTATTTAGAATTCTTTTCTCACTAATAAATTATATCATCTGCCTTTTCTTATTATTTATCGATTAATCATCCGCAACCTGGATAAAACGATGCTGAGAGATTTACAATAAATTAATTTATAAAATAACTTTGAAATTGTTTATTTTTCACTTTAACGGTCTATCATTAGTTATTTCAGGAAATACCTAGTTATTCTATGAAATAACTGAACTGTACACTTTAACAGTAACATAAATATATGGTTAATGTCATTTCTTCCCGTCTGTTTAATAATAGGTGTATTCCTATATTTTCATTGGCATGCGTTAGAAAATTATGTTTGGGTACATAAAAGTTTCGTTCAAGTATAAATTTTGTAGACCGTCATGCCGGTAGTGCATGGAAGAACTTAAATTTTTCGTGCCCTGAAAATAAGTATATATATTATTATACAATCTAAAGGAAATTTTCTCGGGTTGACTAAAATAGCTTTTAATATATTTGACCCTAAAGCTTTTCAATCGTTTTTTGAATCAGCGGTGAGCAAAAGTAAAACTTTGGAGGCTTTATAATGCAGGTTTAATGTGGAGATGGTCCCTTATTTTTCGGCACCTGTCTGTGAAACTTGTGGGTAGGTATCCACTTGCTGGAACTAAGTCTTGCGGTGGAATCCTCAACTTGTCAACACGTCGTCTTTGCCGCCCGGGAATGACCGTTTTCTCCCTCATGATCGATTTACAATTTCTCTTTCCCCCCTTTTCCTCTTGATGAAGGAGAAAGTCTTATTCACGAATATTTCTTCATATGTTCTAGTAACTTATGGTTCCATTTCACTCTAAAAAATGGGTTTAAAAATTTGAAAAAGAAAAAAAAAAATTCATTTTGGAAAACATTTTAAAATCAAATTTTTCCTGTTCTTAGTCTGGAAATTGTTAACGTAATAAAAAAAATTACAAAATAGTAAAATATGATATTCGTAGTCTTGCATCGTAAGGTCAGTTCAAAAGAAAAAAAGGATATGAATTTACAAAATGAAATCTAATTTTTTCAAATTTTACTGATAGATTACATTTTAATCTCAAAATTGTGAATTTGTTAATCAAATCATGAAGCTACAAGTGAGTATTGAACTTGTAACTTCGCAACAATAGGTCGGTTTAAAAGAAAGAAGAATGAATTAAGATGAAATTTAATTTCCTCAGAAATTTAATGCTTTTAATCTACAAATCGTGAACTGGATAAACAAACTATTGTACTGAAGAAAAGTGAGTACGATAATCGTAGTTTTATAGGATAGTTCGAAGTAAAGGAGAATATGAATTTATAGGATAAAATATGTGCTTTTTTATAAAATTTATTTTATTTAGTCTAACGCTCGCGAACGCAAGGAACAAAAATACTAAGAATAAGTATGACACTCGTAATTTTGTAAATATAGGTTGATTGGTAAATTAAAAAGAGTATGAATTTACAAACATTTTTTGAGGAAATCTTCTGTGGTTCAGCGAATTTTTTAAAATACCATTTCTTTTTTTAAGTGCAAAAATTTGTTTTGCATTTTGAAATGCAAAATCAATAATTCTGCGCTGGTAAGCCCAGAACAATTAAATCTTTAAACTCAAAACAAATAGCACAATACCTCCCTCCCCTTTTTAATAGTAAAGTCCTCCCCCTTGAGAGTAAATTCTACAGAATATTTCTCGTAAATATTTTAAAAACTTTAGCCCTATGTTTTTTCGAATTATTTGAAATTTTGGTCCACGAGAATCATCTTAGTTCCCTTTAAAAAAGTTTCAATTTTTAACTGTTCTCTATCGTATAAAATTAACATTCAATCAAAATGACGTTTTGCATTTTCAATTTTTATTTTGAAATTTAATTCCACGTATTACGGCATTATACTAAGCAAATAAATTATGTTTACTATATTTAATGTAACGTTACTAAAAAATGCTTACGGAATCCCAGTTTTCTGGCCATTTCCTTGTAATACTACAGATTATTATTATTATTATTATTTTTTTTTTACAATGAACATGAATAACTCCTTATTATAATCAAAATGAATAAATCTTTAAACTCAACATTAATAGCATCCTTCTATTTTTATTGAATGATAAATTCGATTTATTTTCGGAATCAAATCTTCCGTCTTAGATATATCGCTTAACTATTTTTCAAGTTCTCTTTTTACCCCACAATACTTGACATTAGTTCCTCGAGGGCCATTTTAGTACCTTTTAGAAAAGTTGAATTTTAAACATTTTTCTATCGTATAAAATTAGCTGTCAATCAAAATGACATTTTGGATTGTTAATTTTTATTTTGATATTTCATCCCATTCATTACTGTATTAAATAAATACTGTATTAAACAAAGTAAACATACCATGCTTACTAAGTTTAATGTATTAATGTTCCTAGAAATGCTTACAAATTCCCTAGCAGTACTCCCTAGTAGTACTAGCAATTCCGCAGTAGTACTACAATATTTTTTTTTACAATGAATATGGATAACTCTTTATCATAATTCTGAATGGATAACTCTTTAAACTCAAAACGAATTGCACCCCTTTATTTTTTATTCAATTATAAATTCGATTTATATTTAGGATAAAATATCTCTACTGAATATACCTCGTAAATATTTTGTATTTCCTTTTCCCCCCCAAATTATTTGGCATGAGGTCCTCCTTATTTGGCACAAGGTCATTTTATTGCAACTTGGAAAAGTTTCTATTTTTAAGCAATATTCTTAATTATAAAATTGGCTGTATATCAATAAATTTGCATTGTCAATTTTGATTTTGATATTTAATTTTGCTACAGCTTATGAACAATTCTTTACTGCTCATATCAGAATGAATAAATTGCTTAACTCAAAACATGCGCTAGAGCTTTTTAAATATTTAAGAGAAATCTCTGTACTTGAATATTTCTTTTAAATATTTTATAAGCTCTATCATACTTTTTAAATAATTATTTGACATTTTGATTCTCGAGCGTATGCTAGAAGGAAAACAGTCTTTGACCTCTTAAAAAAATTTCAATTTTTAAACCGTTTTCTATCATCTAAAATTCGCTGTCTATTAAAATATTTTGCATTGTCAGTTTTTATTTTGATATTAAATCCTGCTACAGAGTATGAATAATTCTCTGCTGCTCATATCAGAATGAATAAATCTTTAAACTCAAAACGAATAGCACCCTTCTATTTTTATTGGAGGGTAAATTCGATTTAAGAGGGTCGTTCATACAAATTCGATGATGTCGTGGAAACTAGTTTTCCCGAAAGAAGTTTAATGTTCCCTCCCTTTCCTCACATATTTTACTTTCGAGTACCCCAATAAAGTGAAGCATGCTTAAGACGTCGAGAGTCGATATAGTTTTTATTTTACTTTGCATTAGAGCGGACGGCCTAAAAATATGCCTCCATTGATTAGAAAATAGCTGTCTATAACTCAACCTGACAGCGAAACCCAATCCAGCAGCTCACGTACACCTCAACTCATTTTACGCCCGGTTGCTTTGTAATTCATGACCTCGGCTGCCATTTGGTCCAAATTATCGTCTGCATTTCCTTCTAGGAGAACGAATATGTTATATATTATATATTTCGGAAATTTGAATTATTACGGAAGATCACTAAAAGTTACATTGTATATATATATATATATTTTAAATTGCATACTGCTGATTATAGGATTATAGTAAAGTTTTCCTTAAAAAAATTTCCCTTTGCGTTTAATAAGAATTTTAGATACAAGCTTTATTATTTTTTTTTAAAGATTTTAGTTATTTAAATGGTACTTATTCTTTTATAATGCCACATTCAAGGGAAATATTTTTCCGACATAAATATGAGTTCCATAACCGATAAATAAACAAAATGTCTCTCCTTTTTATTTAATCTTTTGACTTTCTTTACTTTGTGCACCAGACATATTTTGTAGCAGCGTTGAATTTTATTTCCCTAAATAATATTGTACGTTTTTTCTTCAAATTAAGCTCAGTGCCATACATTCATGCTACTTGTTTTCTAGATTTTAGATGTTTTTACTTTGAAATTAATATCTCGATACTTTTATACATTTATGACGATTATGATTTTAGTTCATAATAGTACTTACAATTTTTTTTTACTTAAAAATTTATATGATTATTATTTTGTTCAAGCTGACTTTAGATTAGGTTGTACGAACATATGTTTTATTTCGTTTTACTAACGCAATTAAACGTTAAATCATATTGAATAATTTTTCTATAAATGTACAGGGGATGGGAAAAATAATGAAATACTTGTGTACTGATATATTTTTTTATATTACTTAAAAAATACTTAGAAAGTTATTTTATAAATTTAAAAGTATTTCTATGGTTATGCGATTTCCCATACTTATCAAAGTTTAAAGCTTTTAGAGGATTGAGGAAGCGGCAAAAAATTATAACAGAAACGGAAAATAGCGTTTGTGAACACCCTAAGCCAAAAAAATGTGGCAATAAATGTATAATTCGTAACGATTATTTTGGTTATTAAATGCAATAACTGCACAAAATTTCATAAACCTTACTTAAATATTTATGGAGATATGACATTTTTATAAAAAAAAACTATTTAAGCTAGGTTTACGAAATTTTGTGCAATTATAGCATATAATAACAGAAATAATTGTTACAAGTTACAAATTTATTGCTATATTTTTTGTCATAGGGTGTTTAAAAACATTATTTTCCGTTTGTAATTTATTGTCGCTCCCTCTAGCCTCTAAAAGTTTTAAACATCATTGATATGTTTGAAAAATCGTTAACACTTCTAAAGTTATAAAATGATTCTTGAAGTATTTCTTGAGAAATATGAACAACTATTTTGGTATAGAAGTGGTTCCATTATTTTGTCCACCCCCCCTCCAAATGTGTTCCAAGAGGTATATGTTTCTCTATGGAACATTTCTCTAAATTTTGATTGAGTTTATTTTCATTTTTCCAATTGTTGATCAGAATGATTTTTGTAATTGCAATTTATAGCCAATCTGATTCGATTAATGTCCGGACAGATCATTAATAGTTGTAGTCCTATATATGCTTTCATTAATATGAAATCGAAATTTTCTTTTCTTTATTTCAATTTTGGAAAATTGTTTCACTAATTGAAATTGGGGTATGTATTTCGTAAGGATTGCATATTAGATAGACTACAGGGCAAAATTAGTACATTTTGTTGTCGGCCAGTGGGCGGAAGTATCATTAGTAAGTATTGATCGGAAGTATTGAAAGGGGCTACTTTATTAAAAATTGAAAATTCTATATAATCAAAAAAACTATTGATATTATTATTGTAATGTATTTCTTTTCTAGCCTTATCATAAATACTAAAGGGCTCATTTCTAAAATGAAGAAAAATTTATGAACCTTTCCTAGCAGGTTTAGGTAAAATTTAAGCCCTGCATATAACATTTTAAGCTAATAAAATTTAGGGTTGTAATTTTTGAACCGATAATGCAACATAAAATTTATATTTGTTAACGTGTGTAACAATCATAAAAATTATTCGTTACAAAATAAATCTGAAATTTAGCATAGTGATGAAATTATATAAATTTGATTACTTTTAAAACTTAAAAAAAAAAAAAAAAAAAAAAAAAAAAAAAAATTAAAAAAAAAAAATAAATAAATAAAAATTAAAAAAAAAAAATAAATAAAAAATTTAAAAAAAAAAATGATCTTGTGCCAATATGCGGCCCATATATAATATGTTCCAGCATAAAAAGTGAATATATATCTCTCAGGTATAAAAAAGGATAATCCTGAACGTAATATTCGCAATTTTACTTTTGCGTTCAAACCAGCTAATGTTTAAACAATGTGTGTCTCATATATGATTAGAATAGTATATACTCTAATTTAATAGTATTAGTCCATAATTACATAATTAAAATGCTGAAAAAGTATTTCAATACAGTGTAAAATAAATACATTCTTCAATATTATCATTTTATGAAAATATTGAATAATGTATTTGTTTTTCAGTAGAAAAGTGCATATTATATATATATATATATATATATATATAATATTTTGTTCTATATATTTACCTTCTGATATTTCTTTTAAATTATAAGAGTTTTTAAAGAACGGTATATTGAAATTAATCTTCTTTTCTTCTGATTATACTAATCATGGAATGTTTTTATGAAATAAATTATTCATTGTATTTGGATTTACTTATGAAAACTTTTGTTTAGTTAGAATAATATTTTAAATAGGATTATTATTATATAGGCTTTGTTCTCATCATTGCTTTTTCTTTTTTATTAAATAATACTAAGTATAAAACTATGTGTGTCATAAAACGTATAGTTTTGCTCCGATTTAAACTGAGGATCATTTTATTATTACGCTAAATATTCTACCTATGTAAATATATATTTTTACATTACGGAGTTAATAACAGTAAAATTTTTTTGTTAGTTGAATACTTGGTACAACCTACTCATTTAACTTGTATTAGGGTAAACCAACCAGTGAAGGAACACTACCCAGTGAAGGAACATTTCATATATATTGATTAAAAATAAGTAATTTGAAAGTTTTTATTTAGATTGATTGGTAACAATAGCTTACGGCCAAACAATAGGAAGTCATCTAGCAATGTTTTGGATTACCTGGTCAAATAGACTTCTCTGGAAATTTTTTTTAATTTGTTATTATCTCTGCAACACCTAGTTTCTTTGAAAAAATTATAAGGTGAGTGTTTGTATTTATATGTTTGAAGTGGAATTAATTCCATGTAATAGTTTTATTTTTCTCACTGTGAAAAAGAGAATTCAAAATATAGTTATTGAAGTTACGTTTTATTTTTTTTAAAGCATCATAGCATAATAAAGTACTGAGATAAGGGGGTGTTTATTCACTGGATCACCAAACGATGAAAAACCAGTGAAGGAGCAAGCGTTCCTTTGCTGGTTTTTTTTCTAAGTTAATGAAAATAAAAGATAAACTTTAACTTTCTTGTACCTTTAGTGATGTTCCGCATCAAAAGTATGTTAAAAATACGAAAAACAACTTCTACCCAGTGAGAGAACAGGCATGTTCCTTTACTGGGCATAGATTTCCCAGTGAATGAACAGTATGTGTTAATATGTTGACACTTTAATTTTCAATTCATGATTACAAAAAAAAAAAGTTAACATTTTCCAAGTATTTATATATTATAATTTCAAGAATAGGCTTGTTTTTAAATATGTGCATGGCTTATAAATTCATAAAGAGCATTAAAAAATAACCAAAATTAAGTGTTCCTTTACTGGGTGTTCATTCACTGGTAAGAGCTGTTCCTTCACTTGGTCTTCTTACTACTTGTTATTTGAACCTCCAAAACTTTAAAAAAATATTATGTAAGTTCTCTAAATTTTTTTTTACATAATTTGCAATTAGTAACAAATACGTTGACACTGTCATTTAACTAAAATTACGAATTTTGAAATTAATATTATTTTTTAAAAGGCAAGCGAAGCTTAAGTGTTCCTTCACTGGTTAGTTTACCCTATTTAAAACTCTTGATTTATTACTTAATCCTTATCTTAATCATGTCATTTTTGGGCAAGGGACTAAAAGAGGATTTATTAGCGTTGGCAGAGTTGTCGATCGAACTAAATTCAAGTATGAAAAAAATCTTACAGGAAAGGGCAATAACAGAAAATGAAAAGTGTGAAGAATATTTTTCCAAAGAATTATGTTTTACAATTATCCTGGAGAGAAAGAGACGAAAAGGGAGGAAAGAGAGGAAGATTGAGTTGAAAGAAGAGGCTGAAGCAGAGGAAGAACGTTAAAAAGTAGAAGGCGAATTTGAGTCGGAATGACTGAAACTTGAAGTTAAGTTAAACATGGCTGTACTTTTCAAGCAGAAGCTGCGCATCTAAAATATATATTCTTAATAATTTAGAGATATAATATGAAAGAAGATATTAATTTGTACCTGGTGCTATTTGAACGACAAGCGTTGAAGACTGAAATAGACCAGGAATATTGGATAACATATGTGTTAAGTTTACTTTCTTCTGAAATAACTATTACCCCTGAGACTGATGATAAGGTCCAAGATTATGAACATGATAACCCTCTCCGATACAGTGTGGCTAACTCTATTTCAACAAATGTTACAAACCACTAGAAATGTAAAACTGTTTTAAACGTTTAGCAACTGCTATTCTTTAAACAACAAAAAGCTAAAGTGTGTTGCTTCACTTAAAATGCACTATCTGAGGTCACACTTGCTAAAATTGTCAAACGAATTTGATGTTCCGAATAAGGGTTAAGGTTAAGGCTAACTCCTGAAAAGTTTCTACATGTTTTATGAAACATCTAAAACCTGTTGAAGGAACTTGGCCAGATTTTTATCATGAACTGTGTATTTATTTCAATGTGATGACAGCACCATTAAAAGTGGATGTGTTTGAGAAGTTAAAAAAATTTGATTATAACTGATCATATGAAGAAACGAGTTACGCTTTGTTCTCATAAATTGAACCGTAACTCAGACTGAAACATTTTTTTGTTCAGAAAACCTCAAAAAAAAAAAAAAAAAATCTTGGTGTTTCTAATAACACCTTGATAAGCCAAGCTTCCAGCCATTGTTCTTGCGAATTAAATCAAGACGAAGTATCTTTCGTTCGACAAGAGAGCACTGCAAGGGTGAAAGTGCGACTTAGCTTAGAACCTCCTGTAGATGGCAGCACTACCTCTTTTCGAGAGTCAACTTCCTCAACTCTGACATAGATCTGAAGAAGGGGATAATTTTTTCCAGATTGCTGGACCTATGATACTGCTCAGCGGCCGCGACCACAGGACTTTCGATTCAACAGATTTTACGAGCACGTATCTGTTCTGTAGAGATAACGTGTACTTAGTGGGTTATAGCGGCTTTCGATAATCGAATCTCGGCCCCTCCGGACAGAATTTCATGCTCTAATTACTGGGCTACCATATCCCTCAATGGATATTTATATATATATTTGTAGTTTGTATTGACTATATAAATTAAATTGAATTAAACAATATTATAGTAAAAATTATAATGTAATAAAACGGACCACCACCGTAAAATTAATAAGTTTCTTTTGTACTAACAACTTCTTCATGCAGTTGTCATTTAAAAAAAACATTTTTTTTTTTACTATTTTGTAATTAGTTACAATATATTAGTTACAATTTGTAATTAGTTATATTTTAGAATTGTAGTATATGTTTCCTCATCACAAATAACTTGTATTTTAACTTAGAATATTTTTAAAATTTGTTTTAACATTTCATCATCTTTTTTCTGTATGAAAGAGAATTCGGCAAACGGTTATATTTATTTTCTCAGTATACATTGTTAAGTTAGAATATTGTAGTAGTTTTGTTATAAAATTGAAGAAAATATTCATTGTGAATTCAAAATAATGTTTTTAGTGATAATTTTCTGAAAATTTTAATTTTAGAGAATCGAAAGTAAAAAATAAACAAATTAGATTGAAAAATTTGAAAATTTATTTAAACAATTTGTGTAAATTAAATCTTTGACTTGGTAGATAATGGGGTCAGGACACGAAAATCTTTTTTTTTTTTGTAGTTTAAAAAAAATACTATTTTTTCTCTTTCAAATTATGCAATTTTATTATTATTATTATTTTTAAATTTTAATTGGAACGTAAGACATGGTCTAATTTCGTTTTCCTTTTTCCCTATATATAATTAATGTTGAAAGTTTTAATGATTTTTTAAATTTTTTATAATCATTCTTTTAAAAATATTTAATAATTGGTATATATCTCAAAAACAACTAAATATACTAAATAAAAAAGATTTTTAAACACCCATTTTACTTTATTTTGATGACAGAAAAATAGAAAAATAAAGCATGCAGAAAAATTAAAATTAAAATTTATTTGATTCTTTTAAAAATTCTTTATTAAATTTTAAAAAAATGTTTAAGAAAATTAAATTAAGAAATCGGGAAGGCGAACTATAGTAGAGGGAGTTTTTATACAAAACAAGTTAAAAATTGGATAATTAAAACATAATATTTTCAGGTTATATCAAAAAATAAAAATAGCCATTTTTTAAAATTTTATTTTTTAATTTTTTTAAAAAAATTTGTCCTTATACATTCGTCAAGATTTTTAAAGTACTCATCACATGATAAGACAGTGCAAAAAGTTTCCAGTGAATATATGCATTTTTAATGAAGGGTCCGCGGCACATTTTTCAAAAATGAGTCCCATGTTGAATTCATTCACTGAAATAAAAGCATGAGAAATCCTATGAAGGAATGTAAAAAAGTCAATGAGGCTTATTGTCAATTTTTTGACAAAATAGTATTTTTACATTCCTCTTTTAAAATTCAAAAAATTTCTTTTTCAAATAATTCTGTGTATTTTTTACTTTAATTTTTAAATTATTATGTATCTTCATGAAATAAGGAAAAAAATCAATCATTCTCTTAAAATTCATCCCCATCCCATTATAATTACATTCTTCTTGGAGCACGGTGAGTTAGTAATGACCTTTTCGATTATCCCAACAGGATTTGGATTTGATGTACTATAATAATTAACTTCGAGGCGTGTTCAGACATGTAGTAATTTGAAAAATTAGATAATTTAAAAATCATTAAAACATTTGCATCTCTGGAATTGATTTTATAATCCCATTACCAGGTTTAAATGACGTATACCACCCCAAAAGGGGGTCTTGTTTTATTGGCAGCATCAAATTCTCCGTCAATTAATTTTTTTTCTTCTTTTTAGTCTTCGAAGACTCAAATTAACTTTCGATTGGCATATGATAGAAGGAATAATTTAATAAAAATAATCAATATCATATCAAGTATTTATTTTTGTTTGTCTTTGTGGTTATTGATTTATTGTTTTGTAACAATATATTTCTTATGGAGTGGAGTTTTCAAATTATAAGCAATCATATACGTAGTTTGTAGTATGTAAATAATAATTCTTAAAAGTATCAAGTATAAAGGAAAATTTAAATTTTGATGTTCATCACGCATTCTCTCCCTCTATTATTTTATCCAATACATAATTAAACACTTTTACTTTGTTAACTTCTATTTTAATATCTTAATTTTATCTCTCTATGTAAGCTATAAGCTAATTCTCTCATCTTGATTTCTCCTGGTTTTATACTTTGAATGCATTATGCTTTGAATTCTTGGTTTCCGGAATTATGCTTCCAGAATTTTTGAGATTTCAACAAATGAAAATGTCCATTAAGAAAATTTTAATTTTCTTTCTGGAACTTTCCTAAGTTTGTTTATAAATAGAAGAGTTATTTGCCTTTAAAGATATTGAGAGAGATAAAATAATGAAAATAGATTACAACTTAGATGTACCAGTGAACTTCTAATTATTGATGAGATTATAACGGTTGTGATGCTATTTGGTGATACTTTTTTAAAAGGTTGTAACTCCCAGTCAATGCGACTTTTATTCTAGTGGGGGGAAAAATAAAGATGATTGAAATGAAAATTATCAAAGTCATTTTGTGGTTGATTTCTACTATTTTCTACATTCTGTGATTTCAGCTTCTCTTTATATTTCATGTATTTTGTTTTTTATTGTTAATGGTAAATAGTAACTCTGGGAATAAAAAGTAAAAGTTTTATTTTTAAAAAATTTCAATCTTTTATAAAATGAAATAAAAAAAAACAATAAATTATTTAAAAATATTTTTACAGAAGATTATTCAAGGATAAATAAGTTTCTTATTTGTGTGCAAAAATAGTTTGATTATCTTTTTATAATTTCAGAGTTATGGGAAAACAATCGCAAAGTGTAATTAATTATAAAGTCTTCAAAATTTTGACCACTATTAAAATTTAAGGAGCCAAATTTACAACACTGCAGCTATCCCTCATCACTGTAAGAAATCCCAGATCAAATAGCGACATAAAGTACCGGCACTTTGGGAGAATCATCCGTAAGATCCATTTTATCGGGACAGAAAAATTCTGACTTACCGTCATTTTTTACTATAATATTTATTTAATTAGAGTGATTCAGTGATTTTACGGCAATTTTTACTATAAAAATAACGGTATATGAGATTTTTTTTTGTTGTTCCGTAACATGTTCCGGTAAAAAATGATTTGACGGTAAAAAGTATCAGCGCCCTAAGAGTCACTGCTTTTTACCGTAATTTGATCCGGAATTTTTGAAATTTTAACTTTAAATGTCAAGAAATCAATTTCCTTCGAAATTGTTTTATTTTTATTCAAAGAACGTACATTTTTGGAGCTGATTTTACTTGTTTATAAAACTTCATCTGCACAAAGTAATTGGCGTATTTAAGGTTATCTTACTTAACCCTTAAAATTGTACCTTTGAAACGTAAAAATCTGATCATTAGATGAAAAGTTATTAAGGCTTTCAATTTTTTTTTATTTTGTGCCCAGCACAATAATTATTGTTTAAAAGATGTTATTGAATAATCATATTTAAAATTAGTTTATTACTTAAAATTCCTTTTTAATTTATCGTATGGTAAATGATCTAAATATGGAACACTATATTTATTACTAGTAAATTTTGAACACTGTATTTAGTATTTAAAATAAAAATCAATTTAAGCAAAAATTTCATATTATAATCTCAAATGGATAATTATTTTATGGTTATTTGCTATTTCAAAATAGGTATTTATCTTTTATTTGAAACATAAAATGAGGAAAATAAATGATTTTCCGAATAAAGCTTACTTTACATATTTAAAGAAAAGTCTCCTTTCAGATCTACATTTCAATATTTAACAATTGAAATACGTCCCCTATCCTATAGCTGTAATGTCCAGAGAACGTCTCACAGAAAGTGAACTGGAACACATGGATTTGACAGATTCCAAAGAAAGTTCGACCACTATCCACAAGTGGTCCTTTTCCCATTCATTTAATAACTATAGATACAGGCTATTGTCAAAGCATCCGGTACACGCGTCGAGAAGTTTTATAATCTCACACACGTATGAGACGAACATTATTCGAAAAAGTTTTTTTAGTTGATTTTTTCAGAAGTCTATTAAATTGGTAGGCTAAAATGTTTTCTAAATATCAGTTTTATATTTGCTTATACTTAATGATCTATTTCGAAGGGAATTAATTTTTGAAACCATTTTTGTTTTATACAAATATATTTTCTACATGGGGAAAAAAACTGTGGCAAAATTACCATTGTGTATGGTGATGACATTTCTGGTAAAAAGAACCATAATTCTGGTTAATTGAACCAAAATATGCAGACTTTAAACAGTTCATTTGGTAATTTTTTGTTCATTTGGTAACTTTTCACTGGAAATTCTGGTTTTCAAAATTAGAGTTTTTATTACCACTCATTTAGTTGGAAATGCATAACTGATAAATAAATTTTATCGAATAAATGCTTTTTAAGTAGTAGTATGATAAGATTAGGGTATCGTGATAAAATTAGTAAATTTCACCACGTTAACAAGTTTTATACCATAAAACTATAATTTTATTGATAATTTTACCAAAATCATTACCAAAGCGCTTCGATAAAAATTTAAAAATTTTTGGGGCTCCCATAGAGTCCGAAATATAGTAAATTTTACCATATTTTGATAGTTATGACTATACTTTTTTTATTTATCAAATCAAGCAGATTTTCCCAGTACTGTACAAAACTCATAATTGATTTATTTTCCTTTTAACTCTTTTCATTAATTATATCTCAATTATATAGAAGGGGCCTCAGAATAGACGTTAAAACATTGATAACGTGTGATTAAATAGGATGAAACTATAGCACTTTAGCAACGAGACGCGAGCGCTCAGTGGTTAAAGACTCTTGGACATCATTGTGTTTGTGTAAGAGTGGGGTTTGATACTCGTGATGGCTTGGAGGCCAGCTAGCTTCAGCTCGTTCAGTACCAGCTTGTCTCAAAAGTAAAAAATTATTGTGTGGAGTGCTGACCACATTGTACAATCTTGCTGGTTGGCCATGAAATTTTAGAGTCTTAACCTCAATGACCTCCTTTGTTCGCCAAGAATTGTTAGAAGAATTCTTCATTTTTTATGGAAAGTGCGAAAAAGAAAAAGAAGTATCCTGAATAACTTATGATCAAATAATCATATCTTCACGTTCTAGTATTCAGTTTCAAACGTAAAAACAGGTCGTCCGATAGTAATGATTAAAGTCTTAAAAATACATATTTTTAAAATTCAATTTCTCAAGAACTATTTGAACAATTTGTCTCAAATCTTGTATTTTTCCATGAAAAATTACATTCTTTAAAATGACGTAAAAATTTTTATACATTACTATTCAAAATATTTTTCACTATTATTAAAGGAGTAATACAATATTTACCAAGAGTTATTTTTTGCAAATCTTCGGACAACCGAATTTTGAAAATTGAGTAAAATTTCCTCAATTCGCTTAAAAAGTTTTTAAGATGTAACGAAAAACGCAAAAATTAAAATTAACATTAAATCGTCGCAATTTTGAATCGCTTTACTGACCAAACTATGGGGACCATATTTTCCAGATTGTAGCTACTCTCTATTTTTAGAGGGCCAGAAATCGGATTTCGTGTAAAAAGTGAAATGGAGAGAAATTAAGTTTTTGTGTCTAATTTCGTAGCTTAAAATATCGTTTGCAGAAATTAGCATATATGAGGTCACCCACTCGAACCATTGGAGATCCAATAATTAGAGCAAAAGATATTCAGGTTTATTTATTTACTTTTTTGCGCACTTCAGCATGAAAAGACAAACATTTTTGATGGGATTTGGTTATAGGGGGCTGATGAAATTAAAAATTCTGTCATAGACACAGAGAAACAAAGATAATTACGGTATTGGTTAGTAGCATCGAACATGAGGCTTTGCCTTAAAATTAAGTAATAGAAGAAACTAAAAAATTATTTCTGAAGATAGGAGTTGAAATGTACAGTTTTGTAAATGTTAAATTTTAAGGAGAACCATTTGAAAGATTCTTTACACGTTTAATTGCTCTGTTATCAAAATCATGACTTTTTTAAAAAATTAAAATTGAAATCGGATTTTTTTTAAAATTTTATTATTTTTATTTTTGTTACATTAGCCAATCAAAACTATAATAGAATGTACTAACATTATTTCATATTATTGAGACACATTATTATTGCTAAAACATTAAATGTTTCTAAAATGGTTAAAAATATTATTTAATTACTGCTATCTAACCGTCGAATAAAATCATTATTGCTCGTGAATTGTAACTGAATTTCATTATTATAATACTTATATGCACTTTTTAATATATTTCATAAGTACTTGTATTTAAATAAGTTTTAAAATAAATGATTAAAATTGAAACGTGCTCAGGAAAAGCAAATTAATTTGACATATAAATAATGAAAAATTATAATTTGAAAGCTTCAGGCCATTTTTATCACACATTCAGTTTTTTTTATCTATTAGTCCATTTTAAACACCAAATAATACTTTACGAATACTCCCTTTCCATTTTTTTTCTCTTGATGAAACCTTCTTTACCAATATATTAAGGCTTTGAAATAAAATGAAAAATTTATAAACCTTAAGAATTTACTGATAAATAATATTGTATGCAATTTTTTTCGATTTCATTTAATGCTTTTAAAAATCAGCAGATTTAAATCAAACATTTTTTTAAACAATCAATTTATTTATATTAGGATTTAAATCCAGTGATTTACTGTAATAAAGTCTGTTTCCAACTGGCTTAATCTATTAATTTCATCTTGGGACTTGAAGCTTTGCGAAAAATTTACAAAAGAAACAGTAAAAGCCTTAATTTCGTAAAAAAAAATTATATTGTACTTTTTTCCTTCAATACGGAGTTTTAAAAAGAAAAATATAAGATTTTAAAAAAATAGCTCAATGGATATTTCTATAACTCTTTCTATTCTATTACTTTTCTATTACTTTTCTATTACTTTTCTATTACTTTTTTTTTATTTCAGGAATGCCATGGATCCTTGGAATTTGTACCAAGTTAAGTGATAGCGTACAAACTGACATACAATGGAAAACGAACGTCACAGTGAAGAATTGTCACAATTTCTGCGCTTCTTCGAAAAAGTAAGTCATATTTAAGTCTGTTTTTGATGTCACTGGTATGAAAACCAATCATTGTTAAAACTGAATTAATTGTTAAAATTGAGAATTATTGTAATGATGATATGAGAGAAACAAAAAACATCATAGTCTTATGTCAATGACTTCATAGTTTTAACCATATTTATCATAGTTTTTGATATCTATGTTCATATATTTAAACTATTTTTGATATTACTGGCATTAAAACCATTAGTTATTAAAACTGAGATAGTTTCTAAAATTGCTAATTATTGTGAAGATAATTAGATAATTAATGTATATATATATATATATATATATATATATATATGTATATATATATATATATATATATATATATATATATATATATATATATATATATATATATATATATATATATATATATATATATATATATATATATATATATATATATATATATATATATACGTGTGTGTGTATATACGGGTGATTCTCACGAAATATGACAATTCACTGTCCCTTGCTCCAAGATCTAATACTATAATACTAAAAGAGCTTTTTTTTTAAAAAATTTAATAAATAGCATTGCTGTTAGCATTTTAAAATAACTTTGCACTAGCGTTGACTGTTTTGTATAGTTAAAAAATTTAATTTAACTTCAAAATGTCATTTTTACTGGCATGTCCCAAACAATGTTTTCAATAATAACTAGCTTTAAAACTTTCTATAAATTTTTCAATATCTAAATTTTTTTATCTCAACCGGTGTAAGCATTTCTAGAATATACGCAGAGGGTATTATTTACAAAAACTTCGTTTAAATTAATTTTTTCTTTTAATAATTTGTTTGTCCCCAGAAAATCTGTCATTTTCCTGGCTACTTTTATTTAGTGGTTTATAACCAAAATGGATAGAGCCAGTAATCAATATCTTATGTTAATAGATTGATTAGATACCTCCTATATGAACATGTCTTGTTGCATGAATAAAGAACCATTTTTCTGGTTCAAAATCTATTTCAAAAATTTTTTCAAGGTGAGTAGGTTTTTGTGTTGTCATTTTCCTGGCTTCTTGAAACCATTAATAACATAAACTACATAGATTTATCTGAGTTATTTTAAGAAAACCTGTTGTTTTCTACCGAATATAAACGTCTTAGGGCAAAATATTTAATTAAAGTAAAGTTATATGCTATAAAATGGCGAATTTGTCATTATCCTGGCTGTCATTTTCCTGGCTTATGAATGCCAGGACATTGAAGTGTTACCAGATTTTTTTTTTTACTGCTAATACTGTAAGGTTAGAAAGCAAATATTAACCCAATACCAAGTTTATGTATGATTGTAATATGCTTGGATGTAATCAAAGTTATTTATTTATTTAATGATTGATTATTATACACAATTTTATTCTGTACATATCAGCAACAAAAATTTTTTTGATTCTTTCTACAGTGGATAAAAAGAATTAATTTAAGCAATTTATGGTCCATCTAACATACAGGCTTAAGTTGTTAAGTTGAGTTACTTACTATTATTTTAAAATGACTGTTTTTTAAACTTCTAAGCTAATATGTCATTTTCCTGGCATTCAAGATTTGGTGAATTTCTATTTTATATTTTCCCCCGAGCAAATGTCAATAAACTACACTGCTGTCTGTAAGATATTAATAAGTGTAACTAAAGAAGTATAAAAAAAATTTTTTAGATTATTTTGACGACTTTAAATTTGAAGAAATTTTTTGGTCCGAATTGTCATATTTCGTGAGAATCACCCATACACATATATGGAGAGACAGAGAAAATTGGGAGAGAATTAAAGAAAAGTTTTATTTACTACGCGCATACATCAAATGTGTTTCTCTACCGCAGTAAGAACGCGCTATAAAACAAATTCCCTCCATTTACGCTTTTAGCACAATTTGCGCTTCTGTTTTTTGTAATCTGGCAATCTACTTGGGAAAATATTTTAAATCACTCTTGAAAGTTTCCCATCCATGCAAGTTCATTTGAATTCACTACTTGCTTTATTGATTTCGTTTTGTGTCTTGTTCTTTTTTTTTCTTTCTTTACATTTTATGTTCTGTTTTTTTACGTGATATTTATTACTTAATGCTTTTTTTCCTCCAAATTTGTTTAAGTGCTTCTCACACTATTGTATGGATATATTTTACTCACTCCTTATTAGCACTCCTTTTTGCGGATATAATCGTGTGAGCTGATGAAGAGATTATATCTTTTTTTCCCCGGAATTTTATTTATACATATTTTATTTATTTATTTTATTTTAGTAATTTTACTTCTTATCTTTTCATTATTTTGTAATTATTTCCATCCATATACACATATATATATATATAGATAGATATAGCAAAAAACATAATAGATTTTACATTTATTTAACTATAACATCGTAATTTCATTCTTGTCATGTCATAGTTTAATATCTGTCATAGTCTTCTCAAGTACGATATTCATTGCTAAAATAATATTCCTATCCGCATTACAAAAGTAATTTTAAATAGTAAAATAAAAGTTATATTAAAGTGAGCATATCTATATTTTTTATTTTATCAGTTCAAATTTTTGATATTGACGTTACAAAAAGAACTTCTTTTTAACAATTTTGGTTTTATATTTTGTTGGATTTAAAATACTTATATTCAATTAATACATTAATGTATAGTTGGTTAAAAAGGCATGCATTTTTTCATATTTAATGTAATTAATGTATTTATTAATAACTAACCTTAATATAACTATTATTTTGCTATTTAGAATAACTTTACTAAATGCAGATATGAAAATTATTTTAGCAATAAATATTGTAATTGATAAACATCATATAGTCTCATATCGGATATACGACATCTCACCTGCTTACTCAATGAATGAGGCTTACTTATTACCTTTTATTTGTTATTAGTTTTAATGGATTCTAAAATGTTTTATTGCATTATCACACAAGGTATAGTTATTTGAAAAAATCATGAGTTTTTTTTTCAGGCAAGTACAAAAAGCTTTTCTTTAAAAGATCTAGAGAAAGTTTTATTCAAAAAAATTCAAAAGATTGTTTTCAAAATTATAACTTAAAACTGGAGTAAAATGCAATTTCTTACTTAATTTTTTTTTTTTTTATTAAAAAAAAAATGCATTTTTATGAGCTTTTCAATATCAAATAAGATTTCCATTAGTCATCTCAACGTTAAACTCAGGTTCAGAAAAAAATTTTTGAAAAAAAACTTTTTGAGTAAAAATACATTTTAAAAAGGAATAAAGTAATTAATGTTTGAGATCTAAGATCACGTTTAAGAAATAGGGAAAGAAGAAATTCCCAAATCAGCTTTGTTTGGGCCTGCGTTTGAAATTGTTTTTTTCTCCCTAAAATCCGGAAGGATGAATTAATTCGGTGTAATAGATTAAGTTACCTTATGCTTTGTACGAGGCAGGATTTTTTTCTTTTTACGAGCGCGAGAAGTGAAAAAAAATTAAACGAATTAAAAAAAAGTCACTTAAAGTCTGATGGAAGTCAGAGAACATTGTGAAAAAAGTAGAAAAAAATTTCTTCCGATTCATTAATTTGCGATGAAATGGATTTAATTGCGAATCGACCATCACTTTTTTATGCTATTTTTTTGTACTTTTTAAGCTTTGTATGTCAACTTAGTTTTTATTTTTTTATTTTTTCCTTTTTAGAATAAAAGCTTGTTTGAAGAGCTTTTGCTGAAACAGGTCGATAATTTCTTAAAATGTCTGCATATTGCATCATTATGGAAATCGAATATTGCAATCATTATGAATACAAGTTATTTTTCTAGCTTCAATCTATGTATAACTTATTTATTAGTATTTATAGTATAGTTATATAACTAAGCAATATCGTTTTTTTTTGTTGGCATTCATGCCTTATTATCTAGAGCCTTTTATCAGAAATCGTGTGATTATACGGTTGAGGAATTGTTGTTTGTTGTATTAATGGTGATATTATTTCATTGTTGTTTTAGTCTGGTAATTTTTTTTCTCAATTTCAGGGTAAAATACTAATGAATATTCGGGGGAGAATATTTCTGCATTTCTAAAGGACATAATTTTCTTTACACAATAATTCAAAAACTACTTTATCACTGATTTTAGACAAATAACAATCATCTAAGGGCATCTTTTTTCGAAACTGTTTTATTAGTAATTTCTAAAATAAGAAGTGGCTAAAAGCAACTAAAATGTATAGCCATTTAATAATTTATTTTCTAGCCATTACTGAACAAAAGCTTGCTTTACAACGTATATATTTTAAAACTAAAAGCATACTGTATGTCTCTAGTTTATGCCAAAAACAAGTGGCGAAAAGAGATTGTTTCGTAACAGTAGTATCCTTATTTTTTACCCATAGCAAACACAAAAAAGCATAACATAAAACTAAAAACTCATAGCAGTTATTTACAGAGAAATTAAACGTAAAATTTTTTTTTCCAAAATTTTTTTTAAAAAAAAGTTTTAAAAATGCACAATTTTCGATACGCGAGAAAGAACTTGGTCGTTGTAGTTTATAGTTACAAGAGCAGTTTTTGCTAAGAAAGTTATTAATCATTCTTGTCTATAGAGTACCAAAAACAAAAGAGGATATTGTTAAGTAATATTTTTATATAAAAATACTAGAACTTTGTCGATTAATTTCAGAAATCTGAGTTAATATTATAAATTACTGAGTTTCTTTTATAACTTTATATTTAAATGCTGCAATGGGAGCAATGATTAAGGCTTTGAGCTGCTATTGCGAAGAATCGAACCTCTATTCCCGGTGCTCTGGTAAAGTTTCCTCAGTTACAGTTCAATGGGTACCAGCGGAGCCGCGATGGCTCAGAGGATAAAACGCTCACCTTCCAATACGGCGAACCGGGTTCGAATCCTAGTCAATACGAATTCCGCATCCGGCTTGCACCGACCACAGTGCTAACGTAAAATATCCTTAGTGGTAGTCGGATCTTGGTGAGAGTCCCCTTGCCGTCAGGCTAACCATGGGAGGTTCTCGTGGTCTTCCTCTCCATGTAACGCAAATGCGGTTTAGCTCCATCAAAAAGTCCTCCACGAAGGCAAATTTCTCCCAATACTCGTTCCAGGAGTTCCCTTTTCTGGATTGAGTTCAAAATTACAAGGCTACGGAGTTGAACATTAGTAGTCGTAAACCCATAAAATTGGGTCGGCTGTTCAACAACGGTTATGAAATACAATAAAATGGGTACCAGTACCAGCTTTCTGGGAAGTGAAGGCGGCTCGTGTGCAATGCTGGACACATTGCTCCCATCATGCCGTTGGTCTTGAAATTGTGGAGTCTTCATTTTAAAGACTATCTTGGCCGACAAAATCGACGTTGTGGAAGTGGTCCTCTTTCACTTTCCAAATAGAAGTTAAAGATATGTGCAATTTAAAAAAATTATTTTTTAAGCAATTAAGTTTTAAAAATAGTGCACATTATTATAATACTTCATACTGATAAAACCTTAAATACTTAGCAATGCAATACTAACAATAGCAATGACCATTTTAAAAGTTTAATCAACGTTTTATTTGAAAAGAAAGGATATATTCTCAAATAAGAAAAAAACAAACATATTTTTTTCTTTTTGTTACAACTAGAGTAACTCTAGTTAAAAGCATTTCTAAAGAAAAACGAAAACGACCGAATTGGTTCAAAATGTATATCATAAAAAATAGAAAGAGTGCAGAAACCTAACAACTCAACTCCGTCTCTCATGAATGAGATGCCTAAGTGCTCATCTAAGAAGAGCTCTGTGGGAGAAAGTATGTTCATAGAAAAGACAGACACCAGTAAATAAAAGGTTTTGCGCCAGATACACAATATCTTTTAGACATCACGCGAAACACTCGTAAGAAACGGCAATGATTGATGTTACAGAAAACGGACATTTGCTAGAGGGGGGGGGGAGATCAGCTATTTCCCCCCTACTGAATAGATTACTAAAAACAACTTACGAGCCATTCCTTTTTTTCTCTTTCTCACTCGGCATAAATAATAAATTTTCGCATTGTTTTTATATTTTTCACGAAACATGGTGAATATTCTTGAGAAATTGTGATGATATCTGGAGAGTGGTAAACTCTGTAACGTGTGATTATCATTCAACACGTGTACTGTAAGATGAATTAAAGAAAGTGTAATTACTGCTGTTTTGTAATTTTCCCTCATGCAAGACTGACTAAATGTTGATCTATTACTTAATTAAAAAACATCCATGTAACACCACATTTAGATGCAATTTTGTGATATTTGTAAGGTGGAACTTTTCTTATCCTATTTTTAGTCTAAGGTCAATACAAATTCTAATTTTTTTTTATTTGTTAAGAATGTAAAAGAAGCTATGATTATATTTGGTGCATAATCGTTATATTATGCACATTTCTATTTCTAAGAAGCTATTACTTTGATTTCTTAAAATTTTTAAATAATGTATGAATAGTGAAATAAAACTTTAAAAAAATTAAAAGCAATGAATTGTTTCTAAATATTGCAAAAAATATTTTTATTTTTGCCAGACTGAAAACGCAAACGGTGGAACACTCATCTTTGAAACCGAGGGATTTTCGTAGGGATAAAAAATTTATTGTGAAACTAAAATGGCGACTAATTTTGCTTTTGCCAGCAAGAAACTGGAGTTGGCATCAAGGATAGAGCTCATTTTGAATTTTGAGCTGTTCAGCTACTCAAAAAGAAGACGAAAGTGTGAGTGACGATAATTTTTTGACGATATAAATTCACTTGTAACATTCGAGAAATGTTTAAAACTTATACTGTCACTCGAGATGCAGTTTTCAGCTTTAAAAGTCATTCGAACATGCATTGACTAGATTCCGTTTGTTGATAATATAGCTACAAATTCTGCTGGTAGTGGTCAGGAAACAATTCAAATTTGCCTTGTCATCCAGAATAGAAATTCAGCATTGATTTGAGCTCTATAGAATTTTGGTTGCGAGATCTCACACTCACAGAGACAGTGGCGAGTTCATTATTTGAAGTCCATTTAAAAAAAAAAAAAAATATTTTCTCTTCTAGTCTAATTTTTTTTAATCAAACACGATGCACTTTAGTTAAAACAGAATAATAAATGATTAAAAATGTAATTTTGCATAACAAATTATAATGCGTCTCTATGCCGGATATTGCAGGACGTAACACGGCATCGACAAATCTATATAGCAAAATATATATACCAACATAGGACTGCAAAGGGTTAATACGTAGTAAATAATAAGTATAAACCAAAATGGAATACAGTTATAGAGGTTTTTGTCATCATTTCTTTTTCGATTTTTATTTTAAAGAAATTTTTATAACTATCTAGAAATTGCTTTGTGATTTTTTGGATTTATGTTATTCTAGTGTTCATTTTCATTATACGGCAATTTTGAACATATTTTAAATGAAATTACAGAGGGAAAACTTAGACTATCAGAAGAAATCAACACTTACTGCTACTGTTTTGCATGAGAGAGAATACATGAATAAGTTTCAAACTAGATCACACGAGCCTGCGAAATTGAAGTGTTTGGAAAATACAAGAAAAGTTATTGTTGATTTTATACGTTATTTGATGCCCTGATTCCGAAAATGACCTTCATTTTCCACCATCTTGTCAGGAATTTTTGTAAAATCGATATCGATGTTTTCACTAAAATTCTATTTGGAAAAGAATTTTCTCAAACAATTGCGCATGTACTATCTGGTAATTGTCGTCTTTATTCATTTAAATCTATGTTAAATTGAATCTTGTGTAGCTAAACAAATTTTTGAGCGACCGGCTAATTTTTTATAGATTAAAATGAATGAAAAATACTGTTGCCAGATCGCACAAGTTACCTCTGGTCGAGAGAAAAACAATAAGTTCCTTGAGTTTAAACTTTTACATCAGTTTCTAGAAGGAAATCACCATCATACCATTTTAATTTACAGGTAACTTACGTAAAGTTGACGATTGACCAAGAATAGCAAATATTCTACATAAGTATATACTCGTTTTCCTCTGAAACTTATTTTTGATTAACTTCTTTTATGCTTAATCTCAGACCTATCAGAACATCTAACAGTAGTTGGTAGGCATGTTCTTGTCCCGTCTTCCTTGATATTTACGCTCTATATCTTTGATATCTTGATGGAACATTTCACCTTGTTCTTGACTGACTGCACCTACATTTTCGGAGGAAAGGTCCACATGTGAGTGAAGGAAATGCATTTTGACACTCATGGAGCAATCCAAAATCTTTAATTTGTCCAGAATTTCTATTACAATGGCTTTACCGTCAGGATCCTTGTCCAGAACCCAGAAATTTACTGTAGACATCTTTGAAGGCAACCCAAGGTTCTTTTTTTTTGTTGTCGTCATGTTAATCTCATAATCTTTATCTTGATGAGTTTGCGGATATCTGGACCAACAAAGATTATCTCTTTCAACTTAGCTTGGGATAAACCTGGAAACTTTTTTCACATGTATTTCAAACAATCGCCATCTTTTGGAACAGCCTTGACAAACAGCTTCCTTACACCTAATTTTATATTCAGAGGGGGTAACAAGATGGTTTTAGAGGGGGTGGATTAACTAAGCTGTTTTGAATAACATTCTTGGAGCTTGGGTCAAGATTTTGTCTCTTCGGCCATTCTTTTTTGACCCAATGTTGAGTCTTGTCAAGACTGTCCCACTCACAAATGAAATATGAGAACTTTGTAAATCCACCATGTTGAACACGAAACATGGATATAACTTTTATATCATTGCAAATGGTCCAACTGTGGTCTATATATTTTATTTTGTCCCAGACGTGAGCCAGGTTTTCATAGCATTCTTTTACATATACCGAGTGTATAACTGGTACAGATGCATACTGGCTCCCATGAAGAAGAATGACAGCTTTGAGGCTTATTTTAGATGAATCTATAACCAGCCTCCATTCATCTTTATCGTGGATGACTTTAAATTGGCTCATCAATCCAGGAACATCAGAACAATAGACCAAGTTCTCCTTTTCATCAAATTACTTAATAAATTTTTTTTCTTGATTCTCGTACCAATAAAAAGATGTTCCTTTGGCCAATACGTTTTCTTTCTCTCAGTCTGGAGACTAACAATTATTCAACTGTCTCTTTCAAAAGGCCCAGATCTCTAGTCAGATAATTTAGTTCAACCTGAGAAAAGAGCTGAGGTGAATCGGTGTCAGATGACTTATATTCGATATCGGAGCCTTGAACTTCTGGATGTTCCTCGTCTGAAGACTCCGAAGAGATGACTGGCAATTCAGCTGTAGGAAAAGGCACAGGAACATCATGTCCTTGAAGAGCGGGGAGTATGGCCGATGGAATGTGATCAGGATAAGATATTAGCCTTTGATTTTTTCCGGTTATACCCACCAACATGGCAGGTACAAAAGTAACAATCATCAATGTGGTTTTTAGGCTCCCTCCTTGTCATAAGAATTCCAAATCGTAAGGCAGTCTTCTTTCCTCGGAGCCATATGCGTAGATCATTAAGATACTGCACGCAAACTTTATGAGGAGGCCACGATTTGTCCTGGTATCTGAGTTTCATGCCAAAATAAACATGATAAAGCGGTCTTACATAGTTTGTAATGCTCTGTCTGTAATGAAATTTTCACAACGTCTCGAGCTGGAAGCCATGTTTCACGAAACGCACAGAGAAAAGCAGATGTTAAAAATGCTTCCGACAAAATGACTCCCAAATACGCTTGCTAGTGTTCCTGAGAGGTCAGCGAACCAAGATAAGAATTTTCGTGACGCTATTGGGAGGGCAATATTGTGACAGAGAGAAGGACGGTGATAGGAAGATGTCATAGAGGTTGTACTTTTGTAGATTTAACCAAAATAGAATGCCGGTCAGACAAGAAATTCAAAAACGAAAATTTTTTTTAATGGTAAATGCTCATAAAAAATATAGTAAAATTGAATTTTTTAAGAAAACGTGACGAGGTGGAAATTTTTCATTATTTTTTTACAAAAAATGCATAAAGTTCAGCTTTTAGTCTCCTTGTGTTTTTTTCATCGCAGGCCTGTGTCATTAATAGCAAACCATTATCTGTCGCACATTTTGTGTTACATATATAGCGTTTTTGTTTATTATTACCTATAAATATATTGACGATGAAAGGTTTATATTCACATCGTAGATTTAAAAGGTTTTTCATTGACTCTTAGAACATAACTCCAAGAATAATTTAACCCCTTAAATTAGGTATACATTCGTATTCTTTTAACCCTTTGACGTAGAATTTTTATTTAATATATTTTTCGCACTTTTTTGTTAATAATTTTGTATTAATTCGGGTAATTGTTATTGAATTATTTTGTATTAATTAATTTTTCACATATTTAAGTTAAAAATTTTATAGTCAGCCCTTAAATAATTTTTGGTTTTGAAATACAGCAGGAAACACCGGTGTCTTTTCTTTGCGTTAAATGTAAAATCTTCCAAACGCGGCTCACTTTCGAACAATAATTTTTCATATTTGCATTTATTTGCAGTCATTTAGGTAAGAGAAATAGTTGTTCATCATTGGAATGCAAATAATTTATAAAATAAATTCTTAAAATCTTTTTGAGTATTAATGAAAAAAAATTTCCAGCTACTTTTTTCGGATTTTATATTTTAGTGTAAAAATAATTCCGATAATTTAACAGATTTTTTTAGAAACTATTAGACTGTTTTTTTTTTAATTAAAAATATCGAAATATATTTTTAATTGTAATTTGAGTATCAGACAAAATATTTTGGAGGGGCACCCGTGTTATATCTACGTCAAAGCTTAAGAGTCAAACTTTTCTGATACTTCCGTTACAGAAGGAAGAAAACGAAAGAGAACGATATCACAGTCGATAAAGTTTCTTTCTCGCTTTCTTGCAAGGCGTCAAAATCATTAATCAAAACTAGGTTTAATGTAATTATTTTACTATCCTGAAAACATATCACACCATACTATAAAAAAGTTTCTCAAAATATTGAGTTGCTAATTCAGCTCAAAAGCGTTAATTTATTTTCCGTTTGATCTAAAATTTTCTTCCTTGAATAAATTTTTGGTAAGTAAGCTAACGATTTTATGAAAAATAACTATTTATTTATAACTATTTATTATAATAATACAATTAATTTCATGAAAGTGTCAAGCATAGCTAGAGCTACTATAGGCTTTACAAGCTATATATATTACAGGATATAAGGTTATTTAACATTATTTTTCTCGTATAATACATGCTTCGAATAGTTAAGATTAGTTTTTAAAGCAAAAAATATTATATACCGATAATTTTGAGATTGAAAAAGATTTTTCGTTGATCACTGCATATTTAGTCTACAAAAAAAATTGATTTGTTCCTTTACTTTAAATTTTGACTCGCAGAAATCATAGACTGTTACTTGTGTGCGCTCTAATTACGTTAGATACCGGGACTCTAGGTGGCCATACATTCTCTTCATCGGGAAATCATTTTTTACAAATCAATAATACTTAACTAACAATAAATAAAAAATGCACTTTTAAAATCTTTTACCTTTTTAAACAATCCATCGTTTTTCTTTTAGTACATGCGTTTAAAATCTCTTGCAAAATTATACCCATCTCTTTGGAAACTCTGTTTATGTAACCGAAAGAATTTCGTAGAAAGGAAAATATACCGCAATGCGATATCGAAATTCATTTTAATTGATACATATCGATTGTTACTGGGTTTTATCGATTTCTTGTCATATATCGAAATTTATGACGACGTGGTCGAATATGGCATCCACCAAGTATTTCGGGAATCTTACAAAAGACGGAAGTGTTTTTAATGGTGGTATAAGCACCGAAAAGCACTTAGCCGCTGATTACATCCATTGCTTTACCGATGGGGTTATGGTTCTGGGAACATTTGAGGCTTTTATATGTGGCGGCAATTGCTATTTATGCTCCTTAGGGGTTAGGGAGTACTTGTACAGGGGGTCCTTAGATATTGTCCCCTGCACTTTGACTCATTCAAGCTTTTTAAATGGGCAGTTAAAAAGACTTCATTTATTTTTCTTTGCGCAATATTCCATTCTCTAAAGATATTTTCCTTTTAGAACGATGCAAAAACGGTTATTTTTGTGTTCTTTATTTTCTTTTAAAGAAATACATCGAATGCTAGGAGGTAATAGAGAAACATAGCATTTGAAGAATCTTAAAATATGACCCTGTTTGTTGTCTGGAAGAGGGTATTAAAGTGCATTTTGAAGAATGGAATTGTCTAGATGGATATGGACTTTTTAAAGTTTTGAGAAATAAGTAGGAAAATAATGCTTTTAACAAGTCATGATGTTTATTGTTTTTCTTTTTTTCGTTGAAATTCATAATTTCGGTAATGCTATTTTTATGTTTTAAGTTTTGGAAAAAAAAAAAAAAAAGATCGACGAGAAATAATAATTTGATATCGAGTATTTGCAAGTTTGGGCATTTGAGGAAGAATAAGTATTTTATTTTTTGCTGCTTAAAGTGTTTTAATATTAGATTATTAGATATAGCACTCAAGGCATTCTCTAAAACGAAGAAGAAAAAAAGTTAAAACATTGAAATAATATTTCTTTTTTTCAAAGAGTACTCAGAAAACTAGATTTTATTCTATTTAAGTAATATTTTATTTCAAAGTAACGACAATCCTCATTACATTAGTAATAATTATAGAACAGTTGTACGTGGTTACGATAGTCCGATATATATATATATATATATATATATATATATATATATATATATATATATATATATATATATATATATATATATATATATACCAGCCATCATGCGGAAATAATTGTAGTTGAAGAAATCCTTTCAATTATCAGGCTCGAGTAACTATAATAAATAACTGTAACAATTAGTGCTAAACAAATATAGCAACTCATGATAATGAAACAACTGGAACAATTAAAACAATCAAAATAATAAATTATAGGAGGAATCAATAATATCAATGTAGTTTTACATTTAGAAGTAATTAAAACAATTAAAGCTAATTTGATAATTTTACAATTATGTAACTTTAGCGAACTTGAAACGAGGAAATTATTGCAGTCAATCAATGAAATTTTAACAAGTAATCCAGTTTAAAAAATTTAAACAGCTAATGCAGTTGTCAATTCATTTGCGCAACCGCAACTATTCAATTCAATTCTAAAAATTAAAGCAAGTGTAGCAATTATAGCATTTACTGAAGCAAATTATAATGATTTATTGAATTTCTACGTGAATATATTAACAGTAAAACAGCGTTTCTGTAACTTGTATGGTAATGCATCAACTGTGAACAAGATTAATATTATGGCACTGTTGTTATTCAGTGTGCTAGTTTTCAGGCTTTCCTCTATTTCCAATTCTGTTCGTGCTATTCTCCTATCTCGGGTTCGAGTTGACTACTGAGTAATATTTTTGACAGCTTATTGATAAATGAATTTCATACTTAGCATCTTTTGAATTCTTTATATCTGTATAAACTTCGTTCAAAAAGATTCTCAAAAAATATAATTATCTTTTTAATTGATTTATGTGTTCCTTTTTTTGCATATAGAATTCGAAATACATGAGGACGATAATAAATACAAAATTATAACGAGCATTAACTATTATCAATAAGTGATATAATGAACATGTCGCAAGCTAGTTGAGAATTTTTTTTTATTGCCATCAGAAGTTTCCCTAATATGATTGTATAAGGGAGAGTGGGGTAAGACCGAATAGTGTGATGAAACTATAGTTTGTCTAAAGTAAGAACTCCTCTAGCTATTCATCTCGACCCGTAGAGGTGACTATGGTAACGCGGTATAACTATTTCAATTAGGGATGTGGAATCCATGTTTAGGACAGTTCTTTGGCTCGGGTATGTGAAAGAAAGGGAATCCTGTTTTTCGGTCTACTGTGTTAGCTCAGGAGTGAAGAGAAGCTACCCTCCCTTAAATGCGCTATTCTTGTTTCCATGGCAGCAGACGGCCACAGACTTTGTGGCGAGGGGAGTTCTTACCGTAGACAAACTATAGGTAACTCGATTATGACGAAATTAGTTCTGCTTTAAAGCGAACGGACTTAGAAATAACACTCTATTAAATACGAAGGAGAAGCTGCCATATTGGCGTGTTGTTGTTGTTGAATTCATGGCGTCTGTAAAGATAAGTTTGTTTCACTGTGTCAAATCACTAATATTCTTTTTTTTAAGAAACTATAATAAATTATTGATCATTACACACGGTGAAAAAAAATTCGGGTAAAATTACCGCACTGTACGGTATGTAGAAAATGATACTCATAGTCACCGCGGCATTATTTATTTTATTTCTAAAAGCTGTCAGTTGGCTTGTTTATAATTTTCATGGAACGTTTGTGTTTGTACTTGTCATGAGTTCATACCTGTTTTATTTACAATAAATGTGTCTTGTCCTAGTTAACTCATTATGATATACACCTTATGATTGGTGTTGTTAACACTGTTTTCGCGCATATGTTGAAAAAGTGTGAAAATGAATCGCTGACAAGGACAAAAGCTTGTCACGTTCAGCATGAAATCAGACGAGGATGTTCTGGGTTTAAAGGAAATGCATGCAAAACACTTTTGGATAAAGTAGATCTTCTGCGCCAGTTTAAAAATCTAGCAAGTATGTTAAAGTATTTGACGACTTCAAAAAAGTGGTTTCTGCATGCTTCGGAAATAATCTTGACCAAAATTACAAAGCATGTATAGAAGCTTTCAAAAAGAGCTACATGGACTTAGGTGTCAGCGTTACACCAAAGGTTCATGCAGTTTTTTTTTCACATTGAACAGTTCTGTGACAAAAACGGTGAAGGATTAGCATTTTTTGGGGAGCAGGCGATGGAGTCCGTACATTTTGATTTCTTAAAGTCTTCCTGGGAAATGAATAATGTTGCTGCAAATCACCCGGATTATCTTAAACACCTTTTGAGCGCTGTTTGTAGATATAATGCTTCACATGTTTAAATTGATGTAATTATAACTAAATTATGTTACATTTTCATATTTTATCAGCAGTATAAAGTCTAAAAATATGAAAAAGATCATTTATTTGCAAAAGCATGAATAAAAGTAGAAATATTTAAAAAAATAACGGGTTAGCAAAAGCATGAATAAAATAAACTAAACACATAGAGAGATAAACAATAAAATAAAGCAGACGATAAAATTAGAAGTAAATTTTTAGAACGACAGAGTTGTTGGTTTTTTTTTAGATTAGTTTTTGCTTTTGGAATTTGAGTTTCCTTATATCCCGTTACGGGTACTTTATATTTGCTACTGTTTGTGTTGTCTGTGAAATAAAGTTTTTTATAAAAAATAAAAAAATAAAAAAAAAACTGAACAGTTATTTATATAGCTTATGATACGCTGCAGCTATATTTAATTGGTGGCAGCGTCGGGATTAACTTACCATTTGCTTTAAAGGAATTGTGTTTAAAGTATTATTCATTATGGCGGTCTTGGGACGAGCAAAGAAGAGTGATTTCGTAGAATTATGTAAAGAATTAGGCGAAACTATTATGGACAATGTTACAGTATGTGAGTTGATAAATCTAATTAAAAACTCTAAAAATTACGAAGTGGATCTAGTTAAAGAAATGTTAGAAGCAATGAAAGAAAATCGTATCGAAAAGGAAGAAAGAAAACGCCAAGAAGAAAAAGAAGAAAGAAAACGCCAAGAAGAAAAAGAAGAAAGAGAACGCCAAGAAGAAAAAGAAGAAAAAAAAAAAAAAAAAACGCCAAGGAGAAGAGGAAGAAAAACTACGCCAAGAACGGCAAAAACAAGAAGAACGCCAATTTGAACTAGAGAAATTAAGGCTTAGTGCCCAACTAAGTGGCCCTTCAAATCAAAATATTGGCACTACTCTGCGGAATAAGTTGGATATTCATAAGTTAATGCAGAATTTTGATCCTAAAGAAGATGAAATCACTCTTTATTTGGTAATTTTTGAGCGCCAAGCAAAACGAGCAGAAATACCAAAAGAAGAGTGGGTAACTCATTTATTATCTTTTCTTTCACCTGACATAACAAAATTAATAGCAAGAGAATCTGAAGAACAAACTTACAACTATGATCATGTTAAAGAAATTTTAATGAAGAGGTGTAAGCTAAGTCCAGAAAAATTTAGGATCAAATTTATTCAGCACCAAAAGAAGTTCGATACAATTGGAAAGATTTCGTTTTTGAATTAAGGAACTATTTAAATGAATGGGTTCAAGGATTGGAAATAAAAGATTTTGAAACATTGCTAGATCTAATGGTTACTGATCAAACGGAACGAAGAGTTCCCAATGAAGTACGTGATCATTTTATAGACACTTGGTCAAAGATAACTTCATCTACAAAGCTAGCAGAAATACTTGACGAGTACTAGAACGTACGTGGAAGTCGGAAACGAGTTGACCCCCAAGTAAATTTTGAAAATCGGAGACCAAATTGGCGAGAAGAAAATTCCACCCGGAAAAATTCACAGGGAACTACTTCAAAGAATGGACGAAATGAAGAAAATATAAAACAATATGAGTACAAGCAAGCAAATTATGATCAATTTGATAGACGCAAGCCTTTAAAATGTTACGAATGTGGATCTACTAATCACTTACGACCTCAGTGCCCGAAGCTTAAGTGCCAAAAGCCACCCGCTCAAGTTAATCGAATCGGAGTAGGACACGAAGAAGACAAATTACTAACTCCGTACACTCTTATGGCGAAATTAAATGGATTTAGAATGCCAGTACTTCGCGATTCAGGTGCAACTATTGATGTCATATGCCGAAAGTATGTGATTTCAGATATGTTTACTTGCGAAACTGTGTGGGTACAACAACCATTAGATCAAGGCCCAACTTGTTTACCATTAGCAAAAGTTTCTATATCTGGGCAGTTTGGCGACATTGTAACCAAAGCGGCTGTGGTTAGAAGTGAGTTAGATAAAGGTCGATATCTCCTTGGGAATAGAACAGCGGCTAGATTGCCAAATCTGCAAATGACGCCAATGCAAATTTCAGAGTTAAACGCAGTTAATACCAGATCGCAAACTCGATTAAAAGCAGAAAATGAAGAATATGAGCAACAAAATTCGAACGATACCGAAAACTCTTCCGAAAAAAATAATAAAAATCAAGAAATTATTTTAGGTGAAAAAGATGATGAGCCAGTTTTAGAAACGGATGCCGTCAGTTCAGAAATGGAAGAGATATTACCAGCTTTAAATGCCAATTCTGATGAACTTTCTTTAATACAGGTAGATCACGATGAATTCGTTAAAGCTCAACAGGAAAGTGCCGAGTTAAAATCAGTTTTTAAAACTGTGGAAGAAGGTATTCAGAATCAGAACAGTAAACATCGCTATCTGGTTGAAAGAAAACTTCTTTTTAAATGCCAAGAAATACGATTGGAAGAAATAAAAAAACTTTTAGTTATACCTGAGAAATTTAGATGCCAAATTTTAAAGTTATGTCATGAAAGTACTTCCGGACACCTTGGCGTAACCAAATCCAAAGATAGATTGGCGCGATATTATTTTTGGCCAAAATGCTATAAAGAGATGGAAGAATTCGTAAGAACCTGTGATAGTTGTCAAAAAGCGGGGAAACCAAATGATAAAAAAAGGCTCCTTTAAAGATTGTACCGGTCATACAGGAAATATTCTCAAAACTAAACGTTGATGCAGTTGGTCCTCTTCCCACCACGCCAAGTGGAAAAAAATACTTGATTACAGCCATTTGCATATCGTCAAAATATCCAGAGGCAATCCCAGTGAATGATATAGGATCTGTGTCGGTGACTGATGCACTACTTAATATTTTTTGTAGAACTGGTTTCCCACGAGAAGTCCAATGTAATCAAGGAACTTCTTTTATGAGCATGCTAACAACTGAGTTTTTTGATCGATTTGGCATAAAGGTTCGGCACAGTTCCGTTCATCACCCACAGTCTAACCCCGTAGAAAGATTTCATGGAACTATCAAGTGGATCTTACGGGTACTTTGTTTGGAGTCTAGTTCTGACTGGGAGAAGTTTTTATCATTTGCCCTTTTGGCTTTGAGAACTATAACACATGAAAGTACAGGATTTTTGCCAGCAGAGTTAGTACACGGAAAAAATTTGCGTACTCCTGAAACTTTGTTGTATGAACAGTGGACCAAAAACGAAATAACCGAATCTCTTGCGACAGAATACGTTTTTCTCCTAATAAACCGTTTAAAAAGATGCCAAGAAATTGCATTTAACAAGATGGAAGATGCGGCGTTAAAAAGGAAATCGTATTACGATAAAAATAGTATTAGGAGAGAGTTTAGTGCCGGAGATTTGGTTCTTGTTTTGGCTACATCTAGAGCTAATAAATTGTCTGCTCAATGGATTGGCCCGGGGAAGATAGAAAGCAAAATGTCTGAAACTAATTATTTAGTGAATATTCCTGGAAAAAGAGAGAGTTCACAGATTTATCATGTAAATATGCTTAAACCATATTATAAACGGCCTGCAATAATTAATTTTTTATCCTGTGCAGAAAACGATTCTTCATCTTTTGAACAAGATATTGACTTTCCACAAGTGTATATTTCTCCAGATGAATTTGATATATCTGAAATGATTAAAGACAGTCACCTAGAAGATCGCCTTAACGGACATGAAATCAACCAATTGATTTCATTGTAATATTTGTAACATTGTAATATTTTAAGAAGATATTCGGCAAATTTTTCAAATAACCCAGGAAAAACTAACTTAATTGAGCATGACATTCAACTTAGTACAAAAAAGCCAATTATTTCCAAGCCTTACCGAACTTCACCCAGACAAACAGAAATTTTAAAAACTGAAGTGCAGAAAATGTTGGACTTAAAAATTATTGATTTGGGTGAGAGTGATTATACTTCTCCTATGATCCTAGTAGAAGCACCAAATAAAGATCCAAGGCCCTGCATTGATTACCGTCGTCTCAACGAAATAACTGTAACGCATTTTATTGTAGAGAAAAGTGCTAGTGTTCTTAAATTATGTTATTCTTTTATGTATATAAATATTAACTAGTGGGCTGCGCCCCCTGCTCGCTAACGCTCGCCAACCCCAGAAAATTGCTACGCAATCTTATATGGTTTGCTTCGCAAACCAAGCTCGCTTTGCTCGCTACTAACTTAGGTACATTGCAAATGCACAAAATTCTAAGAATTCAAAACAATCATTCAAATCCATATAAATTTTTTTTTCTTCAAAATTACATCTTTTTAGTAAATACTAAGTCATTAAAATATATTTGAATTCAAATAAATGACACGTAATTCGTTAAATCTATTAGAAATGTGCTATAGTATAAAATCTTAAGATATTGGGAATGAGACAATAAAGGAAGATCAACCTTGCCTTTCTGACAGCAAATACCATATTCATTGCTACTTCCTGTCTTCTCTAACATAAAATGCTTAGCATGACAAAAGTTACAAATAAAAGTCATAGATCCAATAGTAAAGGGGTCACAATCGTCATGAACAGTCAATGCAGATTTGTAAAAATCTCGAATTTGTAGAGGTGGCGATTCCCTTCGGCGAGAAATGCTTTCCCGTTTAGAATTCCGCCATTCATTTCTCTGACGTCTGCCAGAGATATTTCAACGCCTGATAGCAGGCATTTTATTTAGGCAGCAGGCACTAAATAAATAAAAATAGAACTAAATAACTAAGATATCGTTTTAAATCTCAAATCAAAATAATTGTTTGTAGAAAGTTTGTTTTGGTTTGAATATTCGCACGTTTGTTTTGGTTTGAATATTCGCACAATGCCATTGCCATTGTAACGAAACAAAAAATTTATCATGAAACTAAAAATTTATCAAAGGAACTAAAGATATTGAATTCTTTTTTTAAGAAATTCAGTTCCGTTTTTTTTTATCCACTCTTATTTTTGTTTATCAATCTATTAATTCAGAAATGCTTTAAATCAAACGATGCTTACGGAAACAATGCTTATGCGAACCACCCGAAAAATGATTTGCTGAATTCTCATTGGTTGAAACTAAATTATGAATTTTATTAATTAATTAAAGGAAATTTTCATAATTTATGACCTTATTGCACATCTACATAACAATACCTTTAAAACGACACCTTATTTGTTAAATTCTGTTGCGTAGTTTGGGGGTTTTTAGCGAGACAAAATATTGCTAGCCTATTAATATATAGATAAGATTGAGAATGAATTTAATTATATGATGTTTAAAAATGTTAAGTATATTGTTTGGATTTAAAACTAGTGAGATACCAGGAGAAAAATAAGCAAATTTGAAAAAAAATCTTGTTAGCTTCAGTCTTTAGATATTGTTGTACATGTGTAAATAGTTATATTTATATGTATTTATTTTATGTGAAGTTAAATTATAATAATTATTTACATTCTATTTTTATTTTGAATATTTTAGTTTGATATCTAAATTGAGTTACCAGTGAATTGTCTACTAAATTTTACTGCAAGGGTCGAAAAACAAAATTTAGTAATTTTAAGTTTAAAAGTTAACTATTGTACATCACTTCTAATGTAAAAATTGTATCTTGCATTTAATTTGACAATTAGAAAATTTAACTTTAAAAGTGAAAAGTTTTGATTATAACATAATGCATCGGTTTCAACCTAAAGTTTTTTAAAAAAAATACACGAATAAGTTCATAAATAACTTTTCCTTTATTTTGTATGGAAAAAGTTCTTCCAAGGGGAGAGGAGTTATAAAGTCTAAAAATATGAAAAAGATAATTTATTTGCAAAAGCAAGAATAAAAGTAGAAATATTTAAAAAAATAACGGGTTAGCAAAAGCATGAATAAAATAAACTAAACACATAGAGAGATAAACAATAAAATATAAGCAGACGATAAAATTAGAAGTCAATTTTTAGAACGACAGAGTTGTTGGTTTTTCTTTAGATTAGTTTTTGTTTTTGGAATTTGAGTTTCCTTATATCCCGTTACGGGTACTTTATATTTGTTACTGTTTGTGTTGTCTGTGAAATAAAGTTTTTTATAAAAAAAAAAACTGAACAGTTATTTATATAGCTTATGATACGTTACAGCAGTAAAATGCTAAAATAATAAAAGTTTAATAGAATTACGACTGAAAAATTATTAGTATATCATTTTTTCCTTTCTATTGAAATAAAACAACGCCAGATTTTCCAAAATATCATACTTTGTGCGCAAAAATGTTCAAAAGGGATTTTTTTAAAAATCTCTCCACAGATTATTTTGATTTTTTGATTTTTATTATCTGTTAACATTGTAAATTCAGATTCTCTTCTAATTTTCTAGGTGTAAGAGCATTTTATTTAACTTTGGTTAAGACGCACCGCGTATTTCTTTTACTAGAATCAGCTTTACCAGATATCACTTTTAAAACATGGGATCGCTATCGTGTTTCTAAAAATGTTTCAACGGCTGACCATTCCGAATGATTAACGGAATTGCTTAACTTTTTGAAAGTTGAAGTCGAAAGTGAAGAGAGATTAAAATTAAAAAAGAATTCTCTTGAAGATGTTGCTAAAAGTAGTTTTAAGATAAATAAACCTAGAGATATACCAACAGTGACTACATTAGTATCAGTAAGAAATTCTCAAATTAAAAATCGGAGTAGTATTTTCTGCTCAAGAACAACTCATAATTCACAGGATTGTGCTTAGCGTTTTAGATTCACCTTTTATGTCTGCTTTAAATGTTTAAGAACAGGTCACCGATCTGTCGAGTTCTTGTGAAATGCGTAATATGCAATAAGGCGCATTACCCAATTATGTGTCCTAATCATGATGTTACGAAATTTGACCAAAAAGAACCGAAAATTGTATATACCTTATCCACTTCAACTAATTGTTCGGTTTCATATTTACATACTTTGTTTGCACATGTTGTTATTGGTAACCAAAGGATTCCTGTGAGAGTATTATGTGATTCTTGCTCTCAAAAGAGTTACATTAAGAACTCATGTGCGAGAGATCAGGTAAAAGAAAGTTTTTAGCAGTGACTCAAAAGAAAACCCCACTAAAGCAAAAACCTTAGAAACAGAAGAAAATTACTTCCTGTGTGAATTTTGCTCATAACATTGTTAAAATGTTTTGTAAAATAAAAACATCTGCTACTTTTTCAATGAAATTTTACTATTTTTTAAACTTTTCTATAAAATTAACATATGCACTCGGTTTTACCCAACTAGCTGGGTATGATTTTGCGATTTGACTTTTTCTAAAAAGAAATTATTTACAATTCGAATCTTAGCTATCTTATCGTAGTCCGCTTTCTAATACTTTAGTTCTATACTCGCGGAAAACTTTAAGCTTTTTTCAATCCCCACTATTAGTTCACACTCTCCCTATATATATTTATATATCTTGTTCAAATTTTCAATCCTTAATAAAATACTTTTTATTCATCCACTCAAGTTCAAATACATTTTTTTAAACTTGCAGTGGATGACACTTGATGTTAATAAAGTTTTTTCAAACATTAATTAATTAATTAAATGTAATTTATTAATTTTAATTTTATATGGGAGAAAAAAATTAATTTTATATAAGTTATTGAGCAGGATATAAATTTAGGAATAAATAAAATATCTAAAATAAATTTTCTCTTTGTTGAACTAGGTAGGAATTGACAAAATTTTTTTTTAATATTAAAAAAAAAAGAAACAAACAATTGCAATTTCCATTGAAAAGAATGATAAGAATTATGAAGAATTTAATCAGAAATAACTTGATAAATTTTTAAATTTATATTATGAAAAAAAAAAAAAAAAAAAAAAAACACTTCAAGAAGGTGGTTTGGTGAAAATAAAAATAAAAACTAGGTAAGCCTTGTTAATTGGCATGAGTTACTTACAGAAATTTCTACTGTAACTCTTTTTCATCGTTTCTGACATTTTTATTTGCTGTGTTCACATTCTATCTTTTTATTCATTAAGGATGCAGTAAAACTTTTTATAAAAATTTAAAAACTATGAAAATTTTTTAACACAATTTGATACCTTGCTCATAAATATTCGATAATTATTTTATGAATTTGAGCATTAGTTTTTCTTCGGCAAAGTCTTGTAGTAGACGATAAAAAAATAATTGTAATTATTATTGCATTTGTATAAATTAACGTGGTATTTAAATGGATATAATTTTGAGTAAAATATTTTATTCTTAAAAATTTATTAGTTGTTTTTGTCTATTTGAGTTTTAATGCTTTTCAGTAATGAGAACTACTCAATGATATTGATACATTTTAATTGTTATATGTAATTTTATATAATTTATATATATAATTTTTGAACGATTTAAGCTTATTGAAACTATAGAATTGGAAATTTTAGGAAACCTATCAATTGTGATAAAATTAACATATTATTAATAATTAAGACACGAATGGATCATGTTCAGAAGTTTGAAAGAAAGGAATGTATAATTCAATATCAAATTGGTATGCAGGAAAATACAGTATGGTGACTACAAACACAGTATAGTGACTACACAAAAGTAATGAAGATTCAAGATAACATTAAAAAACATGGTTGGAAATGTCATCGTATGCTGCTAGAGGCGCTTTTCAATATTATGCTTATTATTCTAATATTATTTTATACGTCCGTCTTTTAAATGTTACTTTCATTTATCTAAAATATACTTCTCTTTCGTATTAATTTTACATTTTCTAATAAATGTTGTTTAAAATTGAACTCAAATATGTAAAGAAAAGCCGTTTCATCGATTTTAGTGATTTGGTAAATTTGCCAAATCATTCACCAAATCATCAATACAGTTGGTCGCCAAATCATTAAATATCTATTCCTAAGTTAGAATGCAGCTCTATTAAAATCAAACTAGTGTTTGACAATGCCGTGATGGCTCAGGTGGATGTAGCGTTCACTTACCAATGAAGTGAACCGGTTTCGAATCCCAACGATGACTGGTTGATACGAATTACGCATCCGGCTTGCACCGACCACAGCGCTGAAGTAAAATATCCTCACTGGTAGAGGGATCATGGGTGAGAGTCCCCTTGCCGTGAGGCTAACAGTGGGAGGTTTTCTAGGTTTTCCTCTCGATGTAACGCAAATGCGAGTTAGTTCCATTAGAATTTCTCTTGTCTTCTGGATTGGATTCAAAATTACAATGCTACAGCGTTGAACAATTCGAATATGAAATTACTAGTCGTAAACCCAAAATTGGGTCAGTTGTTCAATGACGGTTATAAACCAAAATAAAATAAAATGTTTGACTGTGAAGTATGACTAAAAATCATGTATGATTAAATTCAAGTATCAAATGAGTACATATCAATGAAAGTTCTGGATCAGCAGCGTTTGCAGATTCTTTATGACATTAAACATTCTCTAAACTGATTCAATTCAAATTTTAATAAAGGACTTATTTTGGCTTTTATCATCAAAAAATGTTCAAAACGTCAGTGGTGATTCTATTTATTAGATTTTTCCTTCAAAGAATATTTTTGCTTTTTCTTAACCAAACGTTATATTTGGAATGCAACAAGTAAAAGAACATATTTTTAAATCTTACGGCGGCTGACCCATGGCGCATTACAAGTGTCGCTTCTGTCAGTTCTAATATTACGGGAAGCTATTTTTCGTTTTATTTTTTAGTCTTCTTTTAGGCCATTGCTTAATCCAAACTTTAATGATACAATAGCTTTAAAAAATTGTGTAAAAAATACTGGTAAAAAGTAAGTGCATTCATTATCGGAAATCTATAAAGTGTCGTTAACTTTTATTGAAAAATTTGAATCGTTTTAGTTAAAGAGGTAATGTATTTTTTAACACGTTCGTTATCGTTACAGAAGTTTAATATAAGGTCCTCTTTGTGATTTGAAGGCATGGATACTTTTCTAAAAACTTCAACTTTTGTTTTCAATTTATACGGTAATGGCGGTATAATTCATGAACGCATGATTAACAATGTGATTTAAATAGTACTTAGATACGGCTTCCAAAATGTTAAAACTCGTGCTGATTTAGTCATTTAAGTTTGAATTTTCTTCAAAGCAAATTCAATTTATACATTAATATCTATCGAATCAGTTCACTAACAATACGAAAATATAAAAAATTAGTTTTCACACTAACAAAAGACTCTCCAAGCACTGGTTTCAAGTTTGAAAACTCTTAAATAAAGAAACGCAGAAACGTATCCATCTTTTCAACTCGGCAAACCGAATTGGTTCGTATTAGTTCACACGTTCTGAGGGGATTTGTAGAGCCCAATCCTGATTTTGTGCTAGGCAAGATATAGGCCCTACTGCTAGGTTTTTTTTAAAAAAGAAAAACGTGCTGAGGTAAAGGAGGGAAGCGTTAGCTTGGCAAAGAAGAAAGAATCCCGATCCACACTTAAATTTAAGCCGATCCTCCATTCTGTCATGCATTATTCATAGCAGCGATGCGACGTTGAATTTTAAAATGCCGAATGTTTAGTATGACGTATTTTCACTCTTGAGAATCGAGATGCTACGGCTATGTTCTGATTTTTAGTTGGTTGAGGGAAGATTTGGCTGGAGTTTCTTCTTCAAGGTAAGACAGCTAGAAGGGGATTCGAAAAGCACAAGGAAATGAAGTTAGAGAGAAATTTCGCGAGCCGATATATCGCTCTTTATGTGGTACGTGTTTATATGGGTGCGTGCAAGGTTGAAGTTCGCGTTTTATTTATTTATTTTTGCGTAATAAGAAGCCGCTGTAAATTTCAGTCTAGAAAATGAGTTTTCTCTGGAATAAACATGATTTGAATATTCCAGGAAATATTTACCACTTCCAATTTCCTGGAGGGCAACGATCTTCAGATTTTATTTGTGCCGATGATTGTATTTGGAAGGGAGTGATTATGTGTGTAACAATATCGCTGTTTGCATTTATATTGCTGTTGAAACTAACAAAATTCTTAAAAAAAATATAAAAAAATACGCAAAATTTGTCAAGAAATAAGAAGGTATTTTTGGATACATAATCTCTTCAGCTACTGATACTCCGAAATGACTCTGATACGCATGCATAAAACATAAATATTTCTTAAAATTTGCACTTTTGATGTCGTAGAAATTAAAGCCAGATTAATTTGAAAATTATTCTGTGAATAATTTCGAAAAACTCTACGATAGCGTAGGAAAAGTGTCAGCATAAGAACAGTGGTTCTTAACCTTAAAAAAGACCACAGGGAAGAGGATAGCGGTCATTAGCTATTCATCTTAAAACACAATAGTGTTGGGAATACCGGGCAAGTGTGTATCTGTCAATTGCTTTTCCTTAAAATAGACAAGAGTATTGAAAATACAGGGTAATATCTTTTTACTTTAAAATAGCAAATACATTTGGAGAGTGTTCATTTTAGTGTTAATCATTTCCTCGATTGACCGTTTCATCGACACCACTTCACCCACCGACCATTTCATTGATTAGGTCATTTCGTCGACAAGATTATTTCATCAACAGACCATTCAATTTAAAATTGAAAGTCTTGCAGAAAAAAACGTAAACTAATTCAAACATTTTAATTCTTTTCTTATCTTGTTATTTGGGGCTTATCCTAAGAAAGCAGAAACCTTCAGAAAAGTAGATGCAGTTTTTTAAATTTTTCTAGTTTTACGAAATCCAAATTACCCATGTCACTAAATTTTTATTTTAAGTAGCATTAATATTTTAGTAAAACGTAATTTTACTCTTGAGAATCGAGCTGCTACAACTATGGTTTGATTCTTATTTCATCGAAGGAAACTTGGGTTAACATTTCTTCTCAACGAGGAGAAGACTAGATGGGAATTTGAAGATGAAAAGTATAAGGGAATGAAGTAAGAGCGAAATTTCGAAAGCCGATATTTTGCTATTTACGTGTTTATATGGGTGCATGCAAGGTTGAAGTTCTTGTTTTATTTATTTTATATGTGCAATAGGAAGCTGCGGTAAATTTTAATCTGTAATTCAATCTAAAAAAGGAATTTTATTGAGATTTGTGGATTTACTAATTTAATTTGAATTCCTCTACTTGGAATGCCTTTAAAGGAAACTAATCGGCATTTGTGCTAAATGGAGAGGAAATTAACTGAAACTTCTCGTGATTAGCTCAATTAGACATAAAGCCTGTTCATTTATCACATATACAGCTACCGTTATTTTCAACTCACGCAGGCAAGAAAAAAAGCACAAACAACCTGACCATTACCATTAGCTGAATAAAAAAAAAACATGTTTCATCTATATCAGAAGCAAGCGCTCTCAACTGTCAGTTAAACAATCGTGATTCTTTCTTTAAAATTTCCCATTACCGGCTATTAGAGCTCGTTTGTAATCGAGTAGTAACAAAAAGGCATGGCCAGAAAAGATATTCAATAAACGTAAGCAATTGTTTCATATAATTGCAATAAAATTTCAAGAGAAGTTAAAGCCAAAGTTTATTTAAATGAAAATAACTGGTTTTAAACGAATGTTTTATTTCATCTAAAAAATTGGCCGGTTGGGGTAAATCGTGAGCATCATATTTTGACCATAATCACTATAATCGTTTTCTGCGCCCAGTGATACTAAATCTAGTCAATCCAATCTTTCGATAAGTATTAAAGATTAATCTAAATTCGTATTTAGCTTAATATAATAATATAAATTTACATAGATGAATAAAATTTATTAATTTTATGTATAAAAGAAAATTACTTTAAATATTTTTAATTATTTTAGAATGTGCTTTTAAGTCTTGCTCATGATTCCGCAATGTTATTCATTAAAGCGATTCATTCATAATTCAAGATAGCGATAACAGTTTCCTTCTTTTAAAAATCATTATTACATTTTTTAATTCATAAAAATAAATGAAATTATAAAAATATCTAAATCTGTATAATAAGTTAATCTTTCACGAGTTATGGCGTAATAAATATTACTTTTTTTGGCACCAAATTTCGTTACAGATAATGAAAAGAATAAATATATTCGAACAAATAAGCAATGTCGAACACACGAAAGTGAAAAACAAACTAAAGTACAGGCTATGTTACTAGTGGGTGTTTCAAGAATGTCAACTCTTTTTGGGCGCAGGACCAGTGCCCCTGTCAACAGATAACGAGAAAAGAGAAAAAGGAAGGGCGGACAAGAAAGGGTTGATCAAATAGCAGCAACCCTGCGTTTGCTTTGGCGGGCACACCCATTCATTTCTTTGGCAAGAAAAAGGGAAATAGCATGTTTGATGTGTATGAGTTTGTAAAGTTCCTATTTTAAGGATGAATTGAGTGTTTATGCATATTTGAAATTCGAAATAAAGTTTGATTTATTTATTTTCGATTTAACAAGGAGCGTTTCAACTTGCATTTCTTTTTTTTTTTTATGTTAAGGAACTATGCAAAATATATTTATTGTTGTGCATTAAATTGTAATGTAAGCCTTCCAATCATCCAACCAAACTAGATTGAGAAATAAAAGTTTCAGAATCGATAATAAAATAATCGAATAGTAAACGAAGATAATAAAATAACAAAATTGCAATGAATTTCTTTATACAAGTTTTCCTGATTTTGTTATATCATTACTGCAAGTCGTTTTGAGTATAGTAGATTCCAGGAAAAGAAATTTATGATAAAAATTTTTTTTTTTACACAAAGCGTCAAAATGGGTTTTCATTGAAATATGTATCCGATAAATGTAGTAATGTTTCCTGAATTAAAAAAATTTAAAAATAATGAAATCATTCTAAAGATAATGGAGAACAGTTATAAAATTGACTCAATTTAAATTAATAAGGAAATAGAATCAGTTCTAAGCTTAAAAAGAATTAAGTGAATTTTTTTTCTTTTGCAAATTATAGTCATCAAGATTAAGCAACCCTAATCCATGTTAGACGGACAGTTTCAGGGGCTAAGGTATTCATCCGTTTCTTTCGATTCCATGTTTTACTCATAAAAGTAAAATATGGTTTTATAAAATGTGATAAAATTTGGTAAACGTTATAAAATATGGTTATTTTATCATTTTATCTTAGTATGGCATAAAAAATTTGGTTAGATTTACTTTTCAGTTCTTATACTTATCTGTATTTTTAACTACATGTGAGGTAATAAGAACAATAATTTTAAAAAAACCAGAAATTCGAGTAAACAGTTACCATATAAATATATAAAAAAAAACTACAATATGATAAATTCAGTATATTATATTCCATTGTACCGTTTGGTTTAAACACCGTATAATTTTAGTTTTATTAACCACAACTATGATTTCTTTTAGCAGGCGTACCGTACATTACCGTACAATACGGTAATTTTACCACAATTTCTCTTCTCCGGGTGTACTAGGCTTGCAAAAATAATGCAAAGGATTCTTCTGTATTAATCATTATAAGAAACAAGTCGTCGTGGTGGACTTTGGGATAAAACTGAACCCCATTTGCGTTACATGGTGATGAAAAACATATCAATATAAATGACATATTTAGTTTGGTAAGTGGCGTATTTCGAAGAATTTTGTAAAAATATAAGTACAAATCACGATTAAAACATTACGAAAAAAACATTAAATTTCAAATGTTTTTTTCGTACTACTTTGTGGTCAGGTGGTTATACAAGTCCCACCACCAGTCTATAATGTTGTGTAAGAATTTTAGAATAAACAAAAATTATGAACTACATGAACTAGATTTGTGAAAATCCCATTTCGGGAAATATTCTTTCTGTGATGTTTTATGTATTATAACTACTATTAACACAATAATTTTTAATGCATAAATTATGTTATATTGAGATAGGAAAATTTCAAGCGATAACTCATAACTCTCGCCAATTTTTGTTCTTAACAGTCTCTAATCAATACACAATCAGAGCTTCCGATATGCTACTTGCTGCTACAGCAACGGCTATAAACAAACGTGTTTTTATTTTTATTTCCCCCCCCCCAATCGTATTCTCTTGGCTTCAACTTTAACTGAGTTCACAGAATAAAATCCACCTTCTTTATAAGCCGCGTTGACAATATATTAGCGTTGAAAAGCCTCAGCGAAAATATCAATATATTGGGCGGTATAAAAGATAAAAGAAAACATAACTTGATTGAATTTTCATCATGACTAATAGAAAAAGATTAAAATATTATCGGTATTTAATATTATTAAATGAATACCTGAATGCGTGGTAGTCAGAAACGGTATATATATATAGAGAGAAATTGATTTATTCAGAACTTTCTGAAACAGACACGATCTTAAAGATGGAAGTGGCATAAAAGATGTGCTCTCATCCGTGATTTTAGTGCAAATTTGAGAGAGAATTTCAATGAATAGGTTTTAACATTTAATTTACGAGAAACGTTTTCTTCTCAGAATTTTTCTCAGAAATTAGGCAAAGAATTAAAACCGTCTTTTAGAATGGTAACGTTCCTTTCTCGAAGAGGCACTGCGATTTATTTAATGGATGAAGAATTTTCAATAGATTTGAATAATTTAAGATTAAATACTTACAGCACTTGAAGACTTTTAATTTAAAAATAGGAATAGAATCGATTCTATTGACACACGAGAATTTATAATAAAATGCTTTTCAAACAAAATGTTTTCATTAATTAATTTTTTTTTTAATTGAATAGTAAACTTCTAGCTTCTTATTCACTTTGAATTAATAAACAGACTATAAAAGCTTTTCAAATGAAGTTTTTTTTTTTTATTTTTATAAATAAATTAATTTAAATTTATTGCAGATCAAATAATTGTGTTGACATGTTTGTCATTTTTTATTATTTTGTTGACGAAACTCTAATTTTAATTTAAACTTCATTTATGTTTTCAATATATAGTCAAAGGAATGGCTTCATTCTGCTGGAACTTTTTAAGCATTTTTTTCATTTTAAGCATTGCAAGAACTTTTTAAGCACTAGGGTGTACATTTTATTTAAATTTTCAGAATTTGGGAAATATATTTAGTATGTTTAATTAAATCTTAACTAGATATGTTTAACCGAATTTTATTTTTTGGTCCTTTTTTTAATAGCAAAATTTATATTAAGGAAATTAATGAAATCACTGAAAATTTTTTTTAGTCGGAATTTATAATAATTGGGTACTTGCACTTCAAGAAGAAGATCTCGGATAACCGCACATGTGATCTATGACGTCAGTTCCAGCTGATGGTTATAAGCAAAATAACATGTTAAAGTTGAGTTAAGTTTCTTCACATTAGTTTGTTAATTAATGTGAAATTAATTAAATACAGTGCCGTATCGCACCTCAAATTTGTTGAAATATAATTCTTGCTCGTCAACATTTTTTACTTAGCTTAGATTTATTATTTGCTTCTGTATTTTATTGTAAACGTGATATATTTTTTATTTTGTGTACCTGGTAACTTCGATGCTTATATAGTTTATGTTCTACATGATTTCGTGCCCGTCTTTTGTGTTAAATAAGAAATATATGGTGAAAGAATTTGTGAAAAAACTTTGTGAAAGAATATAGAATGTATCATTTAAGAGAATTGATACTTGATGGGCTTGGCTTACTCGAAACAGAATGGAAAGTACAGTTGCTAACGTAAACAAATGCCACATTTCAACAACTTATTAGAATGAAGGTATTCCGTTATTTCACCAGTAAAATGAATGAATTTATCGTCATATTTCATACACTGAAAAAGTCATCGAGCCTTATATGATTGAGTCTCATAAAAGTAAGTAGGAAATAATTTTATTTTTATCAGACCAAAAACGAAAAATGTTGCACCCATACCATTTGAAAAAAGTAGGGGGAATTCTTAATGGTGCCAAAACTTTCTTATCACCCTTTTCTATCATTTTAGATCTGACAAATATAAAATTATTTTCTCTTTTTAATTTACCTAAAAAAGTATTTATTATTTTTTAAAAATATTTTTTATTTTCTTCGTTTCAAATTTAATCTGTTAATTTTTTCAAATCGGACAATGGTTGAAGTTTAGACTGGAGAGATATTTCGATAGTACTATTTAGGAAATTGTATTTTAAATTGGTATCAGATGTAGAGTTCTAATTGCAGTTTGAGCATTTTAATGGTCGAAATTTTGTTTGGTATTATGATGATAATATCACGATTAAATTACTGTAATAGTTTTGAGAAATTTATCTTTTCAAATTAATTATTTGAGCAATATGAATAGTTGGAAAGTGATATTATGACTGATGATATTTTTTGTTTGGCGATAAAATGAAAGCATAGGTCACAAACTGACATAGGTAGGACACACAGTAGAAAACCTAAAATAAAAAAATATATATACATATATATATAAAAAATTTTAAAAAAATTATACGAACGGAAGAAAATTGTGATTGCATTATTGCAATGACTAGTTACCTATTGGTCAAATGTTTCTTTTTCTTCCTTAATAGACTTTCATAAACAAAAATTATCATTGGTTGCAAAAACTGCATCAATTGGTTTCTCCTCTTATCATTGTCTTTGGTTTTCAATTCCAGTCAATATATATTTCTTAAAACTTCACAAAATTCTTTTCCTTCTCTAGTATTCATATTTATATCCCATAAAGTCACCGCCAAGATAGTAAATATAAATAAGTAAATCACAAAATGAACATTAAAATAATTTAAATTAACATTGCATAAAAACACTAAAAATATTCGCTGGGAAAATAAAACTCAGAGGTGAAAACATTCAATTCCAATAAATTCCAAAATTATCATCTGCTTTATTTTATTTGGTCTTACTGTGTAAATTTTTTATTAATGCTTATGTTAGCCTGATTTTTTATGACTTGTGCAATTCTACTTTGGAGATTATGGTTTTGAAGTTGATCGAAGTTGTTCAGTTCATTTTTAAGTTTTAACTTAAAACAATATTTAAAGCAATATTTAAAAAAAAAAAAAAAAAGAATTATAAAAAAAAATTATCAAACAGGACCGGTCGCCATAGCAACGCATGCAATGTCGATGCATAGGCACTGTTTACTATTACTCCTGAACACAGTTAAAAAGTGTGTTGAAAAGCGCCATCAAACCCAAAACAACACCTATTTTGCCAATGGGTAAAAAATGGATTTTTTAATGAATTTTGCAGCGATTGTGATAATTTTAACTTAATACATTTTTTTAAAATCTTATTTAACTTATTTTAATCTTCATTTCATCATGTTACAAATACAAAAATATGGAAATTAGTGTTTTTATTATACAATATTTTTAACTAGTTTTTTAAATCATCAACAACTTACTCTACTTATAAGTTGAAAACAATCATCCAAATTTGATTCCAGTTAGATTATTTCAAACTACGTGAATGTAATTTTTGTTGCAGGTAGAATTTTTAAAAAATATAATTTTTATCTCCATAAAATGGCGGCGTGATAAAAAAAAACAAAAACAAATTCAAAGAATTATTGTGAACATTGTGTAAAAATTTGAAGTAAATCGGTTGAAAATTATTGTAGTTAGAAATGCAGAGCAAATGAGAGAAACATAGTATTGAGAAAATTGCATTTAAAATTTTATGATAAATAATACATATAAATATATTAAATTTTTACAACTAACTATAATCAATACCAGGTCCATAAGATGATTATTCTCCATCATTTTCAGCAGTTTTAAGTGCTAGTCTGACCCTTTTTTTGTCGATCTACCCCTTTGCGATGCCCAAAATGTTTTCAGAATTAACAGCCAAAATTCAATAGTTATCTTCATTTTTAAGTATATTCTTTGACTGCTTTGTCTACTTTTTTTTAAAATTGTTTCAAGACTGCCAAAAATCCTTTTCAATCTTCATACAGCACCGACCAGCCACGAAGCGATCAAGGAACTGGCCTTGCATCAGAAAGGTTCTGGGTTCGAATCCCGGGCAAGGCATGGATGTTCTTTCATTATCTGTACTATCTGTCTTTACTGTAGGAACAACCTTGGTTCACCTAATATGGTGCCCCTAAAATGGTGACCATGAAATTTACCTTTCAGATGGCTGTACGACGAAAGGTCTTTCTCCAGGTGGGCAAAAAAAAAAAAAAAAAAAAAAAAAAACAATCTTCATACAGCTGAAAAAGTTGCAAATTCGACTATTTTATGTTGAAAGTACCATTTATTCTTTTTCTTAAATAATTTAAACAAATTATTTCAATAAAATAGTTAAAATGATTCTATATTATTTGCGCACAAGTTCACTTGTTCATGCAGGTCACATCGCGGCATGCATCGCACTCGACATATTGCGCTGTAAATTTTTCATTTTGACGAAAGTCAATTTAATATTTTTGTACAATAATCATAGATGAATAAATTATCGAAAGATGCGATAATTTTCTTCTTCATTGTTTTGAAAACGTTTCTGTGTTGAGTTGCCCCTTAAATAAACATTGTCATCAAGCATAAAGCTTCAGTAGAAATTTGAGTGCACTAGCTACTCATAAAGTGGTCGAAATTGCGATTGTAATATTCCACACTCTTAGGAATGAAAACGATTTGATAAAAATAATATCAATTTTTTTACAATTTTTGACCCTAATACGATTTCGAAAAAAAGTTAAAAGATTTAAAACATAATATGTTGATAAAAAAATCTGCATTTACTGATTGCATGTAGAAAAATCTGAAATCTAGAGAATGTAGAACTTGACATGAATGATATTCAAATTAATGAAGTTGTAAACAGTTTTAGTTTAATCAATAAGGTAGGTGTTTATGTCAAAATGAGAAACACGTTAACAGTTTGTGGTTATAAGTGAAATAGTTAATTGATTATCTAACAGATAATTGATTATATAGTTAAGACATTGTTTACTACGAATATCCTGCTTCAACTTCTTTTTTATACCCCCAATACAAAAAAAAAAAAGAAAGAAAAAGCATTTATAAATAGTTTTTATATAACTACTTTTACTATTTGACTTTAAAGAAAGTTACAAGTAAAAATAAAATTTCATGTACTGCTTTAATGTATAAAGCTTATAACGTTATTAGAAGACATTCGAATATCAAATTAAAGGAGATCTCCAAAAAAAAAAGAAAAAAAAAAAAAAAAAAAAAGGAGAAATGAACAAAAAACAAAATTGCAGTAGTGAGAGAGAGAGAGAGAGTAATAATAATATGTGTTTTTTTTAAATTTTTTTTTTAATTTTTAATTTTTTTATTGAAGACGTAATTTGTGGAAGGTCCTTTACAAAACCAAGGCTAGTTGTTAAATAGTTGGAATGCTAATTGTCATTTAACAAAAATAAAAAATGGTACTTATAAAAAATTTAGAATTCATCTGGTTGCACTGTAAAAAAATACGGATTAAATTAAGGTAAAAAGTACCGACACTCAGAGTGCCGGTACTTTTTAACGTAAAATTTTATTGAACAAAAAAATCTGAGATACTGTAGTTTTTATCTGTAATAAGATTTACTGTAAAATCACTAAATCGCACTAATTTAGCAAATATTACTTTAATTACGATGCAAAATTATACGGCAAAAATGGATTCTACGGGAATTACACTCTAGCATTTCTAACCATAATTTGATTCGGAATTTATTACAGTGTAGTTTAAAAGTAATACAGTGTATCAAATTATTTATAAAAATCAAATATTTATTTTATGTATGCAAGTCTTCTCAATGGGCTGTAAAAGTAAATAAAATTCATTAAGATTTATCGTTAATAAATATATATTTAGCGGCAAGCTCGACATTTTATTACGTTAAAAAGAAACAAAATACAACAAAAAATATTTACATTATTATATAACCTTAAATTAGAGTTTCATGCTTTCTGAATTCAGTCTGTGTTTTAAAATATCCCAGAATTTATTACACGACGAAAGCACTTATAAAAATATATTTTCCATTTGTTATAACCTTTAAATGTTAATAAGGAGATATATGTTTAAAAAAAAAATCAAATACATTTCGAAATAAATAATCTTTAACATTAAAGATAGAAAAATTTTAGATATCTTAAATGACAGTTAGGATAAAATGCATCTTTTTCTAAAAAATATTTTTTAACATTTGTAATATTTTTCATTGAAAAATTTGAGGTTTTATGTTGGATCTTCGGCTCTTATAAATGTTTAGAATATTGTATTTCTTAAAAGAAATATTGCTTTTTATATTTTCATCAATCGAGTCAGCAAATAGATATAGTTATTTAAAACTCGAGATTTTTTTTGCTATCTTGGGGGAATTTAAATTTTTTCTAAAAGGAACTGGAATATGAATAGTTTATTTCAAGTGTATTTTAAGTAAGAACTAAATTGAAAAATAAATTGCGTGCGTATATGATGCTTTATGTATGTTTTGTAAACAAAATAGATTATTTTACTTGGTTGAGTAGGTCATGAAAAATTCTTTTTTTTTTTTTTTTTTTTTTTTTAACTGTGACGACTTTTAAACCTGTTTCTTTTAATTTATATTTTCCTCGGTTAGTTTTGAAGAAAATAGACAAGGTTTGAAACAAGCATTTCCAAAAATATAAAAAACTTAAAATTCTCTTTTAAGAAAATATACAAAGTTATATAAATTAGATAATTTTATGTTTTTTATCACTAGAACGACCGGAGTGGTCATTTTGACCACAAATCAAATTTCTGAGGCGCTAAGATCTAAAGCATTTACACCAGTTTACTTGACTTTCGGGACTGTTTGAGACCTTCAAAAGTATTAAAGTAATATTTTGTTAGAATATATAATGAAGGCATAAACTGACGATTTTCATAGAATGACCACTTGGGGTCAAAATGACCCCTATAGAGATTTGAATGTAATATTTGTATTTTGCACAATGTCTCTTCTCCAGGCCGGGATAGCCTGGTCGGTAGGGCACTGGGCCCATGTCCAAGAGGTCGTGGGTTCGATCCTCGCCGGCCGAAGACTCCCCGTGTAGTTAATGGTGACTGATGCACGTTAAATCTGTCGAGTCTCAAAGTCCTCCATGTTCCCATAACAAATCAATACATCTGGGGGTACTGATTCAGGAGTTCCCTTGTCTTCTGGATTGGTTCAAAATTACAAGGCTACGGAGTTGAACATCAGTAGTCGTAAACCCATGAAATTGGGTCGGCTGTTCAACGACGGTTATAAAATAAAATAAAATGTTTCTTCTCCATTGCTTATTTTTATTTCTTTCGAGCACGAGTCTGACTAGATTCATAATGTACAATTTTCTTTTTCACACAAGAATTTTCTTCTGCTCACTGCTGATCTCCAACTCTTTGTAATTATAGAATATGCTAAGAAACTTACGTTGGTAACTTTTTTTAAAAAATCATCTGTTAATATCTATAGTAGTATGTAATTGTTTTAAACAAACTGCATAGTGTTCAAATCATTAAAAATAACCATTTCTAAGTTCTTATAATGATATTTGAACTAAAAATCAAATATTTATTATCATTTTCTTATTGACGTCAAAATGATTGCAGTGGTTGTTATAGAAAAGCAAAAATGTCAGTCGTTCTAGTGTTAAACTAATGTTATGTATTTTATATTCTAAAAAGACTAAGCAGACACGTAAAAATGTCGAAGTCGTTACAAATAATTTTTCTATGCTTTTTATTTAAAAATTTTAATTTAAATTTTTAATGCTTATACATCCATTGGTTACTTTATGTACTGTTGATTACTGTAGGTACTGTAGCTCAATTAAAGCATATAAACCTGCCGTACAAAATGCGGTAACAAAATTTATTCGACCCTTTCAATGAAAAGAACTTTAAAAAAAACGAATTAAAGCTCATTTTTAAGACTTTAATCACTTTGACGCTAAAAGCACAAGTATTGACAATGTTTTTACAAGAAATATTTAACCCATACTTTCACCAAGTATAAGGTACTTCATTTTAACCGACTTCCTTTTCCACATGCTTTTCACTTTAATGGAAAAGCACTTGCGAATTATCTTTCTCTCAAAAATTAAAGCGAAAAAGAAAGACAAAAGAAAAAAAAAAATCACACCTCAGCTAGCCTGACTGAACTCTAAATTGACATCCGGCGAGAGGAGTTAGTGGAAGTATAGTGAGCGGTCGCCAGACGGCGCCAGTGTACCCTTTCCATGTACCATAACTTAAATGCAAACAATTAATTTAATCTCCAGCCTAGGCCTAGAAAAATGAAACTGCTCCATAAAGGTCCGATAACGGCGCACTTAAGCAGATATATATATTTTTGTTTGCTGCTCCACTTGGAAAAGGTTCGGGGGAGGGGAAGACCAAACATTTCATTTAGGCAGTGTTTACCTACTCCTGATGGAAAAGAAAGTTTCGCTGCCATATTCTGAACTACGCTGTATGTGCTCTATCTCTTTTCATCTTTTCTCTCTCGCACTTTTCTGAAGGGGGGAGGGATGAACTGAGTTATAAATTGCGACGTAGTTGGGAGATAAACGTTCAATTTAGAAAGTATTGTTGAATTATGTAACTACACTGTTTATATTTAAGGGAATAGTGAAATGCACATAAATGTATTTTATGACAGATAAATTCTTCTTGTTGTTATTGTTCACCGTTTAGCTATGTAAATAAATAAACAAAGTCAAAAGTTTATTTTAGAAAAGAATTATATTACACATAATTTATAAAATTAAAGGTTGTGTAAAAGTATCCATATAAAAAAACTCCATATAAAAAACTGGAAGATGTTATAAATCTTAATGTGAAAATTTCGATGTGATATAATTTGAATAAATGATTTAATGAAAGTAAATGTTTCGATTAAGAACGTATTGGATTCAGTCATTTTACAAGAATAATTACTATATAAATTACTGCATATCAGACTTTTTGTACTGTAATATATTCCGGTATAAATGGATTTTACTGTATACCGGCACGTTGAGTGCTGGTATTTGTTAAAAAAGTAAAAGTATATATATATATATGTAATACAAAAATTATTAATACTTTTGTATTAATAAAAGAATTAAATCTCTTTCGTTTTCATAAAATGTCTTTGTTAAAGAATAAGCGTAGAGAGATTCTATTTTGGGAAGTCAAGGCTAATAACATACGACTGAGTTATTTTTAGAATCTCTCCCCCTTTCACTTCCATATAAGGAAGCATGAAATGATTTTCCTTAATGCGTAAGGATACAAGTATTTCAAAGACTGGGCCTTTTTACAACAAAATGTGTTAGTATAAAAGCGAGAGCAAGGCTTTTCGCATGTCTTTTCCATCATGTTGTGATCCTGTTAAGTTGTTCCAGAATTGTCCAAAGATTTGTCCACCCTCTCCCTTGTGGAGAGCGGATGTGGACTGTTATCGATACCAACCTACTGTTAATAAACCATTTTAGAACGTACGATGGCTTACGACTGCAATATTTAAGCTATCTATATACAAATAAAAGAGATTTTAGCCCTTTTATTACTATTACATATATATATATATATATATATATATATATATATATATATATATATATATATATATATATATAAGCCAACGTTTAAACTCACTAATATATGATTTACAGCCTTTAAAATAAGTAGTTTTGTGATGATAATGATATTATCAACTAAAATTGTTATCAGCTATGAAAGATAAAAGCTAACGATCAAACTCATTAATAATTAAAGTATTTAAATTATTTTTGTGACGTTGATAATGAAAGATATTAGCCAGTATTAAAATTCTCAAATAAATATGTAACGGTAATTAAAATGATATTTTTGTGATGATGATGTTAAAAGATAAGCCAAAGTGAAAATATCTTTATAAAATGTTTTACAATAATTAAAATAGCTACATTGAACTCAAAAAATAATTATTTATGAATTTCAACTTTAGCGTTTATATTTTATTATCATAATCACAAAGTTTTAAATTCTTTTTGATTAGTATCTAGAAGAAAAAAAAACTAATTAATCCTCCATTCGATGAATGACTTTAAATCTGAGGTATGAATAAAATTTTTACTAAAAAAATAAGGGACTAAAAATACTGAAATTTCCTATCATAGTTGCATAATGTTCAAAATACCATATATACACGCATAATAAATTTTATGAGTGAAAAAATAATTTATTAATTTTTATTCAAGCATTTTGTCTGCCGTTTGTAAATAAAAATATTCCTACTAGCATCTATGTGTTAAAAATATATTGTATACTCTAAAGAAATCAACCAGAATAATATTTACAAAGAATGTGTAAGAAAAAGAAAAAAAAAAAGTAGATAAAAATGTTTATTTTTTATCTTGCTCTTAGAAAAAAAAAATCAGCTTAGGGAAAAAAATTTCGACGAGCAAGAAGAATATTAAAAAGAAAGTGATTACAGATGAAGCTTAACGCTTTATTTTTAGAGGGGAAAAGTAGTTAAACGTCGCAACCTACATTAAAGGGCAATTAATAGACGAGGTTTGCATTTTTAATACTTGCCCTAATGAACGGGATCACACTTTCGAGTAAATGAAGCTAGGGAATTTGTCGCCTCATTTACCTCACCTTTTATCCCTTTCCTCTTCTTTTTTTTTCATCCTGGATATTATTTACGAAAATTAAAATGTTCGCACTTTGCAGAATTTTAAATAGATTCCTCTTAGGTGAACATTAAAAGATTAAGTTTCGTGGAAATTATTTGTGTTTCACCTCTGATACACATTTGTTATATAACTTTTTCGTTGTTTATTTCCTTTTTAATTAAAAACAAAAATATATAATTTAGATAATTCATTCGACGTAATTTGTAAAGAAAATAAGATTTAAGTTTTTCTGTATTTAATATAAATTATCAAAATTTAATAAAATAAAAAAAAAAGTATTATTTTATCAGTTTCGCGTATCTTGTAATTTTAGTGTCATAAAAACATAGAAAGATTATTTTTTTTTCTTTTTAATCTAAGTAACAATTTAAAACATTAATAAAGCCATAAAGAAACTTTTTGTTTGAAGTAAAATTTTCCCTTAAAATAATATATATTTTAATACTAATAAATGACAATTTAACAGAAAAACATGGTAAGTTATAGTTTTATGAATTAGAAAAGACCGGTTTCATAGATAAACAAATAAAGTTCAGTTTCTTGAATCCGAAGACTTTTTATGTGACTAAAAATTTTTTATTACGCTGATCGCCCATGTTTAAGTGATTCCTTCTTTGTGTTTGACAAATATTTTTTATTTGTACGACATAGTTTATAAGAGGGTTATCAAAATACAAAGGGAACCCGTTCGATAGCGTCAAAAATACAGCAGCGATAACAGCACCACCATACAAAGCTATAAAGATAGATAAGAAGAGTGCACCACTGACTGTGTATAACTTATTAATCAGTTTACATCATGAGAGAAATGGAAGTGAATGTAAAGTCAAACTAGGAACGAAGCATTCGGGATAGAACAATGCGAAGTAATGCGATTTTTGTTTGAAAAAGGATGATTGCATCCTCTACTCATTTCAGACAAAGCAATGCCCAAATGTCAAGATTCGGAACTTTTTTGATAACTTCTAATCATTTCATCACCAACTACGGCTTTTGCTTGCTTTGAGTCTTGGCAGATCCAATATTGATGTACGTTTTTCACAAAAACTTTGGCATTCATTCTTCGCTGTTAAGTCCTAAACAGTGTTTTCCCCAAAGACGCTATATGTTCTCATAACGCCCAGTTACTGCTACTAAAAATTTTACTACTAAGCATTACTTTGTTCTAGGCGCTTCTATCGCCACACGATTTTATATTTACTTCATATACTCTATTTGTGACTGATTAATTAGTTATTTGCAGTCTGTGGTGCACTCGCCTTACCTTATTTTTCAATCCTAGTGGATGGATCTGCTATCGTTTCTGTATTTCTGCTGAGGTTTCAAATGTGTCCACTTTTCATTCATATATATATATATATATATATATATATATATATATATATATATATATATATATATATATATATATATATATATATATATATATATATATATATATATATATATATATATATATACTGTTATCGCTGCTGTAATTTGACGCTATATAATGCTTCTGTGAAACCGACATATCATTCAAATTAATAAATGTTTTGAGATCTTAATACATCTTTATTCAGTCTTATGATTACATTTTACTGCGTAAATTGTAACAAAGAAGTCTGATATTGTTGATTACATGACATGAAATAAATAATAACTATATGCTGCATGTTAAAAGACTGCGCACTTGTCTTTTGAAAATGAAAGTTGTAAATTTATATCCAGGAGCTTCTGCTCCATGTAAATTTGTTAATAGATTTTCTTTATTCTTTACCCCAATAAATGCTTAGTAAAAAATCATTTTTGAATCATCATAATAAAAAGGAATTACGACTGCAAATAAAATCTGAAAGACATCAATTGAAATTGAACTTTTTCCATTTTATAGTAAAAAATGGATAACTCGGCACGAAAGCACTATAATATATATATATAAATAGATAGATATATTGCGCATAGTCATATTCTCGAAAACTGTTCTGTGAAATAATCTTAAAAATAAAATATTGTGGTTCATTGCGAAACATTGAAGTATTTTCTTTAAAACATTTTAATCATTGTTGTAAAGGGAAACTGTTAAAAGCACGTGAATATTGAAAGCTGACTAAATATTAATTTATAAAAATAATAATGATAATAAATATTTCTAATACACATATTGAAAATATCAAAATTTTACAATAAATGAATAAATGTTTGCCGCTCATTAATATACTTTTTTTCCGTAAGTTTTTCGAAGAATAATTAGCTTTTCATGCTCGCAATTGTTTGGATGGGCAAAGTTTTCTTCTTTTGTTTTCAAAGCGACTTTCATCTTTCAAGTTCAATAATTTAATAAGAAAAAATAATACAATATAAAAGAAAATGTATCCGATTTTGAAATATTTCAGAATTCATTTATTTTATTCATTTTATTAAACAGATATTCTATTTTTATGTGTCGAGCGTACGATTTTCATTTATTGCTTTTGTGATTGAACGACTCATTTTCATTATTTTTTAAAGTATTTGGAAAACGAATTTTATGCAGATAAATTATAATGATTTTAAAAATGTGCCTGTAAAATTAATAATAAAAAAATTGATTGCGAATGATAATTTCAAAAAGGGTTTATTTCAAGATTTTTGTCTGTGTCCTATCACATTTCCTCATTGGTGAAATTGCTTTCATTTTTTTAATAAGTCTTTAATCAACTTGCATTTCGTGTGTGTAAGGGTTGTCTACAATCAAGATTTCAACCATTTTTTTGACTCTTTAGATCATTAAAAACTTTTCTGGAGCTCTATGTTGCATAAAATGTAAGTTTCAGTTGTTTCTTGACTGTTACAAATAGAATTTATCGCCATTGGATTTTGCCAAAAGGAGTTAATGCCCAATCAAAAATTTCATTATCCTCTGACTAGTTAGTCTCTATTCTGAACTGGAACTGATCATTGAAGATAATGCATGTATGGCATTGAAACAGCAGTATGCTCTCACTATTTTAATTATTTTTTATTTTGACTTCTATTATAATTTCCAATAAGCAATCTTGTTTTCGCCATTCAAAATTTGCAATGAAAAATATTGAATTTTTAATTTGGTTATACTAATTAATCATTTTTAAACTCCTGAACTGATAATTCCAATATTTCAAGTTTTTAAATAAAAATAAAATGACTTAAATCTAGTTTATACAAGTTTGGTTCAAAAGTTCATTTTCAGACCACTTACATATCCCAAAAATTTTCATTTGTATCCTTTTAGCAAAAGTAATAAAATAAAATAAATAAATAGGTGCTATTTTTTCGATACTATCTCTTCAATTGCATACTGATCGTATTTATCCGAATAAAGCATCGATAGGTACAAAATAGTTATCTATGAAAATATCATAAAATCGAAATCTCACATGGTCTGACGTTTTAATCCAGATTATTCTCAAGATGCAGCTGACCCCTTTACCCTTGCACTTTGCGGACTCATGATAAGCTGCGTCAAGAGCTGAGTTAACACGCCATCACTTACACACGAGTAACTCGTGGACTCAGCACATCACATGCACTTCCCGAAAACTTGCTTTCAGCTCTATTATCCCAAGAAACTAATATCAAGCACGGGAGCAGAAATTTGCGTCCTTTTAAAGCTCTATTCCAAGGAGACAAGACTTTTCGAAAGATAGGGATAGAAGCAAATGGTTCTTTTATGGGGACACTTCGATAAAAACGTGAAAGCGAAGTTTGATATTTTAAGTTATCTTCGCTGAAAAGGAGATGGAGTTATTAAATGGGAAGTCGGTATTACGCTCGGCTTGATAACGTAAATTTTGTCCTGTATAACAACAAAAATTAGTTTGTTGTTGTTGTGACGTTTACGTTCATGGGGAGATTTATTTGAGTTGTTTCAGCAGCGAGAAGGAAAAGAGATTAACATTCTATCTATAAAGTATGGGTGCATTTAGTTTAAATTGTTCCGTATTGGTTGGAGATTTAGATAGATCTTATACTAAAATTTTATATGTATTTTTTTTTTAAAAATTACATTGAAAATATATTGTCTTCTAAAATTACATTACATTGCAAATATTTGACAAAGAGTATTTTGAATAATTTTTATCTACTGATAGAGAATTTAACGTACTGAAACTAAGGCTGAAAACTCGTATATGGGTGATTCTAACGAAATATGGTAATTCACTGTCCCTTGCTCCAAGATCTAATACTAAAAGAACTTTTTAAAAAAAAATAATAAATAGCATTGCTGTTAGCAGTTTAAAATAACTTTACACTAGCATTGACTGTTTTGTATAGTTAAAACATTTAATTGAACTTCAAAATGTCATTTTCCTGGCATGTCCCAAACAATGTTTTCAATAATAACTAGCTTCAAAACTTCCTATAAATTTTTCAATATCTAAATTTTTTTTATCTCAACCGGTGTAAGCATTTCTTGAATATACGCAGAGGGTATTATTTACAAAAACTTCGTTTAAATTATTTTTTCTGTCAATAATTTGTTTGTCCCAAGAAAATCTGTCATTTTCCTGGCTACTTTTATTTAGTGGTTTATAACCAAAATGGATAGAACCAGCAATCAATTTTTTATGTTAATAGATTGATGAGATACTCTCCTATATGAACATGTTTTGTTGCATGAATAAAGAACCAACTTTCTGGTTCAAAATCTATTTGAAAACATTTTTCAAGGTGAGAAGGTTTTTGTGTTGTCATTTTCCTGGCTTCTTGAAACCATTAATAACATAAACTACATAGATTTATTTGAGTAATTTTAAGAAATTCAGTTTTTTTCTACAGAATATAAACGTCTTAGGCCAAAACATTTATTAAAGTAAAGTTATATGCTATAAGATGGCGAATTTGTCGTTATCCTGGTTGTCATTTTCCTGGCTTATGAATGCCAGGACATTTTTTAACTGCTAATACTGTAAGGAGGGAAAGCAAATATTAACCCAATACCAAGTTTATGTATGATTGTAATATGCTTGGATGTAATCAAAGTTATTTATTTATTTAATGATAGATTATTATCCGCAATTTTATTCTGTACATATCAGCAACAAAAAGTATTTTGATTCCTTCCACAGTGGATAAAAAGAATTAATTTAAGCAATTTATGGTCCATCTAACATAAAGGCTTAAGTTGAGTTACTTACTATTAACTTAAAATGACTGTTTTTTAAACTTCTAAGCTAATATGTCATTTTCCAGGCATTCAAAATTTGGTGCATTTCTACTAACGTTTAACTCCGTAACCTTGTAATTTTGAACCAATCCAAAAGACTAGGAAACTCCTGGATCTAGTATTGGAAGAAATTTGCTTTCGTGGAGGACTTTTTGATGGGACTAACCCGCACTTGCGTTACATGGAGAAGAAAACAACGAGAACCTCCCACGGTTAGCCTGGCGGCAAGGAGACTCTAACCCATGATCCGTCTACCACTGAGGATATTTCACGTCAGCACTGTGGTCGGTGCAAGCCGGATGTGGTATTCGTATAGACCAGGCATTGCCGGGATCGAACCCCGGTTCACCTCAGTCGAAGGTGAACGCTCTATCCCCTGAGCGATAGCGGCTTCTTCTGAAAAATTTTAATAATTTAGCTAATGACTTTTCTAGCTGCTGACCTTTCTTCTGTTTCGACCCCAAAGGAGGATTTTCTCTTTCATATCCAGCAAAATTAAGCTTTTCTTAACTTGGATGCATTTTCGTAAAATTTCGCCAGAAGGAAATGAATGATTTATAATTTTTTTTTTAAATGAAGCGTAAATAAAAATTATTTTTTTAAATTCCTCATAATGTACAATAAATATAAAATAAAAATTTCATTTCCTTGTTAATGCCATTTGGAATAAAAATCACTACTGGATATGTCAAAACTTCTTTTAGGATATATTATCAATTTATCAGTATTAAACTTTTTTTATTTGACTACTTTTTTTTCTTCTTCTATGTCAGTATCGTGATTTGTGTTATACGTTTCCAAACCTATTTCTCATATTGGAAACTCATCAAGCTTATTTTAATACTTTAGACTGACGAACGCGAAGAACTATTAAAGATTTCTTTGCGAACCGCCCACGCGATATCCGTCCATGTCCAAGTAGAAAGTTTCGTGACTTATTCCGCTAAAAGGAGTAGTGACACATAGTGCGAACACGCGAACTGGAAGATGGATCTGTACTTCCGGTTCATGCGGAAGTTCAGCATTTCCATTATGTCCTTCATCCAACCCCTGCGATCATTTTAATGTTCTTTGTTGGATGTAGGATTGTGGGGATTATTTTGTAATAGAGATTAATGCGCTATATATTTACTGAGCTGCCAATTCTAGAAAAAAACTTAGAAATTTTTTTTAAATAGAAATGTTGACAACGTAAACCCCCCCTTTTTTTTTTTTTTTTTTAAAGGTATAAGAAATGTATTTTTTTCTTCAACGAACTTTAATTTCAAAATTCTTAAGAAAGGGCAAACTACTAATACTTATTACATAACTGTAAATTCTTGGTTCATCATGTCTTTGTTTGTCGAGATTATTTTAAAATAGAGATTAACGTGTTACATATTTAATGATCTGTCAATTCTAAAAGAAAGCTTTTTAATTTTTTTAATAGAAATGTTGACAACGTAGGAAAAAAACCTTTTAAGGTTTAGGAAATTTATTTTTTCAGCGAACTTTAGTTAATAAATGCTTAAGAGAAGAATTAATTTTGTTTTGAAAATAATTCAACTGTACACACATTTAAGAATATTTTTTTAAAGCATGAGTTGGAACTGCTTAAACATATTAAAATGTTTTCATTCCATTCTAAAGCATGCAGAAAAATGACTCGTTCCTTTTTTAAAAGTGAAAAATTATATAACACTTCTTACCTTAGCATATACAGAGTCCTTCTGCAATAGTAAGATTAATTATTTGTCCATGAGTTTATCGTTTTCTAATATTATAAGCGTAACTTATGAAATTGAAGGTAATTACTTGGTTATTTCCTTAATTTTAATTCTATAAAATTCTTAGATATTTTTCAAAAGGTGTTAAGTGTCAAAAAAATAACGGTGCATTTTTCCTTAGCTTTCATAAATTAAAATTTATTAAATTAAGATTTGATTAAAATATTTTAACTCTTCTCCATTTTTCTTATTCTTAGGTTTATTTCTATGGCAAATGCGATTTTTCTATCTAATGTGGAAGTACACCATTAATCATTTTAAACTAACAGGAGAATAAATTTTCTATTTCTGAAAATTACTACTTATTGAAACTAGTTATTAAAATGAAATTGCTTATTTATTAAAACTCAAAGAAATGAGAAATTTTGAAATATACATTAAAGAGAATATAGGCGAAATAAGAGAGCTGCTATCGTAAATTTGTATAGACGTAGAAATCTTTGCTTTACTATAATAGTTTTTAAATACTTAAATAAGAAAATCAGCATTTTAAAGATAGCTTCAAAGGTATCTTTTAATTATTTAAAAGCTTTAGTAGCAATCCAAAGAAATATTACTCTCAACACTAAACTACTATATACATATGTTACTGCCAACAACCATTGCTTGGTCGTTTTTCGAAGTTTTTTCTTGGTTCTGGCAGCATTTCATGTTATAATGAATAAATCCAAGTTTTTAAAATTAATTTTTTGTTTATCCACCATTTTAAATCTATAAATCAAACATATGCATATCAAATCTATTATTTTACTAGCTATGATATTACATTTTAAAAAATTATGGAGCTAATTATGGTAAAAAGTACCATCACTCAGGGTACCAGTACCTTTCACCTGACCGTCTTATAAGTAAAAATTCTGGAGCGAGGTCTTTCCGAGTCTTCCATGCATTCCGGGCACGAGAGTAAGTAAGATAATGCCTTTGCACATGTTTCTAAGACTGCACAAACTCTTTTTAGTGAACAGCAGGTATCGCTCCTTCCATGGCCCTCGTATTCACCGGACATGTCACCCTTTGAGCATGTTTGAAATTTCGTCAGTTGGCGTCTCGCTCGTACAGCTGATAGGGCACACGATATGACTGAACTTAGGAGTAAATTCGAAGCCATATAGAGTACCATTTCCCAAGATTACATTACGAACTTGTTTGATTCAATACCACGCCATGTACAGGCTGTCATCGTGCAGCCTGACTGGCACGTAAAATGCTAATTTCCGGTTATTTTGCTGTTTTCTTTTCAATTTTATTCTTTATCTGTATTTATACCAATATCAGAAGTATGAGGAATAAATTTCATAAATTCTGACAATTCCTTCAAGGTTTTGGCGTGTATATATACATACATACATATATATATATATATATATATATATATATATATATATATATATATATATATATATATATATATATATATATATATATACATATATATATATATATATATATATATATATATATATATATATATACATATATATATATATATATATATATATATATATATATATATATATATATATATATATATATATATATATATATATATATAATCAGCCGGCCAGGTGGCCGAGCGGTTAGCGTGCCTGACTGCGATGCCATTGGCTGCGGGTTCGAATACCGCTCTGGGCATGGATGTTTCTCTCTCTCTCTGTGCTGTCCTCTGTTTTGTGTGTGTGTATGATGGTATGATGTGTGAATGTGGCCCACGCTATAAACGGGTTTGTGGCAGTGTGGCGTGGGCAATATTGCTCGCCTCCGTGACTTTGGTTCACAGGTGCCAACTGGGTAACGCGAAATGAACATCTTCATAGGCAAAGATTCAAATTCAGTGCCTGCCATTGGAAAATAAATAAATATATATAATCAGTAAAATTAAATATTCTATCTAAAACTGGTTTTAATTGCAAGAAATAAACCGGTAAAATATCAAAATATGTTGCAGTAAATACCGGTTAAATGAAATAAGTAAAATGAATGTTCAAAAATCAATACAAGAAAAACTAATGATAAAAGAAATCATTGTAAATTTATAACTATGTAAAGGTCGATTGTCAAATAAAGTATTCTAAACATTAACATTCATTTTCTGATTATAACTTATACTAACTGAATTAGCGATTGTTAGTTTTAATCTAACTTAAATTAGTTACGGTAAATTTGTAATTATCTAAACTAAAAGTTCACTTACATACTAAATTACTATGTTCAACTAAATTACTTTAAGTTTTAAGGGAGATACTATTAAAAGAAATCGTTTTCAGCTTTGAATGGAAATGCTATTACGAAAAATCGTTTTCAGTTTTATTCCAAACGATATTTTCATATTAAACGTGCATTCCATTTCCAGGATTTTCATTTCTCTTTAATTTTAATCTCATTTTAAATATTGCAGTCCGATTTCTAATATTGTATTCTAAATTATTTCCTCTGAAACGAGATCCGCCGATCTTTTCTAAATATTTATATAAATCATTTTTCGTCAAACACATTTAAGTGCTAATTATGATTTTACCCTATTTATATTTAATAAGTTTATATCTTTCGTTTGAAATAAAATAGGAAAGAGAAAATGGTAAAGAAGTAAGGAGAACTGTTGGGAAACTTAATAAGCAACCCATTCAGTTATATTGGTTCATTTAAAACGAAACATTTAAGAACTTAAATACACAGCCCTCGCTGTGGTTTTAATGCGTTAGGGTGTAAATAAGTAAACGTTAAATATTTTATTACAACTGAAATAGTTTAAATGAAGAGTTTCCTTTTTTTGACAGCAACATATTTTATCTTATTATTATTTGTATCGTTTTTTAGATAAATTGTGTTAATATTAGAAAATATTTTAAAAATACGGCGAATAATAAATTTATACCTATTTTTACGAATTTAAATATATATATACTTTTGTTTTCTTCCATACATCTTTCGTACCAGGTGAAAAATAAATAATTATTTTTATTTTTATTACCCTTTTTATTTTTTATGTTGGCACAATATTGTGTATGAAAATGACACAAAAGGAAAAACCATTAGAAATTTTTGTAAATAGATTGTCGTAGATTTCATAATGCTTAATGATTAGCTTTGCATAAAAATAGTCAAACTGAAATTCCAATAATAGTAATAATAATAATAATAATAATAATTATAGTAATAATAATAATAAGATAATAAGATAATAATAAGATAATAATAGTAAGATAAAATGTGGGTAACTTCTTTAATAAATATCAGATAAAACGAAATTAGTGAAATAAATATATAAAAATCCTTATTAGAAAACGATAAAATAATATTTGCAATTTTATAATTATATAATATTATATGCAATATATATTCTTCAATAAAGAATTCTTCTAAATATTAATATACAGATTATAACTCAAATTCAATGAATCTGCAATTGTTATTGAAATTATTTAAACTAAAAATTCAATAACACTCTAAATTATGTTCTAATAAATTCTTTAAATGGAGCTACAATTAAGAAAAATCATTTTTAGTTTTGAACGGAAATACTATTAAGAAAAATCGTTTTCAGTTTTATTTCGAATGATATTTTCTTACTAAATGTGCTTTCCATTACCCAGATTTTAATTTCTCTTTAATCTTAATCTCATTTCAAATATTTCTGTCCGACTTCGAATATTACTTTCGAAATAATTTCCTTTGAAACGAGATCCACCTATCTTTTCTGAGTATTTATATAAATCGTTTTTCATCAAACGCATTTAAGTGCTAATTAGGATTTTACACTAGTTTTAATAAGTTTAACTGTCGTTTAGTGGAAAATAGAAAAGAAAAAATTATAAAGAACTAAAGAGAACTGTCGGAGAACTTAATAAATGGCCCATTCTGTTTTAATAGTCCATTAAAAATGAAACATTTAAGAATTTAAATCCTACCCCTCGCTGTGGCTTTAATGCATTCCCGTGCAAATAGGTAAATATTAAATATTTTATTACAACTGAATAAATTTTAATGAAGATTTAAATTTTTTTTTTTGTAAAATGTTTGATCTTCTGTTTGAAAGAATGCGAAATTTTTTTAGACAAATTGAACGAAGTTTAAAAATTATTATTAAATGGTGAATAATAATTATTATGAAATTATAACAGTAATCATTATAAAAATACACCGAATAAGTATTATGAAAACATAACAGCTATTTGAAATAATAAAAGGTATTTTAAAAATATAACGACTAATAAACATTATGAAAATATTGTGAATAACAAGTTTTTATGGTAATATGATAACTAATAAGCATTATGAAAGTATAGTGAATAATAAGCATTATGGAATAACTAGTAAACATTATGTATATAAATTGAATTGTAAATGTCACGTAAGCATTATGACCAAATAAAAAATAAATATATCATGAATAAATAAGTATCATAGAAATATACTTACTAATGTTATGAGAATAAAATGATTAATTAAATAATAGTGAATAAATAGTACTAGGATAATATAAGGACTTGTAAGCTTTATGAAAATGTATGAATAAAAAATATTTGGAAAATAGGATGATTATTGTGCATTTTTGAAAATATAGTGAATAATAAGAAATATAAAAATACAATGACTAATAAGCATTATGACGCCCGGTGGCTCAGCGGTAGCGCCTCGCGCTGTCGTGCCACAGGTCCCTGGTTCGATCCTCGGGCCGGGCAAGGTCAACTCAGCCTTTCATCCCTTCAGTGGGTCGATAAATGAGTACAAAGCATGCTTGGGAACTAAACACTAGGGGGTTCCGCGTACGGCTGACCTCCTGACCGGAACATCTGCTCCTGCACCCCAGAGCCCAAGGTCCAGAAACTTAGATGGGCACAGTCGGCCTTGGCCCTCTATGGACTGAGTTTAATAAACATTATGAATGTATAATAGATAATAATTATTTTAGAAAATATAATGACTAATAAGTATTATGAATGTATAAGAAATAGTAATTTTTTTGAAATTATAATGATTAATAAGCATTTTAAATACAGTGAATAATTAGTTTGCTAATTTGATACTAAGAGCCATTATTGGCGGAGCACGAATTGATAATGTTTGGCACAGTAGCCCAAATCTAAAATTTTACCGTACTTTTTCACCTAGCCTGACGTCATTAAACACGAAAAATTCCAACGATAGGTATATAATTAAGTAGGTACTTTATTTACGTCGCACTAGAACTGCATAATGGGATATTGGCGTCGGTCTGAATGATCCGAAGACATGTCATCGCATTTTTGATCCTCTGCAGAAGATTGCACTGATGACACCTTTCACTGATGACATATACATTATTGCTAGAACACTTATAGCACTGAGACAGGCTTTTGCACTGATGACACCTTTCACTGATGACATATACATTATTGCTAGAACACTTATAGCACTAAGACAGGCTTTTGCACTGATGACACCTTTCACTGATGACATATACATTATTGCTAGAACACTTATAGCACTAAGACAGGCTTTTGCACTGATGACACCTTTCACTGATGACATATACATTATTGCTAGAACACTTATAGCACTAAGACAGGCTTTTATTTCTTTAGAGAAAGCGGCTCTCAAGATCAGTCTGAAAATAAACGAGAGCAAAACTAAATATTTGCCCTGTACTAAAACAAACGTCAATAACACCCATTAAGAAATTGAAGAATATAAATTCGAGGTTGTTGACAATGTCGTTTACTTGGGTTCTGTAGTCAACAACAGGAACAATACCACATTGGAAATACAAAGAAGAATTACTATAGCCAATAACTGTTTCAATGGAATTCGAAAATATATAAAATGTAATATAATTCATAGAAAAACAAAAGTTTTATTATATAAATTTCTTACAAGATCAATTTTAACATATGCTTGTGAAACCTGAACCATATCTTGTATGGATGAGGCTATGTTGGGTACCTTTGAGAGAAAGGTCTTGAGAAGTATTTTTGGAGGAATCCAAAAAAATGGTGTGTGGCTTACAAGATCAAATTTAGAGCTATATCACTCATATAATGAACCTGACATTATTGACTTTATTAAACGACAAAGAATAAAATGAGCATGTCACGTTATCAGAATGGACGAAGAGCGTACAACAAAAAGAATTTTCAAAGCCAGACCAGTTGGCACATGAAAAAGAGACAGGCCGAATTTGAGATGGATAGATGGCCAAGAGAAAGATCTTTTGGTCTTAAAAACAAAAAAATTGGAAAACACTTGTAAAATATAGGTTAGCCTGGAAAAAACTTCTTGAGAAGGCCAAGTCCCACCCTGGGCTGTCGAGCCATTGAAGATGATGATGGTCAACAAAAGAGCGGTCTGGATGAAAATTCTTGAGAAAGCTAGGGCCCACCTTGGACTGTCAAGCCATTGAAGATAGTGGGAAAATATAATGCTTAATAATCATTCTGAAAGTATAGTTTGGACTTAAATTTTTAAAAAATGCAAATTAAAGTAATTAATTTTCTCGACATTAAGTTTAAATAATCTATTATAAGCTAGCATTTTTTATTGGTTCAAAAAAATCGTTTAAGTTTTTAATTTTCCTTTTTTTTTTGCTTCGAAAAACAAGCTGAAATAAGAGTGCGATCGAAAAGCTTTCTAGAAGAATGTGATAAATGACATTTTTATGGTTTTGGTTAATTTAGAATGCAGAAACACCAGGAAAATGTTTTAAAAAATGTTTTTGCAATGAAAATTGTATTTCAAGTTGTTTGGTTTCCAGCTAACAGCTTATTGGGACACACTTTTTTTATTTTTATTTTGGCAACAACCGATGTCAATAATTTGTCAACAATGTCAGACAATAAGTTGATTGATTGATTTTATATAATTTAAGTTATACTCAAAAATAAAATAAGAAGCGATTAATAAAGTATCTTGTTGTGTAAGGAAGGTGTTTTTATCTCAGAAAAATAATCTACCTTGGAGAAGGCGATGCTGAACGTTATTTTACTTCAAAAATTTCGAAAAACTAAGTTTCGTGGAGAACTCTTTTGATGAAACTTATCCGGATTAGTATTTCATGGAGAGGAAAACCTCGAAAATCTATCAATGTTAGCTCAACGGCAAGGGGATTCTCACCCATCGGCGCATGAAGCAGCACTGTGCTCGGTGTATGAAGTCGGATGAAGAATTCGATTTGACACCTCTAAGATTCGAACCTGGTTCACCTTATTGGGGGGTGACCAATAGGGGAAGTTATTCCTAAGCAGAAGACAAGGGAATTTCTGGACCAAGTATTGGGGAAAATTAGCCTTCATGGAGAGCCTTTTAAAGGAAATATGCCGCCTTTACGTTATATGAAAGGAACATAACGAAAATCTCCCACGGCAAGGGGATTCTAATCCATGATCTGTCTAACACTGAGGATATTTCTCGTCACTGTGGTCGGTGCGAGCAGGGAGAAGAATTCGTATATGCTAGCCACCGTTTGAATTCAAACCTGGGTTATTTCATTGGGAGACAAATGTTCTAACCCCTGAGCCACCACTGCTCTTAATAAAAGCTAGGTGTTTGCTATGAGAGAACAAGTAATGTGAAGTATAAGTTTAACAAATAATGAGAAAGAAAAAGAGTTAAAAACGTTTTCAAAATAAAAACAGAATGAGTGAGCGCCTTATGTGAGCGCCTTGTGTGAGCGCCTTTTCGAATAATCTTAGGGTACCTATTCTTAAGAATTATAACTTATTAATTCATATTTTTAAAAAAAGGGCAAATTTTTTGAGATTGCACGGAAAACTGCATCATTAAAGTAAGAAATCATAATATGACATGTTTATTATCACATTGGCGATAAACACTGAAGTATATTTTAAGTCAAAGTTTCGCAAAATATTTAATAAAATTTTGATTATTTGAGTACAACTGTTTAACGTATAACGGGGTTTTATTAATACTAAATTATGACCAATGTTTTTATAAAGGAGCAGGCGAAATCTAGAGTAATTAAGAGAATAATTAAGAGAGCTATTTTATCACTTTAAATAAAGCATTTACACCTCACAACCACCTAGAAGTATACAATTCAAATATTCTTCAATAAATATCCGCAATGAGTAACAATAATCTTATTCTTTATCTTACATTTACGTCATTTATCCATTTAAGCTAGGCAATTCTTTTCGATTTATTAATAGGAGAACAAGAAGTATTCTAAAGACAAGCAACAGAAAATTGGAATTTTTTTTTCTCCCGAAAATAAATAGATGAATATGACTAAATGCAAACGTTCACGGAAAGACTGGTGGGAGGTAAAGGAATAAAAGGAAATTTAGAATGAAAGTATCCCATGGGGGTCCTCCCGAACGTCGGCCACAGATGACTACATCATAACTCTACAAGTGGAACTCCGAGGCTTCCTGGGGAGTACTATGGCATGATAACGGTAACTGTAACCATGGGCGGTACCTTTTTTCTCTTGAACTGGTTGATATTTAGATTCTAGATATTGCTGAGTTCTTGCATTAATGCATTTTTTTTGTTGCTGCTGAGTTATATAAATCGAAGAATAAAATCTAATTTTGAAAGCTTTTATTCAGAAATTGAAGCTTATTTATGTAGAAAGTACTATTTTATGCATGGAATAACTTTTTCAGGATTTAAAATTTTGAAAGCATTGTGTGCTAGTTCCATTCAACTTAAGCTACATAATAGTACGAAATAGATCTTATACAGACACAATAGTCGAGTTATTGCTTGTAATACAAGCGGAAATTTATAAGTGAATTCTGGAGAAAGTCGGCAAAAATTAACACTTATTATTAGTAACGGGCGCTTCTAGTCATAGAGTTGAAAGGCTGGCACATTTCACTATTTCAGTTTTTATTTTGAAAGGTTTTATTTGATGCTTATTTACGTAGAAAGTACTATTTTACGCATGGAATAACTTTTTCAGGATTTAAAATTTTGAAAGTAGTGTGTGCTAGTAGTTCCATTCAACTTAAGCTGCATAATAGCACGAAATAAATCTTATGTAAACGGGTAATTCAAACTTGTAAATTGCTTGTGATTCAAACAGATATTTATAAGTAAATTCTTGTGGAAATCGACGTAAATTATCACTTAACGTGCGTTTCCATTAAAGAAAAAAGAATAAAAGACAAGCACATTTCACTGTGTCAGTTTTTATTTTGAAATTTTTTATTCAAAAATCAATGCTTATTTTTATTTAAAAAGTTCCATTTTATGCATGGAATTACTTTTCCTAGGGTTAAAATTTGGAAAGTTTTGAGTGCGGTTTCTATTCAACTTAAGATACGTAACAGTATGGAATAGATCTTATGCAAATATATTAGTCGTGTTACTGCTTGTTTGTAACTTAAAATGGAATTTATGAGTGAATCCCAGTAAAAATATGCACAAATTAACGCTCATTGAAAAAGAAAACAAAATATTAATTCTGAAAACTTTTGTTAAGACATTGATGCTCATTTATGCCGAAATTTTTATTTTATGTATGAAATTACTTTTTTAGAATATAAAACTTGTAAAATATTTTGTACTTGTTCCTTTCAATATAAGCTAAATAATAATATGAAATAGAACTTATGCAAACACAATAGCCGTATTACTAACTCAAACAGAAATTAGTGTGTAAATGCTAATAAAATCCGCATAGTCTTCAAATATTTAAAGGTAGGAAGAACTGCTTTTCGGAAAATTGGAATTCGGAAAATAGAACTGTTTTTCGGAATAATATTTTAATGCAATTTTTTCCCATTCTGAAACTTTTTTGTGGGAACTTTTTGGGGGGCAAAATAATTCCCTTTCAGCACCACAGATATTTATTTCATACACCACAACTGAACGTTTATTCCAAAGGAAAATAGGGAACTACTACTGGAATAGTCTATCACTCAATGACTTTCGCAATAGCCAAGTTTTCAAAAGAGCCGACATTTCCCTTTCAGGAAATTTTAATCCTTAAAGATGCTTAGGAGAAGATGTTAGCTGTTGAGTTATCATCATTAACTATCTCAGAGACATATTATCACTAATATGTCTCTAATACAGAACTCATATTATAACTAATTAATCCTTTGACGCAGAATTTTTATTCAACATATTTTCATACTATTTTCAATATTTTTCATTAGTTTAGATAAATATATAAAGTAAGGGATAAATAAATAAGTAAGGGGAATATATTATATTTAGCATTTATTAAATTTTTATGTTTAATAAATAATAATAAATAATTTATGGTTATGAAATACAGCATGAAACACCGGTGTCGTTTTCTGCGTAAAGGTAAAATCTTCTAAACATGGTTCACTTCCAAGCAATAAGTTTTCAAAATTTCACTTATTTGCAGTTAATTAGATCTAAGCGTAACAGTTATTCATAACAAAAATTTCTTTCATTTATAAAATAGAATATTGATACATTTTTGAATATAAAAGAAATTTTTTTAAAAATGCATTTTTTGGAATTTATATTTTAGTACAGACATAATAATCTAACAGATTCCTTTTTAGTAACTATTAGATTGTTTTTTTATAATTAAAAAATATCAAAACATATTTTTGATTGCAATTAAGGCGTCAGAAAAAAATACATTAAAGAGACGCCGGTGTTCCATCTGCGTCAAAAGGTTTAAGTCTTCACTAAACCTTTGAAAAATCGTTCTTCGTCTTTCGAAATATGACCACTTTCAAGCTAGTGTTCATATTTCAATAAATCCTAAAATTCACTTAAATGTTGCAAGTAAAATTTATCTTCCCTTTATCGTCAATCAGAGCTTTTACCACTTTCTTATATGAACAAATTAACAACTAATTCAAAACTAAAAGAATAGAGTAATAAAACAAAATAAACATTTTAAAAGCTACGTTTTTCAATTAAAATATTGTTTCTCCTATTTTCTTTTCTTTTTTTATCCACTTGAAAAATGTAGTTTATAAAATTTTCATTTTATCTTATTATTTAGCTTTTCAAGATTGGTTTATTTTTGTTTTCGCTTTAATTAGAACTGAATATTTCATAAAAACGTAGCTACAGGGACACTAAAAAAACGGTGAATAAGTAAATTAAAATTGAAAAAAAAGGAAGGAGTAAGAACAAATTTCAAAGTAGTTACAATATTTTAAATAAATAATTGTAATTTATAAAAATAATACACTTTTCTTAGCCTTATAGTATTTAATTTTTAGGAGTTCTTAATATAACTAATAAAATATTTTTAAAATCCCATCCTCATTAATAAGTTTCTTAAGTCATTTCTATATGGAACCAGACGAAATAAAATATTATTTTAGCATTATCTTTTTGTTCACTACTAGAGGCAATTGTAAAGCATCATTTAAATCTGTATACATAATTTAAAATACAAAACTTAAAATAATAAATTTTTATACTTTAAATAAAGTGTATATAGAATTCTAAATCTAAAAAAATAAATAAATTTTTATACTTAAAATAAAATATAAATCGACATATAAAGCTGAAATATTAATGCTGTTCATTTAAAATAAAATTTATATTGATCTCTAAAATGAAAATAATAAATCTACATACTTAAATTAAAATATAAAAAGACATCTAAAACTAAAATAAATCTATACACTTAAGAGTTTGACATAAAGTGACCTCAAATTTAGGCATACAAAAAAATCATCTCGTAATGTAACATGGCAGTTCTATTCCAGCAAAGGAATCGTAAAAAATAATGCATTCTGCATTTTTAAAAATTTTAGCAAAATTATGGCTTTTTAATGACTTATCAGAAGGCTTTATCTAACCTACCTACTTAAAATAAAATATAATGCATGCCTCTAAAACTGAAATAATATAAGTCTGTAATTTAAAATAAAACTGAAACAGACCTCTAAAACTATATTTCATGTTATATTAATAAATCTCTATATAATCTAAATAAAACATAATTAAACCCCTGAAACTATTTTAAGTATGCTAATAAACTGTATGCTTCAAGTAAAATGTAACTAGATATCTAAAGCTAAAATAATGAATGTACACTTAGAATTATTAAATAGACTTCGAAAACTAAAATAATGAATCCGTATATTTAAAAAAAAAACATATAGACCTTTAAAACTAAAATAATAAAAATAAGTATACTTATAATAAAACACATCTATCTCTAAAATTGAAATAAAAAATCTGTATACTTAAAATAAAACATGTAGAAATATAAAACTGAAAAAAAAATCTGCATACTTAAAAAAATATTTATTAAGTATAATATTTAAGTATAATAATTAAGTATAATATTTCGATTCCGGCAAAGGGATAGAAGAAATAATGCATTCTACAACCATGACTTCTGTTATTTTTCTCAAGTGTTGTCGAAATTGCTGCTTTTGAATAATTTATCAGATGGCTTTACCTAACGAATCTACTTATTAAGTAGACCCCTAAAATGAAGATAATAAATCTACATACTAAAAATGAAATATAAATAGGTCCCTGAAACGAAACTATTTTAAGTATACTAATAAATTTGCGTACTTGAAATAAAATATAAATAAACCCCTAAAATAATTTTAAGTATATTTTATTTTAAGTGTCATTAATTCGTATCCTAAATATTAAATTAATAGACCTCTAAAATTAAAATAATGAAACTGTATATTTAAAATAAAATGTAAATAGACCTCTAAAACTTAAATAAATCAACATACTTATTATATAGCATATGGACCTCTAAAACTGAAACAATAAATATGTATAATTATAATAAAAACACATAAATCTCTAAAACTGGAATGGTAAGTCTGTATACATAAAAGTAGGATATAAACAGAACTCAAATTTGTACATAAAAAAACCCAATCGCCTAATCTAAGATGGCTAATATTAATAATATTAATATTACGATTCTGGCAAGGAGATGGAACAAATAATGCATTCTACAACCATGAATTCTGTTACTTTTTCAAGTGCTGGCGAAATTGCTACTTTTGAATTAATAATTAGCAGACTCTATCTTTTCTACCTAATTAAAAGAAAATATAAGTAGACCTTTGAAATTCAAATGATAAATAAGTATGCTTAAACTAAAATAGAGATAGAGTTCTAAAACTAAAATAAATTTGTACCCTTAAAACAAACTATATATAACCTTGAAACTATAAGAAATCTCTTTACTTATGATAAAACATACATATCTCTAATAACTAAAATAATAATTCTGTATACTTAAAAGTAGGGCATAAAGAGACCTCAAATTTGGACATCAAAGAAAACCATCTCCTAATCTAAGATGACGGGTAATATTTCGATTCCGGCGATGGGATGGTACAAATAATGCATTCTGCAAGCATGACTTCCGCTATTTTTACAAGTGATGGCGGAATAGCTGCTTTTGAATAACTTATCAGGAGTGCTTATCTAAACATTAAGGTAATGATTTCTTAACATGAAAATTTTATGAAGCATGTTGAAAGTACGAGGAGTTAGTCGGCATCCAATGAAGGTCATTTTCTCAGATGGTCTCTTTTTCCTACAAAGGGAAAAATTTTATTTTGTTTTTGTTTTGCTGGAATATGAAACTTTACTCAAGTGACATTTTTCTTGATGGGTTTCTGGATTAAGAATTTGAAATTTTATGTAAAGAGGGATTTTTTTAAATTTTATATTTCAACGATATTTGTAAAAGAATATTTATTAACCAACTTTTCAATCGTATTCTTAACTAACTTTTCAGTCGTATTCGTAACTAACTTTTCAGTTGTACTTTATGCAATAAACGCAGAACAATTTCACAGATAACTGGCAACCTTACGGCAAGCGTTGTATTTTCATTTTCATAAATATCATTTCCATTTTGGTGAAAAATAGCTGCTCGAATTTCACGACGAAACCGATTCCTGGTATATGTTCCGCGCGAAAATTTCATCGAAGAGACGAAATAACTATCGTTACTTCTTCGAAGAAACAAATTTCGTCAAAATTAAAGAAATATTTCGTCATTCAATTTTTTCAACAGAAAAAAAAAAAAAATTCCACATAGCTCCTAATGTACACTACTGGCCATTAAAATTGCTACACCAGGAAGGCGACACTGCACGAAAGTGAAATTCGCAGGACGGATAAGCATGTTGTGGTATGCAAATGATTAACTTATCAGCGCATTCATGCAAAGCAGACGGCGGTAGCGAACCCATGATAAAAAATGGTTATGTATAATATTATAATATTTCGTATTGTATTAATAATTAAGTATGATATTGTGGCGTAACTACCACTACGAAAATTAAACATCTATTCATTGGTGTATAAGACGTGCTAACTTGAATCAATCATGAGGTACTTTCTGATAGATAAAGGTTGACATAGTTGATAACTCCGCCCCAACATTGGTGACCCGGACGTGATTTGATCACGCGGTAACGCCCACTTCGAACTGGTAACGCCTACTTCGATGGATAGTCCACATTGAACAGTTTGCTTGCTATTTGTGACTGCATTATCCACCTCCACACGCTGTTGCTACTCAGTCTCGTCTCGATTAAACACAACGTCTGCCTGCATGCACTCGACTGCTAATGGCAACACAGGAGCATCTACTACTGTGAAGTTAATACACCTCTCACATTCAGCACTCAAAATTCCGGTGACCTTAATTCCAGCTCTCCCGGTCAGTCACAAGTACTGCAACTAGTGGTATCCGTTCATCGAATTCTATCCCTGATAAAATTCTGGTGGGGGAGTACTGTGGCGTAACTACCACTACGAAAATTAAACATCAATTCACTGGTATATAAGACATGCTAACTTGAGTCAATCACGAGGTACCTTTTGATAGATAAAGATTGGCATGGTCGATAACTCCAATACAATATTATAGTTCTTTCTATTCTTCTTTGTGATAATTAAGCTCGTTCTGTGTAGACTTACAGTACTACCTTAAGTAGCGGTTTCCAATTTTTCCTTCGGATGTGGAACTCTATTTAACCGACCTTCTTTTTGAGAAACTCCGACTTATAAAATATAATAATCATTAGCAATTGTGATCATATTAATTGACAACTAACTATTACAGTCCCTGGCCAAATTATTAGACCCTCTATAAGATTCTATGTAAAATCTTAATTACCTGAGATACTATACAGCGCGTTTATTGTTTTTACGAGACTGAAACCGGTTTGCACTTGTTTACGTTTGTGTATCGATTGGTTGAATTAGAAGATATATAATATAAATTTGACGATTGCATAAATTAGATGATATATTATATAAATACGGAATATTTATTATATCAGGTATTATATTATTATATTGTAATTATTAGATTAAATTATTCCATACACTGTAGTGTTTTAATAATTGCATATTTTGCACTAGTTTATATGCAATACTTTTATATTTAACCATAAATGTAATGGGTTTTCATTCAGGATATTTTTTATATACTTCCTATTTGTATTTATTTTTAATGTAATGCATTACAGGTTTAACCAATTGATACACGAACGTAAACAAGTGCAAATCGATTTCAGTGACGGGAAAACAATAAAGCTGTATAGTATCACCTGATAATTAAGATTTTACACAGAATCTGAGAGTGTGTCTAATAATTTGGCCAGTGACTGTAAGTATTTTAAAAGCACGGAATGATTGAAATTTCGCTAATTATTTCGAAAATATTTAGTGCATTCAATTTTTTTTTTCTTCCAATTGTTATTGTATCAATTTTCAATTCAATTTTTTTTAATATCTTAAAATTCAGTTTTATGCCAGACTTCTGAATTCCCAGGTCAGGAGTGGCATCTATAGTCTACTTCTTAATTTTATTTTAGCGAAGTATGGTATCCGTTAAAATAAAAATGAAAATAAACGTTGGTAACGGTTATCAGAGAAACATACTTCCACATTGTTGAGTTCATTTATTTTTACTCAATGCGAAATGCCAATGGAATTTTTCACAAAAGCTTGTGTCTCTTTCATAATTCATTCATTATATTGTTATTAGAAAAATACATTGTTTTGAAATTTCTTTCTCTATAGCCATTTAAAATAAATAATTTCACAAAAATAATGAATATATTAAATAAATATTGGAACCCTAGGGCTTCACAGTACACCTTCTGGGAATCGCTGGACTAGGGAAGAAATAAACTATGTAAATCATTAGTTTAGTGTTAGAATAAAAGTTCTTTGATAGCTGTACGTGTAAATTTAATGAAACATACTGTTGATAGTAAGTGTTAATCGGACTAGAGATCTATGGAAATGGCATTTCCATAGAAATGGTAAATCTTTACTTTGTTTTTTATTATTAGTATGAAGTGATTTCGCATACGTGCTTTAGCGTTTCAAACACGGCACACTGAGAAAAAAAAATATGGTCAAAACTTCCAGAATAGGGTATAATTTACCGTGTTTCTGAGTTAATGGGAACACCATAATAATGTGCCATAATTTTGTAATGATGTTGGTAAAATTAAAAATAAAATAGGATTTTAAAATATGCATTAAATTTCGGTAAATGCTGTAAAATTTGGTAATTTTATTTATTTATTTATTTTTTTATTATTATTTTTTTTAAATGGCGGGCACTTGGAACTATTGTCCATTGGCCACAGAAAGTGCCAGAATTGCTAACTCTCTTTTCGGTACCCAGTGGGCACCTGTGGCAAAGCCACGGCGGTGGAGCAGCGTCGCCCACGTTCCACTACCACAACCCGTTTATAGGGCGGGTCACATTCACACACAAAGGAGAAAGGACATAGAACACAGATAGAGAGAAAGAAACGTCCATGCCTTGCCCGGGATTCGAATCCAGAACCTTTCTGATGCAAGGATAGTTCCCTGCCCCCTACACAGGCCGGTCGGCTAGGTAATTTTATTATAAACACGTGCATTAAATGTATTTTTCTATATGTGTCTACAGTCTTATATTTTTTACTATATGTGTGGTAGTAAGAATTATATTTTAAAAACTAGAATTTCCGGTAAGTCGTTACCATATGAATCAAAAAATTTAAAAAAGATAAATGGCTTAAATATAGTAGGGGAGAGTGGGGTCGATTTTAACAGGGTACGATTGTAACAGAGCAAAAATTTCGAGTGTCGGGTTCCAGATTTGATTCCTAGGTGGCGCACAAGGTGTATTTAATAAATCTACATGAACACCCCTGCTGGCAACCATTTTTATGTACTTTTGAAAGAGTTACATCACAAAAGATATTTTCACGCTACGTAAGTATTTTTTTGGGGTATTAGAATATTATATTGTAACAAAGTAATTTTGTTTAAACAAATAAAAATTATTAACCGGATATGTAAGTGGACACCTTAATTAACATTTAAAAAAAAGATTAGTTATGTTAATTAACTAACATTGTTTTTAACAAATGAAGCTGAAATGGCGTCTTGGGGACGATTGTAACAATAAGTAAATGGACGAATGTAACAGCTGAAAATAAATAATCTTATGTTTACAAACCATTACTTAACTCTTTAAGAACCACCATTTAGCAGATGATCCATTGACGGTGTTGGATTTGAGGGTGTATAACGTCATGGACCTGGTCTAGCACTGCTGGCCAATGGGGGCGTGCAACAACAACATCAACAAGAACCACCAATAGTTTCCTATATCATTTATATTATGTTGCATGTGAATTATTTTATTTGTCTCCTTTCACAGCATAAATTAAAATTTTTATCCCCTTAAAGTTAAAAGTTTAACCCTTTAGGCCTCTGCTCATTATTATTTTTACTCCTAAAATATCACTACTATTTTGATCAATAAAAAAATATATCACAACTATGATAATATGTATAATTAACTATGTTTTAGTTGAATTTATGAACTGTTACAATTAACCCCGTAAGTGGGGACAATTGTAACAAGTGCACGACTGTCAAAAATTGTTAATAACTAATATAATAACATTTAAAATAAGGTATTTTTTTTTCTAGTAGGGAATAGTCTACTTTACTCGTCTGTTAATTAATACTAATAATATATTGGATTTTTTGTTAGTTAAAAATAGTTAAGTAAAAAATTTTTCAATTGACTCCACTCTCCCCTATATTTTGTTTTATTAATCAGAGGTATGTTTTTTTTTCCAGAAATTTCGTTATCATACAATATGGTGATTTTACCAGTTTTTTTTCGCAGTGCAACAATCTTAGAAGGGACGTAAAAAATAAATATGTTTCCATTAGGATGGGTAATTATCCAGCACGAAAAGCTGTTTCACACAGAAAAATTATTACCTAACTTTAAGTATATGTACAAGAAATCCTTTTTCTTCCTTATTAAAATAAGATTTTAGAACAATTCTAAGTTAAGAAACATTTATTCGGCTAATAAATTACATTTTTTCTCTTTGATGTCGGTGTTTGATCAGTCCCAATTAAAACTATTAGCTCATATAAAGCCCTTTTTTCTTTTAAAACTCTTTGCTTTGTCTATAAACAGATACAATAATTATTATGAATGTGCATATTAATAGAGGGATGAAGAGGTAGAGAATTTTTATTTCAAATAAGAACCCACTTTAAGTAATAAGAAACCCTAAGAGAATCTAAGAAGATTAAAAAAGACTCTAAAAGGTCTCTAGAACCCATAGTTTCCAAAGTCTACCTTTCACTTTACCCACTTTAAGTAAAAAGAGAATCTAAGTGATTCTAAGAAGACTATAAAGAACTCCAAGAGGTTCAAAGAACCCGTAGTTTCCAAAGTCTACCTCCCTCTTTCCCCACTTTAAGCAAAAAGTGATTCTAAAAAAGTTCAAAAGGACTCTAGCAGGTTCTAAAAACCTGTAGTTTCCACAGTCTACCTTTCAATTTACCCACTTCAATTCACCAAAAAGAGAATCTAAGTGATTCTAAGACTAAAAAGAACTCTAAGAGGTCCTAAGAACCCGTAGTTTCCAAAGTCTGCCTCCTTCTTTCCCCCCTTTAAGCAAAAAGTGATTCTAAAAAAGTTAAAAAGGACTCTAACAGGTTCTAAAAACCTGTAGTTGTCTACCTTTCACTTTACCCACTTTAAGCAAAAAGTGATTCTAAAAAAGTTAAAAAGGACTCTAAGAGGTTCTAAAATCCCGGAGTTTCCACAGTCTACCTCTCACTTTAACAACTTTAAGTAAAAAATGAACCATTCTAAGAAGACTAAAAAGAACTCTAAGAGGTCCTAAGAACCCATAGTTTCAAAAGTCCATCTGCCACTTTCCCCACTTTAAGTAAAAAGTTACGCTAAAAGGGTTAAAAAGGACTCTAACAGGTTCTAAAAACCAGTAGTTTAAGGGTCTTGCGGATTCACAATGGTATATAACAGATCACCCAAATGAATACTTTTCTTCATTATTTTAAATCGCAAATATAAATTTTCTTCCAGGTGATTACTTACAATTTCATCATTTATGAAATGTCATATTCGTAAACTTCAAATACATATAAATTAATCAATAAAAAAAAAAAATCCAGCATTTTTAATAATTGTTGTTTAAATAAGTCTTATTATCGCATTAACTCCAATTTTTATTAACTTTTATAAATTTTATTTAAAAGAATAAAATATATAATAACTAACTGTTATAGACGCAACATATTGAGTTACGTCCTCTGCTAACGCTCGATTTACTTGATGTGTTAACCTTACTCAAGTTAAAATTTTTTAACGTATATTATATTGAATGTTTTAAAAAAATTTAGAACATTTTTTTTCCTTTTGAATTTTTGTTATAACATCTGTATTTAAAGCCCTTTTTCTTATGTTCACGATACGTATGCAGGTGTAAAAATAAGGCAATAATAATTATGAAAATAAATCTTCATAGTTTGTAATAACTAACTCAATGAGAGCACTTAAAAAAAATCAGTCACGATAAATTTCTGCAAAATTGTAATTCTTTAAGCAATGAAACTATTAAAACAAATTTAATTAAGGAACGAAAGTGCATAGCATTAAAGGAAAACTAAAATATTTTTTATTTATCCTATAATACTTGAAGAAAAATGCAAGATTTAATTAAAACAGGCTTAAGATTGGAAATGCCGAATACGTTTTCTTTCATCAAGTACATTAATTATTTATCACGATGCGTTTCATAATGATTTATTCATCTCAGAATCAACATTATAGAGTTGGAAAAAAATACGAAAGCGTACCTTCCTGCAAAAGAAATCAGAAATCTAAAAACACATTTTCGCACAACTAGAAAAATGTTTTTTTTTTTTCCAAAGTAACATATAGCTTTGTAAGTAGCACCTTCCAATGCAATTGCCACACGTTCATTAATTATTAAATATTACGCTGGTGACACTGATTACAATACGATAGTGTCGCCTGCAACAATCGTTAATCTGCACTTTCAGTGCTTCTCTCTTTTCGGCAGGAGCTTTCGTTCAATGGTAATTATTCTCTTCGAACGTCGACAAAAGGTATTCTCTTTCAGAGAGTGCCATCTCTTTGGCGAAAATGGCACGTTTATTACGTTTTCTGTGAAGCCGAAAATGTGCCTGAAAACAATTATCTCAATTCGTTAATTTCAAAACTAGTCATTTGTCTGCTGTTTAATGTCATCTGAATTGTTCGGTTTGATCAATGGTTTGGGTAATTTAGTGGCTTTTGTATTACCTTGAAGGAAGGTGGTTGAAAGAACTTGTAGACATTGTTATCGAGTTTTGAAAATTTACCTTTTATTTGGGATCATTTAGTAGCTTTTGTAAGACTTTGGGGAAAGGTATAGTGCTGCTGAACTACTTGCTGGAATTTGCACTACATTTTTTTTATTGGAATTAATAAATTACATAATAGGAAAAGTGCTTCTTAGTGCAGGTTTATTCTTATAGATTATCATACTTGTAAATTAGGAAAGTGTTTATTGTGAGGGTGTTTAAAAATTGAAAGAGTTCGTTAAATTCAAGATAAGATAATTAGAAATTAATTGTAATTAAAAGAACCTCAATAGCTGTTTATTCTCAGTAGCTGTTTATTTGAAAATAAATTAAAATTTATATTAAAATGGATTTGAGCTTAAAATGTGAGTGAGAACAATTATCTCAATTCGTTAATTTCAAAACTAGTCATTTGTTGCTGCTTAATATCATATAAATTGTTCTGTTTGATCAATGGTTTGGATAATTTAGTGGCTTTTGTACCACCTTGCTGGAAGATAGTGAAATATTGAGTTGCGCTACATTTATATTAGAATTAATAATATACTTGTAAAATTGGGAAAGTGTTTTTCTTGTGCGGGTTTTTAAAAATTGAAAGAGTTAGTTCAATTCATGAAAAGAAAATGAGATATTAATTAGAATTATATTAACTTATAATATTGTTTATTTCTGAAATGTTTAAATTGATATTATTTTAAAAATTCATTTCAAGGTAATTTCAAGTTAAAAAATATGGCTAAAAATAATTATCTCAATTTGTTAATTTAAAAACTAGTCATTTGTCTGCTGTTTAATATCACATGAATTGTTCGGTTTGGTTTTATCAATGCTTTGGGTAATTTAGTGGGTTTTGTACTTCCTTGAAGGAAAGTTGTAAAAACGTTTGTTGACATAGTATCGTGGTTTAATTTACAACGGTATAGCGTAAACTAGCCAGTGAAAGAACACTTAAGTTTCAATTGCCTTTTAAAAATCATATTTATTTCAAGATTCGTAATTTTAGTTAAATGACAGTGTCAACATGTTTGTTACTAATTGAAAATTATGTAAAAAAATTGTAGAGAACTTATATAATATTGTTTTAAAGTTTTGGAGGTTCAAATAACAAGTAGTAAGAAGACCAAGTGAAGGAACAGCTCTAACCAGTGAATGAACACCCAGTAAAGGAACACTTAATTTTGGTTATTTTTTAATGCTCTTTATGAATTTATAAGCCATACACATACTTAAAAACAAGCCTATTCTTGAAATTATAACATATAAATAATTGGAAAATGTTAATTTTTTTTTTTTTTTGTAATCCTGAATTGAAAATTAAAGTGTCAACATATTAACACATACTGTTCATTCACTGGGAAATCTATGCCCAGTAAAGGAACATGCCTGTTCCCTCACTGGTTAGAAGTTGTTTTTCGTATTTTTAACATACTTTTGATGCGGAACATCACTAAAGATACAAGAAAGTTAAAATTTATCTTTTATTTTCATTAACTTGGAAAAAAAAAACACAGTAAAGGAACACTTGTTCCTTCACTGGTTTTTCAATGTTTGGTGATCCAGTGAATAAACACCCCCTTATCTCAGTACTTTATTGTGCTATGATGCTTAAGAAAAGAAAAAACGTAACTTCAATAACTATATTTTGAATTCTCTTTTTCGCAGTGAGAAAAATAAAAATATTACATGCAATTAATTCCACTTCAAACAAATAAATACAAACACTCACCTTATAATTTTTTCAAAGAAACAAGGTGTTGCAGAGATAATAACAAATTTAAAATTTTTTCCAGAGAAGTCTATTTGACCAGGTTATCCAAAACATTGCTAGATGACTTTCTATTGTTTGGCAGTAAGCTATTGTTACCAATCAATCTAAAGAAAAACTTTCAAATTCTTATTTTTAATCAATATATATGAAATGTTCCTTCACTGGTTGGTTTACCCTATATCATTGTAAAAATGACATGAATTTTAATCAAGGACAATTCCTCGTTAGGTACAAGCAAAAATAATATGTATATTTTTTTTATGCGATTTCTTTTTATAAGTATAAATAAAACTCTTTTTATGTATCTAATTCTGATACAGAACTAATTAAGATTAAGATGCGTATTAAAAAAATATTTTTTTTTTTTTACTGAAATATAAATTTTTTCGCATGCATCACGCGAGGGAAAAAAACTGGGAAACTGCAATCTAGTCACTGAATTTTAAAATTAATTTTCCCGAAATATCTACATTTTTTGACCATTAACGATATTTTAAAATACGCAGATATTTTGGAAAATTAATTTTAAAATTCACTTATTCTGAATCTTTGATGGCACTCGCATCCCAATGAGGTGTCCCAGGTTCAAATTTTAGTTATGGCTGGCCGATACAAATTCTGCACATTGCTTTCACAACCACAGTGCTGACGTAAAATATCCTCAGTGGTAGACGGATCATGAGTTAGAGTCCCCTTGTCGTCACTGAGCATGAGAGGTTTTCGCTGTTTTCCTCTCTATCTAAGGCAAATGCAGGTTAGTTCCATTAAAAATCTTCCACGAAAACAAATGTCTCCCATTACTTGATAAAGGAGTTTCTTTGTTTTCTGAATTGGGTACAAAATTACAAGGTTACAGAGTTGAATACAGAGTAGTTGAGTTGTCAACTCAGAATGAGGTTGGCTATTCACACAACGCCGGCTATAAAAAAAAAAAAAAATAAAAAAATACCTTATTCTAAATTTGTCACAGTGATACTATTTGAACATCAATACTGTGAATAAGAATCAAAAATTTTAATGCCACTTTTCTAAAGAGGAAATTAGCTAATTGTTAAGATATGAAAATGATGTAAGTTTTCCTGATGAAATTAGTAATCTATTACGTTCAAATATTATTCAATAAAGAAAATTTAATTATGCAAATTTAAATCCATTATGGGTACTGGTTTAATTTGAAAAAAAAAGTAAAATTGAGTTCAGATTTGCGAGAAAAATAAAAAGAAGAAGAAAAAAAAAAAAAAACATACCAGAACCTGTACTCTGTAAAAATTTATCTCATTGAACAACTCCTCTAAAATTAAATCAGTCATATCCACGCCCAGAAAAACTTCCCAAAAACTTCAACAAAGGCTGCGAAGAAGAAGGCTAAGAAAAATATAAGAATCAACTCAACAAATAGCAAAATAAGATGGTGTGGAACAATGGGTTTTGGGGTGAATGAAAAGTACTTGTCACCCCCCCCCCACCCCTGAACCGTGTGGAGACTAATTGGATAAACTTTAAATGAGGTGATGAGTGATTTCACAAGGCCCCTGTACTTCGGAGGATCGTACACTCATTTACAATTCGTTATTCGTAATAGGATAATGTGATTAGGACACTGAATAACTGTGTTAACGGCTTCATGTTCTTCACTTTCATGCAAAGATAATGGAGTTCGAGCACACGTGTAAGTGTGAAATCGTTAATTGAGTTTAGAATAATTTATGGGCTGTTTTTATTACTTTACATTTCGGTGAGCTTTATATATTTTTGTTAAAAGAAATTTACCGTCCTGTTGTCGTTACTAATTTCAATCATGTTCGAACTATATACGAGGGTGTGACAAAAGAGGTCATGCAAATTTAGAAGGGTTATATTTTAGCTGGAGTTGTTAACCTACATTGTAAAAAAAAGTTCAACGTTGAACCATAATATTGGTACTTTAAACCGTAGTATCTTGCAATTTTATTATGGTGTTAAATTGAACTAGTTTTCCTTTCAATTCAAGTTGAACCGTAATATCGAGAAATCAAATTCAATATTTTTTTTTAATTTGCATGATGATATATGGTTCAACTTACAAATTAAATCCTAAACTTTATATTATGGTAAAATGGTTCATATTAGATCTATATTAAGAATACAGAAATTTTTGGCTGAATTTATAACCAATGTGTTTTGAAATAGGTTAATAATATGTGTTTTGATAGGTGGTAGGTGAGTAAATGTGTTAATGGATTCATGTACTTCAATTTCATGCAAAACAATACTTGAGGTCGAGCACACTTGAAAGTTTTAAGCCTTTAACCGAGTTTTGATCAATTTACGGACCATTTTTTTTTTTTTTATCTCTTTACGTTTGAGTCAGCTTTATAAATTTTTGTTAAAGGAATTTTATGTCGTGTTACCATTTCCAATTTGATGCATTTCTTCGTGAGTGCAGCAAAAAAGATCAAGTGAATTCCGAAAAACTGTATCTTACGTAGAGAAAAAAATTCTAGTAATATTACTGTACTGTATGGTAAGGAAATTTTTGGTAATTTTCCCGTTCATATGGTGACAGGTTTACTGTAATTTCTGGTTTTAAGAATTATAGTTTTATTACCACACATTTTGTAAAGAAATACTAAACTAAAAAAGAAACAAATTTAACCGAATAAAGGGTTTTTATGAAATTCTCTTAAAGCATCGCAGTAAAAATACCAAATTTTACGCCTCATTATAAAACTATCTTAAATTGTTAGTTTAAGAAAAATAATGCATTCCGCTTCGAGAGAAACTACCGTGCTTTTTGTTGTTCACACAGAACCAGAACCACGGAAATTTTTTATCATATTCTGGTGCTTCAAAGCTGAATTATAATATTTGTACCTTGAATCATAATATCGTTCATATTTCTTGTGGCATTAAAATTTTGTTAAAATTTACCAGATTTGGTTTAGGTTCAGTACAAGTTGAACGATATTCGGGTGTAATAAGTTTGAACGATGATATGGTTCAAACATGAACCATATTAAACTTGGTTTAACAATATAATGGTTTAACTTATCACCGTATTAATTAAAAAAAAACAGAAAATTTGAGTAAAAAATGTCGTTGTTCAACGCTTTTGTAAAAAAGGATAATGTGGCAAAGTAACTATATGCTAACTACGTGTATTAGCTTTGATATAAAGATAAGGGTGAAAGTGTTAATTGAGTTTAAAATAATTTATAAACTATTTTTGTTTCTCTACAATACTGAGTGTCTTATATATTTTTGTTTCAGAAGTTTATTGCCATGTGTCTTTTCTAATTTCAGACATGTTTGAAGTACACATGGGAGTCAATATTTGAGACAAAAAAAGGTAGAGAAAGTATATAAAATTTATCAAATATTTTTCGTTGTTGACAAAAGCGTTTCCTGGGAAAGCTCCGAGTGAACATTTTGTAAAACGAGTTTCGTCAGTTATTGTCTTTATTAGTTTGAGGATACGATTTTAATAAAAAAACATCAGGCTTAACGCAGAAAAATTTGTTATGTTTCTTAATTTTAAAATCACTTTATGTTTCTCAATGAAGGAAGGTCTGTAATAACTTAATGTTGTAAGCAAATGTTTAAGCTTCTTCCATTATTTCAAAATATATCTACCAGGTTGGATGAACCAGAGTATTTAAAAAAAACTTATCTTACTAATTAAAATCATGGATTTTCACCTTGTGATTGGAACTCTTTAATATTGTGCAGCATGGTTGATAATTCTATTGAAATTATTTTAGAAAAAAATTGTTGTTTCCTGGTGGAACGGTTAAGCTATCCACTTTCTGCGTGTGAGATGGGGTGTTCAAATCCTAACTGAGACAATTTATTTTTATTTCTAGGTGTCCGATTTAACGAGATTGATGGCTGATTAGTATGTTTTATTCAATATATAAATATTTCTTTTAATTGGAATAATTTTTTTAGAAAATATGAACTTTCAAAACCCCCAAAAAATAATAAACTGATAATTGTTTTGTTATTTCAATTCGATCATTAAATCAAAAGTTAATCAGGGTGCTTCGTTTTTTTCGCACACTATAAACCTTTCTTGTAACTGTAAGTATTTCAACAAGTTGTGGCTTTATGTACAAAAACTAATTTTAATTAACTTTGAATAAAATATCTGTTTCATGTTCAGTTCATTTCAACTGCACACACTATAAGAAACAGCTCAATTTTTTGCTTCAAAGTATTTTGATAGCTTTTTAAATGCAAGCAGATAAAAAACTGTCCCCTTGTAATAAGTACTCTACTATAATTTACGCATGTAGCATGGTTGATTATTATTCTATTCAAAGTTAAGACATGATTCTAAATAAATAAAAAAATCTTAAGATTCCGCTGAGGTTTAATAAAGTACAGTTTATTTATAAAAATAGGAATTAACATCGTAAAATGTAGGATTTTATTGGCAAAAGGACGAATTTGATATGCTGCACTAGTAATTAATGACACAGTATAAATCCAAACTGAAAATAATCTCTTTTGTACACTAAGCGCATCCCCTTCAGCTATGTCACCTACGGTTAAGGCGCTGTTGAAGTTTCAGGCGTTTCTACATAGCTTCAATCGCACTCCTGATTATGCACGTTCCAAAGACGACGCACATTACTGCCAAAGCTTATCGGAGTGCCTGATAATGGTTAATTAAAATCCTTTTCCATCTTCCCTCCGGTCGCCTACCCCTAGTCCCAACCTTGCCATCTCCAGAGCATCCCCATCCGCCCACTCAACCCCCTTTCCATTTTCGTCCTGGGTATAAAAAGAAAGAGGGATCTGTAGTTTTTTTTTTTATTACTTTTTCTTCTACCTTTCTTTTTCTCTCACTTCGAATTCTTGTTCTTCTATCGCTTTTCTAATGATCTATTACTTTGGCAACAGGGCGGGGAGGGACTGCAGGACTTTGGTGTGAGTGAATCGGGGGAGCTTCGTTTTAAATGGGATCACTAATTTGGGATTATTAGAGGGAAAATGTTCCTTCCTGTGTGTTTGTGATGGCAGATACTTGGATGGATCATTGATTTAAACGCACTTCAACATCTTAGGATACCTGATTGGGTTTGTGGTGGTTCAGAGATAAGTGAATCGTTGGAGAGAATTGATTTTAAGCTGTATATTAGTTTTCTAAGTGGAATCATTTTCAGCTTGGATTGGTCACATTTTAACTCGGTAATCGATTTGTTTTTAAGCGTGGACAAATTTTTAATTATTGTTTTCTATTTATCTAAAACAATAAACAATTTAAAAGATTCTTAATAGTGTGTGAAATAAAGTGAGTTTTCTTTGTAAATTTGGAGTTTAATTAAATGAATCATATTGAAAAATCAAGGTCTTATATAATAATAAAGACGGTTATCATTATCTTTCTTACCAATTTCTTTCCAGTTAGAGTTAAGTGAATTGTTGGAAAAAGTTGATTTTAAGTATATTATTTTTCTAAGTGAAAAGCATTTTCAGTTTGGATTAGTCGCATTTTATCCTCATAACTGATTTGATTTCAAGCGTGAAAAATGTTTAATTATTGCTTTCTTTGTTTATAGCTATTATGTGAATATATATATTATACGTCATACGTTATATACGTAGTTTAGAGAAATTTTAATGTATTTATTTAAACTATTTATTTTCTTTGACACGATTCCTATCCTAACCCGTAGCTTATGATCATTCATAATGCTCTTAAAGGATAGAATAAATTTATCAATCCCACTTTTTTTTTTGTTTAAAAGATTGAATTCATTCTTTTGAAGATTGAATTCATTCTTTTTGTGAAATGTCAGCCTCTTTGTGTGGTTTATTTTCGAGTTAAAACATGTGGTCTTCTCAGTTTACTTGACCTATGTTATTTATCAAAAATGGCAGCCCCCAAACAGCATATTATTTTTAATGCGTTTTTCACTTGTGAGGTGTATTCTTACCTATATGTTAATATAGAACAAAAAAGTTGCGTTATTACTAATTTTTCTGTTATTTATCAAATTTTTATTAAAGTGAGTCATTGCTTTGTTAAAATTTTTCAAATTTTTTTTTTAGCTATGCTTTGCAGTATTTTTGTGCACTTACGATAGAAAGACCTCACTTAGTCCGCTTTATTCCTGACCACTAGCATCGTTATATCAAACGAGAATTTCATAATATCTTTTCTAACTGTGAGCATGACTTACGAGTTTTTGTAAATAAAGCATACTAGATAAAAGTAAATATTGAATTATTCAAAAAAAAAAAAATGCCACAAAAAATGCAATATGATATTAACTTACTACCATTAAAATAAATAATTCAGAACCACAAGATAGATAGTTTTAAATTACTATTATCAATTTAGCAGAATTAACTGCTGACGTTATAATGTTAAGAAAGTGGAAAAGTTTTGTAAGCATCAATCAATTACTAATAATAATAAGTGAATTCAAGTACTAACATGTTTACACTAACAGTTTATCCCATTTTAATTATTATAATTTATATATGGCATAGAAGCATTAATTTACCCAGCTATTAAAGAGGAAACAAGATTTTATGGAATTTGAGGACGATTTTGAACTACATGTTAAATCTATAGTCTAAATTAGCTTTTCCCGTGAATTACAAATTTATTTTGATATTATATATATATATATATATATATATATATATATATATATATATATATATATATATATATATATATATATATATATATATATATATATATATATATATATATATATATATATATTCATGAGGTACCAGATAAAGCATCACACCTGAACTTTTTCAAAATACTCTGATGAAAAAGACAATCAAAAGATAAAGACGTTACATTAATCCAATGTGACGTTAACTTAATCATGAGAGAAGTAATTCTAATTATCTAATGCGCTAATAAAAATAAAATACTACCAGCATTAATTTGGTTAAGTGCTTGTTAGAAGTTCAATGCGCCATACATCTAAAAGTTCCTGTTAAAGGCGTAATACACCTTCAATCACAAAAAATTAATTGGAAAATGGTTAAAACATATCTTTTAAGTAACTTTATAAAACAATATGTGAAATAAATAAAAATTCGATAAGTTCTATTATTTGCGATGTCTGATTTTATTTGTTTAGTGCGCAAATATTATTAATAGTAATGCTGATCTTAGCAATAGATTTATGTTAAAGCAATTTAGATTTCTATTTTTTTCCACGCGGTATTTCTGAAAAACGATTTAAAACGAATATGCATTTTGAAATCAATATATTTTTTGTAAAAATTGCTATAAATTAAATTATTAAAAAAACCTCGTACATTAGCTATCTATATTTTATAAAGATATGCTACTCATGCACCAGACGTACCGAAGATAACTGACGATTCAAATAATTTATTGCGGAGATGTGAAATGAGATAAAAATGTATGTTGTGGTACGTTCTGCTAAGGGAATAAGAGATATAGTTCTCATTAAATTTTAAAATAAGTTATGAAATTCTTCAAGAGATGGCGCTGCTGACTAAAAATACACCAGGTTGTATGTACATTACTTTCTTCGTCCGGTTTTGTAAAATGGATTTTTTTTTTTTTTTTACATGGTTGCTTATTTTTGGGACCCACAGACCCATGTGACATTTAAGAACACACGATGACAAATGCCGCGTACATCTGTCTCATAATTTTTTAATACCTCATAACTGATCTCACCTTCTCTCATCCCATTTCAATATTTTCTTCTGATCCCATAGTTATTTAGCTTTGATGTCACAATTTTTTAATGATTTCATTAAATTTAGATTTAAGTTTTGTATTGGATATTTTAGGAAATTCTGTGAATTTTTTAAAACATTCTATCTGTATATCAGTTAATAAAGTTTATTGATTAAAGTCAGTGTAACACAAAATGCGTAGTAATGCAATTTAATATTTTTCGTTTATAATGAAAATAATAATTTAGATTTAGAATAATTATATGAATAAATTATTGATAAGTTTAACTTATTGAAGAGTTCATTGCAGTATAAGGGGAGTGCACAGTAATGGTTTTAGAATAATATAGATATCTACTTTGCATTGTGAAAGAGTGACAAACAGTCAAATAGTACATAAGTTCGACATATGGTCATTTTAGTTATATTTAACTTAATTAAAATTTAACTTTTAAACTAATAATATGAAATATGATAAAAAATATGTTATATATATATGATATGATAAATATTATATGATATATATATATGATATATATATATGATATGTTATATATATATGATATGATAAATATTATATGATATATATATATGATATATATATATATGATATGTTATATATATATGATATGATAAATATTATATGATATATATATATGATATATATATATGATATGTTATATATATATGATATGATAAATATTATATGATATATATATATATGATATATATATATATGATATAACTTAAACTATGGAAAATACCCGCAATTTCGAAGGTATGGTTACAATGGTTTAGTCAGGGGAGGGACTGATAGTAAAACTCCTTAATGATAAGTAGCAATTTTAAGGAGTTCACTTGAAACATGAATTAAGATGAGCAGGCGTGTTTTCTGTTACAAAACTAGAAGCAAAAATGCACTTTCTTTACATAAACATTTTTTTTTTTAAGGATTCAGAATTTTTTAAATTCCAAATATTCAAATATTAAATTCAAAATATCGAGAGATCCGGTTACAAACTTTTAGTCAGAAGAGTTGTCGATAGAATGACCCCCTTATTGATAGTTATTCTTTAGTCTTTATTTCAGTATATTTTTGGAACTATTGAGTAAAAATTCGCATTTTTAATCATCTTTATAGAACTGCTGAAACAAATTTTCTAAAATGTCATAGTTTATCATTTATAATAATGTAAATTCCTTAAACAAACCTTAAAATTAAGTATTTCTCAAAATTCAATTTTTTACTCATCGAAACTAAGTTATAAAAACTAGTGAATAATTTAAATATATATATATATATATATATATATTTATTTATATTTATATATATATTTTGCTATCATCTTCTCTAATTCACTAGCATATCTAAGAATATTTTGTTGTTCTATTAAAGTGATATTCCGATTATTTGATGAAATGTTATTAATGTGTCTCATTTATTATTATTTTTTTTTTTTTACATAGAAAAATGTGATTTTTCCTCATCTTCAATTGACGTTTCAACTGATAAATTTGTATTACGTCAAAGCAATGACGAAATTCATTAGATCTTTTTATTTTGTTTATTTTTATTTAATGCTGTTCGTACATTATTACAAGCTGAGTATAACAGCAAGATCGAAAACAAAATATTGATATTACGCAACCGAATCGCAACTTTTACCCAGTACTAATCTTTGGAAATGATTTTATAATTTTAGAAAAGACACGTTTTTTGTAACAGTTACAAAATATATGTTATACTACAATTTTTATCTTACCAATTTTGAAAATGAAACTAAATATGCAATTAAATGAAACGTAAACATTACGACTCTCGCTTTTTCGCGGAAGAAAACCTACAGAGAAGTAAATTTTCCTCATTCAAAAATTTGCAGTTAACACACAATCGAATCGAAAATTTCGTCGAGTATTTTTTGACAGATCTTCGGCAGGGATATGCTAATTTCTGAATAGGTACAATGCTGCTACTGTAACAAAAGTCATGTTATCAAAAATACTAGTCAACTCTACTATAAATTCACCTAAGCAATTTAGATTACTGAAACTAATGAAGTCCCCCATTTGAAAAAAGACATAGCAATTTTCTTTTCTTTATCATCAAACATTCTGGCAAGAATATTTGCAAAGCAAAATGAATTTTCCTCACTCAATAATTCGAAGATGGACTTGGAACCCTTTGGAATAGTATTTTGTTGTTGTTGTTGTAGTTCATTTACGTCGAACTAGAGCTGCACTATTGGCGACAGTCTGGGAAGCATCCCTGAGGATGATCCGAAGACATGCCATCACAATTTTGATCCTCTGCAGAGGGGATGGCACCTCCCGCTTCGGTAGCCCGACGACCTGCACGCGAAGTCGAGCACTTTAAGGTAGAACAGTTTAACGAGGACCAATACCGCACACCCTCGGTCCCTACGCAGACTGATCCAAGTGGTCACCCACCCGCACACTGACCGCAGCCAGTGATGCTTGACTTCGGTGATCTGCTGGGAACCGTGTCTTAACGATCTGTCCACTGCGGGACGAATAGTATTTTGTGATACACCTTTAGAAATGGCAATTTTCGAATAGATAGGATTCTATAACAGTTTCAAAATATCTGTTATAGAAAATACTAGCTATCACAACTGAATACACATCTTACCAAATTAAAACAAGGAAAATAATTAATCCACCTAGAAGTTTCCTCAATTAGTCTGTCGAAAATGCACGCACAACTGACTTGTAACTCGTCTTGTATTTTTCGACAGGCCTTAGGAATATACATGTTAATATGATTTCCGAATAGATACGAGTTCTTAACAGTTATAAAATATCTGTTATGGAAAATACTGGTTAACTCTACCAAATACTCATCATGAAAAACTAGCTGAAAATAATTAAGTAAGCCCCTAAATGTAAGGAAATAATCACAATTATAGTTTTTTGCCAACTGTTCTGTGAAGAACACTTGTAAATTTAAGTTAATTTCACTCAATTAACAATCGCAGATGCATACAAAAACAAATTGCAACTCTTGCCCAGCTTTTAAAGGTCTTGAAGACATGTTAATTTTCAAATATATACGATTCTTTAACAGTTACAAAATACCTGCTACAGAAAATACTAGTTAACCTTACTAAATACTTATTTCATTAAATTTGAACGAGGGAACAAATTAGCAACCAAATGATAGGAAAACATCACGATTCTCGCTGCTTTACTAAACATTCTTCATAGAACACTTGCAAAACTAAGTGCATTTTCTCCCCAGAACTCGCAGATGCATACACACTACCGAATTTCGATTCTTTTCTAAATGTTTCAACAGACATTTGAAAGTAACATGACATCCAAACGGGTACGATTTTGTTACAGTTACGAAATACCTGTTACAGAAAATACTAGTTAACTCAACTAAATAATACTCATATTATAAAACGAGCACAAGGATTCTAATTAAGCCACTAAATGTGAGAAAGACATCACAATTCTAGCTCTTTTACCAACATTTGGGGAAAAAACACTTGCAAAGCAAAGTGAATTTCCCTCAATCAATAACTCGCAGATGCACACACACAAGAAAGGGCTGAATTCCTGGCGTGTTTCCGAATTAAAAAGAAAACTTATCAAGTCGAGTAGAAAATTGAAAACCATTTTGGCGTGAAGGGAAAAATTGTGGAGATACATATCCATAAGGGGTGGCTGAGGTGAATTCCTACGGTTACGGTGGCAGTTATTTAGTGAACGCCCTGCCTTGGAAGAATTTTTCTCTATTTGCTTTGTATTTCCGTTTTTTCTCTTTTCTAGAACTTCCTAATCTTACGCACTCACGTAGAATGAGTTTTTGAGATGTTTTTGATGTATTTCCCCATTCGAGAAGCGATTGGAGCTATTTTTTTATTCTTCTATGCCCCATCCTTTCCGTCTCCAGTAAATTTTTGATTTTAAGTATTCGGTTGTGAGAATTGATTGCATTGAGGTAATTCGAGCGAATTTCACGAAACTCGAGAATGTCTTATGAAAATATTTCAGATTTTTAAGGAGTTATGTGGTTCTTATATTTAGCGAAGCATAATCTTTTTTCTTGAATCATATTTTCTGGCTCTTTGATTAACATAGTTACCAAAAAATACAAATCTTTAAAAGTCGCGTGTATAGTAAGGCTGAAGTATTGATCTTTTCTTTGTTATATCTTTACGTTATTTTTCATACCTTATAACAGCAGTAGATCGCTAAATAGCTATATCATTATGTCACTTCCTGCTTCAAAAAGCACACAAATCAGTAAAACAAACATCTGTATAGATTATAATTAGAGCTGTTTTTTTATATCTAAAGCAAGTTTTTTAATTTTATGTATTCAATCAAAGGAATTGATTGCTTTGATGCAACTCGAACGAATATAATGAAACTTCATATTGTCTTATGAAGTTACTTCGTATTTTTACGGTGATTTTAGTTCTTGAAATGTAATACTTTTTTAAGGGTACTTCGGAGTAGTTTTGTTATTGCAGACCTAACGAGTTATAAACTTTTAAAGCCACATGTGCATATAAAATTAAGTCCTGCTCTTTTATATCATGTCATTTGATGTCGTAAAGTAGCAGCACCGCTTTAAGAAGTTAGATCATTTTTCATTTGATGCCTCATAGTAGCAGTATCTCGTTTGGTTGATATATCATTATATCATTTGATGTCTTACAGTAGCAGCACCTCGTTAAGTAGTTTTATCCTCATATGATTTGATGCCTTATAGTAGCAGTATCTTATTAGGTTTAGTAATATCATTATGTCATTTGATGCTTTACAGATGCAGCATCTCGTAAAGTAGCTATATCATTATGTCATTTAATGCCTTACAGTAGCAGGCATTATATCATTATATCACTTCCTGTTTTTATATGCCAACCAAAAGTGGGAGGTAGTTTATAGAAATTATTTTTTACCTCATATTCTGAATCTCCTAAATGTAGAAGGTGGCTTATTAGAGTAGGTATTATTATTATTTTTTAATTATCTTTCCATTTCCTAGATCTTTTCTATCTACAATAAAGTTATGATTTTAAGTATTAGGTTGTCAGAATTATTACTTAAGAAAATTCAGGAAAAGTTTGAAAAACTTGGGGTTGTCTTATGAAATTATTTAGGAATTTTAAGGAGTTGTGTGTCATCTACTTGCCATTGTGAAACACTCTTTCTAAAACGTATTTCGTGAATCTTTTGTTACAAGAAAAAAAAAATATTATGTGCGCAACTGGCTAAAGAATTGAATTCGTGACATCATCATGTCAGTTCATGCATTAGTGGTATGTCTGAAGGCTGTTATAGTATATGCACGAACACAACTAAAATGATTCATATAGTGAGCTGAAAATGTTTTTTTCCTTAAATTTTGAGTTTTTGTGAAATATTGCTTTCAAATTATGTATTCATCGCATGTTTTTTCTTTATATTGTCGTTAGTTCTACTTAAATTATCCCTTATGTTTTGTAAGCAAAAATTTTGAACCTGCGGTTTAAAATCGATAAAATATGTGCGTGTTCTTGATTCAAAGTTTTCTTTTAATTTATTTTATTCCAGGAATGAATTATTTTCTATTCATATACTCGTATTAAGACTTTCTATGATGGATAGGCATTTTATTCTTGTCTTCCAGTAGATGCACTTTTCACCAAATTAAAAATAGTTGTGTCGAATTCCTTAGATGTGAGCTCGGGCTGGTTTTGGAAGAACTAAGCTTTCGAGAACTGATTTCGCAATATTCAGATTTTGCATGAAATAAAAATAAGCATTTTGTTTCCCTTAATAATGAAGGGAGTTCATAGGATGAAAAATTAGTCACCCATGGAGAATTGGACCATAAACCTGAAACCGAAGATCTGTGATATTTTAGAGATATTTTTCTCATTATGGACTGGTCACACTCATAAATGACTTTTCGAAGGAACCATTATGATCATTTTAACTATCTGAATAAGCTGGTATTGCCTTCTAATCAGTATCTTCATAATGAATACACTATTGATACTCCAATTTTTAAATATGACAACAGCAGAGTTAATCGAACAGGAATAATAAGTAAATAATTTTATAAACAGTTCCACATCCTCATCTCACCCTGAAAAGTCCTTTCGCTTTGAATGCTGTTGAATATTTTAAATGCTGTAGTATATTTAAAATCTGTTGAATATTTTAAAAGAATGGGTGAAAATCATCCTCGTAAATCGGTGGATTTGTGTAATCAGCGATTGACAAATGCTACAAACCTATAGATTACGAACATATAGATCAAATTATATGGTCACACTTCCTGACAGAATACATAAGATTATCAGTTATCATCAACATAGATTAAATCACACGGTATTAACAATTTAGGATCGTATTAGTTTTATACACAGATAACGTATTGGTCAGAATTGATTACTCTTGGTCAGATATAAAATGCAGGGTAATGATGAAATTTTTTTTTATGTCAAAAATATTATTAAACTTAAATACAATTTGTAAAGTTTTATTTTGAATTTTATGTACAGCCAAGGTCTACCAACGTTACATGAGTAAACAGTATTGCTTAATAATAATAAATCACTGTTGTTAATTGAGGTACACTGTAAAAAATTACTGATCAACTTACGGTATAAAGTACCGGCACTTTGGATGCATCGTGTAATAGTCATTTTACCGAAAAATTTGTTTTTAACGCAAAATATTATACAGTAATATTTACTTAATTAGATTGTTACAGTGATTTTGATGTAATTATTACTGTAAAAATTACGATAAATCGAATTTTCTGTTTTTTATTTCGTAACAAGTTTCGGTAAAGAAGGATTCTACAGTAAAAGTATCGCCATCCTCAGTGTCTTTGCTTTTCACCGTAATTATACCCGAAATTTTTTACAGTGCAATTAAGAACAATAGACATGCAGCCATAAAGGATAGAATGATTCTTTTCATGATTTCTCTAAGTTTTCTCCCATGATTTATTAGTCATTATTAAGGAATTAACTAATAACTGAAAAAAGTTTCTTCTAAATTTAAAGTTTTAAAATCTGTAAGTTTGTTTAGATAAAAAATCCCTTGTTTTTCTAATCCTACAAGTATCAAAAAACTATCAAAGTTCCGGTACTTCTCCAAGCTTTGCCTGCCTTTTCATTAAAGGATTTAAATGAATGCCAAAATTTTGATGTAAAATAATTCTTGATTTTTCTTATCTTGATTGTAATATACGTTATTATTCTATTAAACATTTAACATTACTCCTCTATGTCAAATCTGGTTTAACGTATACATCACCATTACCCTAGGAAGTGAATTTCAATCGTGACCAATTTCACCACTCACTAAATGTCACATTAAAAATAAATCACCAACTTATTATTCAAATATGAACATCTAACACCAGTCAATTCAAGCGAACTCACTTGACTCCAAGTAACGACATTACGAAATTCAATTTACAGTACAAAGGGGTTCTAGTTTGGTGACTGCCGCCAATGAACCAAAACTGAGGTAACCGAGTAGGCAGGCATTCAAGTACAGGAGTCAGAGACTTGCTGACAACTTTTCCCTTACATCGTTTTGGGGACAGAGAGAGTTTCCTATGGATACTTTTAGTTCTGAAATCGATTAATCGTTCGCGTGCTGAAGTCAGATGGAATTTATGCTGACGAGGCCTTTTATTGAATACCATAAATCGAATAAGGGATCGGGCATTTACTCTTCATGCACCATTCATCTGATTGCACGGAAACGAGATGACTTTCCTACAAGCCAAGCAGTATTAGTAATATTTTTTGTGGACTCAAGTTGAAAATGGGGAGGGAAAAAAAAAGATGGAAGGAGAAATCGGGAATAGTTAGAGTTGTTTTAAATGTGGTGGAAGAGTTTTAGATATAAAAATAGATGGTGCAAGTTATACCATTTAGCATTTATTAAAGAAATTTTCAGAAAAATGCCTGCATCCTTTTTCAATTTTAAAGGAATTTCCATTAGATCAAACTGAATTAGTAGCATTTTGTTATAAACTAACGTTGAAAATGTAAAACAAAAAAAAAAGTTGAGAAACCAGGAATAGTTAGAGTTGTTTTAAATGTGGTGGAAGATTTAGATATATAAACAGATGGTGCAAGTTAACACTGAAGTATTTATTAAAGAAATTTTCAGAAAAATATCTTCATCGTTTTTTAATTATCACGGAATTTCCACCAGGTCAAACTGTATTCGCAACATTTTGTTTTAAACTAAAGTTGAAAATGTAAAACAAAAAAAAAGGTGGAGAAACTAGAAATAGTTAGAAATGTTTTAAATGTTAAAGGGGATTTATGTAATGCTAGATGGTGCAAATTAAGCATTTAGCATTTTTTCAAAGATATAGTTTTAGATATTACTAGGTGTTACATGTTAACCATTTAGCATTTTTTTAAAAAATACTTTTAACAAAATGCTTGCATCATTTTTCAGTTTTCACGGATTACAAATTAAACTGTATTAGAGGCATTTTGTTATGATCTAGAGTTGAAAAGAAAAAACAAAGGGAAGAGAAATCGGAAATTGTAAGAACTGCTTTAAATGTTATGAAAGATATTACAGGGTTATATATTACAGGGTTATATTATTACAGGTTGCAAGTTAGTCATTTGACATAAGAAGTATTTGGTAGAATGCTTGCATCTGTTTAAATTAATGGGAAAAGGTTTTTTTCCTCCTAAAAATCAATAATATTAGTGATTTTTTTTTTTTTTTTTTTTTTTTTTTTTGTACTTGGATACTTTTTCAGTTTAGTATTAGTATACAAAAGATTACAGAAAAAAATATGCAACTGGAGCAAATTTTAACTGTTTAAAAAAATTACGATATTTAATATATAGTGTACCTCATAATCACGATTTTTTATATATAATTTTAGAATTCTCATAAGAAAAAGCCTTACAATTAGTCACAATGAGTTACAATTTCATATTTCAGCAGGAATTTATGAAAACACGACGAATCATTACAACCAGTTTGATTGCCACATGAAAATATGAAAATTTGAAAGGTGATTATTAGAAAATATTTAACTTTAACTAGTTTAATCACAATGAGTTACAATTTCATATTTCAGCAGGAATTTATGAAAACACGACGAATCATTACAACCAGTTTGATTGCCACATGAAACTATGAAAATTTGAAAGGTGATTATTAGAAAAAATTTAACTTTAACTAGTTTAATCACAATGAGTTACAATTTCATATTTCAGCAGGAATTTATGAAAACACGACGAATCATTACAACCAGTTTGATTGCCACATGAAACTATGAAAATTTGAAAGGGTGATTATTAGAAAAAATTTAACTTTAACTAGTTTAATCACAATGAGTTACAATTTCATATTTCAGCAGGAATTTATGAAAACACGACGAATCATTACAACCAGTTTGTAGAAAATGGTGACAACCAGTTTGATTGCCACATGAAACTATGAAAATTTGAAAGGTGATTATTAGAAAAAATTTAACTTTAACTAGTTTAATCACAATGAGTTACAATTTCATATTTCAGCAGGAATTTATGAAAACACGACGAATCATTACAACCAGTTTGATTGCCATATGAAACTATGAAAATTTGAAAGGTGATTATTAGAAAAAATTTAACTTTAACTAGTTTAATCACAATGAGTTACAATTTCATATTTCAGCAGGAATTTATGAAAACACGACGAATCATTACAACCAGTTTGATTGCCACATGAAACTATGAAAATTTGAAAGGTGATTATTAGAAAAAATTTAACTTTAACTAGTTTAATCACAATGAGTTACAATTTCATATTTCAGCAGGAATTTATGAAAACACGACGAATAATTACAACCAGTTTGATTGCCACATGAAACTATGAAAATTTGAAAGGTGATTATTAGAAAAAATTTAAGTTTAACTAGTTTAGATGTTTTTAATACCATCTTCCTCAATAGGGAATCATCAGATTTTTAATCGTGTCTTTGTTTTAATAGCAAATACTATCTTATGACCCCTGTGATTAATATTTTACAAATTGTTTCTTTGGCAAGATTTCTATACATAAATAGAAAGGGTGGTCATAACAGAATGTTCTATACTGTGATCAAATATTAAAGAAAAAACAAATGAAATTGTTTGAAAGAAATTTTACAATCATGTACAACGAATCCTGAATTGATAAAGTTGAGTTTGCTTCTTATAATACGCAGATTTAATAAATCTGGCACATTTACTAAAAATACATTTATTTCAATGAATTTTTGTCGAGTTAAATGCGTAAAAAAAGTTTCAAAACAGAGGTTGTGAAACACACAAAAGACATTCTAAAATATTGCTTTATTCACCGTAAAAAAATTCTGTAAAAATGAAGAGAGAAAAATTAAAATCTCAGTTAAGTTACCCAAATTCTTGTTAAAATATATATTAACGAGACTCTCGTAAAATAATTAATCAAAAATCAGTAAGAATTTTCTGAGAAAAAAGAGCAAAAAATAAGAATTTTTGTTAAATTAAATTCTTATTTAATTTCGTGTAGCAAAGTTTACTGTAAAAATAGTTACGGAAAATAATGGTTTCTTCTGATAGCCTGCTTGGTAGGGCGCTGGGACCATGTCCGAGAGTTCGTGGGTTCGAACCCCACCGGCCGAAGACTCCCCGTTTAATAAAGTGATTGATGCACGTTAAATCCTTCAAGTTGCAAAATCCTCCATGTTCCCATAATAAATCAATACCTCTGGGGTACTGGATTGGAGATCGATCGTTCTCTGATTTAGGTCAAAATTACGATCTGTAGATGAATGAATGGGTCCGCCCTATAAACGGGTGTGACGAATGGTGTGGCAGAAGTCGAATTCTTGGCCATAGATGGCGCCACTGGAAAAACAAGAACAATCGCTTCCCCTCTGCCTAAACAGGCATATGTCAACAACAACAACAACAATGGTTTCTTCTAGTGCAATTCTTAAAAGTGACTTCCATATACTTCAAAATATTTTTTATTCTTTTCAAGGGTAGGTATAGCCAGTCATTCCGAAGGGGTCTTCCTTTCCACGATTTCGGCTGGGGTTCGATTCCTGCGTAAAAAAGTTCGGTTCTAATCGATTTGCCCTTTCTTGAATTGTGTCATGACTATTTCGAATGCCACTTTAATGATTTAGTCCCTTATGGTGTCTGAGAGTTGGGAAGAGTTTTATTTACTTTATTTTTGCAAACTTACTGAGTTTCCCGTAAATATTTTTCTGTATTCTTAAAAATAATTTCCAATTTTAATTCTCTGAAATTTTTTACAAAAGTTCTGATTAATGATTTCCAACAGATTCTTTCAATGTGTTTTTTTTTCCCAACATTTTTTCAATGTGTTTATTTCTTTAACGTGATTATTTATTTCATTAGTGAATAACCACCGAGCTAAGAATCGCTTTACCTACCGAGTTAATTTCTTTGTTCTCAAACATCAAGAATGCACTAAAAAAAATTCTGGATCAAATTATGACAAAAATTATTAGTGCTCAGAGAGCCGGTTCTTTTCACCTCAAAAATCCATTTTTACCGGAACATCTTACGAAACAAAAAATCTGATATGATATAATTGTAATTTCAGTAATAATTACCGTAAAATCACTGAATCACTCTATTTAAATAAATATTATTTTAAAAATAATTTTATACTATTTTGCAGTAAAAACGGATTTAATAAGAAAATGAATTTTACGGATGATGCACCCGAAGTTCAGGTACTAAACACCGTAATTTGAACCGGATTTTTTTACAGTGTACTAAAGCTTAATGTCTAAGAGCCTGGATGTAATTTACAGAGTTTCACTTATTTTATTTCTGTAAAATTACTGAGTTCCATGAGAGTTTAAGAAACGTTCAGTTCGAAATGTTTTATTCTCTGTAATTCCATACGACGAAATATGCTTTTTTTTCGAAAATATGTTTTTTTTTCGAATACATTTTTACAGTTTATTTAAATCATCATTATATTATGTAAGGGATCACGCAGTTAGACACGCACTGTATTACATTTCAATTTGCAAATGTGTAAAATAAAAGTACATAAACTAAATTTAATATAAACTATAAGTAAAATTGAATACAATAATATACACAAGTTTTCTTAGCGTCTAAAATATTATTGCTTTCGGGCAGTATTTGCGTATGGAATAAAATATTCTGCTTTTTAAAAGCTCTTCAAAAATTATTTTTATTCCCTTACAATTTTCTCATAGCTTGCGTTAAATAAATACTCCAAAAAAATGTTTACAGAGTATAAAAACTAACAAGTGAGGTTTAATTTCTGATTTTAATTTAATTACTCCACCTTTATGACAAGAAACAATCTAAACAATAAGAAGACAGCTTAATCACAACATTGAAATTTATACAAAGGATTTAATAAAAAAATGTCAGTTTAAGAAAAACTAAAAATTCAAATTCCTCCATTAAAATCACACAACCATTCTTTTTTTTGTTTCTAACCGCTTAGTTTTCTTTTACTGGAAACAACGCCAATGTTTTCGCCAAAAAATATGAAGAATAAAAAAAAAAACAGCGCCCGAAGTCAATTTCAACTCGAATACTTTGAAAGAATAAATATATACATATCTAGTGTTTATATAGACTGAAGGTTTTCGTTTTGGATTTAGGCGTTAGAGAAACGCTCTTTTTGGACTGTTAATCTTTTTTCAAAAATAACACTTGACTTTGTTTTCTCTAAACTTTTTTTTTTGTAGTTTGAGTAATAGAAGGTTATCTTTTTATTATGTAAAATAAGTGCTTTCTTCCGTGATAGCGCAGAAATTAATGTTTTTGTTTTAAAACTAGGGTAGATACTTGATTTTATAGCTCCGAACATTTGATTTTTTTTCTTTTTTTATATAAAAAAACCTTTCGTGCTTCAGGAGTGTTATTCTTCGCTTTAGAAATTTCAGTTACATTTTTTTTAAAGTTTACGCGTATGGAATAATTTCTTGCACCCCATGGTCTGCTTTTTTATGATTCTGTTTTCCTTTGGGATATATTCACTTTTTTAAGATAAAAAGTTGAACAAAAAATTAATAAAGTGTTACAGTTTTAGGTTTAATGCTTAGATGCATAATTTAATAATAAAATTAATCTAGATGATTTATTAATATTTATTTTTTGAGTGTGTGTTTAATCTACAAAGTTTCTAGAAATACAACATTTCTTGACAAAATATTTTTCGTATAAAGAAAGTTTGAATACATTTTTTTTAACAAAGCATTGCTTGCAATATTTCTTTATTCTATAATGTTTCTTGAGTGCAATATTTATTGGCGAAATGTTTTTTTATAAAAAGAATATGTTTCGAATACATTTTCAATCACTTTTTTTCGTTTAAATACTTTTTTCTAATAAATCTTTACTACCAATATTAATTTAATCTATACAGTTTCTAGAATGCAACATTTCTTGGTAAAAGGTTTTTATTTAAAGTCAATTTCAAATGAATTTTTTTAATAAATCATTACTTACAGTATGTGTTTAATATATAAAGTTTCTAGAATACGACATTTGTTGACAAAATATTTTTCTTATAAATAAAGTTTGAATACATTTTTTTTTGCAAAACATTGCTTACAATATTTCTTCATTCTATAATGTTTCTAGAGTGCAATATTTATTGGCAAAATGTTTTTTATATAAAGAATATGTTTCGAATACATTTTTGATCACTTTTCGTTTAAATACTTTATTATTTTTTTATAAAGAAAGTTTGAATACATTTTTTTAACAAAACATTACTTACAATGTTTGTTTATTTTATAAAGTTTTCAGAATACAACATTTATTGCCAAAATGTTTTTCATAAAAAGAATATGTTTTGAATACATTTTTGAACACTTTTTTTGTTTGAATACATTTTTTAAAAAAAATCACTACCAATTTTAGTTTAATCTACAAAGTTTCTGGAATATAACATTTATTGATAAAAGATTTTTATTTAATGTCAAATTCAAATAAATTTTTTTAATAAATCATTGCTTGCAGTATTTGTTTAATCTGTAAAGTTTCTAGATATTAACTGAGAAATGAAAACCAAGTATTCTGTATCTTACATTTTAATAATGATTACTATTATTTTCGCGAAAAAACATTCTTGATACGCCGTTTTAAAAAAAAAATATAGTTAGCACAAAGTACTTTACACATTTCACCTTTTAATAATTTCCATGATAAAGTTCCGTTATTTGAAAATGTACAGTAAAACAATAATAAATTGTACATATTTTCTAATTTGAAACAGCAGGGATATAAATTTGTAATCTTACTCTAATTTTGTTTTTAAAAAAACACTCAAATTTGGGAATATAACAAATAATATTTGGAAAAGATTTTCACTTTTACGCAAAACATAGCATAAAATCATGCATATCTACATCATAAATGCACAGAAATAAGCAATAAATTTTATTACACATACTAGTTTTAATTGCCGAGTTTTTTTAATGCCTACAAGGAAGATTATACCTCTATTTTGGCTACGCCTCTGCCGTGAGTAACATCAAAACCAACCACTTACATCTAGACAGCTCAAGAAAACCATACCCAAATCATCAGCTTCCAGTTCTATTTGAACCCTATAGCTCTAAGATTAACATCAAAACCAATTTCTTGCAGTCAGACAATTCAAGAAAACTATATCCAAGAAACAAATAAGATATCAAACAACCTGGAACTGTTCCAAGTTTATTTCTATTATTCCAAGTTACAAAAGCTTCCAAATGCAACAAACCAGCAACGCCCATCCCTTAATTTGATGTCTAAGACTGGGGAAATAACATCGGAAATGTTTTATATGTGTATCAATTCCTTTTTCATAGTTTTGAATTTTCTTGATACCTTATGTGGGTTGGTTGACAGATGGATGTGTCGAATTTACTATTCTAGACGTAGATCAATTAGTGCATGAAAGGTTTAGTCATTCTAGAACTGTTGTTTGTAATTTATTTAAATTTAGTGTTGTTTTGTTTAGAGACATATGGTATACGGATCTAAGAAAATCGAATTTTATGATTTGAGGGAGTTTCCAGATGTATATATGACAATGACGATTCCGATTTTCTTTTTTTGTTTTGATCTATTAATTCATGTAAAAAGTGTGCAATTGGCCCTTAGTTGAAATGGTTTAAAATTATTGCAAGCTTACTTTGTAATTGATTATATACTTTTCGGTTTCAGTTACGAAATGATACCTATTCAATTAATTACATGTTATAAAACTTAATACTTTTTCTTTCATATACACACCAATCTTAATTTATACTTTAATTAGTACAGGAACTGTTCTCAGAAAAAAAAAATTCGGCGGAATTACCAGAATTTTTTAATATTATACATAGAATTTTTTATATTATATTTTAAAATATTATCCATTATTTATAAGGTGCTGGCGCATAAAATTTATTTCTTTTAAAGTATTTAAAATTCACTTGATTTGACTAATTTACTCGATTTAAAGTATTTAATAAACAAATTGTTTACTAACAATTTGTTTATTAAATACTTTAAATCGAGTAAACAAATTGTTTACTATATACGAAAAAAGCAATCTATTATTCTTTAAAATGTTGTTTATCTGTTAAAAAAAAACATCATAAAATGGTTATAGCACATATTTCTTTTACAGAAATGATAAAATCAAAAGTATTTAGACCTGAATTAAATAACTGAATTAATAACTAATATCAATTTATTGTATTTATTTTATTTACATATATAAAAGAATTTATGATGTAAAAAACTTTAAATTTCTTTTTAGATTAGAGCTTTGTATATGGCATAGCTCTCAAAAATGTTGGTGTGTTCCTCTGAAGATAAACAGCGAAATTCTAAGCTTTTTGGAAACTCCCTATTGTGTGAAGTAAGCTATTTTTCAAATTTAATATTTTTGTTTTCAAAATTAAATATTTTTATTTTTAATATTTTTTAAAGCATTTAGTTTTACGTGTAAGCATTAATATATATTGAATTATATGCATGTTTTTTTCAATGTAAGTTTTCATTATTTATTCTTTACAAGTTAAAACTGCACTTTTATGTAAATTATGAAAGTTGATTGTAAAAAAGTAGTTTGTTACTTCCGAACTCTAATACATAAAATAGTACTTAATAAAATACGGCTTTATAATAAATATAAATATTTTTAAATGACATCCAACATAATGATACACAAATTAATAACCAAGTAGCCAACTTTAAAGAAAAGAAAACTTTTTCAAAAACTAAAATTTATTATTATGGACTGAAATATTTAGCAGATTACTGTAAAATTTTTTCTTTTAATCATGAATGATTTGAATATGGTATAAAATGTATAAAATTAAGAACATTTTTATGTGGGTGAATATCTTGAAAATAAAACATAATTTTTATTGAACTTTGTACTTTTGTTGATAATAATAAAATAAGTAATTAAATTTATTAAAAGATAAATGAGAAAAATTTAATCAAACGTAATTTTGTTCTTACACGTAAAATGAAAACGTGAGGATGAACGAATAACTTTCTTGTTAGCTTATAGATTAAATTAATAATGACCTATTGTTGTTATTAACCAGTAAAAAGAAGAAGTTAAGTCAAAACATATTAACAAAGATTCAATTGCAACGTAACATGTCTCAATCTCACTTAAATCTAGATATTGTAAAATACACTTAAATATCTTAATTATTTTTCAAAATGAGAGCTCATAATGGTGAACAAATATCATTTTCCAACCCCGATTAACTTTCTCGTTAACAATACATTCAATCTCTAAAGTTTACTATTCATTCCATCTATCGTTTTCCTTGACGGTTACATATTTATTAAAGAAAATTTTTTTATGAATAGAATTATATAAAGTTTTTATTATATATTATGAAAAATTACGAGGGTATAATCACATGACTGAAATTATATGAGGTATTTTAATAATTGACCGACGAAGGTAAGTTAAGGCAAAATCATATCAACTAATATTAGAAAATATATTCTCGCAGCGTAACATGTCTCAAACATATATAAAATCTAATTATTGAAAAATATACCTAAATATCTTAATTATTTTGCAAAATGTGAGAGCGGAATGATAAAAAAATATTATTTTCCATCCCTAATTGACATTCTCGTTAATAATCTCTAAAATTAATTATACATTCAATCTATTGTATGACCATTAATTATTTATTAAAGATAAATATTTCAGTGAATAGAATTGAAGTTCTTATTAAATATTAAGTAAATTAACATAATCACTGGACTGAGTAAAAATGGATTTTTTTTTTTCTAAAATAATTTTATGCACAGTAACACAAACAGAAACAATTGCTTAAATAAAATTAAAAGTAATATAGGGTTAATTGTCTTTATAACTTTGGATAACAACAGAACCCATCGGATAATAATTACAAACCTTTATAACTTTTTTCGTTCATAAGGTACTAGAATATTATTAATGACAGTGGCATTAAATATCACTTACCTTTTTGCTCTCGTTATTGGATATTTCGTTTTCGTGGAAATCAGTTTATTAGATTAGAGCACATTAATTAAATATGAATAAGTTTTGAAATAAAAGTACTACATATGTCAATACTTTATCGAAAATTACGAATAAAATAAACAAATATAAAGTTATTCACTTAAATTAAAAAAATATTTGTTTAAATGTGTATAAAAACTAAGATATTGCTAAGTAACCGACTATTTGCTAAAATCTAAATAACCTGATACATGCTTAAATATCTTAATTATTTTGGAGAAGAAAATAACGCAATTATAAACGGTTACAATACTCGATTAACTTTTTTATTAATAAGACATCCGTTATTCTATAGAATATTTTAACTGTTATTATAGTTTACCGGTAATTTTTAACCCAATATGTAATTCGTTTTCTTCTCTGGGTAATTAAGTACTTATTAAATAAAAATGTTTGTATATTTATTAAACATGAATATTAAATATGTGAGTATACAATTTTTACACTAATGAATGCTTTAGTTAATAGTTGTACATTAATCCTTTGATAAGTATTAACAATTAGATTAACAATTTTAGAGTTTTTGAGAAATTAAAAATACTTGTTATTTTTTAAAAATTGAATTAGGCTACGTTAAATAAGTCAAATATTTGTTAAAATTAAAATAAAGAACTATGTAATTTAATGTATTAATTATTTTGGAGAAGGAAATAGCTTGCAATGATGAATAATTAATATCTTCGATTAATTTTCTTATTAATAAGACATCCGTTATTCTCTAGAATGTTATTAATGATTATGATAATTGTTACCCGTTCGATTTAAACTTTTGATCTCGAATTCATTCCCTTCTCTAAGTAATTAATCACTTATTAAATAAAATCATATTTGTATTATTATTAAGTTTTAATATTTTATATGCGAGTATATAGTTTTTAATGACCACTCTATTTTAGTAGGAGTACAGTGAAAAGTTCGCTGTTAATGATTAACACTTAAATTAACTTTTTTAGCGTTTTTGAATGAGTAAAAATATATATTATTATTTCAAAATTAAATTAAGGCTGCGTAAAACACTTCAAATATTTGTTAAAATTAAAACAAAGAAGTATATAATTTAATGTATTAATTATTTTGTAGAAGAAAAGATCTCTCAATAATGAACGATAAATATCTTTGATTAATATCTTCGATTAATTTTCTATTTATTATGATATCCGTTATTCTCTATATTATTAATGACTATGGTAATTGTTACTCGTTCAATTTCAACTTTCGATCTCGAATTCCTTCCCTACTCTTGGTAATTAACTACTTATTTAATAAAAATATTTGTATTATTATTAAGTTAGAATATTTTATGCGCGAATATATCATTTTAGACTGATGAATGCTCTGTTTTTAGCTGGAGTATATTAATTCGTTGTAAATTATTAACAATTAAATTAACTTTTTTAGAGTTTTTTTTGAATAAGCAAAAACTTATATTATTGTTTAAAAATTAAACTAAGGCTACGTAAAACACTTCAAATATTTGTTAAAATCAAAATAACGAAGTATATAATTTAAAGTATTAATTATTTTTTTAGAAGAACAGAGCTCGCAATGATGAACGATTAATATTTTCGATTAATTTTCTCGTAAGTAAGACATACGTTATTCTCTAGAATATAATTAATGACTATGGTAATTGTTACCCGTTCAATTTCAACTTTCTATCTCAAATTCATTCCCTTCTCTTGGTTATTAATTACTCATTAAATAAAAAATATTTGTATTATTATTGAGTTTGAATATTTTATGTGCGAGTATATAGTTTTAGACTAATAAATGCTCTATTTTTAGTAGGAGTATATTAATTCGTTGTTAAATATTAACAATTAAACTAACTTTTTTAGAGTTTTGTGAATAAGTGAAAATACATATTATTATTAAAAAATTAAATTAATGCTACGTAAAACACTTCAAATATTTGTTAAAATCGAAATAAAGTAATATCTCAATTATTTTGTAAGAGGAAAGAGAGGGCAATGATGAACGATTACCATCCCCGATTAACTTTCTCATTAATAAGACATCCGTTATTCTCTAGAATATTATTAATGACTATGGTATTAATTACCCGGCCCATTTCAACTCTCGTTATCGGATTCATTCTCTTTCATGATTAATTCTTTATTAAATACGAGTATTTCCAAGTCTCCCTTATGAGAAGAGAGAGATGAGTTGAGTTGCAAATGTCCGTGAGTTGTTTGCTGAAGTGCAAATGGCGTTAAATTACAGAACATCCATTTCGATGGTCGCCAACATTTCGATGGATGATTGGTGGCTTTGGGTAAAGAGTGTGCTGTAATCGATTCTTGTAAACCGCGTGATACACTTTGCTTTGATTTTCACCAGTTTAAGTAGTTGGATATAGTTTCGAGTTTTAAAATTTGGAATTTACTTTTAGAAACTCATATTCTGTGCAGGAATTGCGTTTTTTATTTTTGTACTAGTGGGCTGCGCCGCCAGCTCGCTAACGTTCGCCAACCCCCGAAAATTGCTACGCAATTTTATATGGTTTGCCTCTCAAACCAAGCTCGCTTCGCTCGCTACTCACTTAGGTACATTGCAACATAAAAATAAATAAAACAAATAAATTGGTGATATAAATCAAAAATCATCAAATAAATTCGGGAAATAAAAGCGCTTTCGACAAAATACTAAAATAGAGATCTATCGACGAAGACTACTCACTTCTACCTAGCTTAATAGAATGAGATTTCCGCAGCTGAATTGAGAAACCTGATAGGGTGAATTTCGGAAAAGATCACATTTGGTGAGAATGCTCTCTCAGGTTATTTCAGTTTCTGTTTTTAAAAGCGCTATATGTTGAGCCACCTCAGCTAGATTTGGCATATGTGACATTTTTAGTGGCAATCATTGGTCGATTTTCTAGCGCTGCCATTCGGGGAGTTGTAATGAGGCTTTTTTTTTGCCGCCGTGTAAGAGAAATATATATACTAGGAGGCTTCACCCTCTGCTCGCTTGCGCTCACCAACCCCCGGAACTGCTTTCACTGTTCATTTCGGATTGCTTCGCAATCCAATGCTCGCTTTGCTCGCTCATTGGATATGTTCTTAACGTCTAGCTTTTGTATACATTTCTGAATACTGAAGTTCCGAAAACTTTTCACTGTAGAAAATTCTAAACTTGTACATTTCAATATTAATTTGAAATTGCAATTGTTAATTTGGGCATTTGGCGATACAACACTTATAGAATTGAAGGATTTGTTACGTCAAACGCTCAGGTATCATAATTTTGATTTATGTTGCTAAGTTAACTTTCAAAAAATTCTATGGCTGGCAACAGCATTTTTATTTTTTATGTTTTTATTTTATTTTTGCCGCAGCTAAATTGAACAACCTGATAATGCTCACTCTGGTTATTGTTTCCGTTTTTAAAAGCGCTATATGTTGAGCCACCTCAGCTAGATTTGGCATGTGACATTTTTAGAGGCAATCATTGGTCGATTTTCTAACGTTGCCATTCGGGAAGTTGCAATGAGGTTTTTTTTGGTGCCGTGTAAGAGAAATATATATATAGATATATATATATAGATATTGTAAATTTTTTTTTTTAATATTATGTTTAATGCGTTATTATTTAGTTATGTTACATCCACAAAAAAAACATATTAAAAACAAGTAAATAGAATGCGTATCAACTTACTTCAAATATAAAATTTGCGTATGATTTATTGCGTCTTTATAAATCATAAAAATATAGTTATCGTATCACAGTTTCGTTCATTATCAATGGTTCACAAAATCACGTAATGTAATTATTATTAAATGAAAAAGATCCAAATATCAAAAATATTTTTCTGATCAAAATTTTCTGATTGAAATTTTATTTCAATAGAATAAATTAGTTTGGGTTTTTTTTACTGAATAATTTTTAAATTTATGTAAATGATATTTTTATTGACAAGATACAAAAATTATTCCATGGGGTTAAGTGCTTCCATGAAACACATATATATTTTTTATTTCCATTATCAGCGACTCAAAAAATATATTTCTCCTTAGCATTTATTAAGGTTACAATTTAATTAGGATTTTAAATTATTCATAACGTAGACGAGTGCGTAAAAATAATTTTTAAAAAAGCGTCTTTTTTATTATACCACATTATCACACTTAGAATTCTTTTTTTTTTTTCCAAAATTTGCACAATTTAGTGTGTTACGTGCACTGTAAAAAATACCTTTCTTTTTACAGACTTTTCTGTATATTTGACGAATTTAAAATTTTTTTGTTAACAAAGTAATTTTTTCTGTTTTTCATCCTATTCATAAACGGATGAAAACTATCAGTTCAAATTTTAGATTTTGTCATGCAGTTTTATTTACCGTCCGATAACTCTACCTTTTTTCAAAATATTTTATGGTCATTTTACGGTCAGTTGCTCTTATTTTAGGGTTTTAAACATCGTATAAATAAAACCACAATTCGACTTTATTATCAAATTGATTCTTTACTTGATTATTATATTTTGTTGGATATAGTTTTTCGGTAAGTTATACGAGTGAACTATATAAAAGTTTTAAGCTTTTTTACTCTTTAATATTATTTAATTAAGTAAGACTTTTAAGATTAAAACAGTTTCAGATTTTTCTCCATTCACTTGCGCTGCGGTAGGTTCAGTTCCCTGCGCCGCCTGGTATCGTAGTAATAATGCTGCTCTCGTCTTTTACCGATTGCTGGCATAGATATTTTTCATCGTGTTTTTCTTATTATTCAAATAACTTAGTTTGTTTGTTATAAAAACGGACTTTGTTTGTTAAAATAGCAGAGCTTATTTGCTTAAAAACAGGTGCCCATTTCTAAATAGCATTATTTTTCTGTAAAATAAACGGTTTTATACTGTCACAGTTTCTCTCGTAAATTTTACAGTTATATTTTTACTTTGTCTCCCGTAACTTACTACGTGCACAATCTTTAATCCTTTTCGTATATTAGTTAGTTCAAAAACATTAATATTTGATAAAATAATGTTTTTACAGTTATTTTTTTACTTTGTCTCCCGTAACTTACTACGTGCACAATCTTTAATCCTTTTCGCATACTAGTTAGTTCAAAAACATTAATATTTTATAAAATAATGTTTTTACAGTTATTTTTTTACTTTGTCTCCCGTAACTTACTACGTGCACAATCTTTAATCCTGTTCTTATACTAGTTAGTTCAAAAACATTAATATTTGATAAAATAATGTTTTTGACCGTATCTTGACTTGAATACGCATATTTATAAGTGAATATGGGTGCAAGTTTAAGTGGAAATTTACCTCTTGCATGATCTAGATTCTTTGAATAATAATAAATATAAATCTTTAGCACATTCAATGATTTGAATAATAGTAAATCATCTAAAAATATTACGTTACGCGTGTCTTAATTTACTTCATGCAAACATTTATTCCTTTTAATAACTAAATATCTAAAACCATTAGTAATGCGTGTAGATCTATAATTATAGGCGAATTTTATTTCGCATATACTTTGAAAAATCTTTTTTAATAACATTTAAATGAAAAATACAAATTTTTTTTTTATTTTTTATAATAAAAATAACTGAGGTTAATGTCTAGACATGAATATAAAATCAGTTTTTTTAATTTACTTCTTCTATAAATTATTATTATTTTTTTTTGTTTAAAAAAAAAAATCAAACTTGTACATCATTATTTTTTTAAGCTAATTAAATGCTTTTCTTTAAGTCTACAAATATTTATTTCAGACGCTCTTATCTTTATAAATCAATTTAAATTCATCTATTTGTCGAGCGGGCATAAAAATTAATTAATTTCTTTTGCGCTAATGTTTGGTTAATTTTTTGAATAATGCGAATTTTAAATACTTGTTTAGACGTTAATTTGCAATAATTCTTTAACTAGTTTGCGTTTTACAATACAACAGTAATCAAAATACATCATTTGAACAATTTTATTTCTATTTGTAGTTTGTATTGCTGTGCTCCATGAAGGCACAATTATCTCTCGCTAGTTTATTTCAAATCCCCATATTTCTAAATTAAAAATAAAATTAGATTGAAGGGATAGTTTCGCAGTGAGCAATTCATGTTCAAATAATAAACATAGATCGTGAAATCAATATTATTGTTGTTCTAAATACAGTAAAACCTCTTTTTGTGCGGTCCTTTTTTATGCGATTTTGTTTTTGTGCGATTGGTGTTGTGCGATTTTATTTTTGTGCGATTTTTTTTTTTGTGCGGTATATGAATCTTAGCGGTGTTAGCACCAGTTTATGTTTACTATCAATGTGTGGACGAACTCTGATTACGTGGCCTCCTTGACAACGATGTATCTGGACTTCGCGATGCTCTGTTCATTTATTTTAAACAATCTCCTGGCAAGGTAGAGTCAGTTACGTACATATTGTCGCTCGACGCGAGAACAGTATACGCTTCGTATTCAGAGTTTTATACACGATTCACGTGATTAAGGATTCATTTTATAGTGAGATTAAAGATAAATAAATTATTTACTTTTGTTTCTATTTATATGTAGTTTTAATGATTTTCATTTTATTTTTAGACATAAGTACTTCCTTAAAATGAATAATTATAGCCAAAAGAAAATAAAAAGGCAGACAATTCCATTATTTAATGTATAATTTGAAAACTTCTCCAGGTATATGTACAATGAAGAATTAAATATTTTTACAATTTCTTTAGGTCTAATTTAATTATTTCATTCAATTGAAAGCATTCTCTCAACTATTTCATAAATCATTGATATATTTTCTAAGTCCGACTTTTTTTATGCGGTCCCTATCAACCGCATAAAAAAAGTTTTAGGTAGTATATCGTGCAAACTTGTTTATTACTTGTAAGAATTCATAAAATTTTCGAATTTTTTTTTGTGCGATTTCTTTTATGCGGTCCCTATCCACCGCACAAAAAAAGGTTTTACTGTACTGTGTAGTAATTCTTTGGTAAAACAATTTACTTCAAACGCAATTTTTCACATAAAGCATTTAGCACATACTGAGTCAAAAAAAAAAAAAAAAAAAAACATCTCTTTATCGGACTTTCACGTACTAGGACTCAATCTTAATGGTTTATGGGTGTGACCTCAAATATGCTAATTAGTGAGAGAGGACGATATTTTAAGCTACGAAATCAGACACAAAGACGCGCTTTTTCCGGGTAAATATACATTCTTTGTGCTTCTGACCCCCAAAATATAGGCTGATTTGGATTTTTAACCATAGAAAAATAGGGGGTAGCCACAATCTGGGAAATATAGTCCCTACAGTTTTTTTAAGACAGCCGTCTGAAGTTTGAACCTCTTAATGTTAACTTATTTTTTGCGAATTTCATCGTATCTCGCAAACTGTCAAAGAGAATAAAATTATTTTTTAACTCAATCGTAAAATGCATTTATCCAAGGATTACTCCATACGGAAAATAAGTTTTAATAATTATTTATTATTTTTTTATTATTTTATTTAATAATAGTCGAAAACATTTTAAACTGTAAGGCAAATAAATTTTTACGTCTTTTTAAAGAATATAATTTTATATGTCAAAATACAAAATTTGAAAGAAATTGGTTATAAGAGTTCCTGAGAAATCGTATTTTAAATAAGTTGTATGGTTAAAATTCGACTTCTCAAACATTATTCAAACAATTTCGTTCAAATTTTGTATTTTAACTTATAAAGTTATATTCCTTTAAAGGGCGTCAAAATTTGTATGCTTTACAATTTAAAAATTTTTCGACCATTCTTAATTAAATTAATAGAAAATAATAAATATTTACTGAAAATATTTTTTACATGAAATTAGTTTGGGATATATGAATGTTATGATTGTGTTCAAAAGAACTCGATTTGCTTAAAAAGTTCCCGAAATAGGGAGAAATAAGCAAAAAGTAAAATTAACGTTAAGAGGTCTAAACTTCGGACCGCACTTTTGATCTCACTATGGAGGTTATATTTCCCAGATTGCGCTACCCACTACATTTCTGCTGACAGAAATCCATATCCGTCTGAAAAAAGGTAGGTTTATTCAAAGAAAGTACGTTTTTGTGTCTTATTTCATAACTTAAAATATCACCCGCATTTACCAGTTTTCATATTTAAGGTAACATCCTTAAACCATTAAGATTGAGTTCTAGTACGGGAAAATCGGATCATTTGATCAAAAGCATCTTGATCAAAAGCAGAAGTAGAGTTCCCATTCTTTCGGTCATCACGAGAACGACAGAAATGCTCTCTCGGCTATAGTATGTACCTAGCTACAAGGCCCACCTAATATGGCTTCTTTAGGTGGGTCTAGTTGATGTGATAAAATTATAATAGTTTAACCATACAAGGTGAAAGCAATTAGTAAAAGAATTTTATCTCATTTAACAGTTCGAAATATCGTCTCAGCTATGGTTACTTGACTGTTTTGTAATTTGATTGTAAAATAACAATTTATTCAATTCTTATTTAACCATTTTTTTCCAGAAATTTCTAACAGTGTAGTTCTTAACAGTAATCTTTATTTCACTGTAATGATCAAGCTATTTTTGGCAATTATTACTGTAAAAATTACAGTATATCAGGAATTTGATCATGCAACATGTTCAGGTAAAAAAGGATTCTTCGATGAAAAGTACCAGTATTCTGAGTGCCATTACTTTTTGCCGTAATTTGATCCGTAGTTATTTACTGTGAAGGTGTAACCATTTGAAAAGTTTGAAATTCTGTAACTGTAATTGAATCTGTGAGAATTAGTTAACTCTAACATTATTCTTGGCAGCATATACTTTATAATAATACTATACTGAACATAGAAATTTTGCTCTGTTCTTTCCAACAATATGCTCGCCAGGAGTTACATCTTGATAAAGTTTTTTATTTACAGTGTAGGTGTTACCATTTGAAAAGTTTGAAATTCTGTAACTGTAATTGAATTTGTGAGAGCTGGTTAATTCTGGCATTATTCTTGGCAGCATATACTTTATACTGAACATAGAAATTTTGCTCTGTTCTTTCAAACAATATGCTCGCCAGGAGTTACATCTTGATAAAGTTATTTATTAACAGTGTAGGTGTCACCATTTGAAAAGTTTGAAATTCTGTAACTGTAATTGAATTTGTGAGAGCTGGTTAATTCTGGCATTATTCTTGGCAGCATATACTTTATACTGAACATAGAAATTTTGCTCTGTTCTTTCAAACAATATGCTCACCAGGAGTTAGACACTGAAAAATTATTTTTTAGCCTCTCAGAACAAAAGAACTAAACAAGTATAGAACATTCTATTAGTTACATTTATTTTTTTTCGGTCTGGTTGAAAATATGTTCGCTTCTGACTTAACCAAAAGGAGTGTGAAAAAAATTTAGAGTTCTTGAAATATGTTTGCAAGTTATACTTTATATTCCACTTCGCATTCTTTCCTATGCTCTTGAAACAAATAAAGAAAGCAGTGGCACGGAAGAGCGAAGCACAGAGAGAGAATATTTTTTTTAAAAAAAATTATTATCAAGTAAGAGATAAAAAAAAGAAGCAACAGAGTAAAAAATGCATTAGAAAAAAAATGGAAAAATCTTCCTCATCAAAATATCATTACACTTCCCTACTTTTAAATGGAGAGAACAAAAATTGTGGAAGAAGAAATGCCAGAATTTAATGTTAAATTCAGTTCTTCAGTTTTTCGTTTTTAATATTTTGAGTTGCTAAATATTTTACGCATTAAAACGCCTAAAGGAAGTAAAGCGGTGCTAGAGAACAAGAAAAAAGTTGATGAGGATTTAAAAAAAAAGTATTTAATGAAGAAAAGTCGGATTTTAAACTCACTTTTTAAAAGCTTGACATTAGCTGTGGATATCATGTTCATTTTCAAGAAAGTTTTCGCCATCATACTTTAAATCTAGCTTCCAGCCAATTTTAATTTTCATATTTTCATTCCGAATTTCTCGGAAAAAGGATGCCATCTTCTTACGAAAGTGGCGTATTTGGATGACAATTCTGAATCTTAGAACTTGTGTGGATGTCGTTTAAAAATTCTTAAGAAAGATAACATTACAACTTAAGAAGTGAACAAATAAATTTTTTGCGTTGTTTAATATCGAAATTGTAAATCATAACCAGTAAATGATTTATCTAATATTAACAATCGTGTTCATAATTAAGAAATAATTGCCTCCTATTTTTTCATTTGGAAACATGCCAGAGTACTAAAAGTAATACCTAAGAATGAATAATAGAGAAGATAATTACTTTATCATTCTTTGTTTTAAGAACTTGTTCATTTTCAAGAAAATTTTCCCCATCTTATTTTCAATCTAGCTCTGCGTTGATTTTGGTTTCCGCATTTTTTTTTCACTGTTAATGGTACCATTTTTAAATAGAAAGGGCATATTTGAATCATAATTTTTAATCTTAAAACTTATGAGTGTCACATAAAAATATCTAAGGTGATAATACTACTACTTACAAAGTTAAAATAGTCACTTTTTTAAGAGATTGTTTTTCGTCTGATTTAATAATCAATATCGTACAGGGAGACCAATAAATGATTTACCTCTTGAACAGTTGGATACTTGCTACTCGAAAAGAAGTAAAGTGATTATGCATAACCATGTGATATAAATCAGATTTAATGAGATATCTGTAAACGACGTCACACGAGTTGGTTGAACCTGATTGGCATATGAATCGACAAATGCCACGATTTACCTAGTATGACGTCACTTAGGGACATCCAATTATCTTTTTAATTAAGAGACAATTTTCTCCCAATTTTATTTTTGAAAAATTGTTTGAGTATTTTTAATGGAATCAATAAAAATAGAAGAAATAAGGGCTTATCAATGTTTGTTTTAGGAACTCTTAAGGTTTTGAAATCAAATTTTAAAAACCTGACTCAGCTGCTTGTGATGTTAAGCGTGCGACATATACTGAATTAATGCGGAGATAAACGGAAACCTAGAAATAAACATAAAAAATGTCTGTTAAAAATTCAATAAAAAAGTATAACTTTGAACTAATATCATTACCTTGATCCAGAAACCGGTGCAATTTTGTGGCAACATTTTTTTCTCACATGCCCAACTGGAGAATGATCTAGGTCATACAGGTATCTGAAGGGCAGATTTGTTTGCCACTCTTTCAGGGGCACCATAGTAGGTGGGCCAACGTTGCTCCCACAGTAAGGACAGGTAGTACAGACAAGGAAAGAACATCCATTCCTTGCCCGGGATTCGAACCCAGAATCTTTCTGATGCAAGGGCAGTTCCCTAACCCCTACACAGGCCGGACGGCTTTTGTGGTAGCATTAATAATGTCTTAATTTCAATCTTAATAAAAAGTTGCTTGAATTATAAGATTATTAATCATCAAATATAAAGAAAATTTGTCGGATAGAAGCTCTTTTGTTTATTTTCCAGCAGAACTCATTAGTCTTATCTATCTATATATTTAAAAATGAATGTCTGTGTGTATGTCCTTTATAGACTCCTAAACCACCCGACAGAAAGCGATGAAACTTGGCATACAGATAGTTCAAAGCACGAGGAAGGTCACTGTCGACATTAGAACATTCTGCGACAAACCGTTTCAGCGGTATGAGCGAAAATCGAAATGGAATTTTCTGATTGGTCAAAAGTTAGCCATTGTTTTAAATTTTGCTATAAGCGATTCAGTTTTCAAATATCTTGAAGATAACAACAGTGAAATTTTCCATCTTATAGCTCTATTCATTTAGAAAAGTAAATTATATATATTTCAATATTTAACTATAATTCGCGCAAGTTTCTTTATGTCAGGTGAGCACAAGCAAGTAAAATCAACGAGAATAGATTTCGTAATGATTGGTCGCATCACGGATTTAGTATTCGCGATCGCAACGAACTATAGGGGGCGTTGTTGTATGTGCCGAATCCCTGCGATTTCCATATGAACAGTCATTCAGTTACACTGGAGACGTCTTTAATGTAGCATTGTAACGTTCCATCTTTATCATGGCTGATTAAATTTAAAAAAGAAAAATGCTTGTTTTCTTTCTTATGCAAACGAAAACAAAATGACATCTCCTTTTTTTTTTTAGAGAAGGAACATCCAGAACACATCGGAAAAATATTTGTAAATAAAGAGAAAAAAATAGGTATATTCTTATAAAAGTTCAAACCTAATGCCTGAGAAATAGTTTTACTAAATTTAATGGTATAACATGAAAGGCCCATTTAAATTTTAACGTAAAATAAAGAATGCTTACGAAACAAAAAAAAAAAAAAAAAAACAGAAAAAAAGAAAAAGAGAACCATTCTTTTTTTGTCGCCATTTTTTAGTGTTACGAAAATGAAATATAACGAAAATGTACCAATGTCCATAACATGAAACTTTATCTTAGTAAAAGTCCGTTTTGGAAATGTTATTTCATTTTGAATCTTATTTATTAGAGTTCATAATGGCTATAGAATCAGGTGAGAGAAAAGTTTGTTTTGAATCTATGCCAAACTCTATATCGGCCCATTTTCCACCTAAATCCGATTGACTACTTTGATTTTAAACAAAGCGTTTCATTTTAAGATTTTTTCCAAAAATTTTAAGTGTAGATTGGCGGAACTTAAAAATCTGCCAAATCTGTAGCTGTGGTTAATACGTAAGTACCGAATTTTTCTTCCATACTTTTCTGAATCATATTACTTCAAATATTAGAATATGCAAGAAGTATACATAAACACATAATTTAATACCATTTAAGTTTTCAAAAAAAGTATTTTGACTACAATTTTATCAAAAAATTATAAACTAAAAAACGTAAAATAAAGAATTCTAAGAATAAAAACGATTTTAAAATTTCCTCATTTTTTAAAATAACCTTTCGTTTTGTTTCTTTTTTTAAATTCTTATACTATTTAATCAGACGTAAAAAAAACATTTTGTAGAGAACGATCATCAAGTAAGGAAAAAAAATATTTACAAGCAAATTTTTTATTATAAAAATCATAACACTTACCTGATTTATAAGTCCGGAGAATTCCAAAATGATATGTTATAAATGACACTTACCAAGAAAACGATAAAAAATTTATTTATAATCAGCACAAAAGATACTTTTTCAAGTAATTCGGATTATTCTTTATTGTTGTTTTCTGAATTATGTAGATACAGAAATATATACTATTCTATGAAGAAGAAGGATATTCTATAACTATTACAGTTCTGTATGGAATTCATTCGAACACATTTATTCATTGGAATGACGAAAGCAATGTTGATTTCATTTTAACTTGTAATGAATTGAAGACAGAAAAATTATTTTACCGCAATACACACTTCTGTAACAGCAAGTGATCATGAAATCACGTTATGTTGTTGGTAATAGAAAGGTAAAAAATATTGAGAAGTTGTTCTTCAAATGCTTGGCGTGATCTGCTTCAATGTTTGGCATGTTCTGATTAGGTTTTTTCAAGAAGTTTTACCTTTTCTTTAGGGAAATTTTGCTTCTTTTTTTATGCTAAGAAAATGGCGTCCGTCATTGCCAATGGTTATGTGGGAACTAATGCACGATATTTACAGTCTCCCGCTAGATGGCGTATCGAGTGTTGCGATCGCGAATTGTGAAAGCTGTTTAATAAATATCTAGGCAAAAGCAAATTTCATTCAAATTGCACGTTTTCAATAATTATTTATATTTAGTATGCAATTTTAGGTTAGCACAAATAAATATAGTTTTTGAAGATTTCATTGCTGTGACAGTTGTCATTTGAAAACTATTAGATTGTTTATTATTCGAATTAATTTAATTTTATTTCTTTCATTTGAAAAAAAAAAAGATTTTTGTTTCAAATTTTATAATTTTTATATTTCTTATTTGTTTCGTTTTTATTGCTCTTTTTATTATTTAAAATATATATGTGAATTTTCGGTTTAGCAAATTTGCGACCACAGTCATTTCTTTTTGTTTGTGAGAGAGAATATTTGCAAAAATATGCCGCCTAAACAAATCGCTCTTAGTCGATCGACATCTCAAGCGCGCAAAACGAGAACTACCCGTGCTTCAGAAACATCGGAGCAACGGGAGAAAAGACTTGAAACTAATCGAGAACACAATGCTTTTGCCCGTTCCTTAGAAACGTCTGAGCAACGGGAAAGAAGACTGATAACAAAACAACTATGAACTACCCAAGCCCGTTCGTCGGAAACATCAGAGCAACGGGAAGCAAGAATGAAAGCCAATCGAGAACGCACTTTGCTATTCAGACGCTGCCAATACTCTGAATTGAATTTTAGCGCATTTCACTATGATCCGACAACCAACTATAGTCTTCACCCAAGCGTCATCATCGGAAAAATGGATCAATTATGTACGTTTTGTAATGCTCTAAAATTTGAGAATGAAACAGCTGGAATTTGCTGTTCTGGAGGCAAAGTGAAACTACCAGATTTAACGTCGCCATCCGAGCCATTTTCAACGCTCTTATCAGGTCAAACAAGTCAATCGAAACATTTTTTGGCGAATATACGCCGGTACAATTCGTGTTTCCAAATGACTTCATTCGTTGCTACACGTATCGTGAACGAGAATTACATGCCAACATTAAAAGTGCAAGGCCAAATTTATCATCGTGCAGGATCACTTCTTGCATTGCCTGGCGCAGATCATAAATTTCTACAGATTTATTTCATGGGTAACACAAATGATCAAGTCAATCAACGTTGTCAGTTAAACAATCGCACTAAGCGAGAAATTGTTACCGCATTACAAAATTTTTTCAATCAACATAATCAGTTAATTAGACTGTTCAGAACTGCACTTGACAAAATGCCATCCGATAATTACAAAGTAGTTATTAGAGCTGACAAAACACCTGCAGGCCACCACAAAGGAAAATACAATGCACCAACATTGGACGAGGTGGCTATTGTTATAGTTGGCGAAGAATTTACCTCCCGCGATATAGTTCTTTATCGCAGAAATGGTGACGTTCAAAGAGTCTCAGAAACACATCGATCCTATGATGCATTGCAATATCCTATTTTATTTTGGCAAGGAAAGGATGGATACCATTTTAACATAAAATTGAGAAATCCACAAACAGGCGAGAAAACCAATAAAAAAGTTAGTGCCATGAATTTTTATGCATATAGATTGATGATTCGCCAAAACGCTGATAATCACATCTTAAAATGTTGACAATTATTTCATCAATACATTGTCGATATGTATGCGAAAATTGAAACCGAACGCCTACTGTATATTAAATTAAATCAAACCAAATTACGTTCAGAAGAATACATTCATTTACGGGATGCAATTATTAATGATGGTAACGTTAATCCTAATGATGTGGGGAAAATGATTATACTGCCGGCTACATTTACAGAGAGTTCAAGGCACATGTATGAATATTCACAGGATGCCATGACATATGTTCACGCATATGGGCGCCCAGATTTATTTATTACATTTACATGCAGTCCTGCTTGGGTTGAAATTAAAGACCTTTTGTTACCAGGACAATCATCATCAGATCGTCATGATATTACCGCACGTGTGTTCAAGCAAAAATTAAAATCTTTACTTGATTTCATTATGACGTGCCATGTTTTTGGAGAGACACGGTGTTGGATGTACTCTATTGAATGGCAAAAAAGAGGATTGCCACATGCACACATTCTGATTTGGCTTATTGAAAAAATCACACCATGCCAAACTGATCAGATCATATCAGCAGAAATACCTGACGCCGCCATTGATCCAGACCTATTTCAGGTCATTATCCAAAATATGATTCATGATCAGTGTGGATCACTCAACAACACTTCACCTTGCGTGTCCAATGGAAAATGCACCAAACGATATCCAAGAGAACTAACTGCTGAGACTATCACTGACAATGACGGCTATCCGCTTTATCGACGACGATCTAAAGAAGATGGCGGAAGATCCATCATTTTAAAAATCCGGAACAACGATGTTGAAGTCGATAATCGTTGGATCGTACCCTATTCACCGTTGCTCTCGAAAACGTACAAAGCACACATCAATGTCGAAAATTGTAATTCGGTGAAAGCGATCAAATATATTTGTAAATATGTAAATAAAGGAAGCGATATGGCAGTTTTTGGATTGGAAAATACTACTTCAACAATAGATGAAATCAGTCAATATCAACTGGGACGCTATATTAGTAGCAATGAAGCAGTCTGGCGCATTTTATCATTTTCAATTCATGAACGACATCCAACAGTTCTTCATTTGGCAGTACAACTTGAAAATGGACAGCGAGTTTACTTTACAGCAGAAAATGCCAGTTCAAGAGCATTGTCACCACCACAAACAACATTAAAGGCATTTTTCTCTTTGTGCAGAGATGACGCATTTGAAAAGACTCTTCATTACTGTGAGGTGCAACATACTATACATGGAGTGTTTCGGCGAAACATTTTCAACGTAGAAAGCAAGGTAAACCAGTTGAAGGACAGCCCAATTTATATTCAACTGACGTATTAGGTCGTCTCTACACCATCCACCCTAACAATGCAGAATGCTTTTACTTACGATTACTATTAGTCAACGTGCGAGGACCGACATCGTTTCAAGAATTAAGAACAATAAACAATGAAGTATGTGTCACTTATCGCGAAGCTTGCCAAAAATTAAATCTTCTTGAAAACGACTCACGTTTCAATGGCTGATGCATCTAATGCTGCTCGACCGCAGCAAATACGCACGTTATTTTCAATAATATTAACTATGTGCTTTCCATCCAATCCAAAAGATCTTTGGGAAAAATACAAAGACAGTATGAGTGAAGACATACTACATCGCTTACGTGCAACAAAACAAAATCCGCACGTTCAATCATCTCCAGACGTATATAATGAGGCTTTAATTTCAATCGAAGACATATGTTTAACAATCTGCAATAAAACACTGTTAGAACTAGGAATTCCTACGCCTAATCAATGTTCAAACAATCTTTTCAATCGTAATTTTCTACGACAAACGCATTTTGATATCGACAAACTAAGTTCATTTGTTCAATCAAATCTTTCAAAATTGGTTATGGAACAACGCATAGCATACGACAAAACTATGACAGCTGTTACAAACCGAAGCGGTGGATTGTTTTTCCTAGATGCACCTGGAGGAACAGGTAAAACATTTCTAATTTCCCTTATCCTGGCAACAATGCGATCACATAACAAAACTGCATTGGCTTTGGCATCCTCTGGAATTGCGGCAACTCTTTTGGATGGCGGCCAAACAGCACATTCAGCACTTAAATTACGAGGGTTGCTATTTATATTTCTGGCCTTGGAAACAGTAAGTGTTGCTAGGCGACCGCAGGCGATTTTAATCGAAAGTTTGATATTTTTAAACATAAATTCAGCAGACAATTTACCATTATAGCTTCATTTGTGTTGTTGACAGTAAATTGAAAAGTTCTTCTCTTTCAAAAAATGGAATTGAATCGTGAACATTTTCGTGCCATTATTTTTCATAACTTTCGACGTGGATTGTCAAGACAAGAGTGCTTCTATGAACTTAATTCTTTATTCAGCGATAAAGCACTATCCTACAGCACTGTAAAAAATTGGTATAACGAATTTAATCGTGGTCGATGTTCGATCCAGGACAAATCCCGTGCAGGTCGTCCAAAATCCGTTGTTGTGCCAGAAAAGATCGATGCTGTGCGTGAACGGATAAAGCAAGATCGTCATGTGACATACCGTGAGATAGAGGCGTCCTTAGACATTAGTATGACTAGCATCAATAAAATATTGCATGAACATTTGAGCGCAAAAAAAATTTGTTCGCGTTGGATCCCGCATAATCTGACAAACGCTAAAAAATAGGCTCGTGTCGATTGGTGCAAGGAAATGTTGGAAAAATACGTTCAAGGTACATCAAAGGCTGTGTATAACATCTACACAGGTGACGAATCATGGATCTATGCATATGAGCCGGAAACAAAACAGCAATCAACTGTATGGGTCTTCCAAGACGAGGCAAAACCAACAAAAGTTGTTCGAGGAAGAAGCACATCGAAACAAATGATTGTCTGTTTCTTCGGCATTAACGGTCATGTGGCAACAGTGGCGTTAGAGCAACGCAGGACGGTCAATTCTGAATGGTACACGACCATTTGTTTGCCAGAAGTCATCGGAGAAATTCGAAAAAAGCAGAAGAACAGGCGAATCATTCTTCATCATGACAATGCGAGTTCTCACACATCGACTCAAACAAAGGCATTTCTGACGGAGCGAAAGATCGAACTGATGGGTCATCTGCCATGCAGCCCTGATTTGGCTCCCAATGACTTCTTCTTGTTCCCACACATCAAAAATAAATTACGTGGACAACGATTTTCGAGCCCCGAAGAAGCGGTTGATGCATTCAAAACGCATGTTTTGGAGTTACCTCAATCGGACTGGAAAAAGTACTTTGAAAATTGGTTCAAGCGCATGCAAAAGTGTATTGATCATCATGGAGAATATTTTGAAAAACAATAAACCAATTTCAATCTTACATATTTGTTTTTTCATTATTAGGCCAGAAATATAAACAGCAACCCTCGTACCTTTAAATATGCAATTCACTGAAACACTCACATGCAATATCAAAAAAAAAAAAAAAATCTGTAATGGGAAAAATACTGCTATCATGCCAACTTATAATTTGGGATGAATGCGCAATGGCGCACAGAAAGGCATTAGAAGCGCTTTATCATACACTAAGAGATTTGAGAGAAAATGAGTGGAGCACTAATTTCGGTGGAGCACTAATTTTATTGTCTGGTGATTTCCGGCAAACTCTACCAGTAATTCCACGTTCAACTCCTTCTGATGAACTTCATGCATGTCTCAAATCATCAGCGTTGTGGCAACATGTACAAAAATTACGCTTAAAGACCAACATGCGTGTTCAACTACAGCATGATGCATCAGCCGAACGTTTTGCAAAGCAATTGTTGGATATTGGTAATGGAATGATGGCAATAGATAAATCCACCCAAAGCATTACACTGCCATTAGACTTCTGTAAAATTATTTCAACCGTAGATGAACTTTTTAACAACATTTTTCCAAATATCGCTCAAAATTACAAAAATCTTCAGTGGCTCAGTGAACGTGCTATATTAGCAGCAAAAAATAGCGATGTACTTGACATCAATAATCACACTCTAAATGAAATTCCAGGTTCTGCAAGAACATATTAATCCATTGATACTGTAATAGATCCAAACGAGGTTGTAAACTAATCAACTGAATTACTGAATTCACTTGATTTGCCAGGTATGCCGCCGCACGTTTTAACATTGAAAACGGGAGTACCTATCATTCTCCTCCGAAACATCAACCCACCCAAACTTTGTAACGGTACGCGTCTTTCAGTGAAAAGAATAATGACCAATATCCTCGAAGCTAAAACTCTAAATAGCAAATTTAAAGGAGAAGATGTTCTGCTACAGCGTATTCCAATGACCCCTACAGATATGCCATTTGAATTTAAACGTTTGCAGTTTCCGGTGCGACTTGCTTTTGCCATGACCATCAACAAAGCCCGAGGACAGTCACTACAAGTATGTGATCCGAATTTGAAAAATCCATGCTTCTCCCACGGACAGCTCTATGTGGTCTGCTCACGTGTCGGAAGACCTTCTAATTTATTCGTGTACGCTCCAAACAGTAAAACAAAAAACATTGTTTATTCAAAAGCACTTGAATAAACCTGATTATAACGAGCCGGTAAATTGCCAAATGCTTTTCACCAATTAAATTTATCTCTGACCGTAATTAAATACAAAATCTGAAACATCTGAGCAACAGCAAGCAAAACTGGTTATCGATCAACTGCACACCTCTCAAGCCCATTCCTCTGAAACATCTGAGCAACGGCAAGCAAGACAGGTTACTGATTTAAAATACATTGCTCAAGCCCGTTTATCTGAAACATCAAAACAATGAGAAGAAAGAACAGGAAACGATAGAAAACAAATTTCTCTACTCAAACGCCGCCAATGTGCTGGTTTAAATCTTAGTGTATTTCACTATTATCCAATTACTAATTATAGTCTCTATCCAAGTTATCATTAAAAAAATGGATCATTTATCTGTGTTTTGTTGTGTTTTCCAATTTAAGATTGAAACAGTATTGCTGTATTGAACAGTGTACAAATTTGCTGTTCTGGTGGAAAAGTGAAACTACCAGATTTAACGTCGCCAACTGACGCATTATCAACGTTGTTATCGGGTTGAGCAAATCAATTGAAACTTTTCTTGGCGAATATATGTCGGTATATTCCGTGTTTCCAAATGACTTCATTCGGTGCTACAAGTATCGGTGTGCACATGGGCAGCCAGAGTTATTTATTACATTCACATGCAATCCTTCTTGAGCTGAAGTTAAAGAGCTTTTGTAACCTAGGCAAACATCATCTGATATTCATGATATTACCGCACATAAGTTAAAACAAATATTAAGCTCTATACTTGGTTTCATTGCAAAGCGTCATGTTTTTGGAGAGTTTGATGTATTCTATTGAATGACAAAAAAGAGGATTGCCACATGATTTGGCTTATTGAAAAAATCACACCATGCCAAATTGGTCAGGTCATATCACCAGAATAGGTGATGTCGACGTTGATCCAGTCTTATTTCAAATCACCATTCAAAATATGTTTCATGGTCGGTGTGCATCACCATACACGTCTGTTTGAAAATGCACTAACGATATCCTAGACCCTAGAGAATTGACTGCTGAGATTATCACTGGTTTTTTCACCATTAAATAAAATTCTCATTTCAAATCATAATCGCAAATCTCATTTACACACCTAAATACAAAATTAAAATTCGAACTGAAAGCGTTGCAACGCACGCTGGGTACAGCTAGTACACATATGAAGTTGATTTACTTATTTCTTAGAGTCATTTTGTCATCTCATGGATATTTAATACTTGTTATATGCTATATTTATAGCTGATTCTATTTAAGTAAAGTTTTCGTAAAATTTAAAATTGTTAGATTTAAGATTTAAATCTTGTTATAATTTCAAGGAAATTTCTTTCTTTCCAAATGTTTTTTTCCCAATTTTCTTATCGAAATTTTATAGTTTTTCTTGTTTTAACTCTGAAGGGTGGGAACAATAGAGTTAGTTACATAACAGAATGAAGTATAATCGTCTGCTCTATAAAATACGTTGGGTGTATTCAGTAGAGTTACATTCAAGTAAAATTACATTGTATAATAAAATCCTTTTAATTTTTTGATTATTAGATTATAAGACTTAATTAATGTTATTATAAATTGTGTTGGTTAAAGATCACTCTGATATACGTATCTGGTTTAAAAAATAAATATAGAAATCAAAGATAAAATAAGAACGTATTAAAATTCTAACGGAACACAACTGAAAACTCGAAAGTAAAAGCATCAAAGCCTGGTTGATCTCCGGAAAAAACAGGCGAAAGGCTATAAATAGAAACATCTTGAGCTTCATGAGGCAATCAAGTTGGTTTTGATAATCTGAAACTTGATTTTCTCAGTAATGAATCGTTAAATTCAGATAGCTTTTGTCTTTTACTCGCCTAAAAATTAGTTTTTGACCTCTGATGTTTATTTTTTACTTCTTTTTCGAAAAGAATTTTCTTAAAAAGTTATATTAAGAGAGATAACTATGGAACACCATGTTTGCGTAATCCATGGATGTTAATTAGACTATGAGATAAATTTAATAATTTTTTGGACGGAATTGTTTAGATGGATCAGGGGTGACTCAGGGAATAGGGTACCCACCTCTCACTAAAGCAACTTAAGTTTGGTGGCGATACCAGCGACATCTGGTTGACACGAATTCTGCTCTCGTTTACAGTGCTGACGTTAATATCCTCATTGGTATGCGGGTTAGAGCCTCCATCCCTTCGTGCTAATCGTAAGATTTATTCAAAGTTTTCTTCTCAAAATGACGCAAATGCAGGTTAGTTCCATCAAAAAGTCCTCCACAAAGGCTAGTTGGATTCAATACTTAATGCAGGAGTTCGCTTGTCTTATGGGATGAGTTCACGATTACAAGGTCCCAGTGTTGAACATTGATAGTGCGTTTAACGTCGGTTACAGAATAAAATAAAATTGTCAAGTTAGTCTGTAAATTTCTGGACAAATTTATATATTACAAAAGTGTTTTCCCTTTCACAAGTATACGTAGTATTCTGTATAATATATATTCAGGTAAAAAGTATTGTTACATAAAAGTTTTTAACCACACTATAAAAAATTGCGGATCAAATTACGGTACAGTAAAATCAATTTTTAAAGGACCATGCTACTGAGTAAAAAAATCCGGTATACTGTAATTTTTACAGCAATAATAAAACCAAGGAATGATTTCAAATAAAATAAATATTACTGTAAAAATATTTCACAGTAAAAATGGATTTTACGGATGATGCACCCATAGCGCCGATACTTAATACCATAATTTTATCCGGAATATTTTAAAAAGTAGTTTAAGCTCCGTGACAATTCGTATGACCTCAAAATGAAACTTTTCAATATGGATATGCTCCCTCTCTGGCCATAAAACAGCATCTGCTCAAGATGCGGAGGAAAGATCTGTTGAGTTGACGTGTGGGGATCGAAAGAGGAAGAAAACGCATCGTCGGACGGGCGGACAGTGAACGATGCCGTGACACATCCCTTCCCTCTGCGCTTATTAATTGCTAATAAGAATTGGCTGGTCACTTTTACTGGCCAAAGTAATTGGTGTCATAAAATGCGACACTCAGTCTTGGATGTTAGAGTAAAGCGTTGTCGCTTTTTTTTGTTTTGATCCCTCATATCAGTTTTCTTTGATCGTTTTTCAGAGGGTGTTCCCAACATCTTCTTTGGGAATGAAAGCTATGAATTGGAGATGTCACTGAAATTGTCAGGATAGTTTCTAAACGTTGGCATCATTTTTCCTCCTATGTTGTAAAGGGGACTCATTTAATAAAAAACTTAAGTACTCTCTCTCCTTTTTTTTTTATTTTTTTTTTTACAAAATATCCACATTTTTATTAAAATTATACAAAAAGTTCAAACTAAATCAATTATAGTCCTTATAGGTATGAAATTTAAGAATTTCAACTGTGAATTTTATTTCTTTTCTCTTTCCCGAATTTCATTTCTTTATAATTGCTAAGTGCGTGGCGCAGTGGTTAAACTCACCAAGCTGTCATTGTGGAGGTCTAGGACTCGATCCTTAGTGGCAGCTTGAAACTCACCCTGTTTAAGATCGATTGGTACCAGCTTGTCTGGGAAATAAAAGCGGCCTGTGAGCAATGTTAACTACATTACCACAATCATGCCGTTGGTTTCGAAATTGTGAAACCTCAACTACAGGGAAAGAAGGCTAGCTGCAATAGACGTAATGTAAACCGGTCCCTCAAGAGTAAGCACGGTTTAAGTATTTGAGTATCTATCATGAAAAAGGGAAATTTAAAAGCACTGTAGCAGTAGTTTTTCTTATACCTGGTTTACACCCACCCCTCCCACAACCACTTCTGGAATTAAAAAGGAGAAGGAATGTTTTTTCTTTTTATTTACGGTTTATTTGCTGCTGCATTTTTGCACGATTTATTAACAGTACCGTACTATTTATTAAGATATTTCTTTGAGAATTCATTTATATCGTCAGTATTTATAATATTTGCCAGCAGCTAGCACATTTTGACGTAGAACAAAAGAATAAAATGGAGGTAGGCAACGAACCCAACCGCTTCCTTGCTTCTTATGCGCATGCGCAGAATTTTAGCACATATGATGCTCCGCTAAATCTGAGTATGATGCTCGCTTTGGAAATGGTTTTATGGTACAGCATTCCGTACTGAGCAGTTCTCCACTTAAATGTCGTATTCGGAGAGTTCGACTTCTTCTCTTTTCTATATTCTTTGCTATAATCTCCACGGCCCCCTTGATTACAGCAGGCTGTTGCGGCGAAGAGTTTAATTGCTAAATTAAGATAAGGTTTTCTGTAAAGACTATTCTTCATATATACTTTTAGAAGCCTTGTCCAAAAAGGAAGTTAAAAACTAATTCACATGAAAGGTAGCGAAATAATTTTTAATCAGGGAAGAAAAAACAAAAATGCTATCGCTGTTTAATGAACCATTACCAAAAAAAAAAGGGATTCGATACTTCCAAAGCCTGTTTGATTGCAGGAAAAAGCACAGAAGAGTTTAAAAGCAGTCATTGTCAACACTTAAGTTTTATCAGGTATTAAAACTGGTTTTATTTACACCAGAAGACGTATAGAACTTTTGATAAATATTTTTTTTATTTTTAACTTTCTTAATGATATAAAAACGAATATATATTTGTAAAAGATATTTTGTAATATCTACGTCTTAAGTATTACAAACAAAATTAGAAATAAACGTTACATTTTTAGTTAAGCCACCTTAAAAATCAAACTAAATTAATAAATAACTAAAAAATCTGTTGTAAATTTTCTGTTTCAAATATCTTTTACTTAAGGTTTGTTAGGTTATAGGTTTTAAATAATAAATTATAGGTTTTAGATGCTTTTCTAATAAAGTATTTTTGCTTAATCGATAACAACCTTCTTTTTCTTTCTAAACAAAACTGTTAACAACCTTTCTAGTTTCGGTAATGAACTTACATATAATTACCGTTACATTAATACTCCATTCACTCAAAAATATAAAAATCGTAAATTACAATCAATATATTTTCAGAGTTCAGAATGAGGCGCATTTTTTCAAGACTTGCTTGCTTTTTTCAAGAATGTGCAGAAACAAAAGTAATTTGAAATAAAACGCTAAGTTTCCAAAGTAAAATGGAAAATGAAGGGGAGAACTAAAACGAGAAAAAATATACAGTAGCCGAGGGAGAGAAAAAAAAAGATGAAAAACCACAGTGGCCGAGAAGGGCAGATCAGGGTAAAATGCATTTCCACGCGTTACGGAGAGTTGGGGAGGAACTAACGCATTAACAAGGGAATCAGCATTTAATTAGTTTATAAAATTATTGATACACACTTTATCGAGTATTGATATACACTTAATCGAAGCAAAGAACAGTATGTTCCCCAGATGAATTCGCACAAAACTGCGAAAAGATATTTACATCTCTGATGTACTTTGCCCAAATAATTAACCCCTAATGTGATGCAATAATCACAACTTTTCTTTAAAGTCACGGTGACTCAGGGAATAGAGCATTCGTCTACCAATAAGGTAACTAGGTTCGAATCCATATGATGAATTGGCTTGTTGATATGAATTCTGCTTCCGGCTCACACCGACAACAGTTTTTTCGTAAAATATCGTCTGTGATAAACGAATCCTGGGTTAGGACCCTCTTGCCATCAAACAGGTTTTCGTAGTTTTCCTCTCCATGTAACGCAAATTTAGGTTATTTCCAAAAATTAGTCTTCTACGAAGTCTCAATGCTAGATTCAGGAGATCCCTTATCTTCAGGATTGAGTTCAAAATTTCACGGCTATAGAGTTGAGTATTGATAAGTCATAAACTGAGAATCAGTGAGAATCATAAACTGAGGGTCAGTTGTTCAACGCCGGTTATAAATTAGAATAAAACATTTTCGCTAAAATTTTCATTCTTGAGAAAAATCCCAAAAAGTTATTTTGAAATTTTTTCATGACATAAAATTGCGCACTACATTTCACATTTAAAAATTAAAACTACATTTTTAGTTACACAAAACTGTATAATAAAATATTAATGAAATAATATTATATGCAAACAGTTGCGTGAATATTGCATGGAAATATCGTATTCTTCATGCAGTCGTAGAAAAATTAAAAACTGTTCTGTGAAATTTATGCATGATAAGACACATCTGTTGTTAAAATGTGAAAAAATCATTATACTTATCTTATTATTAGAACCTCAGTCCTATGTTAAATTTTTAGAACGATAATATTGTGAGCTTATTATAAATTTATTTTATTTCCTGTAAGCGTCAAAAATATGTAAAGACTGTGAATTTTTACTGACATTAAATTACATTACTTTTTTTATGACATTTTGTGTTTTCTGTTTCATTCTAATACACTTTAAATCTACTACCTTTAAGTTTTAAGTTATTTATTCTTGCGGAAACATTTGTATCTATTTTTTAGAATACAGTTTTTTTCCGAAATTTAACACTCACTTATAAGCATACTCATTATAAGTTCAGTAAAGCTTTTATAAAAAATTTTTGTCACGTCCTTTTTTGCAGAAACAAAATTAAATATTATTGATATTTGACACATAAATTGCTTTAAGATTCACTCTATTTTCACCGTTTTTTTTTTTTTTTTTTTTTTTTTTTTTTACTAAATTAAAAAAATTTTTTTGTAGCTACTGGAATTACAAGGAAATACTTTCTATAATGCAAAATTCATAAAAACGAGAAAAATTATAACCCGAATGGGCTATAATTCTTCTCGTTTATGAATAATACATTTGAAGTTTTTCTCGTTATTGAATAATAAATTTGAAGAAGAATTTTTCCTCTAAACTATGATAATATGAATTTTAAAACTCATATCTTAGATAGGTCAACATACTTAAATTAGAAATTTTCTATCAAATTAAATAAAATTTAAAAAATGTGAGAAGAAAAACAGGTAATTTTGTTTAGATCTTGTGCTTGAAAACTTACTTTAAAGAGGAAAATAAAGCTTTTTTTTCTTTTTTTCCTTACCGAATTTTAATTTTTTCTCTACCTAAATTCAGATATGACAAATATTTTTGTGCAAATTTTATTTCTATTGTAACGTTATTGAATTATACATTTGTACTGTCTTAAGTGTAATAAATGTTTCTTAGAAAGGGAATGATTGCTACGAACAGAAGATTTGATGTATAAAAACATAATTTTAAAATCAAATTTAAATTAAGTTTTCTTAACTTTTCATTAATACTGATAATACTGTATAAATCTACTAAATTTATGATTGCAATAATTATCCACTTTTCACAGATTTTAGGAATGTCTTAAACTGTAAGAATTTTCATTCTAGAATTACGGTAAATTAACTGGCAGCAGTCTGGCCATCAAATTAATCGTAGAGATTATAGTTAGGAACAATCCTTACCTTTCGGGGTCTGAAACCGTTAAAAACTTATATGTTTAAAAAACCGTAAGAATGAAAATTTACTGAACATAAGATTTAGAGTATGCTAAGCTTTTCTTTGAACATTCTAGTTAAGTTGTGGTTGAGTTGTGTTATACCAAATGATCCTTGGAATGAGACTTAATCAGTTTTTTTGGCGATGAGAATTAGAAAATACCAGACTTTTTGTGTAAAGAAAATCTATGGTGCTGCCATTTATGTGTGAATGAGAGTTTACTTTTCTTGAAGTTCAAGGTCACCGATTGGGGAGATCAGGACACCGGGAAATCTCAATTTGTTGAAACCCCGTACAATTTGTCATAAGATTGACAGAGTAGCTATATTAAGTACCCAACTGCAAGGAACTAAGTGGCTTCACATTGTAGGCCTAGTTGGCACGGATAAAATTCTGGTTGTTCAACCTTATTACGTAAACAGTCAATAAACGATTTTTCTCACAGTTTGAAACACAATTTTTATTGTTATTCGACTGTTTTGGTTGAATATGGTAAAATAACACCTAAATAACTTGCTATTTAACCGTTTTTTTCCAAGAAATTTCTAACAATGTACTGTTCTGAATAATGTTCTGCTATTATACTTTGAATTGAACTATTCTATGTTTTAAAAAAAAATATTCTGTATTTTTTCTAATTATTTGGCCTAGTCAAAAATGCAGCACAGGTGGTTGAACAGGCCAACATCCCTTTTACGTATACGTTGTTTTGCCATTTGTTTTCCATCCTTTCCATTCCCTTTTTGTTATCCTTTTTACACCTTTGCAATATAACAGGATTAATTTTTGTGAATATGTGGAAACATTTAACTAGTCCATTAAAATATAATTGATTATTCGAATGAACAATTGGCTTACTGTGTTTCTCGCCAGCAATATTTTTCTTACTAGCTTAAGCCAAGAAAATAATACAAATGAGTATTCAATTCAGGAAGATATGAGTATGATCTGTTTAAATTTTTTATTTTGTTGATTTTTGTTGAAATTCGCTTTCACTTATTCGTTTTAAAATTATTAATATTCTTTTTTCAAATTTTTTTATAATAAATATAAAATTATTAAATTATATAATTTTCTTTATTTCCATTGCCCACCTGTGTTAACATTTCTTCAATGCAGGCATGTATAGGGCAGATTTGTGGGACACTCTCTTAGGGGCACCATATTAGGTGGGCCAATGTTGCTCCTACAGTAACGACAGATAGTACAGAGAATGAAAGAACATTCATGCCTTGCCCGGGTTTTGAACCCAGATCCTTTCAGTTCCCTGACCACTACGCAATTCGGTTGTACAAAATAAGTTATTATTTGTATTAATATTTTAAATTAATTACTGCTATTATTGCTTATCCAGATTACTTTACGCAGTACAAAATTAAATTATTTTACTTTCAACAATAGTTCTGCTTTTTTTTTAAAACTTTTAATAAGTTTTTTTTTTTTTTTTTTTAGATATGAATAATATTAAGCTAAATAAATTCACGAAAAGTATTTTTTCAAATGCTTCAAATTTCCCATAAAGAATGATAAATAATAATTTTTTTCAGAAGTCGTATGTTGTCAAATTACAATAAAGAAATCCCATTAGAAAGATAAATATGCGAAACCACGGTCATCTTATACAAACAAAACATTTTATGTATTTTATACGGAAAGCTTATTAAATTAGAGTTTCATTAATTTTTGGAATCCTTTTTCTCTATGGCAATAAATTGTCAAAAATATTCACAAAATGTGACAAACAAAAGGTCAAAATCTGAAATTTAGTAGGTTAGTTGCAACGAAGGTTTGAGAGATAATTGATTCTGTTAACGTAAAAATATCGAAGTTTTGCTTCTCAAGTGGACTTATCATAAGAGTTTGTGCTAACTTTTCTTAATTAAAACAAAATTCTCATAAGACTTGTCTTAAATGCAATCAGGAAGAAAATTTATTATCAAAACTAAATGGGAAAAGTTATCAGATGCAAAATTTGAATTTGGAAGCTAGATATATTTATGAGAATTTTAACAATGTTTATAGTGAAAAGAAAATACTTCTTTGTTATTTTTCTTATTTAATCGTAGAATAATATTGTTGCGTAATATTATAATTTTTTGTATGCAAATTTTATTTCTTATCAAACTTTTTCTCTACATATACGAATAATTTTATTATTGCAAACAAACTGTTTTAATAATTAAATTAAAACGTTGCTTTCAAGGAACAGACTGAGAAGCTTTAAAATGTTTCTAGCAAAGCGTTAAAAGTTTTACAAACCTTAAAATCAATAGTGTTTCTTTATTATTTTAAACGTTCTTTCAGTGATTATACTTAGGAATCTACGGGATCTTAGGACCAAGGACTTCCGAATTGTGTATCTTCATACTAAAAGCTGCCCCCTATTTAAAATATGAATTCCATACCTCATCATTAATAGATCAATATGCATATTTATTGTTATTCCATTTATTGATAGACAAAACAAAGAAAATAGTTAAGTTTGAAAAATCAGAACTTTTAATTAGGACTGAACAAACCTGCAGTAAGAAATATCAACAATGTTGAGTGATGCTCAAAATTATCCTACTTTCTCTCTTTCAGCTATTTATAAGTAAGATAAAGAGTTTAGACATATTTAAAGTTTGGTTGTATTTTGTATACACGCTATTTTTTTTCGCAATGTAAAATTTCGCGACCCTAGAACACGGAATAACTTTTTTTTTTGCATCTCTTTTACGATTTTAGGGGTATGTGGCGCGTTATAGTGTGAAAGAGGAGTCATTTTTTCCTTTTTTTCTTTATTTTTTAAGTTTTACTTTTAATAACTTATTAGCCTAACAAGTGGAAATAACATAGTTTTTTTTTTCTTGCTTCCATTCCATTCTTATTTACTCTCTCCGAAAAATTGGTTGTATGTGGAACAGTAATATCGATAATTGAACCTTATTATGGTACAAATTTGTTGCACCTTTAATAAGGTGTTAAAATAAACCATGCTTCCGTGCACCATGTTCTTTTTTAGACCATGTGCCCTTAAACCGATTTCCTGGTAAAAATAAATTACCATATGTGGTTCAATTTGGAACCAGTAATGTTGTAATAAATTTGATATTATGGTTCAACATATTCCAACGATTTCTAAAAGTTTATGTTTATCTTTTAGAATAACAGTTTTTTTTTTGTTTTAAATATATTCTTATATAAATTAAAAAATGTAATCTATCTGAATAATTAATTGCTATCTCGTTTCAAACGTAATTTTAAGAATGTAGTAAAAACATTTCTCTAAGAAGAGATGCATTAATAAGGACGCAACAAGCGTCCCTATCTGCCTTCAAATGTATTCCTAAATATTTTAAAAGAGATGCTCTCGCTTAAATATGTTTTAAATTCGCAATGTAGTCGTAAAAAAATTGTATCAGATGATTTCTAGTTCCATACATTCTTCTCCATAAATTATCGAAATTTGTTTAATAAATTTAGAATGTTAAAAAAATTGTTTTTAAATATTAAAAATTAAAAGAACTAGCAAAGAATTCAAACTATTAAAAGTTCGGAATCTGAATTTGATTTATAAAGAATATTTTAACCAATGCGCAAAAATCTACCAGCGAAGAAGAAAATTATAAGACTATATGTTTAGAAATTTAATTTTTCATCTTATTTCTAAACTCTACAAACAAAAAAATATAATTAGATAACTGTTACGATATGAACTTCAGCTGCAAGTAGATTTTTCTTTGTAGGACATAAAAATTACGCTATATATTGTCACAATAGGCACACTTCATGTTTATTCTATGTCTGCTTTTTTTTTCTGCTCACAGAGGCTTTTCGACATTTTATGATCCAAAAAACTTCCCATGGTAAACCCCAGACGGTTATAAATCGGCTTGTTTTCATTATTGGACTCAGATTTACGTACGGGAAGTGGTAAAATTTCTTATTTGTATGCGAGCATATTGTGTTGAGGAAAATAACTAAAAAAACTGAAAACATTTCTTCCTTATTCAACCATCCAGAGGTCGAATTCTATGCATACAAAGTAACACATCTGCATACAAAGATCTAAAAAAAAAAATATATACGCGTATAGAAAGGAAAAGTCTTGATTCTTCCTCTACTTTGGACAGTACGGGATGGTCACTTGTTAGAGTGAAGGGTTTTGGTAAAAAGAAAAGTCTAGTGTGGGGCAATTTTTGAAAATTTCCCTTTTTTTTTTTTTATCTGAGCGTGATCCTATTAGTCGATACGTAGGGTTATAAATGCATAATAAAGCTGGCGCCGTCTAAATTTTATAGCGGATGAAAAGAATATATAGGCGTTGCCTTTCCCAAATATTTTTATGACTTTCTTCATCTATCGTGCTTTAGGACGCGAAGGCTGGAAACTTTTATGGGTCTTCGTACATCTTTTATGCATATTTCTTTTCAGCTCAATTATTAGAAAAGTTTTGCACGATAAACAACAACTTAAATGAATAATTTGTTTGGTGATGATATTGGCTGCACATGTGGCTTGTAAAAATGTTCTTTTTGATCGAAAATGTTTTCTTCGTGGCTATACTTTTAAAGGCTTATTTCTTTTTTCTTTCTTTCTTTTTTTTTTTTTAGAAAATGTTCTTTTTGTATTTATTAATTTTTCTTAAATTAATACAAGTAATGAGTTCAGTTCATGCCGTTATTGTTGTTACTATGGCTATGATTTATTGTTAGGAATTTTATATTTTCTTAACCTGTGGACGCTTATTTTTAATTGCTTATATTTTTAATTTTGTTTTTGATTATTTTGTATTAGTTTAGGTGAAAATAAGTGAAAAACATTATATTTAGCATTTTAATAATTTATTATTAACAAATACAGCATGATACACTGTTGTTGTTTTTTGCTAAGTAAAAGGTAAAATCTTTCAAATCAAACAATAGTTTTTTCAAATTTGCAATGATTTACTGTAATTTTTAAGAGAAACTTATTCATCATTTTAAAAAACACATTTTTATAATTAATTATTGATAAATTTTTGAATAAGAATGACCATTTTTTCTACTTACTTTTTTTAATTTTATATTTTTGTGAAATACTATTCTGATAATCAAAAAATTTAGTTTGAACTGTTCAAAACTGAACTGAATCAAAAACTGTTTTTAATAATTAAAAATATCAATATATAATTTTACTTGTAATTAGAGCGTCAATATATATATATATATATATATATATATATATATATATATATATATATATATATATATATATATATATATATATATAATTTTTTTGATGCTAAGACCTCTTAAATTACAAAATTTTACCTTTTACGCTCGGAATTTTATAAAACATTCCAGATTATAATAGTGTTTCTAAAATCATCAGAAATAAATTTCATTATAATTGGATGGTATGATAAATAACGTAACAAATAAGATAACACCAAAACATAATATAACAATGGTATACCTGCTCTTGAAACTAAAGAACAGCTTTATAAAGAACGTGCTGAAAAATACATTTCATAATGTACAATAAGAGCCCATTCAGAAATACATTTGAAACTTGGTAAGACTTTTTTTTATCATCCCTAACTCATCAAATACTATGTCAGATTCTCAATCACTTCTTAAGTTTAATTAGAAATTTATTTGAATCCATAGTTTCTTAATAGTCAAAAGAATATATATAACATCAGAGAACAAGTTGAAACACATTAAAGAGAGAATTATTAAAAAATCTCGTTCACTAGTACCATCAAATAATAAAAATAAAGATTAATTATGAAAAATAATTCCTGCATGGAATAATTTTAGAAAAAAAGAAAATTTGTAAAATATTTTTGGCATACTTTTTTTTCATTTGCTTCATTTATTTGAGACCATTGAACCATGATTACAATATTATTGCTTTATTGCGGGTTAAATTCGTAAAAAAAAGGTGCTTATTCAGAGAAAGTACTTTTTTTTGTCTGATTTCATGCCTTAAAATATCGTTTGCCATAATAAATTAGCATATTTAAGGTTACACTGTGAAAAATTTTGGATAAAATGTACGCATTTTACGGTAAAAACTACCGTCAGTCAAGGAGCTGGTACTTTTGACCGTAAAATATACTTTTCCCAAAATGTCTTTGTATACCTTAATTTTTACAGTAATAATTACAGAAAAATTACTAAATCACTCTAATTAAACAAATATTAACGTAAAAATTACGGTGTAATATTTTACGGTAAAAATGTATTTTACGAAAAAATAGGTTTTACTAATAATACATCCAAAGTGCCGTTACTTAATACTGTAATTTGATCCAGAATTTCTTACAGTGCATTGGCAGCACATTTTCCATATAGCGGCTTTTTTGAGGGTTAAATCCACTGAAAAATTACTTATTCTGAGAAACGCTGTTAGAATTTTTATCCTAAAATTACGGTAAAAAATATATAAAAATCGGCAGCAGTTAGTCCATCCTAATAACTGTAAAGTTTATGGTTAAGAACATTTCTTTACCTTACGGTTTTGAAACAGTTTTTTTAACTGGCATGATTAACAATCTGTCACTGCAAAACTATTCGGTTTTGTAACCATTTACAACTAGCATGGTTTTAAAATCGTTAAAATGAAGTTCAATTTGAAATTGGAGTCAAGCCTTTGATTATGTATTGAACTTCGGAGAATGGTTTACGTTGAGATGTGCTGAACTGTGGAATGTGGCATAATTAGTTTATCTGGGGTTGCCATCTATCCTGAGAAATGGGAAATACTAAATTTGTTTGTGTTAAGCAGGTGCTATCATCTATGCGAGAATGAGAGTTTCGTATTCTAAAAGTACAGAGTCACCAATTCAACCACGTACTGAAGGAATGAAAGGAATAGTCTAGTGTCGACACTGGGATTCGAACCCCTATTCAGCCGGTTATGATCTTGACAGAGTAACCCCCTCGGCTCTAGTATGTACCCAGATGCAAGGATATAAGTTGCTTCATAAGGTGGGTCTATTTAAGACAGATAAAATTTTGGTTGTAACGACTAATCCCGCAGACAGCAGTTTGAATACCATTTTTTTTCGAATATTTGACTATCTTTATTAATTATGGTAAAATAACCTTTTAATAAACTGTTGCTAAAACATTATTTTCGAGAAGTTTCTAACAGTGCAGTCTAGATTGAGTTTTAGTGCCTGAATATCCAAGCATTAAATCAAAAGTTATTACCTCTTTTTGAGCAATTATTAAGTATTCGCCACTAATTTTAAGACACATTTAAAGAAAAATATGAATGCAAAATATTTTTTCTTTATATCCTCTTGAGGTGAAAAAAATATTAAACATTTTTAATACCACCATTTACATGCAACCCTTTATGTAAAAGCCGAATCGTCACATTGCTTGGGACCCTAAAGAACATCTAACATAATGTAACAGTTTACATCTATGAAAGATGAAAACACAATTCCAACTCCCAGAGAAGATAATAATGTCCCCATCGCGAGTTTGCCGTGTTCTCAAAATAGTCCTTCCATCCGATCAAATATTATTCTAAGATTATGATTGGTTCCTCGAGTGTAAAAGGCGGATAAATATTTGCACATCACTCTGGAGGTCTTTATGACATTACGCGAAAGGGCCGACGGGAAGCGTTTTCAGGCTTGTCATAATTTTCAGCTTATAACTCCTTTTTGGATAATGTAGAAAGTGACGTTGACGTTTGAACTTTTTAAGAAAAGACTGCCCGTGTTTGACTTTTCAAAAGTACTACTTTGAGTGACAAGAGAGTGCTTGTTAAATTTAAATAGTTTTTTTCTTTTTGCTGCAGGAAAAGCTGTTTTTATTGCTAATAAACTTTTTGTTCAAAACAATCTGTGGCAGTAATTCATAAAATGAAAGTAAATAATAATTTTGACTTTTTTTTTTATCTATGAGTCTATAAGTCAACATCATAAAATAGAGCCATTTTAATAATGTTATTATTTTTTGTAACTATAACTCTAAAACTTAATGTAAAAAAAAAGAGTAATTTTAATAATTTTTCTAAATTTTCACAAGAACGTCATAAAAATGAGTAATTTTTATGACGAAAATGAATGAAAATTTTTTTCTCCAAAAGTCTAAAAGTCAACTTCGTAAAGATGAGAAATTTGAATAATTTTCATATTTTTTACCTGTATGTTTAAAAGACAAGATTAAAAAATGAGCAATTTTAATTTTTTTTACATATGGATCTAAAGTATACGTTATGAAAATGAGTCATTTTAATAACTTTATTATTTTTTACCAAAAATCATATAAATAAACCATTTTTAATTATTTAATATTTCTTTTTACCTACATGTCTAACATTTAACATCATAAAAATGAGTCATTTTAATTATTTTAATAGTTCTTTTTGCCTATAAGTTTTAAGAATAACGTCTTAAAAAATGATTCCTTTGGATATTTTTCATACTTTATACCTATAAGTATAAATCTCAACGTCATAAAAAGGTGTCTTTTTAAAAATTTTCATATATTTTACTAATAAGTCTAGAAGTCAATATCATAAAAATGAGTAATTTAAATAAATTTAGCATTTTTTTGCCTTTAGGTCTATAAGTTAACGTCATGAAAATTTAAATGCCTTTTTTTTAATGAATGCTATTTTAATAATTTCCATTCCACATCGTGTAATTTTAATAATTTTCATATTTATAATTTTCATATTTCATATTTGATAATGCACCGCAACGTAATTTTCAAAATCCTTATTAAAAATGAAGTCATAAGTGAGCGCGCAGTATAACTGTAAGGAGACAGCAAAAATGCTATCAAAATTTAATAAATCACTAGTGAGGAAAGCGGAATTAAAAATATCAAAACCTGTATGATTGTCAGAATTCGGTTTTTTTTCTGTCTTTCAAATCTTCTCTGTTTTATCCAACACTCAAAGAACTTCTGATGTTATCCTTAGCGTTTTCCTAAGTTAAGATTTATTAGATCTCCATAGAGATTTTTTTCTTTGCTTCATTACTTATTTTAAATCCCTAAATTGCGCGTTTTTATTTTTTGTTTTAATAAGGGTTCTAACAATATACCTTAAGGAGGGTTATAACAAAACGCCCTGTGTATTTAATGCCACGATTGTTATCACCAAAGGAATTGTTGAATAATGGCAAATATAATATCTTTAGAAACTATCATAATATTATCATAACTTTTTTTTTATATTTTAGAATATATAAATTTTTGAAAACAAAATGATTTTGAATTTTGATTTTCAAAATACGCTGTAATCAGGAAGACTTATCGTTGCTTCAATTACGATTATGAAAGCAGTAAATAAGTTCGACAGGATTTTTTTATATTATTTTCATTCTTTTAATTTTTTTATACATATCTTTACAGCTAAATTCTTGGACTAAGAATTAGTAAACTATCGTAAAATTCGTTTATTAATGGATGCGTTTTTGGTAAATATTTATTTCCCAAATTTTTTTTCTTCATAAACAAACATATTAATGATCGAAATAGTTTTGAAATCGGCACCATTTGAAGGTAGAAGCTAATTTGAATATCATAACTCAATAGCGAAATACTAATAATAATTCGTAGTAATACAAAGTAATAGTTATAATAGTTCTACATTAAAATAATACACATAGAAAGAATAGTAATGGCGTTTGCATAAAAAAATAATGCATATTAATCAGATTTATGATTTTTATTCCAATAATTCCCATTAATAAAATAAAATCATTTCTTGATCAATTCAATTTCTTGACTGCGTAATTTTGAACAAAAAATAACATATCTTAATTGACTGCATGATTTTCATCTTAATAATTTTTATTAATAAAATCAAATCAGATAGGATATATTTCTCGGTTGTGTAATTTAGAACAAAATTTAACATATCTGAATCGGATGTATGATTTTTATTTCAATTATCCCCATTAATAAAGCAAAATCAGCCAAAATATATATTTCTAAGCTGTGTAAATTAAGAAAAACTAGCATATATGAAACTGGTTGCATGACTTTTTATTTCAATCATTAAATAAACAAAATTATCATGGTTTTTATTGTTGGCTACGTAGTTTAAAATGAAAACTAACATATCTGGTTTGAATTCGAGATTTTTTATTCTAATTCTTCACAGTAATGAAGTAAAATAAACCTGGTTACTTTTTACTGCACAAAAAAAAAAAAAAAAAAAAAAAAAAAAAAACAATATTTAGAACTAAGTGTATAGCAAAAACAATTTTCATAGGATAGTGGTGTTTCCTCTCTAAAGAGTAGGAGACAATTATGCACTTTCAGCTCATTTCTTAAACTTAAGTGTGTAGCCGTTAGAGAATAATAAAGAGTCTCTTTTAACTGCACAATAACAAATCCATTAAAAGGACTTGGAATATATGCCAGCATTTAATTTACTTTTTGCGTACGAAATTTTGTGACAGTAAGGAAGGTAGTAAACATCATAGCCTGGTGATATGTTCTCCAACTGAAAGGAAAACAGCCCAATCAAAAAGTTTTCTTATTTTCCGGGAAAAACCAGGAAAACTTAATACCACCAAGCAAAGCCATTCGGGCTATAAGTAGCCAGGCAACCCTGCTGAAGACCGGGCACTAAAACATCTCTCGCTCTTCCGATAAGATTTAAGTGCCCCCTTACCCGGGACAATCTCTGAGCTCTGGACTTCGAAATGCCCGGGTGAAATTAGGCGTAGACTTTCCGTAAACTATGCCCAGTAGAGTGACCATTGGAGACGGCGTGGTGTGGACTTAAGCAGGCCACTAAGCACTGCTATGGGCCATCTTAACTCGGTTAGTGGCCGGGTATTCTTTGGACATTAGTGGATGCCCGGGCATTTTGTGAGAGTGGGAAGGGGATGTCAACATAGTAAAATGGGATTGAGCAATTTTTTTCCCTTTTGGTATGCTCGGTTAAGAGTAAGATCAGAGGATTACGACGAACTACTTACAGAGTTCTTTTTTTTACTCTTTTAGGGATGATAAAAAGTAAGAGTTTTCGGACGAATAATGAAAAAGTATTATAGTTGCTGAAGTGAAATTTAGGACGAAGTCGTTTACTTTATGTGAAAGTTAGTGATTATGTCTTCATTTTAAGCAAAGTATATTTATGCGCTGCAAAATTGCTGCTCGATTTAGGCTGATCTATTTCAAACGAGTTTACTCATTGCTGTTTTTTTTTTAGCTACATTTTTCACTGTAAAGAAATATTAGCAAATCTTAAATCAATTTCGAACAGAAATTTGTACTAAAAACCGAATTAAGCTTAGTTAATAATTAAAAAAATATATACTATTTATTTTTTAACAGTTGGATTAAGTGATCAACGAAGGATAAGTAAATTCAGAGCCTTCATTTGAATTACTTCTCTCATATATATTTAATTCGTTACTTTTACGAATTCAATTGAAGAAGCACGTAATATGGGATATAAAATATCATAAAGACTATGGTTATTTATCGCCTTACAAAAGTCTAAAGGTTTATAATTTTTTTTATTTATTTATAAACTTAATCGCTCATCTACGGATGCGTTAATTCTTTAATTGACTTAATGCTTCATTCTCTAATTTGCTGATTCAGCGAATAGCTGATTCGCTAATTCAGCTTTTCATCAATTCTTCAATTCAAGACTTTGTCAATTAGTTGATTAGTTGACTCATTTCCCTCCTTCTTCCTTCATATTTTAATTAATTTATTCTCTATGCCAAGAATCTGATTAGTACCAGTTACAATAGTGACCGAGAATTTAAAAAATTTGATTTTAAACATAAAAATAGACAATCCTAAAGACATCCACTTATTAAAATAAGCTACTAGTTAAACAAGCGAGTAATAAATTAAGCAAAGAAATTGCCAAAAAAACTAATGATCGTCACAGAAAAGAAAAATATCAAAAGAATTACGCTACTAAATAATGATTTCTAATTAATGGCGTAGTATAATAATAACAACAAAGAGTTCTCATTAGTTATGCAAACATAGACTTAGAAACATAGACTAAAAAAAAGTCAATAAAATCCAAAATTATTTATTAAAATCTTAATTACGGACTGTTTAAATATGCATTGTTAATAGTTGATATAGATATTTGTCACGTGAACTCTGTAGTGTTAATTTTCTTAACACAAAAATATTTTTTTAAACTTTTTTAAGTCTTCAATTTTTACTGGTATTTGCAAATGTCATTCCTGTTTCTTTTACACAAGCATTTGTATGTATTTTACTAGTAATGATTTATTTTACATATTGTTTCCTTCGTAAGTAAAGGCTGGTTCAGTAAGTTTCCTTCAAATTGACCTACTTTATTTTATAACCGTCATTGAACACTCGACTCAATTTTCGGGTTTACGACTACTAATGTTCAACTCCGTAGCCTTGTAACTTTGAACCCAATCTAGAAGACAAGAAAACTCCTGGATCAAGTAATGGGAGAAATTTGTCTTCGTGGTGGATTCTTGATGGAAGTAACCCGCATTTCCGTTACACGGAGAGGAAAGCGACGAAAACCTACCACGGTTAGTCTGACGCTAAGGGGACTCTAACTTATGATCCACCTACCACTGAGGATATTTAACGTCAGCAATTTGGTCGGTGTAAGCCGGATGCGGAATTCGTATCCACTGGCCAATGCTGGAGATTGACCTATTTTATGCGGTTGCATCCCTTGAACTATTGACATCACCACTATGATTGGCACCAATGTTCCCTAACTATTCTTTTTTACAATGTCCAGCCACCTCACACGAGATTTGAATCTTCTTCCTTTTCAAACTGGTTTATAAAAAAACTGTTTTCTTAACCGTATTTTCATTTTTATCCCTCTATTTTATACTTAAACATCAAATTTAATGACAGCTCTATAATCTTCTCTAAGGCAAATCTATCAGCTAGGTAATCTTATCTAATTTACTTACAGCTTCAAATGCATTCATCAAACCAACAAGGTCATTAATTTTTTTCATTAATATACACTGTTAAACTTTTCATTCTAATATTACGATAAAATTACTATAAAATCGTAAGAAAGAAATTTAACTGGAAATTGGAGCTTTGCTTTCCGTTTGGTAATGGACTTTGGTTGGGTTGTGTTTTGTCAAATGATCTATGGAATGTGGTTTAAATAGTCTATCTTGTTTCACCTATCGTAAAAGATGGATCAAACTAGATTTTTTTGTGTTAAACAGCTTTACAAGGCTGTCATCTATAGGTGAATAAGAGTATCGCATTTGAATAGTCCAGGGTAACAAATTTGGTAGTTGAGGACGCTGGAAACTTTGCCTTTGTTGAAGGGAAAGGGGGAAATAGTGTAGTGTCAACTCTTGGATTTGAACTTCCGTTCTGTCATTCATGAGAATGAGACATAAACTCTCGCGCTCATAATATGCACTCAGCTGCAAGGAACGAAGTGGCTTCATTAGGTGGACCTAGTTGGTTCGATAAAATTCTGGTTGTTTTACCGTATTAGATTACCGTAGCGAGATTTGGTTGCTTAACTGTATTCTGTTTTGCTTGAATATGGAAAATAACAATTAAATAAATTGTTATTTAACCTTTTTTACAAGAAATTTCTAACAGTATTGAGTCGCATTGAAAAAGAATTATTTTGAGATTTAATATATTTCACATGCATAACAAAAAATAAACAAAGTTTGTCTAAAGAACCAGTTTATATTTACCGCTATTTCTTTTCTGCAGTAGTAAACAAACGTTAACCGTCTTAAACTTTTCGTTAACTATCTCAAACATTTTATTTGACTCAATCTTTTCTCTTCTTGTAGAAGCAAAGGAATATAGTTTCTCTAAAGTCTTGCATTATTTTATTAAAAAGTTTTCTAGTTTTCATATTCGGAAATAAAATAACGCAGCATTTAAATGCATTTGAACAAAACGTGAATTACTTTACTCAATTTTAAATACAAACTTCTTCGAAAATCCCCTAGCACTTAAATATTTTATTGGTACATATGTGAAATAAAAGAGACGTCTAAATTTAAAAAGAATCGTACTTTTTCAAGTGTTTTTAAAACTCAATCTGGCATGCATTGTTGACATATTTTCTTCATGGAAATATTTTTAATCCAACTTGAAATATATTCCCCAAACATTATTAAACATTCCAGAGATGTTGCAGCAACGAAAACATCTCTTTCATTATAAATCACATTCGTTTCTCCATGCTTAAACATAAGAATCTTTGTGTTCTACTTGTGATATCAAACAGAAATTATTTTTTCTCTGGAAAAAAAAATGAAATCAGAGGTACAAAAAAAAGTACTCGCGCGATATAGGTAAGGATTGAAACTGCTTGATAGCAAATATGAACTCCACCTCTAGCGTTATTTCTATCCAATCTAGGATATGCATAAAAAATAATATCCTACATGAATTCAGCTGCTCTTCATTTTTCCCTCGCAGACGATTTTTGTTATTTACCTTTCTCTCGTTGGAAACAAGTATTTCGATTAAATTCGATTTTCCTTTTTATGCGCGTTTAATTTAATACCAAGAAAAGAGAAATGAGAAATGGCAACACTGGATTTTGTTCCTCTTTTTGCATCCATTCCATCTACATTATTTTTTTTTTTTCTTTTTGCTTTTGCTCTTGCGGTGTAATCTATTCCCTTTTCTTTTGTTCTTTTTCGCTGTGCTGGTTGTTTCTCGAGTGCCCAACTTATTCTAAGTCATCTCAAAAAGATTTCAGAAAGCGTAAGTTTGATTTCAAGGGAAAAATTGAATTTCGAAATCTATTCTCTGAAGCTACTGATTCCATCACTTTTGTTTTATGCTATCTGTATATCATGAAAAATGTGGTTTAGTTAGAATATAAAAGTTCTTGTATTTGGAATGAAATGGCAGTGGAATATTTTTGACAATTGAGAAATATTAATATTTAATATAGCGAAGGTGAATGAATCTTGGAATTAAACCAAATCATAACAACTTAATAGCCTTAATTTTGTACGTAAAAGTCTAACTTTTTTAGTTTGCAGAGCTTAAAAAAATACTTTAAAAACTCCATTCGCTCTTCATTTTTTTTCGCTGTACTGATTACTTCTTAAAAATCCTAACTTATTCTAATTCATTATCAAAATATTTTAAAAAGCGTGGCTTCGATTTCAAAGAAAAAAATACATTTTTGAATCTATTCTCCGAAGCTACTGATTCCATCACTTTGCGAAAAATGTGGTTTAGTTAGAATATAAAAGTTCCGGTGCTTGGAATAAAGTAGCAATAGAATATTATCAGATTTCATATTTTTTACGGTTTAGGAAATGAATTTAGGAATTAAGCAAAATATAATTTTAGTTTATTAGCTTTATTTTTGAATAAAGATGGCAAAACCTTTTATTTTAAAAATTCTGAGAAAAAAACATTGGAAACAGTTTTTTATTTTTCTCTGTAATTTCCCACTCTGATAGTTACTTTTCGAGAGCCCAACTTATTTTAGGTCTTCAAAAACATTTCAAGAAGCGCGTGTTTTATTTCAAGGAAAAAATTGAATTTCGAAATCTATCCTCAGAAGTTACTGATTCCATCACTTTTGCTGCTCTCTGTATATCGCGGAAAATGTGGTTTAGTTAGAATACTCTTGTATTTGGAATAAAATAACAACGAAAAATTTTATCAACATAGCGACATTAATATTTAATACGGCTTAAACAAATGAATTTTGGAATTAAAAAAATATGATAATAGTTTAAAAGCCGTGAATGAATCAAAATAAGGATTTCATCTAAATAATAGTAAAAAATTTAAATTATCTCAATTTTTTATCTCACTTTTTATCTTTCGAAATTTTCTATCTCACGTCATTCCAGAAATCTCCTAGAATCCAGGCTAAAAAACCAAACCCTTACAAAAAATAAAACAAAATCATCGGTACTTTCCAACCATAAGTACACGTTTTAAAAAATTCTGGTAAGATTACCGTACAGTATAATAATAACATTTTTGAATAAAAAAAACAACACAATTCTGTTTATAAATAATCAAAATATTAGGATATAACGTATTTAAACCATTTATTTGGTAATTTTTCTGTTCATATGGTAACGGTTTACCGAAAATGCTTGTTTTCAGACTTATAGTTCTTATAATGAGACATTTAGAAAAAAATATATAACTGAAAAATAAATTTAACCAAAATTTTTTTTTTTACGCCATGCTCTAAAAATTTATGATCAAATTACGAAATTTTACCTTATATAGTTTATATAAGGTAAAATTTTATAGTTTTTATCATCACACTTTTATTAAAAAAAAATACAAAACTGAATAGTAAATTTAACTGAGTAAATGGTTTTTATGCCATGATTTAAGGTATCATGTTAAAATTAAAATTTTTTTATCACATTTATCACATTATCTTAGATTAAAGAACCATACTTTATTGTTAGTTTTACTATAATCAGTACTAAAGCGCTTAATTAAAAAATAGAGAGCTAATTGGAGTTCCCAAAGAGTCAGAAGCACTGTAAATTTTCCATACTCAGAGTAGTGTACACCACACTTTTTTTTCTCAGCGTATAAATGCAATATTTAAGTATTTAAAGTATTTAGGAGTAATTTAGACCCACCTTTCTTTTAATAGTATATTTGATCAAAAAGTTATATGAAATTCTTTAATTGAAACTTTTTCACACTTCAAAGAAACTAGAAAAGGAAAAACATGCAGGATACGTAAAGAGACGTTTAAATTTTTGACTTTTTCAGGTGGTACCCAAAAACAGGGCAGTACCAGAAATTCTTTAGAAGCTAAAAACTTCTGTTTTCAATTAAAAAATTTATAATTAAAATTATTAGTTATTATTAATTATTATTATTAATTATTATTTATTATTAATTATTATTATTAATTATTATTTATTATTAATTATTATTTATTATTAATTATAAATTATAATTAATTATTATTGTTAGTTATTAAAAATTATTATTTTTAATTGCTGTTGACAACTGTTATTAATAATTATGTTTATCAAGTTACAATATCCTCTTTAAACCCAGGGTCCAGTATATTGGGCAACATTTGGTACAATTTTATTATTTAAAAAATAATGTTCAAAGATTTTTTTTTTCTGTTTGTATGCCTTTACAAGGCAATCATGTATGCAAAAATATTATTAGGTTTACTTTTGTTCGTCAGATTATTTAATTGTACTGTAAAGTTATAATAAAGGTAACAAATTAAATTCGTAAAACGTTTTGGCCAGGTGTCTTAAGGCTTTTAAATATCTTATTACTTGATTTCTATTAGTGGATTTCTTTTCTTCTCGAAAGTGTTAAGAAAAATATTAATTAGTATTAAAAAATTAATTATTCATTATAACAATATTTTACAATATGAAAAAATGCAAAAAAATTAAAACTTATAACTTTTCATATAACTAGGAGCCCCCTCTCAACAGCCCCCGTGACTTCTTACTTCTTTTGATTGTTTTAAATTTTAAAAAATGACTAAATAAATGTCTAAATTTATATCTTGGTATATCTAATTTCTTTCTCTTATTTTTTATTTTATTTATTAATTTTTTTGTTACTTTTGACATCAAGTCAAGCTTGAGATTATTAAAATAAAAATATTGTGAGAGATACATTTTTTACAATAGGGAATAAATATTTATTATTTAAGGAAATAATTTACAAAAAAGAAGTTAAAATTGTAATATTTGTTTAGCAAATTGAAATTTCGAAAAAATAAACTTGCCTTACATTCATTTTTTTTTTTTGTTACTTTGACATCAAATCAAGTCTGAGTTTATTAAAATAATTATCTGGTGAGAGATGCATTTTTTATAATAGTGGATAAATAATAATTTTTTTTAAAGAAATAATTAGAAAGATTAAGAAATACTAAAAATATTTAATAATGTTTACTGATTTGATGTTTCTAAATCAGTAAGAAAAAAAAATCCGGTAAAATTGCAGTAATGTATGGTAATGACATTTCTGATTTAAAAAAAAAAGACTTAATTTTTGTAATTATAAGTAGTAATAAATTTCTAGTTCTAATAATAATAATAAATTCCATCCCGTGTTATTAATTTGTTTTGCAAATACCACACACTATTTCAAACAATAGCGTCTAATGCCATTAGTGCACGTGCTCTCCAGTATTTTAAAACTGTACATCTAAAATGCAGTAATGCAGGACACACGTGTAAATGTTCAGCAGTTATAGGAAGACTAGAGTCACAAAGTGTTCCTTCTTTCCATAATACCAAAAACACTTCAAGTTTGGGTAATTTTATATTTCAATTGTAAAGAAATAATCTGTTAAATAAAATTAGAAAAAAAAATTCAATCTTTTTTTTATTATTTATAACTCAAATGAAGATATCACGTATCAGAATTTCTAACTTTTCCGAATGCCATAAAAGTGACTACATGACTCTGCATAACACGGAAGTTAGGAGAAGGAAAAAATAATCCTCAACATCAACCACCTGTTTATGGTGGGCGTCAATGGCCCACTCATTTTAAGTTCTTATTCCAGGAAATAAGCTGAATAAAAAAAAAAACTGTTGAGTTTCCGTACGTGATCCAGCATCGTTTCGCTTAATTTGTTATTCTAAAGTTTGGAAAAGTTATTAGTCATTTTGACAGAAATCGTGAAAAAATTCAATAATTTGAAAATCTCTGATTGAGTTAGTTGGTGCAGAAAAATTGTTTTGAGCTTAGTTTATTTTTTATGTTTTAGTGAGATAGGAAAGTATTTCCATTAATATTTTTTTTATATTTCGTAATCAAGAAGTTTTAAAACTTCATGTTCGTAAAAGATACAATTAAAATTGTTATAATATGTTATATTATGTTTATATTATAATTGTTATATTATGTTTGTAGATTATTATGAACTCTTACTTGGTTGAGTTTAAAACCCCCCTGAACCAACCCTATCATAAAATACCTTGAGTAGTAATCAGAATATTGAGTATAATCTAAATGCCAAATGGTTAATTTTAGGATTTGTTTCTGGTTTTCCGGCAATGTCATCATAATTACTGATCGGTTACCGTTAAAATTTCATCGGTGAATATAGAATTTGCCTCGATGTTAAACTTGGAAATTCTCTTGCTATTTGAGTAGGATTTCAAATAATCCTCTGTAATTTTTCATCCTCTGTAAAGAAATCATCTTTGAATTCTTATATTCGTCCAATCTAGTTCATTATAAGAATTAATAATTAAAATAGAACGTAACAATGTGCTTCTAATTTCTGTATTATCGTGCGTGGGGCACGCATGTTTCAATTGCACCCTGTCGCATCCATTTTATACAATGAGACTTACGGAAAATATACATCTCATTTGCAATAAATGCAAACATGCCATTTATATTATAGCATCATCAATTAATCTACTTTTACGCTATAATAGTCAAGCGTGTCTTTTAAATTATTCATAGGTATAATTTTAGGTATTTTGCTCTTTACATCTTTTGTTCTAATCTTTGGTCTTTCGGTCCTATAGCCCTCTGAAGTGCAAACTTTATTTATTGCAAACCCTTTATTTATAACCCTGTATTATATTATTTTTTTATTATCCCTGTATTGTATTTCTAAAAATTTGAATCTAGTATGATCCTCAGCAATTAAGGAAGTGCGGTTGAAATTGAATACCTTTAGTTATTCGAAAATTGGTCGAGGTTTTGTCTGACGATAAATTCTTTTTGGCTGTAAAGTAACGAAATAGGCTGCTTGTAGCGATCAGGAGGGTACAATTAAGTCTTGTAATGCCATCATCAGGCGTAGCCTTGCAGTTGAAACTTCAGCTCTCTAGCTATTCGGAAAATGGTCTGAATTTTAATTGACAATAAATTCTATGAATCCAGCACTAACGTTTCTAAACGTAGAATGATGTAATCGTTCTAAATAGTTGTGCACCTAACTTCATTTTCTACATATTAAGGAACTGTACATAGCAAAATCCATCGAATATTTTTCTTTGCCAAAAAACCCACCATTCTAGAACTTGATAGAAGACTATTTAGAATTAGATAAGAGATAAATGACCTATCTAGCCCTAGTTTTCAGATTAGAGGGCGGGGGATAGGCCTGAACCAACGCTTAAAAACTTTTAACATTTTAAAGCCGTAAAAATGTTAATGTCAAGACCACCAGTTAGACAAAAACTAATAAGTCTACAATGTTAGACAATTAATAAGCTAAACTGATTTATTTTAAAATCCGTCTCTATTCTAAATTAAGGTAAATAAGTACTCACGAAATCACTCACTTTAAAAAAAAACTTCTTAAATAAAAGTTTTAACGCTGTAGAAAAATAGTTTTTTTTTTAAATTGAGAATAAACAGCTTTCACGCACTAATTCCTTTCTGTCTAGAATGCAGGCTAGACATTTTGTTTGTCCAAGACAGAAAATCACGCCTTCGTTTGGAATCTGAGAAATTCAAGATGTAGAAAAGGAAATTCGGAAAGAAGTAGAAATAAAACTGTTTCCCCCATTTAGTTTCTTTTACACTATCGTTGAATTAAAGTAGTTGGGCGTAGCTGAGCTGAGAATATTTTATGTTTCTTATAGAACTGTGGAAATGAACTTGGATCAGATCCAATATCTTGATGTCTCAATTTTCAGACTTAATTTTTTGTTTTGTATGGTTCTTGCGAAATATTAAGTTCCAATTAATTGCTATAGACATTGATAATATTAAAACTTTACCTTTTAGAACGAAATTCGAAGTGTTATTTGATTTATTTACAGTACATCTTGCATTTTTATTTCTTGAAATAAAATTTTTTAAATTAATAAAATTCAGTAGACTATTTTTAGCATGCCTACATCTATGCAAGTTTTCATTTTAACTAAGTTGAATTTTAAACTATCAATCAGCAAAAATTGTTTTAAATATCAAATATTTTTAATCATTTCTATAATAAAGGGATATCTCTCACCCAGTTGACAATATTGTAACCTACATTCATCTAACTAGAATTTTACTTTCACTGGTCTGAGCGGCAACTTATCAGAAAGCCAAGAATTTTTTAAACTTGCAGCCTTTAAATACTCCAAAAACTATAAATCAAGCATATTATAAGATTTTATCGATATCTCTAAATGGATTTATTTTTTATTGAAATTAGAAACAAATAGATTGGCAATTATTCATAAGATCAGTATCAAATATTTAAAAGAAAGTAACCATATAGTGGCTAAAAAACTCATACATGATCGGGTATAACACTTATTGAAATTGAAAGATATGAATTAGTAGTTACAGAAACAAAACAGAACAAGGGGAAAAAACTGAGCTCCATAACCGTGAGCTACAGCGAATGCATCATGAAGATTTGCATTCTGTAATTAAGTAGTAATTCTTCAGAGCAAATAATATTATTACAAAGTAAGAGGGGAAAAAACTGAGGTCCTTAACCGTGTGATAACCATTGTCAGAATTTTTTTGGAAAAATGGTTGTTGTTGATGTTGTCGTGTCCATGGATGAGGGTTGCTTTCTAGATGCCATTAAAGGAGCGGTTGGGTGGTTTTCCATGGATAGTTTGGAAAAATGGTTTAAAAGTTTATTTAATTGTTATTTTACCATTTTCAAACAAAACAGTCAAATGACCATAAATAAGATGATTTTCAAACTGTTAAGTGTGAGAATAACAGTTCCTTAACTGCTTTCATCAAATACGGTTAAGCAACCAAATTTCATCGCACCAACTAGTCCCACCTAATGAAGCCACTTAGTTCCTAGCAGCTGATTACGCATTATAGTCAAGAAAGCTAATCTGTTTATCTAATAACTGACAAAACTGGGGTTCGATATCCAGCATTGACACCACAATATTTCCGTCTTTCTCTTCAACCTAAGAAAAGTTTCCTGCGTCCAACACTCCCCAATTTACGACCCTTCTCTATTAAAATAGGATACTCTCATTCACGCATAAATGACAGCACCGTAAAGCTGCTTATTACCTAACCTAACGAAAACCCTTGCTCCAATATCCAGTTAAATTTCTTCTTTACGGCTTTGAAACAATGCTAGTTGTTAATGGCTAAAGGACCGTGTAGTTTGTATTTATAATTCTTTAACCATACTAGATGTAAACGATTTCAAAACCGCAAAAGTAAAAAAAATATTCTTTACCTTAAACCTTAGGGTTAATTGGATGGACAGACTGCTGCCGGTTATTTTACCGTAATTTTAGAATGAAAATTCTAATAGTGAAAGTGAATGCATAATGAGGATTTGCATTGTGTGGTTAAGTTGTAAATCCTTTTTTTTAAATTTTTTTTAATTTCCAATGGCAGTCCTATTTTAAAGAACAAAAAGGATAAAATAACAAGAAAAACAAGGCAAAAAGAGGTAAATAGAATCGAATGCATTGTGACATGCTTAGTCCATACGGGCCCTAGCCTCCCAGTAGCGTCCACACACAGTAGTGGAGATGAGCGCAGGACAGACGGAAATATGGGGCAGGTCCATGTCTTCCCCAAGGCGGTAGAGCTTGCGTGTAGGACAGTCAAAATTTTTTTATATTAAAAAGATGTTTGGCCAGACAGTCATGTCCCGTTACAAGTCTAAAGAGAGCAACTGCCTTAAACCTGGGCTGATTTGGGATAGTTAAAATATGGTTGAGAGCATGTTCCGGAATTGGTTTCGGATCAGCAATTTAAAGGAGTGCAGAGAGATGGAGCAACGAGATGATTGGGCAATAGTTGTTCCTCTCTTGGCCAAAAAATCAGCCCTTTCATTACCTCAAATCCCGCAGAGTCCTGGGATCCATTGGAGAACTATTTGCTTGCCTTTTAGTGTCAGAGTTATAAATCATTAGTTAGAACATATATCATTAGAACATATATCATTAGAACATATATCATTAGAACATATATCATTAGAACATATATCAATAGAACAGAAAAAAGGCGAAAAAATAATAGAGGTCCATAATCGAGAGCTACAATGAATTCTTAATAATAATTTGCATTGTGTGATTAAGATATAATACACTTATCTGAGTCAGGGTGCATACTGCATGGTGTTCTACAGTAGACAAACGATTTTCAAAAATTCTGTGCAGGTATACTGTAAAGGTTAAAGAAATAATTCCTGCGGAGAATTCACGTGACATGGTATAAACTTCCCTCCCAAAATTAATAATTTTTGTTCGATTATTTTCTGGCAGTCTTTTTTACTGAATCCTCGATTACGATACATAATTGCAGATGGTGGTGGACATTTCAAAGATATCGTAATGTGACTTTTGTACGTTAAAATGATTCGAAAAAATTGTGATTTGATTTCGATTGTTTTCTTTGATTTACACGTTTGCAACTTGCCGCGCCATCTCGCAAAAAATGTTCAAGTAAAAAAAAAAATTGGGTTGGGAGTATATCTTTTGCAAAAACTTTTGCTCTGTTATATCAATTTGTTGTAATAACTGTTTTTTAGCCGTTTTCCCTCATTTTTATTACCTGAAAATAAGCTTTTGGAAACCGTCCATACAGTTTAGGACACTCAGTAGAACAGTAATGCAGGGATTTCCAAAGGCAAACTAACAAGTCTTTAAATTTTTTCATAGTATTGCACGGTCTTTTAGTTTTTAATCCCGATAATTTTTTACTTCTTTGGGCTTCCTGTAACTTAAGATCTCTGGAAATTTAAAATAAATAATCAAGAGGCTAAATTCATGTATGAAATAAATGAAATTAAAATTCAGTTGAAATCAAAGACTTGTCAAATAACAACAGCTTTTATGTGATAAAAGGTATATTCATCAATGATTCAAAGGTATATTCATATATGATTTGAAAGAAACTTGATGACGTAACGGACATCGAAATCATTGATCATGAGAACAGATTGATTGTGATTCTGTCTTTTTGCAATGCCAAAAACATCTTAACGTTGTTCATTGCTTTTGGAATAAAAACTTCCTATCACTTGATTTTAGAGGACTCTCGAGAAAATCACTTATTCTTCAAAATGTTCCACGATTCGAACATAATTCCGCAGAAATAAGAATCAGTGCTAAGAAAAACGAATTATTATGAATAATTTTTGATCGAATGATTGGATCTTCACGAACAAGAACTTAATCTTTGCCTCGAGGGGATGACCTCAAATATGCTAATTAATCAGTCCAGATGATATTTTATTTACGAAATCAGACTCATAGAAACTTTATCTGAATAAACATACAATTTTTTCGACAGATTCGGATTTATGACCTTTAAAATATAGAGGGTAGCCGTAATCTGGGAAATATGGTCCGAATATTTTTTATCAGAGGAGCGATCTGAGGTTTGGACTCCTATAATGTTAGTTTTACTTTTTGAGTATTTTGCCATATTTTAAGAACTTTTTAAATGAATTGAAACATTTTTGCACACAATTATAAGATTCATTTACCCAAAGATAATTCCACGCAAAAAAATAATTTTTAACAATAATTTGCTATTTTTTATTAATTTATTTAATAATGGTCGAAAATATTTTGAATTGTAAGGTATACAGATTTTAATATTATTTTGAAGAATGTAATTTTATGAATCAAAATGCAAAATTTTAACAAATTTGGTAATTAGTCGTATTTTTAAAAAAATGACTTTTTTAAAATTTGATTTCTTAATCTCTCCTAACTAACTATGGGGGACATGTTTCCCAGATTTCGGCTTTTTTTTATATTTTCTGTGTCAGGAATCCGAACCGGAGAAAAAAAAGTATTTTTATTCAGAGAAAGTACGTTTCCGTGTCTGATTGCGTAATTTAAAATATCGTCTGCATTAATTAAATAGAATATTTTAGATCAGCTCCTCAAACAATAATATTGAATATTAGTAGCCTGATTATTAGATCAAAAGTTATACAGGTGTTTCTTTTGTTTTTCTTCTTTTGGACCCTATATCTCACTTTTTGCAAATTTATTACCCCGTTGAAAAGTGCAGTAATGTTTAATTGCATAATGACTTTTTTAATGGTTTGTTTCATGATATATATGCGTAATTTTTTTTAAAAATATGATTCAATGTAATAAAATACTAGCCGGCTTTGGTGACCAACATGACAGTCTTTAAACAGCCACTATCAGTGGTCTAACTGTATGGTATTTTAGTAGATACTACATAATGATGCAGTTACACAAATGTGATGCTGCATAATTAATTAATAATTCTAAAAGGAAGAGTTTTTCTGTGTGTGTCCCTCTTTTAACTCCAGAACCTTTGATACTGAGGAACTGAAATAAATTTGAACAGTAAGTTTACAGGAAACTTATACCTTCCCTATACTTGAAAACAGTTCAGGAAAGTCATTCAAAAAATGAAATCATCTCATAAGTTCAGCATTAGCCATTGTTAAATTAAACTGAAGACTTTATTTTTTTTTTCCACAAAAATTTAAAAGATAAAGCCAATGATGTTTGTTACTTAAAAACTCTATATAATAAAATGATATTTCCTTGTTTTTCTTATTGCATTATTTTTTATTCATTTCGTAATGTGGGTCCATTGATAACGCTAATGGCACGTGAGGACTAAATCATCGAACTAGTATTTCTAAACATAGCTGAAATCACTAGTTTATTTTGTTTATACTTAACGCTTTTGAAAGGCATATCTACAAAACTAAAAGATTTAAAATCAAAGGTAAAAGTTGTGAACTGATAAGTTAAATTAAAGTAGAAAGGGTACTTATTAGTTTAGAGAAAACATAAAAAATCTCATCATATTATTATTGAGTAAGGCCAATGATTAGTTATATTTTGTCATACTACTGATATTCCAAAGGTTACCAAATATACACAGATATTCAGTAAGTACTGGAGCAGTAATTTTTTTTACGGGTTTTCTATAAGGTATAGATATCGAAGAAATTTTATTGATTTTAGTACATTTTGATAATCATAAATTGGCCTCGATCGATGCTAAATAATACTAAATGCAGTTAATCTTTCATTTTGATGGGATGAACTTATAAAAGCATGCTTTCCTTAATCTGATAATGTAAAGTCACTCTTTGTTAATTATCTTGATATATTTCTTTTAGTATTGTGCTTTATTTCGTATCGCCGATCAGTACCGATTTATTGATTATTTATTTCCTTTTACCATATACGCAGAATAGGTATTCAGGTGGTAATATAAAATACTCTGTGTTTACAAGTATACTGAACTTTTAATTTTAACGAAAAATGCTGTGTGAAATCTAAAGAAATAAAACTCAAAAATTAAGTTGGAAATAAAATTCGAAACATGCTTCTAAAAGAGTTTGAAAAAAAAAACCCTCTTTTTTCTTTATAGAAGTAGAATTATAAACTTAAATAAATACAGTTATCAATTGCCCCATTGAAGATTATACATTTTGAATTATTTTCTCATTAATTTCAAATAGCTTCACCCATTCATTATTCGCCCCCATCACGAATTATTCACTCATTTGTATACTATCCAATTCACTAACTGTCTAATACACTAATTAACTAATTCTTGGCATTCGTTGCATTGATTCTTAAGCCAATCAAGCTCGACGCACACTCGTGACAAAGTTTACAAGCATCCAATTTAATATGATTTAAATCACATGGTTAGACATAATCACTTCATTTCTTCTTGTGTTGCAAGTGATAACCCGGACATCTGTTTGCTACTATTTTTTATCGTTTTTTATTATCAAATATATATTTTTTTATCTCTATAATTATTTTTAATGATGGTTACCATTCAAAAATGAAAATAAATTTAAATTAAACAGTTTTAGAAATGTCCCCAAGTAACTAATTAAGCTAATATCTGAAGAAAACAATAATTTAAGAAATGATCTCATATATTTCGCATAAAAATGATTGGTTTTAATAGCAATGGAATATGTTAAGAGACTATAGCACTTTAAATAAACACTAATTTTCAAACCCATTCCCTGCCCAGAGGCAGGAAAGGAACAATTTTTATTGATATATAAATTTTTATTAAATTAATGTGAAAAAAATATTTTTATGAAAAATTCTAGAACAATTTCACGATCTCAAATGGAAATAAAGGTACTTGTAATGTTAATATATAATAGGGTGGATAAAAAATTTTTGCATTCCCAAAGTATTGCGTCATATTTCTTTATCTTTCCGAAAAAATAACATGTTCTCAAAATAGAATATTTGGCACCGTAAAGCATTAAATGCAGTTGCCCAATACTAATATTTTTTCAACCCAAATTAGCATAACCAAACTAAACCAAACTAGCTATGTAAAGCAAACTATATAAATCAAACTAGCATATTAGTAGTTTATATTAGTACTACATTTAGTCTATAAGTCTATGTATTACTTTTCCATTTACAATTTCATTTAAAATAAAAGAAGTTGCAACTATTAAAAGAGTTGCTTTATCTTACCCCTCTTTTCGCACACATACAATATTTGAAACCATCTGCGCATGCTTCAAAAATCGAGCCAACTTCCTTCCTTTTGCTTCTCATCGATATTCCCGTTTTCGGGAGTGCGCGTACCTCATCCTCAGCTGGTTTTTTTCCGCTACTCCGAATTCAATCCCGAAACAAGGAAAAGACAAGGTATCCTGAGTTCAGAAAATAGGTTTTTAAATATTCTTTTTCATGATGTGATGCATGTTGGTTTGTTCCGTTGAAGTTCACAAAAACATAAAATGTTTCAGAAAGTTGAACTAGATAGTTAGAACAGGTGAGTTAATTTAAACTTTGTTTTAATTTTCAAGTTGAAAAGTTTTCAAATGCATATTAGATAAAAACAAATTTCAGGATTTACTTATTTTTTAGTAGTTAATAGGATTTCCGGATAACTTTATAGTGTTTAGTTTGCAAAGTAGCTTATTTTATTTTTAAAAAGTTTAGCAGAAAAAAAATATTATAACCCGACTTTTTGAATTTTGGTCCATATTTTAAAATTTTTGTGAAGAACTAAGTAACATAATTACTATTAAATAATTTTTACACCCAAGAAATGTTTTAAAATGTTTATGTTATTAAAACTTATTGAACCTTTTCTTGTTTTGAATTGAGTACTTTTTGGGAGATTTCGATGTAAGAAGAAATTACATGACTTTATAGTTTCGTCATGATTGATCTCCCTTTTTGTAAGAATAAATAACATTGTAGGAAGGGGGACTACCTGAAGAAATTTTATAAAAAACGAATTAATTTTATTTTTTAAAAATATTATGAAAATTGCAAAAAAACAACAACAACTGACTATAGTAAAAGACTAAGAAAACAATTTAAAAAGATAAAGACGGGTTTTAAGGGTCAAAAGAATTTTCCAAACAAATTTTTTTTGAAAAGAAAAATGTGTTATAATCTGTTTTATTCTGAGCAATTTGTCACAAAGTGTGAGATACTATTAAAAAAGTGTCTAAATCTGTAGCAAAAATACTGAAAAAAACCCGTTTTCTAAATTCTGTACTTCATTTAAATTTTTGTCTTTTAATTTGTTTTTTAATCAAATCTTTTTACCAGGCTCACAAGATTGCTCGACTATATCATCGACCTACTTTTTCATTGATTTTAAATGTATCTATCGACCCTATCTATAATCAATAAAAAAAATAGTATTATATTAGGGGACTCGCTTTGATCACCAACCCCTACGATTAATTCTTTATTTTTGTTTTTTTAAGCAGATAGTTACATCAAAATTAAATATAATTCAATTGAAATATCCGAAAAATATTTTATTGTTTTCATACAAAATTGGTTCTACAGATTTAGTTTTTGATTCGGTTGGTATAAATTTAAACCAAATGATTTTGCTCGCTTTAAATAGCAACTTCTTCTAGATTCTATTTATGAGTTAAATTAAAATAACCCTTCTTAATATTATTTACCTCTCTATATATTCTTAATATTATTATTTCGTTGCTGATTTTGTTTATTTATTTACCAGTTACATTAAAATATATTTATGAATTTAATTGACTGCTATTGTTATTTACCAGTTACATTAAAATATATTTATGAATTTAATTGACTGCTATTGTTATGTTGTCGTTTTTTTTAATTTTTTACTTGCTATTTATATTAAAATATCACTTCTTAATATTATTCACTGTTATTATTACTTTGCCGATTCGCTTGACATTTCTCCTCAAAACCATGGTGGCCCAGGGGATAAATCACGCGCCTCCCAGTGAGATGAAAAAAACGTGTTTCACAACAAGTGATGGCCTGTAGCACGATTTTTGGTTCCGGTTCGCACCAACCACAGTGCTGACATATTTAGAAGAAAACAAAACATTCCTCCTCAAAATTTTTGGTTGTTATAAATTTACCAGTTACATTATATCCCTTCTTAATAGACTGTTAATAATTAATGTTAATATTACGTTGCTGTTTTTCATTCTTATTTGTTTACTAGTTATATTAAACTATTTCTTCGTTTTATTGACTGCTATTATTACGTTTTCGATATGCTTAATTTTCCTCTTTCAATTTTTTCTCACTTTCTTATTTAATTTTTGGATACCATATGACCTCGTTTAATATTTTTCATCAACTAAACACAATTTTACTAAAAAAAATTAAAAGTAAATACAAGGTATCAAAAAAAATACAACTTATTAAGAAGGACGCCTCGTTTAATAATTGTTAAAGGATTACTAATTATCGTTATCATAAAATATTGCATAATAAGGTAATCTGATGAAATACACCTTATATTATGCAACATTTTATGATTAGATATTAAAATATGATAAATGAACAACATTATTATTTTTCAGCCCTGATTTTTGAATAATAATCAAAATAACGCAATAAGAACAGTGAATAATATAAAGAAGGAATATTTATGTAGCCGTCAAATGCATCTTTTAAATAAATTTAATGATAAATAATATGTAGGATAACGATGTAAGCTTTATTAATTTTATGCTGATGACAGATGAGGATATTTAGATCTTTTTTGCATATCGTGTGTGTTGTTTTCTCCAATAAAAAATATTAAACTGTCGTAATCATCATAAGATTTGAATGCGTCTTCCAAAATGTGTCTCATAACCAAAACAAAGTAGTCTGTATAATAAAGAAAGTTCGAAAAAAACTTGCAATTTTTTTTAAAACTTCTGCATATTTTTGATTGAAATTTAAAATTTTTGATAGGAAATATAAAAAATTACGAATTAAATTATTTATCAAAATTTGTTTCCATTCATTTCATTTATTTCGAGTAAAAAATTTAACAAAATTTAACCCTTAATCAATCGCATTTTTTAACGCATTTAACATAGGCGTTTATTTTTTGTGTAATGTGTTGCATGCTATTATAATTTTTCATTAACTATTTACTTCACTATTCATGTCTTTTTAATTGTCTGTTAACAAATATTTTACATTTATAATTTTGTCTATTTCTAAAAAGTGTAGTATTCCTTCTCTTGAAAAGGATATTTACTTGTTATTAAAAAATTATTTTGTTTTCTAATTTATACAATCTGTGTTATTTTATTTAGTCTTTTTAATCTAACAGTTACTACCGAGTATTTTGAATGAATAAGCTACATTAGTATTTTTATAATTCCATACATTTGAACTGAAAAAAAATATTTTACAAAATTTGATTTCAATTAATTTTTTTTAAACATTTCCTCTTAAAATTTACTTAGAAGTTGCTGAAATGTGATTTTTTTATATGAAATGATTAATGGAAGAATATATTTAAATTGTTAGAAACGCGAATGCGTGCTGAATTTTAACTAAATCAGTATAATAAGCGAAATGCTTGACTATAAACTTTGTTCAAATAAGGAAATTTTCTTATGGGTATTTTGTATTTTAAGTCTTAAAAATGACTAAAACTATAATTTAAATACACCGAAGAGCCATTACATTATGACTACCCTGCTAATAACATGTAGGACCACCTTTAGTCCTCAAAACTGCTAGCACCCACCGTGGCATTGATTCCACAAGGTGTTGATAGGTAGTCTGAGGTATATGGTACCAAGCGCTCACCAACTGGTCCTGCAATTCCCTCACATTGCGAGGGGGTAGCGTGGCAGCACGAATTTGGTTTTCCAAGTAGGACCACAAATGCTCTATTGGATTAAGGTCAGGTGAATTTGGGGGCCAAGACATGACTTGAAAGTCACTGGAATGTTCCTCGAACCAATCCATGACGATTCGACCCTTATGACATGGGCATTATCCTGTTGGTAAACACCATCCCCCGCAGGAAAAGATGTTGCCATGAATGTGTGAACCTGGTCTGCAACTATGTTCAAGTAGATTACAGACGTCAGGGATTGTTCCATGAGGATTATGGGTCCTAATGTGCCCCATGAAAACATTGTTCCTGGGTGAGAAACCATGAAAACCTGGGCGAGCCCATTGTTATAGATGGAGGGTGGTCATAATGTAATGGCTCTTCAGTGTATAATGTTTTCTAGTTCATTAAATTATTTTTTAGTTACTGTTATTTTTTATATAAGAAGAATATTTTTCTCCCTCTTGCATACAAAAATACATAAGATTATTATATTAAAACAAATTGCTCTATGTAATTATCTTAGATATAATAAATTTCGATCATAACTCCTGATCTAAAAATCACTCACTCGTTGATGACAATAAATAGATATCGAAACAGTATTCAAATATCATTTTATTCCTGAGATACCTCCTTTGTTACATTTCTTCTAAAAGTACCTGCATTTGAAATACGGTACAGAGATCCGTACAATTCTTCTTTCCCATGTTCTCTAAACTGTGCCTCCAGCAAAGTGAGAAAAATGGAAAGTAATAGGATTTTGATGGATGGGATCAGGTAGGAAAATGAATTTTCGACCATATGTATGGGCGGTGCTTGCTATCGAAATAACTGTACCGTGCTATGTGGGAAGAGGAACAAAAGTATGTTTTGAATCAGTTGGGGTGGAGCTGTGGAAAGTAGACATGGAAACAAAATTCTTTTATAACGTATTATTCTATTTTCAGGTTATATTTTATTTTCAGTTTGAACAAAAATGTCGTATTGGAAATTAAAAAATTGGTTTTGATCAAAAATATTTATTTTTTACTATAAGCATTGAAATTGCAGAGAATTTTGATAAGATTTTTTAAGAAGATTTTATTAATGAAACAAATAACAATTTTAAAGTTTATTTATCATTTGGGGTCATAAAGAAATTTCTCATGAAAATTTTAAATACCCGGGGGAAAAATTCTAGTTAAAATACCGTACTGTGTGTTAATGACATTTTTTTGTAATAAAAAACTAAATTCTCGTTAATAAAACCAAAATAAACCGGTATTTAAACCATTAATTTGATAATTTTTCCATTCATACGTTCACAGTTTACCGGAAATTCTGGTTTTCAAAACTGTAGTTCTTACACGACAGTAAAAAATAACAAAACTGAAAATTAAATTTTACCAAATAAATGGTTTTTAAGCGATTCTCTAAGAAATCATGAAAAAAGTACCAAATTTTATAACATTTAATATTTATCACTCATCTTATCACCTAGGATAATAACAATAACAATAATAGCCGTATTAAACGATTAAAATAACATAACAATATATTTCATATTTTTATTGTAATAATAATATTATATTGCTAATAGTAGGACAATATTGACAGCTCAATAATGAAATTAATGATAAGAATATAAATGTATTAAAAATAATAAAAAGAAAAACAATCGATCTATATATTACTTACTTAAATTTCCTCAAATTATCCTATTGCATTAAAATCATATCAATAACAAAACTATGTTATTATTCCTTTTATCAATTAAATCTAATCATTATTATAACTATAAAAATAATAATTGTAATAATTTTGTTAGTATTGTAAAGTTATTTCAGTTCTCCTTTCAAGAATATTAACAATAACGAAACAAATATTAATGTACTTAAGTTGGCAGTATTTTTGAAATGACTAATCACTTACAATTATTATGGCTGTATAAATCGATGCAAAGTGTTGCAACTACGCCTTTAGTAAAGAAATTGATCTGGAATAACAAATGCTTGCCCATTATCTTAAATGAAATTGCACTCGAAAGAATTTCCGGTAAACAATATTATTAATACTGTTGCGTTGTTGTAGTAATATTAATGTATTGTTGGAATTTTAACTATGTTTACTATAATAACAATATAGAAATAAAATGAATAATATTATTACAAGTAGTGTTAACAATTACTTATAAGGACATTTATATAGGTAAATAATATTTCATTAAATTGTTAACAATCATAAAACCATATATTTAGAATTGATTGTTATTTTAGCCAATAAAATTAAGTGTATAAATGTTACACTAATTATAATTGTGCTTATAAAATAATAATTGTCAACATTTTACTTCTGATTATAAAAGAAATATATTATACAATATTTTATGCACTATTTTTGGGAAGACTTTTCACTTTTTGTTATCATGGTTGTATGAATTAATGCAAAATGTGACAACCAAGCACAAATACATCTCTAACAAATTTTTACCTTCTAGCACAATAAGACTTTTCACTTTTTGTGATTATGGTTGTATGACTCAATACGAAATGTGACAACCAAGCACAAATACATCTCTAGCAAATTTTTACCTACAAACACAATAAGAGTTTACACTTTTTGTTATTACGGTTGCAAGACTCAATACAAAATGCAGCAACCAAGCACAAATACATCTCTAACAAATTTTTACCTACCGACACAATAAGACTTTTCACTTTTTGTTATTATGGTTGTATGACTCAATACAAAATACAGCAACCAAGCACAAATATATCTCTAACAAATTGTTACCTACCGACACAATAAGACTTTTCACTTTTTGTTATTATGATTGTATGACTCAATACAAAATACAGCAACCAAGCACAAATATATCTCTAACAAATTTTTACCTTCTAGCACAATAAGACTTTTCACTTTTTGTTATTATGGTTGTATGACTCAATACAAAATGCAGCAACCAAGCATAAATTCATCTCTAACAAATTTTTACCTACAAACACAATAAGACTTTTCACTTTTTATTATTATGGTTGTATGAGTCAATACAAAATACAGCAACCAAGCACAAATATATCTCTAAAAAATTATTACCTAACGACACAATAGGACTTTTCACTTTTTGCTATTATGGCCGTATGACTCAATACAAAATGCAGCAACCAAGCACAAATATATCTCTAACAAATTGTTACCTACCGACACAATAAGACTTTTCACTTTTTGTTATTATGATTGTATGACTCAATACAAAATACAGCAACCAAGCACAAATATATCTCTAACAAATTTTTACCTTCTAGCACAATAAGACTTTTCACTTTTTGTTATTATGGTTGTATGACTCAATACAAAATGCAGCAACCAAGCATAAATTCATCTCTAACAAATTTTTACCTACAAACACAATAAGACTTTTCACTTTTTATTATTATGGTTGTATGAGTCAATACAAAATACAGCAACCAAGCACAAATATATCTCTAAAAAATTATTACCTAACGACACAATAGGACTTTTCACTTTTTGCTATTATGGCCGTATGACTCAATACAAAATGCAGCAACCAAGCACAAATATATCTCTAACAAATTGTTACCTACCGACACAATAAGAATGTAATTAATAACAATGATTTCAACTGATAGAACTTCAGTAAAACAGAATTATAATTATGTATTTTTTACAATAATGCAGTGTTAATATTAAAACAATAATAGCAATATAATATTGTTGTTAGTAGTATCAACAATTAGATAACAATGAGAATATCCGTAGACCAGTGATTAATTCAATTAAGATAGAACAGCATAGTAAAAATCTTTAAAAAAAACTTTTTCAGAAATTTTGCAACTATTGTGATTAAGTTGACTTAATAAATTATTTTTATTTTATAGTACATATTTTAATTTTCATTTCATCATGTGATAAATACAACAATTAGCGCTTATTAATACAATGTTTATGACTTATTTTTTTAAAATTATTTATAATTAGGGGTGCTAATAAGTTGAAAACCCAAATTTGATTCCGATTTAATTTTTATAAACTATATGAACGTAATTTTGTTGTTCGTAGGCTTTTTAAGAAATAAATAATTTTTCAGAAAATGGTGTTTTTTAAAAAAAAAAAATTCAAAAAATGACATAAAATAAGTTGCATTTTAGTGAATCCTCAAAACCAGGCTACTCAAATTAAAAACCCTCCACGTGCAACGAAATCTATATTTATTGTAAATATTGTCTCACTATTTTGAAGTAAATCGGTTGAAAATTATGCTAGTTAACTATCAGTAATTATGAGAAATATAGCTTCGAGTAGATTGCGTTTAAAATTTTGTGATCAATAGTTAAGATAAGCATATAAAGTTTTGCAACTAACTATAATGCATCAGTATCGAATACATCATTTTCAGCAGTCTCAAGTGCTAGTCTAGTTCTTTTTCTTGTCGATCTACTCATGTGCTTCCAGGTATCAGCCGAAATTTTGCGGTCATCTTTATTGTTAGCATATTCTTTATCTGCTGCGCCTACATTTATTTCTAATTGTTCCAAGACTATCATTGTTACTAGACCTTTGTATTAAAAATTATTACATCGAAATACGTTGCAATTTCATCTATTTATACACGTGACGTCACTGTACGTTCTGCGCATGTCACAGCAGGTTCTCCGATGCTCTCCGTGCTCGACATATGCTGTAACTTTTACATATTTACGAAAATAAATTCAATATTTTAAAACAATAATCTTAAAAATATAAACTATCAAAAAAATGAAATTTTTTTTCATTATTTGAAAATTTTGTTTCCCGTTAAATATTCTACTATATTTCCTTGATGTTTTAAAAAGTGAATAATTAAAAAAAATACATAATTAGCATTGTTTATTATTACTAATGATAAGTTGAATAACAGTAAAAACACTACTGATACTAATGTAATAATAATAATGTCAACAAAATATAATTGCCATTATTTTACTACTACCATCAATAATACTAACAACAATAAACTATTATATAGCAATATTTTTGCAACGGCTAATCATTTCCAGTTATTATGGATATATGAATGTGTGGCAACTAAAGTTAAAATAAACGATCATCCCAGCATCTAAATTAAATTAGTATTTCAAATGATTAACCACCAACACAATAAGAATGGCACTTTAAACAAAGATCTCATCCGAAAGGAGAACTAACTTCAGGCGAATAAAACAGAATTAAAACTAAATAATCATCTCGGCTGCTGTGAAGTAAAGGAAAAAAAAAAAAAACAGCATTCCCCAAAGTTATAGAGCAGTGATTTTAGAGTAAAGAGAAAACTATTCCCATTTTCTACAACTCTTGGTAAATTACGGTAATCCTGTCTTCAGGGCCGAAAGGGGACGCTTAGGTGAGAGAGGGGCACCATCGCGCCATTATCTGATAATGTCTCCAGCGAGCGGTGATTGGTTCCGATAAGATAATAGAAGATGCATTAATTAGCTGTCTTAACGACCTGAAGATATCAATGCCACTTTCGCGGGAGGAAGGGGAAAGGGGTGTGCAGGGGGAAACGTAAAGCCGAAGTTACCTGTATACTAATGATGGAAAGGCTTTGGTTTTATCTGGAGTGTGCAACTAGTTTAGTTTGGATGGAATTGGATGATACATATATTGCATACTGTCCGTTGCAATAATGTCAATGAAGAGAGCCGTTATTGTAATTCATTGTTGAGAAAATTTGAAGTTTGCAGTAGTGTTACAGATAAATGTATATTTATTTAGGGATTGCTTTAAATTAGGGGAATTAATTAATGGAAATGACTATGTTTAAGAAACTACTATATATTTTGTTTTTATGAAATGAAAAAAAATATATACTTATGAGTTATTATGTGCTTTATAATGGACACACTTAATGTATATTTTAAAAATCTTTGACAAAAAATACAGGGAAAAATGTGTACACATTCACTCAAAATTAAATATTTAAACGTGAAAAAACACGCTATCGCATTTTGACTGATAGTTATTAAAGAAGGTGGGATCAAAGTTTCTATAAAGTTGAATTTAAATGTACACTGAAGAGCCATTACATAATGACCACCCTCCATCTATAACAATGGGTTCGCCCAGGTTTTCATGTTTTCTCGCGCAGGAGCAATGTTTTCATGGGGCACATTAGGACCCATAATCCTCATGGAACAATCCCTGACGTCTTTAAGCTACTTGAAAATAGTTGCAGACCAGGTTCACCCATTCATGGCAGCATCTTTTCCTGTGGGGGATACTGTTTACCAATAGGATAATGCCCATGTCACAAGGGTCGAATTGTCATGGATTGGTTCGAGGAACATTCCAGTGACTTTCAAGTCATGTCTTGGCCCCCAAATTCACCTGACCTGAATCCATTAGAGCATTTGTGGTCCTACTTGGAAAATCAAATTCGTGCTGCCGCGCTACCCCCTCACAGTGTGAGGGAATCGCAGAACCAGTTGGTGAGCGCTTGGTACCAGATACCTCAGACTACCTATCAGCACCTTGTGGAATCAATGCCATGGCGGGTGCTTGCAGTTTTGAGGGCTAAAGGTGGTTCTACATGTTATTAGCAGGGTGGTCATAATGTAATGGATCTTCTGTTTATATAATGATGGAAAAACTTTCTGGAGAGTATACTACTAGTTTAGTTTGAATGGATTTGGATGATTATATATCTTGCATATTTTCCGTTGCAATAATGTCCGTTTAGAAAGTCGTTATTGGAATTCATTGTTAAGAAAATTTGAGGCTAATGAAATAATAATATTGCTTATAAATGTATAAATGTTTTGAAATTTTATTCATTATGAGTTTTTACAAATCCTTATTAGGAAAAATCTGTCGTTTAAAGAACTATAATGGATTTTGGGATTGGGAAATAAAGATAAATATACACTCATGTGGTATTTTACATGACGTTTTGTAATCGAGACATTTAATATGTATATATTAAAGATTTTTGAAAAAACTGCAATTAAAATTATTGTTGGCAAAAAAATATGCACACATGTTTTAAAAATAAAGGTTTAAGTGTAAAAAAATATTATCAAAATCTGACGAATAACTATTGAGGAGGGCTGGAGCAAATTACCTTGAAAGCTTAAGTTACTTGACCATTAATGATGCAAAGGCTTTGGGTTTTTGTCTTGGAGAGTTTAATTAGTTTAACTTGGATGGAATTGGATAATACGCTAAAAAAAATGAACGGAAAAAAACTACCAAAGTATGGTAAAAATCTAATGTGTTTCAGCCTTCTTCTTTGCGTTTGTACACTACAGGAATGTGTTCAACTATAATAATGTTCGAGCTTGCTGCAGATTTTAATATGATATTAAGCTGAAGCACACTGGAGAAACAAGTATGGTCAAAACTATCAAATAGTTGTAATTTATCTTGTTACTAGCTATGTGAGAACATCAAAAAGCTAGGTAATTTTTACCGAAGTACGTTGGAAACGAGTTTGGTAATTTTAACAATAAAATATGGTTTTAGAGTATGGGACAAAATTGAGTAAATGTGGTAAAATTCGGTAATTTTATCATGATGACTTAGAGTATGGCATAAAAATCATTTATCCGGTTAAATTTAGATTTCAGTAAAAAGGACAATAATTTTTAAAACCAAAATTTTTTGTAAAATATTTCCATATAAAGAAAGAAAATTATTGAACAAATGTTTGAATTACCTTATATTTTAGTTTTATAATCATTAAATTGCTGTGACAATCATACTGCTTTTATAATCTTTATATAAATTATTGAAAACATGAAAAACTTTCTATATTTTGAAATACTGACGTCTGAACTTTTAATGTTGCTTGAATTAGTTAATAAATATCTGAAAAATCACCATTAAATATATGACGAAAATGTATTTAAAATTTTCGAAAATATTTTTTAAATTCTTGTCCAGAAACTTGTAATTTGACATTTTAGTTCTGTTTTCTTTTTTTTTTTTTTTTTTTTTTTTTCTTCTTCTTTTATTTTCCATTTTTTAAACATCGCTCTGACAATCTAGTTGATAAAAAAAAATAATAAAAAAAAAAAACGGAAATAGAAGTTTGAAAGGAAAAGAAGACTACAAGAAAAATGTTCTTGATATCTTTATTTTTTCTAGGAGGGATATTATTCTCATAGAACTATTTTCAAAGAACAAAAGCCTGCAGACTTAAGACTTGGCTTCGTAGAGACTTTTCCTACGCTAGGCAATCTACAGAACACATGTTATTCCCGTTTTTCATCCTTAAAACTCTCTCTTCAATTCCAATATCCGATAAATATATTCCATTTCCAGTTATTTTCCCTCAATGCAAAACTGAAATAATTTTTTTGTTTTGTTTTGGAAATCATTTCTATGGTTTCTTAACAAACATAAAATGCATTTGACGACGTAGAAAATTATGAAAGGGTATATATTTTTTTCCTTTTCAATTTATAATAGAAGATCTGACATGTATGTACGATCTTAGAAAAAAATGGTTTAATGTTTAATCCTAAGTGTGAGGAAAAAAAAAACGTTTATTGATTGTTTTTACCTAATATAGTTTAGCAACCAGAATTTTTTCTGCGCCAAATAGGCCTACCTCATAAAGATATTTGTTTCCTCGAAGCTGATACTGTAGCTTAGAGGATTAATTGGTCATTCTCATGATCCGGCTGAGGTTCGAATCCGATAGTTGGTATCACAATATTTCATCCATTTCTTCTATGCATAAAACGCTTCTAGTGTCCTGCATTTTTTGATCGGTGACCGTAAAAAATTAGAATAGGAAACTTTCATTCAAGGCGTACATGGCGTAGCACCCACATCGCTTCAATGTCCGTATAAGTTTTATTTTCATGGTTAAGATACTATGCTAGTTGTAAATGGTTGCAAACCGTATAGTTTTGTACTCACTGTTTTTTAATTGTACCAGTGAAAAATGGCTTCAAAACCGTAAAGATAAAGAAATGTTCGGAAGCATTAACATCATGGTTAATCCGACAGAGACAGACTGCTGCCGGTTATTTTACCGTAATTTCAGAATGAAAATTCTAACAGTGTAACAATTTAATATTTGAAAATAACTTCAATGCTGCATTATCCATGCTCATAAAAAATTTTTGAAAATTTATTTTTTTAAATGATTGTTTTTCCAGCTGGAAATATTTTGCCAATGTTTAACATTTTTTAAAATTTTTGAACTGCTTGTCCATTATAAAGTTAAGATATTTCTTTAGGACAATATGGTATGGTATATAAAGTATAAAGATGTATCTTTGCTAGAAGTGCAAGGCATTTAAACTGTGGTGTTTTTGTATTTTCTTTGGTGAAAGAGCTTTGAAAAAAAAACTGTTAAAATCGTAATTTGGTTATATAATGTTGACAAATAAGAAAATTCTTACAAAAATTGAATATTTTATTAATTAATTAAGCTATTGGCTCAATTTTAAATAAAAATTATTATTTAAAATAAGATAGTTTATATAGTAAAAAATAAAAGTTTTACTTAAACTGTGAAATGTCTCGGCATAAGAATTACAGAGAATACTTTTAAAGAGATCAAAAGGTAATTCTGAAATAAATATAAAAAAGGCTTGATGAATAAGGTATGTAAAACCTAAAAGCTATTTAGCTGATTTTTCTTCGACTATTAAAAATATAAATACTTTTAATAAGAAATGAATAGTTTATATGAAAGATTGTCCTCGAACATAATTTAAAGGTATAAAACCTAATATATAGTGGGTACATAAAAAGTTTTATGCTGAAACACTAATTAGTAAGTTAATTCAAAGTAATATAAGTTATGAGTTCAGTCTATTGGTCTTCATTAAATTCCTACCCTTTTAATACAATTTGAAAATATTAATTAAATTTGAAATTATTAATTAAAAAAAAAATTCTTTCAGTACACACAATTAGAAATTTCTCGGAAAAAAGGATTAAGTAACAATTTATTTATTTGTTATTTTACCATATTTAAGAAAAACAGTCAAATAACCGTAAATTAGGTGGTATTCAAACTTTTAACTGTGGGCAAAACCGTTTACTAATTGGCGTTATATTATAACCGAGTCTATTATATATTATGGCCGAGAGAACTAATCTGTCAAACTCATGATCAACAGAACGGGGATTTAAACCCCTGCGCTGACATTACAATATTTCTTCTATAAAATAAATATATTGGTTTTTAGTTATTTTCAAATTATTTGCAACAATTTTAAAATGAAACAATTAATTTAAAGAACAGTTTTTTAATGCAATCACGTGTTTATTAGTTTACAATAAATTTCTAGCCTCGCTGTAAAAAATTCCGGAAAAATTTACGGTATAGAGTATTAGCTATTTGAGGTCATCACCTGTAAAATTCATTTTTATCGTAAAATATTATACCCTAGTTTTTACAGTAATATTTATTTAATTAGAGTGATTCAGTGATTTTACGGAAATTATTACAGTCAAAATTACAGTTGGAGTATTTTCTCTGTAACATGTTCCGGTAAAAATGTATTTTTCAATAAAAAAGTACTGGCACTCTGAGTGCCATTACTTTTTGACGTACTTTGATCCGGATTTATTTGAAGTGTCGGTGGTACTATTATTATTTTTTTTTTTTTTTATAACCGTCGTTGAACAGCCGACCCAATTTCATGGGTATACGACTACTAATGTTCAACTCCGTAGCCTTGTAATTTTGAACCAATCCAGAAGACAAGGAAACTCCTGGATCAGTACCCCCAGAGGTATTGATTTGTTATAGGAACATGGAGGACTTTGAGACTCGACAGATTTAACGTGCAATAACCGTCGTTGAACAGCCGACCCAATTTCATGGGTATACGACTACTAATGTTCAACTCCGTAGCCTTGTAATTTTGAACCAATCCAGAAGACAAGGAAACTCCTGGATCAGTACCCCCAGAGGTTTTGATTTGTTATAGGAACATGGAGGATTTTGAGACTCGACAGATTTAACGTGCAATAACCGTCGTTGAACAGCCGACCCAATTTCATGGGTTTACGACTACTAATGCTCAACTCCGTAGCCTTGTAATTTTGAACCAATCCAGAAGACAAGGAAACTCCTGGATCAGTACCCCCAGAGGTATTGATTTGTTATAGGAACATGGAGGACTTTGAGACTCGACAGATTTAACGTGCAATAACCGTCGTTGAACAGCCGACCCAATTTCATGGGTTTACGACTACTAATGTTCAACTCCGTAGCCTTGTAATTTTGAACCAATCCAGAAGACAAGGAAACTCCTGGATCAGTACCCCCAGAGGTATTGATTTGTTATGGGAACATGGAGGACTTTGAGACTCGACAGATTTAACGTGCAATAACCGTCGTTGAACAGCCGACCCAATTTCATGGGTTTACGACTACTAATGTTCAACTCCGTAGCCTTGTAATTTTGAACCAATCCAGAAGACAAGGAAACTCCTGGATCAGTAGCCCCAGAGGTATTGATTTGTTATGGGAACATGGAGGACTTTGAGACTCGACAGATTTAACGTGCATCAGTCACCATTTACTACACGGGGAATCTTTGGCCGGCGAGGATCGAACCCACGACCTTTTGGACATGGGCCCAGCGCCCTACAGACCAGGCTATCCCGGCCCGGTGGTACTATTTTTACTTTATAATTTTATAACCGTCGTTGAACAACCGACCCAATTTCATGGGTTTACGACTACTAATGTTCAACTCCGTAGCCTTGTAATTTTGAACCAATCCAGAAGACAAGGTAACTCCTGGATCAGTACCCCCAGAGGTATTGATTTGTTATGGGAACATGGAGGACTTTCAGACTTAACGTGCATCAGTCACCATTTACTACACGGGGAATCTTTGGCCAGCGAGGATCGAACCCACGACCTCTTGGACATGGGCCCAGCGCCCTACCGACCAGGCTATCCCGGCCCGCGGTGGTACTGTTTGAAAAGTTTAGTATAGTAAAGTATAGTAAAGTTTAGTTTGAAAAGTTTAGTATAGTATAGTATTGGAAAGTAAAGCATATCGGCAGCCTACTACTTTCCGCCGATACTTTCCGCCATAATTTGATCCGGTATTTTTTTTACAGTGCTTTTACTTTTATTTTAAAACTGAGCAAATATTTGAAATGAAATCTTTTCCCCTTAAGGCAACTATACACTTAAATCTATTAGTCTGCAGTTATTTTAAAGCCTTTTACTACAATTTTAAAATTAAACAATTAATTCCGAGAGTGTAATAATGCGCTTAAATCTATTATTCTACAGTTACTTTCAAACCTTTACTACAATTTTAAAATAAGACAATTATCTAAATTTTTTCCCTCCAACGATGTGGTCTTCAGTTTCTTTCAAACCTTTTATTACAACTTTAAAATTCATTTTTTGCGATGTTTTCAATTCAAATAAATCTCCGTTATGTTTGCTGTCCCCATTCCCTATTTCCGAAAATCCCTTTTCCTTTTCAATATCCGATAATACACATTACCATGCTTTTCTCTTTTATATGCTCGTAGAACAAGGGGGGCATATCTATGGTTTCTTAAGAACACAAGATACATTATTGTAGGGAAATGATTGTCCTTTTATGTGGAGATAAAGTACAAAACACTGTTGACGCGAAAAAAATGATAAGGATTTACTCTTTCTTTTTTCCCCCCATTTCCCCTCTCACTGGACTGGGTATAGGGAACTTGACAGTCACATGATACGCTAAGAAGAATGATATCTACGTTTACCGGTAAATCCATCTCCAAATGCCATTCTGAAGAACGGATAATCCTCTTTAACAATTCAATATCAAAAAGGAATGTATCAATATTTAAAATGAGAAAAGATACACGCGAGACACTGGTTCTATTTGTTTCTGGAAATACGATGTATTAAAAAGACAGTGAAAAATGGTTTTGTTATGTTTCGGTTCAGAAGAGTTTCTTGTTTGATTTCTAAACTATGCAATGAGAAAATTTTCTAAAATACCAATTTATGAAACATTTTTTTTAAAATTTTAATGTTGATTGAATTTTGTCTTAAATACATGATATGAAGTATTAGAGAATGAAAACAAGTTGTTATAATTTATTGTATAATAGTTTTAAATTGATTAAGGCTCTTTTTTATATTCTAGCATTAAAGCATTAAAAATTTTCCAAAAAGGTTGATTTACTACTGCAATTTGTTTTTTATTTCATATACAAAATTCGTTTAATATACGGCAATTATTTAAAGTGAAATATTTATGGAAAATTTTAAAAGTTTGCATGTACACGGAGGAAACAATTCTAGCAAAATTACCGTACTCTATGGAAAGAAATTTCTGGTAAAAAAACTAACAACATAATTCTGGTTAATAAAGCCAAAATATATGATATTTAGAAAGTTTATTTGATAAATTTTTCTATTCGTATGATAACAGTTTAACGGAAATTCTGGTTTTTAATATTATGCTTCTTATTATCTGGTTTTTAATATTTTACTTACGGCCGACCGGCCTGTGTAGGGGGCAGGGAACTGTCCTTGCATCAGAAGGGTTCTGAGTTCGAATCCCGGGCAAGGCATGGATGTTCTTTCCTTCTCTGTACTATCTGTCCTCACTGTGGGAGCGACGTTGGCCCACCTAATATGGTGCCCCTGAAGGAGAGGCCAACAAAATCGCCCAGTATATATGCCTGAATTGAAGGATGTTAACACAGGTGGACATTGGAAACAAAAAAAAAATATTATACTTACATATGGTAAAAAATGCAAAACTTAATTGTAAATTTAACAGAATAAATATTTTTTTATGCTGTGCTCTAAGGTATCATTACGAAATTATCAAACTTTACCACATTTTCTGAATTTAGTAGCATATTATAAAACCATATTTCATTGTTATTTTTACCAAATTTATTGTCAAATCTCTTCGGTACAAAATTCTTAGCTTTTCAGTGTTTCCATTAAGTCAGAAACATAATAATTTTAACAATTGTCTCGTAATTTTGACCATATTTTTAAAAAAATTTTTTTTACAATAAACTATAAAATCTGTTAAATTATAAATATGCAGATATTGGTTTTATGTTTCTTAAGTATAGAAAATAGCATAAAAATGTTATACTAATAATAACTTATAATCTAATGATTGGATTTTAACGTATCAAGATACAATTTAAATAGTTCAAGCAAAGACTTTTCTGTTTTAAATTAAAGGAATCAATTGATATAAGTTCTTCAGTCTTAGTCATCACCTCAAAATAAAACATGATTTAACTAATATTAGTATGATATCAAAAAGTTTATAAAAAATAAATTATTTCATCATAAACGTGTAGTTTTTATTAAATAAAAGAAAACAGAACGCAGTTTCGAACCTTCCTGACAAATTAAAGTTCCATAAATTCTGCATTGGACACAAGTCTAAAAGAGCAAAGAAGGTCAGTGTCGTTTATACCTTGGGGCGATGTCACCTTCCCACGAAGAGAGTTTAATTTGCTTTTTACAACAGAAAAAAAATTATAATTGTGAAACTAATCTCTTAATGTTTCATTTATTAGTTTTCCAACAAAGAAGCGTAATTTTAGGATAAAAAAAATCAGATTTTGAAAATTTTTTGATCGTATTTTTGAAAGAAAACTAACCTGAAAATCAAGACAAAGCCACTTTTGAATTATGATTCGTGAGGAAATATTAGATTTTTAAAAAGTTATATAAATCGTATACTTAAAAAAATGAAATATTATCTTCATTCAAGTCTTCTAATTTTAGAAAACTGGAAATTTTTAAAATAAAAAGTAAAATTTTTTAAAAATCATTGCCCAAAATTTTCACTGTGTTTTTATTATTTATGAATTTTAGAAGCAGCGATTTTATACTTAGATTATTAATCTTTTTATTAATAAATAATATATAAGAGATAAAAAAAGATAATTTAGATTCGAAACTCTTCAAAACTCAAAATTTGCACTTTAAATTAACTTTAAGCGAGGTTCTTGAAAAAAACACCAAGTTTTAAATTTTATAATATTTTTCGTTATTTAGTTGCAACATAGCTTTTTTAAAAAGTTAGTGCAAATGGGAACGAAATCTAACTCCAGAATCATGTTTGCTTAGGATAATTATTACTGAATATGTGAACATATGTGAGTGTGAAAATGTTTGTTTCCCTGCTCCTAGTGTTATGAAGTGGTGAAACACTTTTCCAGGTTTTTTCGTTTTAAAACTTGAGTGTTCTCCGTTTTCAAGCATAATTAAAACAGCGGGGTAAACTTTTTTGTTAATTCTCTGAACTTAATAAATAAAACTGCACCTTAGCTAATTCTTTAAACTCAACAAAGCAAGCCGCTTTTTTATTATTTTTCTATGACTAATAAAACAAAATTAAATTTTTACAAAACTATGTTTTTCAATTAGACTCTGAAGAAAAAAGTTGTTTACATTTCCCTCCCCCCTGAAATAATAATAATGAAAACAAAAATAGAGTACATCACTTTTGCAAATTGTTAAAGGAAATTTTTGGTAGAGATTGGATTTTTTTTACAACAATCATGATTACAACAACCAATCTATAATTTTGGGTTTGGGTACAGTTATTTATTTTTTTACTTTATTTTATCATTTTCTTATTTTACGCAATGAGAAAAGAAGCATGAATTACTAGAATATGATAAAATTTACCTCGCTTCTGGCTTTATGGGAAAATCAAAAAGTTCGATAATTTTCAGTAATAAGAATTATAATTTTAAAACCAGAATTTCCGTTAAACTAGAATATGACCGTACCGTATGAAAAATAACCGTATGACCGTTACCGTATGAAAAATAACAATTACCAAAGAAATGGCTTAAATATCCTATATTTCGGTTTTATTGACCAGAATTAGGATTTTTTTTTTTTTTTTTTTTTTTTTTTTTTTGCCAGAAATATTATTATTTAATCAATTGTAATTGTCAATTGTAAAATTTTTTACATAACTATTTTTAACTAACAAAAAATCCAATATATTATTAGTATTAATTGACAGACGAGTAAAGTAGACTATCCTCTACTAGAAAAAAAAATAAATACCTTATTGTAAATGTTATTATAATAGTTATTAACAATTTTTGACAGTCGTGCACTTGTTACAATTGTCCCCACTTACGGGGTCAATTCTAACAGTTCATAAATTCAACTAAAACATAGTTAATTATATATATTATCATAGTTGTGATATATTTTTTTATTGATCAAAATAGTAGTGATATTTTAGGAGTAAAAATAATAATGAGCAGAGACCTAAAGGGTTAAACTTTTAACTTTAAGGGGTTAACAATTTTAATTTATGCTGTGAAAGGTGACAAATAAAATAATGCACATGCAACATAATATAAATGATATAGGAAACTATTGGTGGTTCTTAAAGAGTTAAGTAATGGCTCGAAAACATAAGATTATTTATTTTCAGCTGTTACATTCGTCCCTTTACTTATTGTTACAATCATCCCCAAGACGCCATTTCAGCTTCATTTCTTAAAAACAATGCTAGTTAATTAACAAAACTAATTTTTTTTTTTGAACTGTTAATTAAGGTGTCCACTTACATATTCGGTTAATAATTTTTATTTGTTTAAACAAAATTACTTTGTTACAATATAATATTCTAATACCAAAAAAAGTACTTACGTAGCGTGAAAATATCTTTTGTTATTTAACTCTTTAAAAAGTACATAAAAATGGTTGCCAGCTGGGGTATCCATGTAGATTTAATAAATAAACCTTGTGCGCCACCTAGGAACCAAATCTAGAACCCGACACTCAAAATTTTTGCTCTGTTACAATCGTACCCTGTTACAATTGACCCCACTCTCCCCTACGATAATTTTACAAATTTAGATTATCCGTTTAGTTTTGTGCTAAGCTATCATGATAAGCTATCATGATAAAATTACCAAATGTTACCACATTTACCAAATTTTATCACATATTATTAATTTTACTAAATTCATTACCAAAGCGCTTTGATGAAAATTTCCAATTTTTCGTTGTTACCATTGACCCAGACACATTATACATTTGAGCATATTCTGGTAGTTTTGACCATACTTTTTTTCTTAATGAAATTGTGAAGTCACACTGATCGAATATTGCTACTTTTATTGTAATTAATAAGTTTAACTTTAATTAATCATTACTATTGGACTTTTCTATCACTCTATGGTCACCATTCTAAAAAAAATCAAACTGAAAATATCGGTGTGCTCATTTGAGAACTAGTCAACTTGAATAACATACTGCCACAATTTTTAAAAATCACAAAAACACAAAAACACACACCCTTTTTTATCAGTTGGGGAACTTCCTTCAAAAAAATTAAATATTTGGTTGTCCGTAAGGATCAAAAGTTTGGTGACCACTGTACTGTGTCAAACAACTGATTTTATAATACAATGGTGAACTGATTTGTATGAAACTTAATTTCGATTATTTATTCGTTTTTTTAATATAAATGAGTTGGAGTTGAGCACAGTATCCCAACTCTTTAAGTATATTTATTCGACTTTTATCACCATAGCTTTACACTCTAGCAGTAAAACGGTAAAAAAATCTTTTGTAATTAAAAATAACTTCATTATTTTAAAGATTTAGACTTATTATGCAAATGTGTTCTTTTTAATTAAAAAAAGTAAAAAAATTTTAAATCTTCAGAATTTTATTACTAATTGTAGTAAAAAGAGAAAAATCTCTTAAAACTCATAAAATGGTTTTATAATAGCATGGAATTTAAATATTTTCAGGAACTATTTTATTTTTATTGTATCATTAGATAAAGTATAGATAATAGTAATATATTTAAAACAAACACTTGATTGTAATTGAATTTGAAGGAATCTTATGTTCAGTATATAATTTTATGAAAAAGAATTTTGAAATGTATGGAAAATCGGAAAATCATTTCTTTTTTCTCTAGCTATATTGATTTTCTGACATATATTGGCTACCGATATTAATTTTTGGCTTATATTCAACTTTTTTACTTTTTAAGTTAGTTTTCCGATTCTATCTAGAGTAGAGTGTAAAAAAAACAAAAAACAAAATTTTTTTTTTTGAAAATATTTAAAGATTCACCTTATAAAAATGTTGTCAATGTTGTCACATATTTATTAAAAAATATTTTAATCAAATTGAAATTATTTAGTTCTTCTGAAATTAGTAAAAATTTTAAATTTTTTAAGCAGTGTAAAATTAGTTTTCGTTTCAGAATTTTTAACATTTTTAAGATATAATTAAGATAAGTGCATAAATATCAACCATATTTCAGTTTTCAAGTTTAAAAGTGTAAAGCCTAAATCATTAAATGTTTAGTAAAAAAACTGTTTGAAATTTAAATTTTTTTTTGCAATCTATATGAAATTTTTAATTTTTATTGAAAAGTACGTTGATATTTAACTTTCGAATCTATCTTAAGATTAGATTCGTAATTGAATTCCGGATTAGATGGAAATTTTCATGTAGATTCCGAAGATTTAAAATTTTATATTTCACACACATTACTTATTTTTTGCGTTTTTTTCTTCACATTTTTGAAATTGAAAGTTAAAAATTGTTATAAACGCATAATTTACTTATAATTTGAACTTTCTATTTTCAACCACCAAATGGAAAAAAAAATGGAAATAATTTTTTTGGGGGAAAAAATAAAACAAAAAAAGAACATTCGAGTGTTAAAAACTAGTTTGATTAGTTAGTTAAACTTAAAACTAATTAAACTTATATCCCTTAATTTAAACAGATCTGTGAACTTACCTTAATTAAAAAATTATGCATTACAAATGTTCGATTTATAAAAGATTTATATAAATCGAGAACAGATAGAAGATTTATATCTGTTCGGAAATATTAAATTTTTATAATTAAATTTAATTAAATATATTGAAATTTTGTATTATTAAAATGTGTATCTCACTAAATTTGTCCAACATAAAAATGACTGACTGAGTGTATAAACTATATAAAATTCATCTAAATCATTTACTGTCTTAAATATGCATAAAGTCACTATGTTAATGATAATTGTATACTAATGCATATACTAATATTTAAATGCATTAAAGATTTAAAATAAACATATTTTTACCAATAGTAATAAAAAGTTATTTACCACATTTCAGCCAATAATGATATAAAACTAATTGGTATTAACTAAAAAATATTTAATATTAACATATTTTTTAACCAATGAAGATTTAAAGTTATAATATATTTTTTTACCAATAAAGATTTATTAACCAATGATGAAGTTTATGTAATTTACCAAACTGATGCGTTGTTAACACATTTTTAATTTATAAGGATTTGGTGTTTATGTATTTTTCACCAACAATGATTCAATGTTAATATATGTTTCAACCAATGATAATCTTATATGAATTATAAAGTTATTACGTTTATAATTCATAATAATTTTAAGCAATGATTTTATTTATTTTTATAATTTAATTAATTTATGAAAAAATTACAGATATATATAATTTTCGTAAAAAATGCTTTTCTTTACCCCAGCCTGATATATATTTTTTAATTTCTTGAAATATAGCTCTTGTCTACTTAAACATAGATTTAAAAAAGTTTGAACTTTTCAAATATTTTTCTTTATGCAACTCACTATTAAATAAAGCCTTTCAAACTTTATAAAGCAAACACAGCATCTCTTCGAAGATAAAGCATAAAGGAAATACTGTATTTGAATTTACAACAAAATTCGCTTTAGTAAGCCGAGTGTGTTTACTTGAAATTGTATACACGAAAGAAAAAAGTTTGCTTTACTGCTATGAGGGTTATAAAGTGGTGAAAACACTTTTCCAGCGGTTTTTCGCTAAGAGTAAACTTTGAAAAGTAAAAGACGAAAAAAAATCTCACTTGCTCTTTCACTTTAGTAAACATAACTGTATTTTAGTTGTTCCTAAATATTAAAAAGAGAATTAATAGGTGATGTTAATTTAAAGATTTTAAATGCAGTGCTTAAAAAGTACGTGAATACCACACATGCAATAAAATAATCGTCAAACATGGATTCAAATGTTAATTCCTAGCAAGTATTTGAAGTCATTTTAAGTTTTTGAAAAATGTAGATGTATTGTCCTTTTCAGGTTTTTTATACTTTTGCATATATATTTAATTTTTTAAGATTTTATATTTCAAGTTTGGGCTATGAAATGTGGCCGGGATAGCCTGGTTGGCAGGGATCTGAACTCCCATTAGTGAGAACGGGAGTTCGAAACCAGTCAGCAGAAGACTCCCCGTGTAGTGAATGGTGACTGGTTCACATTAAATCTGTCTGGGTACAAAGACCTTAATAGTCCCATAAAAAAATCAATACCTCTGGGGGCACTGAATTGGAGATTGATCATTCTCTGGTTCTTGTCAAAATTTTGATCTGTGGATGAATGAATGTGTGAATGGGTCCGCGGTTGTAACGTATGGATGTGGCAGAAGTTGAATTCTAGGCCATAGATGGCGCCACTGGAAAAAAAGAACAATCTCATCCCATCTGCCTTAATGGCCGATGACAGCAACAACAAGCTGAAAAATGCATGATTTTATGTAGATGGATCAAATATAAATGAGACTTTTTGAATAGCAGCAGACCATTTTTATTCTCGTTATCAGCGCAACAGTAGAACTATACCTAGAATCTAGAAAATAATTTTGAAGTGTTTAACTTTTTGTAAGCTCTTATTTTTAGTAACTTGACAGTTACACATCAACAGTTACAGACATTACACTGGGATAGATTTGAACCTCTAAATATAGCCTGGACTTCAGACCACCATTTATTTCGACCCCTTAAAGAAGTAGGGGTAAAAGGTAAAAGAGATTTTCATCCAATGAAGAGGTAGAAGATTTTCTGAGCGATTGATTCACTACACGGCCTTCTTCTTTTGGTACCACTGAAATTCAAAAACTTCTAAAACTTTACGTTCCAAAACGCTTTGTATCTTTTCTTTTGATACAGTATAGTTTTGAACCATGCATTCCACAGTTACTTAGGGACCTTCACATCAACGGCCTTTTAATAAAATTTTACTTTAACTACATCAGTTTTTTTTATTTTTTTTTTAAGAAAAATAAATAATTTCGCGGAAGGAAAACCATAAATTAAGTAAAGCAGTTTTGAAATACGAAGCAGATAGATTTCAGGAACGCAATTACCAAACTAAAATGAAAACTGAAAGCAACCGAAATTTGAAATGGCGAAGAGAAATCGCCTCCAAGCTGGCTGTTCCATCTTTATCTATACTTTATTCCATTGTTCTTCCCCCCCCCCACCCCTTTACGAAACCATAAAAAAGAAGACAGAAAGGCTTGAAGAAGAGGGTCTGCCTCCTTGCAGATATATAGTGGCCGTCAAATTGGACAACTCTTCTGGGATAAAGAAGCATGGGAGGCTCAGGAGTCTTAGAGCAAAGAGAACAAAGAATAGAATTTCGAAGAAAAAAAAAATTTTTTTTTTGGCCATCTCTTTTTACTCTGTTTTTTCCCCAATAGGCGTCACATAAATTTGTATTGTACTCGCATATTCTATTTCGGATAATACGACCCTGCGTTTCACGTTTTTTTAGTCCGCTTTTTGTGATTTGTTTTAAAAAAGAAATGAGTTCGTTGACGAGAAAATATTATAAAATTTATTAATAAATAATTCATTTTCTTATTAAATGCAACGTTTTCTGCTCAGGGCGTAAAATGTTGATGTAAAAGATGGGATCTATATGCAAAATTATTTCTTTTTGTTCGCAGTTTTACTGCATTGTGTGTTAATAGAAATTTCAATGGTATGCCCCAAATGCAAAAATAAATATCTTAATAAAAATTAACAAAAATGAAGAAAAGTTGTGTTCTGCTTTTTTTAATGCATCGTATATTTGAAATTAGAATAAAATACAAGTTTTAATTATGAAGCAATGATAACCCACAAATATAAAAAAAATATTTCAATTCATGCAAATGTAAATGTAGAAACTGTAAAAATTCAGTCTTCGTAAATAAATAAAAAATGCAAAAATAGAATAAAATGGAAAATAAATTTCAATTATGAAGCAATGATAAGCCATAAATGTAGAATAATAATAATTCGTTAAAATGTAGAAAAATTGCGATCAACAGTTTTGATGATAAAGTGTTTAAAATCAGATATTTAATATTTTATACTTAATAGTTTTTTTGGATAGGCTTTGAGGTACTATTTCACAGAAATATGCATTTAAAAAATGCTGTATAAATATAGAAGCTTTTAAATGATTTTTAAATTGGTCTTTTTTTTTAATTATTGACACTAAAATTAATTTTGGAGCAAATTGCACGGCAATAATTCTGTACAAAAATATCATAATAATAAAATCGAAATAATTTACGATTATTACAAGTTTAAAACATTTGAGTTTTTTGGGTTCATAAAAGCCAATGTTTATCATGAGTTAAATAATTGCTAGGAAAAAAAGAAATAACCTCATTTTTTTTTTTGTGTTTTACAAGAGTAAGATTTGCTGTTTGTTCTGGTGTTTATACTGATTAGTTTTGTAAAGTAATCAGGTTACTTTTATAAAAACTTAACTTTACTGTTTTGTTCGTCCCAAAAATATGATATTGAACAAATTTAAAAACAGTAAAAGTTAAACAATATCTGCTTTGTTGCAAGTCCTTTATTTGTACTCCTTCTTAGACCTTCTACACTTCAATTTTTGAAATTCTAAAAATCAAACAAACAACTAAATGTGCTAAATATAGTAAATGAAAACAGCTAGATGCATTAACAATGAGAAAAAAAGTTTTTACAAAAATATTTACCCACATATATAATATTTATTTTATAATATTTAATATATTCACTAATATATTAATAAGGATATTAATTAATAATGTACATTTTGCATGGTAGTAATTCACTAAGAAAGATTTGCAGCTAAGGTAAATAGCTGTTTGAGAACTCTGTTTCCTTTTTAAAATATTTAACTGGGTTCAATATTATTTTTTATTACATTACAAAACTCTTTTTAATAGTAGAATTAATTGCCGCATGATATTAAATTAAAATAAATAGGTACTTAAAATGATAGTTAAAAGGATTTTATGTGTTTTAATTTCATGCCTTTAAAATAAAACAGGTAAGTGATATTTTCATAACACTTATCCATAGTTTTTACCGTGCACTTTACTGGGGCATAAAGGTTCCTTTTTATTCTCTGGAATTATAGGGAAAAGTATGAACAATAACTTTCCTAAATCCAGAGAATTTCTGAAATATGTCTTTTATTTAAATTGTTATTTTAATGTGTTCCGTACAAAATAAATTGAAAAACTTGATACATGAAATGCATTTTACTCAAATTGCCGTTTTAAGAAATTTTGCACGAGACATGTTGAGAATTTGAAGATGAATTTACAAAGGTAAAATTAATGAAAGTTGAAATTACATTTTTTCCTCAGGCAGTAAGAAAAATTTGGAGAAGTACTAGCTTTATTTTAACTAATTCTGAATGAACTCTGGACAAATAAATATTTTTTCACTAGATGTATTTTCTTTAGATTTGAAATGCTGTTGGACAGTGTATATGAAACAATTTAGAAACAAGATTTTTTTACTCTTAGTAATTGCATTTATAATACATTTTTATTTTAATTTTATAATCAAGTTAAAATTATTTTGTTGATTCCTCTTTTGAAATATACAAAAATTTTATTTACTGTTTATGCAGCATCCTTAAAAATAGTAAAATGATTGAAAGATTAAGTATTTGTGTTAGTTTTACCTTCTACAGTACAGGATATTCCGAAAGAATATTATGGTCAAGTGTCTTTTTAACAACTGTAATCTTAGAAGGGTTCGAGATTTCTTTTAAAACTTAATGTGGAGATTTTAATATTTTTTTAAAGATATTTTAAGAGTTTGACGTTTATAATTAGTCACATTTAATAAAGATATTTATAATTGAGATATTACTACTAATAATAAATCACATGGATGTACTTCCAATTTTATTACTGCCTAAAAAATACTTTCAATAGTGTTGGTTTTGTAGTGTTTGTTTCAATAGAGTCTTCAATAGTGTTTGTTTTACCATTTTAATTTTTTAATTTCATATTATTGAAAATGAAAAAAAAATGTGTATCACTAGTGACTACCGAAGAGCAGTCTAGAATAAATAAATCACAAAATTAATTTTATAATTTTTCTTTAAGTTCTTAAATTATAAAATAAATGGAGCTAATATAAATTAAAATATTTTTAGGCAATCTTCCTAGGTAGAATAACTTGAACCATTTATGGGAAAAAAATCACGCTATAGGAAAAGCCAATCTGAATTTGTCTTTTAAACAGCTATTCTAAGTTAGATTATAACAATTTCCGTTTAAAATAATGAATACTTCAAGATTCAGAAATATATTTACAATAAAATAAAGGAAGGCTTTAAATTGGTAAATGATAAAAATTTCATTAGCATCATGTCCTTTTTTTTTTCTTTTTTGAAAAACATTTAATATAATAATTAATAATTCATTCATTTAATAATTAATTTTTACTGATGTATATATATGCATTAAAAAGCACTGACTTTTTCTTTGTTCTTCAATTGCATCATGAAAAATTCAAAAACATTCTAAAATTCCAAAAAAGTCGTTTCAAAAGTGCAGTACTTTATGAGTATGCACTTTTGAAACTTATTCATATGATATGATAAGATTTTTGAACTCATTCATAATGATTATGCACTTCATAAATCATAAAGAATTATGAAGTACTTTATTTATATTATTGTTGTTTTTGTCGTAGACCATTAAGACAAGGGTAGCGATTGTTCTTATTTTCCAATAGCACCATCTAAGGCCCAAAATTTGACTTCTTCCTCACCCATACGCAGTACCGTCTTTATGCATGGGCACACCCGGGCAGTGCCCGGGGGCCCTTGAGAATCTTAATTTTTATAAATTGTGTTAAAAAAAAACTAAGACTAAACAAAATTACCTTATATATTTTTTAAAATAAATATATTATATTGTATAAAGTGTGCAGGGTTGGCAAGATTTTGCCGCAGGTGGAAAAAACCATGGTAAAAACCGACCTGGCAAAAACAGGTTTTTGTCAAGCAAAGTGGCAAAAACTTGCAAAAACCTATATTTTCCAGAATAAGAGGACAAAAACACATTTTTGATAAAAAAAATTATTTCTAAAATTGAAATATATACTATAAATATATATAATTTAAAAAAAAATTAACGAAATTATTATTCCATAATTAAATCATAATGTATTAATATATCATTTTAGTAGTTTAAAACTTTATTGATCGAAAAATTAGTGATTATTCTCTTTTTTTCCAGTGAAATGAACTTATTTTAAATTAATATAACTATAATTTAAAACATAAAATATCTATCAACATGTGTAGTTAATTAAAATATACAAGTATCAATGCAATTTTTTAAATTTGCCCAAATTCAATACTTTATTAATCATCACAATACAATTTGTGCTGTCTCAACATAGCATAACAGAACACTAGTTTTGAAACATTATTTAGAGTCAACTTATTCCGAATTTTAGATAGTACAAATGAAAAATTCAAAAAACACTCTTTCAACGGCAGTACTACTAGAAGGACATGAGTGTAAATGAGGCATTAATTCCCAAAATTCACTGGAAATTTTACAAGAATTTAAATTGTGTAGTTTTGTTTGCATTTTGAAGTAATATTGAGAAATGAGGTGATTATCAAAATCTATCTAATAAAACATCCATCTTAGCTTTCTTATGTCTCTCTTTAAATATAGTGTAAGAGTGATATGTAAAATAATACATATCAAAAGTTATTATGAAGAAGTAAAAAAATAAAAAATACAATTTGTTACAACAGCGATTCTCAACCTGTGGGGCGCGCCCCCCTAGGGGGGCGTGAGCACACTAGAAGGGTGGCGCGAGAATATCCAAGAGATATTATTTCAAAAACATTGATGAACAGTATGAGAGTAAAGCGTTTATACTCATAGAAAACAAAATACATTTCGACACATTTATCAACTTATTAAATCAAAACATAGGTGGGGAGCCAAAGGTGGCTTTGCTTTGAGGATTTTTCCTGATTTTCTGGTTTAGTCTGTGTGACTGAAATTTTTTTTTGTAACATCTTACACCTATCTCTAACACATATCACGTATACTTTTAATTGTAAAATAAAATTTCATTTATTTTATAGTATAACTTCAAAATTGTAGCTTCTGAACCTAAGGTTCCAAAGGTGGCCCATACATTGAAATCACTTTTTCACCTACTCAAATTGTCTTTAGAAAAGACACTTGGACTGGCAAACGTCTTTTAAAAAGGCACTTTAAGTGTCTCGCTGGTAGGGACAAGTTTTCCGACTTCAAAAAAGATATTTGTTTTTAGAGTGTATAACTTGTTTATATATCATTTACATTGATAGTTCTTGTGTGACGTCACTAACTATTCTTTTGAGTTAACTCATTAGAATAAAACAAGAATTACGAAGTTAGTTCTTTCAAAAGGGTTAACTAAGCATAATTAATAAGTAAGAGTTAAAAATAACTATACTAGAGTTAACTAACCTAACCCATAACTAGTATAAAAATATCCAAATTTACAAGAAAATACCAGAATTTACCACAAAAACACTCATAACTACCATGAAAATACCAAAAAATACCTGAAAAATTGCTTTTAATGCAAACAAAATAAAAAACTTGAAACAAAATATCGCAAACTCTACTAAAGTGCCGAGAATGTCAAAATATTATAAAAATTTAAAAAATACCAAAGTTCCACATTTGCTTAAAATTAAATAAATCAATTCAATTAAATTCAAATATTCAATTAAATCATTCCTTTTTGAGAAATAATATACTACTTACTGATTTATAATTATTTATTTTATAGATTTCACGTTTGCTTCCGAAGGTGGCCCACGTGTCTCCAGGTGTCGAGCCACCTTGGAAACATGCATATGGTCACCATTTGCACGATTTAAAACTATTAATCTGATAGATTTATTCAAATTAAAGTAATGTGGTTACATGTTCTTCTTCAGCCTTATAAGTTTTCGTAGAATCATCCACATTTGCAAACATTGTTAGGTTTTTTTGCTTTAAATTTCTGCCCCATAATTCCAATTTTCTACAAAAAGCTTTAACTTTATCACTCGTATCCAAAATATGTGTATTTGCTTCTTGGAGTTGAAGATTCAAGTTATTTAATTTCTCGAATATGACGATCAAGTAACTCAATTTCATCAGAAATAAACAATCGCGAAAATTATCGGCTTCCGGTCTGCTATCTTCTAGGAAAATGGCAATTTCTTCTCTTAATTCATAAACACATTGCAAAAATTTCTCACGTGATAATCATCTTGCCTCGCAATTAAATGGTAAAGCTGAATATACTGAATCCATATCTTTACAAAGTGCGGAAAAGGTTCTCGATCTGAAGGATTTTATTTTTATATAATTTACTACGATTACAACCGTAGTTAACGCAATATTTAAACCAGGACTCATTTATTTCGAAGCCAAAGCTTCTCTGTGAATCATACAATGTGTTGAGGCCTTTTTGTTTTACAAGTGCTTGTATACTTTGGAATCTTCCGGACATTGAACGAGCACCATCGGTTCATATTCCGACGCAAATTTTGCATCCTATGTTTGCCTCATTCATAAAATCATTTAAAATAGCAAATAATGCGAGAGCTGTTGTTTTGAGTAGTTCTACTACTGACATATTATCACTAAATTGAACTTAGGCAATTAAATGAGCAGCTTTATTAATATATGTTGCTGTATCTGCTGCCTGTTCATCAAGCTGTATTGAAAACAATTTGTCACGCAACTTGAAAAGCTGACACTATACATCTTCAGCTATATCACCAATTTGACTAGCAACAGTATCATTTGAAAGAGGCATGGACTGCAATTGTTTTGATAAATTATCTCCAAACATAGTTTTTATAATCTCAATTGCTGCTGACTTTTACTTTACTTTTGTTATGGCAGTTAGTTAAAAATAATTCAAAATATCCCATATACATTATTGTTGTATACATTTTACTGTAAGCGGGGGGCGCGATGAAAATTATGATTGAAAACTGGGCCGCGAATACTGAAAGGTTGAGAAACGCTGTGTTACAAAAACATTTATTTAAGGATTCTAAAATGAAAAGAGGTCAAAAACTTTCAATCCTTTAAAAATTATTACCCTTATATTAATTATTAATATTTTTAAAACAATTTTTTCACGTAATGTATAAAAATTATTATTCCTTATGATTGATTTAAATTTGCTTCAAGTAATTTGTAATAATATTTAATCAGCAATTTAAATAATTTGGTTTTTGCCAGTTTTTACCAGTTTTTGCCGGTTTTTACCAGGTTTTTGCCACTGTCCTGGTAAAAAACCCTTTTTGCCGGCAAAAACTCCAACCCTGAAAGTGTGTATTTTGCTTTTTTTTTTTACAAATAGTGATTGATTATCTTGCAAACGACAATAATTTGAATAATTTATCACCAGGGGAAATTTAAAAGGCAACCGAAATCTATTTTTCTACTTAATTTTTATGTGAATTCAGTTTTTTTGGGTCTACTAAAAATAAATTAAATACATTTAAATCAAAAAGTATTTAAATTTGTTCAAATTATTGCATATGTAAAAAATGCTTTATGCTGCATGTGAAGTTTTCTAGTTCGATTTTACGCAGTATGACATGTTATAAGCGCCCAAAACTTCTTTGCCCGGGGGCCCAGCATGCTATTAAGACGGCCCTGCCCATACGTCACATCCGCGTATAGAGTGAACTCATTCATACATCCATTCCTTCATCCACAGATCGTAACTTTGACCTGAACCAGAGAACTATCAATCTCCAATTCAGAACCCCCAGAAGTATTGACTTTTTTTTTTGGGGGGGGGGACTTGGAGGACTTTAAGACCCAACAAATTTAACGTTCAATAGTCACCATTTACTACACGGAGAGACTTCGACCCTCTGGATTCAAACTTCCGGTTTCACGATGTGAGTATAGCGACCTGCCAACCAGGCTATCCCGGCCCCATTTATATTATTTATTTTATTATTTATTTTATTACGTACTTATACTAACTCAAATTTATAGTTACTACATTTACTATATAAAAGTTCATACAGTTACTTACGACAAGCACTTTAGCTACTACAATTATTACTTATAGTTACCATGTTTCTTATAATTACCATCAAACATAGCAATATGTTTAAAAGAAATTTTAGGCCTTTCAATCTTATATGGAAATGTTTTTTTTTTTTTTTTTTTAAATTCGTCTTGACTAGTTCATGATTCCACATTTTTAGTAAGCGGGAAGAGTTAACCAAATTATGCAATCAGAAGTATTAATTACGAAACAATAAACTGTATTTTTTCAGCAGGAAATTGGAACGTACGGTACCAATGATTTCATAACAAGCAATTTTCATATTTTGCCAATCACTGTCAAAAAATATTGCATCGGTAATAAATTTAATATAACATAACATAAGATATTTACTCCGCATACTCTAATCTGAATTACAATATTTTAAGTAGCTTATCTCTAGCTTTGCAATTTCTATGGATTTAAAAAATATTTACTTACCTAATTCCGTATCGATAATAGCTTAGAAAACAGTTGTTATTACAAACAAGAATCAGATATTCTTCAACTAAAAAATAATTTAATTCTTTTTTTTTTCTCTTTCTATAGATTTAAATAATACTATTTAATAATAGTTTTATCTCTAGCTTTAATCTTTATATCGATTTGAATAATATTAATTTATAAAATTACGTATCGGTAATAAAAATACACGAGTTGTAACAAACACGAATCAATTATTCATCAACTGAAAAATAATTTCATTCCTGTACAGCGCGCAAAAAGAAAAAACTGGCCACTCTAAATAACTTTTGATCTAATGATTTGATCTTCACGTTCTAGGACTCAATCTTAAGGTTCGAAAGGGTTATCTCAAATATACTAATTATTTTGAACAGGCGATAATTTAGGTTACGAAATCAGACACAAAAATGTTCTTTCTCCGAATGAACTTACCTTTCTTTGACGAAATCGTATTCCCTTAAACCATTAAGATTGAGTGCTGGAATGTGAAAATCCGATCATTAGATAGAAAGTCATTCAGAGTGTCCGATTTTTATTTTGTCGACTGTACATAAAAACACTGTTTAAGAACTTATTAAAAAAATAAATAGAATTAAACCCATTGTAAATAAATGCAATATTTTGGGATTTAAAGTTTCGTATGAAAAGAAAGTTTCATATAATTTATTGAAGATACAATTAAATTTGTTTACATTTCTTTTGAAATAAAATTTAAGTTGCTAGAGGCACAACACCAAAAACATTTTTATGATACCCAAAAAAAGCACAATATTTCTAAAAGGTTAAATTTATTATAGATTATCTTCAAAGATACATTTATTTTGTAAGCTAAGAATAGAAGTAACTGAAAATATTTCAAAGTTAATCCATGGACAAACAATACAATTAAAACTCTTATAAAATATAACTTTTCGAGCACTTTTCCAAGTTTTAGGGATCGAAAAATAAAGTATCGGAAATATGTCCCAAATTTATGCTTAAAATTGTACATAATCCGCTTTTATCAAAAATAATCACTTCCTCGTTTCGTTCATCGCATCGATCTATATAATTCCAATATCTTCTCACTCAAATTCTCCACTAGAAAATTTCGATCAAAGATTGTTAAATTGCTACAGGAGACTTAGCAATGGATTTGTTCCATTACGTTTGGTACAATATCATTGGCATTTATTCCGCAATCTTTTATTTCCCTTGTTGTTTTCTACGCCAAAAAACTTACACGACCTTTTGAAAGTAATGTCCTTTGCTTATAAGAAAGTTAAGTTTTTTTTTTCTTCTCTACCTTATCATTCTGTTTATCATATGCATTGAACGGGGAAAAAGAAAAATTATCGTCTACTTGAATTGTTTTTATTCGTTCAATCTTTAAAGCACTTTTCCTTTCCACTGCTTCGTGATGATTTTTATTTCATTTCATTTTTTGGCAACATAAACATATTTCTAAGGCCCATTTCAATGACAACAGAATGAAAAAGGAGCGCCATTTTCTTTCCTTGTAACCATGGCAACTTGTCGCCATTATTTCTTCAAGTATAATGCACAGATTTACTCGCGGTGTATTTTTGGATTTTTTTTCCCCTTCAACTTCGCTAGTATTTTGTTTTGTTCTTAGTAATTTGTTTCCGATGCGTCTGTTTCTTTTTCTCTCTTTAAACAACAGTTGTTTTATATGTTAGATACTATCTGGCGGTTTGACTTTTGAAAAATACTTCCTTTCTCTGACTCCAATATCTTGCTCTTTTCCTGCTATTTTTATTTTGCTACGTTTTTTTTTCTAGATGGCTATTTACAATTTTCTATGAATTTTTTTAAAAATATAAATTAGATTTCATAAGCATAGTTAAAGAATGGTCGAATATTTTTAAGCATTCAGAATTTTTTTCATTTTTCTTTAACGCTTGAATACTAGAATTATATTCAAACATCCTAGTATTCAAGCATAACGTAATGAACTTTATTTTCCAAGTTCACTGCGTTTTTTTCAATTTCTCTAGTTCTCACTCTCCCTATACATATTTATATATCTTGTTCAAATTTTCAATCCTTAATAAAATACTTTTTATTCATCCACTCAAGTTCAAATACATTTTTTTTAAAACTTGTAGTGGATGACACTTGATGTTAATAAAGTTTTTTCAAATATTAATTCATTAATAAAATTTAATTAATTAATTTTATTTTCACATGGGAGAAAAAAATTCTCTTTCTAAGATATTTAACAGGATATAAATTTAAGAATAAATACCATCAGTGAACGAAAAAAAAAAATAGAAAGCGAGTAAATAGTAACACAAAAAAAAATAATAGTTCAACACCATATGTAGAAAGGAAAATGGAAAATTGCAAAGAAATTCGCTTTCTATTTTGACACTTAATATTGTGATTCTGTCACATGTGTATGCATATTTATATTAATTGTAATTATTTAATAAAAAGTAACTAAAATAAAATTTTTCCTTCTTGATCTAAGTATGAATTGACTTTAATTTTTTTTTTAGATTACTTCTTTTTCTTCTTTAATTTTACGTGATACCACTGTACGAGATACGAATTAAATTTTATTTAGATTTTGACTTAATTACCCATTTAAGACTGAATTTTAATGCATTGTTTAATTAAAGTAATTAATTAGTATTTAATTTAGTTAAAGTTTAAATTTTTATGAAATGGGATTGTTAAGGAAAATATTTTCTAAAAGATATAACATCATCATAAACTGAATAATATAATAACTACGATTAATTTTTTAGATTGATATTAAATTGATTTATAATAAAAAGGAAAGAATGTTTCATCAAACCCTTAAATTTCGATTTTTATAAAGCTTAAACAAAACTTTCCAATTATGGTTTTTTTATCTGATATATAGAAAAAAATTTCATTTCTTTCATTTTTATTTCTCTTTTTAGCCTGTTTCCTGAATATCATAGCAATTTAACACTTTTATCACTTCTTTCATAACAAAGACAATAATAATTTTGGAAAAAATTAGATTATCACACGTAACACCACACAAAGAAAAAAATTCTGATAAATTTACTCTTCATGACAATTACATTCCCTGAAAAAAAAAACACAATTCTGGTGATTAAAACTAAAATATTTGATTTTGAACCATTTATTTCGTAATTTTTCCGTTCATGTGGTAAAGTTTTACCAGAAATTTTCGTTTTTCTAAATTATAGGTCATCTTAACACACATTTAGTAAAAAAGTACAAAATTGTAAAGAAAATTTAATGATTACTTTACATGCAATGATAAAATTACCAAACTTTACCCCAGTCACTAAATTTCATCAGATATTATAAAATCATATTTTATTGTAAATTTTGAAAAAAAAATATTAATCATTATTATAAACCTGTTAAAATTTTCTATACTTTCAATACTTCGGGTTAAAAATGAATATTTTTGTAAAAATATGTAGTATTTTTAAATTATTCAGCTGGTATTTTTTCCGTTCATATGGTACCGATTTACTGGAAATTCTGGTTATCAAAACTATAACTCTAATTACCGCACATTTAGCAAAAAATACAAAACAAAATACAAAAAAATACAAAAAATACAAAGTAAATTTATGCAAATAATTGGTTTTTATGTCATACTCTAAGGCAGTGATTCTCAACCACTGTGCCGTGGCACTTTTGTGTGCCGCCAAATTCTTAAAATGTGCCGCCAAATATTAGAAATGATACAATAAATTTATGATGCTTTTTTTATTACGAGTAAAGTTTAAATTAAAGAAAATTTGTATATATATATATAATATTATTATAGATATACTTTTTATAATTTTTCCACGCTTTAACCACGTGAACATCTTTGTCGGGGACTGTCTTGTCTCTGACAGTCTTAAAATAAGTTAAAATAAGAAGGAAGTGTTTAAATTGTCTTTGACAATTTTAAAAAATGTTTAAATAAGTAGGAAATTTAATGACTATTAAAATTATTAATTAACAGGAAAGCAAGCTAAATATCAACTTTCAAACGGAAATAAAAGCTATCATTAAAGTAAGCTATGCAATAAATAGTTATAAAAACAAATTAACAAAGGATAACTAACAAAAAATAAGCTAACAATTAATAATTAAAAAAAACACTAGTTAACAAGAAATCATAAAAAAATAAAAATTAATGTAAAAAAACTAACAGATAATGACTATAGAAAACAAGCGAACAATTAATAACTAGCAAAAAAATAAATAACTGTTACTAACTAATAAAAAATTAGTCGAAAGAAATAATTAATCCCTTAATAAACGTGCTTTTGTAGTACATATTATTTTATTTCACATTCAAAATTATTATCACAAACTATTTAACACAGTGTATTATAGGTAAGTAAACAACTTTTAAACTAATTTTTTTCATTGTATGCCGTCAAATTTCGAAATCGTTAAAAGTGTGCCGCCACAAAAAAAAAAAAAAAAAAAAGGTTGAGAATCACTGCTCTAAGGTATCAGGATGAAATTACCAATTTTAACTACATTTACCCAATTTTATCACATATTATAATTTGTTTTAAATTTTGCTGAAATCATTACCAAATCATTTCGGTAAAAAGTACCAAGCTTTTTGGTGTTTCTATACAGCTAAAAATAAGGCAAATCATACCATAATCTGGTAGTATTGACCATACTTTTTTTAGTGTGGTGCATATCTAAAGTTGTTAGAAACTTAAACATTATTATAGTTTAACACGCTCCACAGTAGTGTACAAAAGTAAAACAAAAAAATTAGTCCCCTTTTTTTAAATATTATAGCTATTTATCCTGAATCAACAAAAAGCCTTACTTTAAATTTCGAAATCTAAGCTCAGCGCTCTGAAAAGGGTTTCTGCCTGGATCCCTATTTAACAAGTCTTAGGCGAGTGTGAAAAGATCCAACGTGCCTTATCATGCCGACATCTCTATAGCTGATGAAGCAGAAACGTGCCTAAGAGGGAGTTTTGCTGTCCACTATCCATTACCCTTTTCCACATACACAATTGGAAGGGTAGCGAATGTCATTTTAAGACCTCATTGTTGCATACAGAAATAAATACCTCTTTTGTGTCCTTAAAAATACCGGAATGAGTTACAGTTCAGCATTTATTTTTCGGATCGGAAATGTTGCTTCATTTAATTCAGAAGAAGGGTTAGGAAAGGTATGCGTGTTAAGGCTTGCGCCTGAAGCTAAATGTTTTATCATTCCATTGTTGTCTTCTAAGGATTATTTAAAATGTTAAATTCAGTCTTATCACTTTAGTGGCGGGCTGGCTATTTGCATGGCAATAAATGCCAGATTCTCTTCTTGTCTAGAAAATGGGCTAATTTTTCCTCAACCTTTTTTCAAGCTATTGAGCATGTAATGTTGTAGTATCCTGTGCTGTTGTTACAAAAGCTAATGCATAATGCATGTTATGCGTTGCTTAATTAATGTAACTTGGTTACTACAAAATAACTTTGCTAAAATATGACGACTCCTGGGAAAAAAATACCAGTATATTGTGTATAAAGGTACCGAAAGGATGGTATTATCACAAGAATAACGATATAATGATTTTTCTCACTCATTATTATGGTTACTGTAGCAGAATAAAAATTAAAAGTGGAGAAATGAATCTACGATAACATTTCTAGCACGTGTAATATGCGACGCTAGCGAGAAAAGTAAAAAGCTAATTATTTTTTTTTCTTCCTGTTGATTTCATTTAATTTTATAACTGATGTTGAACAGCAGACTCCGTTCTAATTGCAACTATCAATGTTCAACTCCGTATCCTTGTAATTTTGAATCTCACCCAGAAGATCAGGGTACTCCTGGATCAAGCGTTGCGACAAACTAGACTTCGTGAAGGACATTTTTTCATGGAAATAACCCATATTTGCCATCAATGGAGTGGGAAACTATGAAAACCACTTCGGTTAGTCCAAATATAAACCATGATCCGTCTACCACTGAGGGTATTTTACGTCAGTACGGTGGTCGGTGTGAGCCGGGAGCAGAATTCGTATCAACCAACCACCGCTGGGATTCGAATCTGGGCAACCTCATTTTGGGAGGAGCCACTGCGGATTCTCCCCACTGATTTTATTTTATTTATAATGGTTGTTGAACATCCAACCAAATTTTGCGTTTACCTCTACCAATGTTCAACTACGTAACATTGTAGTTTTGAACCCAATCCAGAAAGCAAGGTAACTCCTGGATCAAGCTTTGGGTCAAACTAGCTTTCGTGGTGGACTTTTTTTCATTTCCTATGAGTTGCACAATCAGTCTTCCCGATGAGTAGATCTAGTGCGTTCTCAAGAAGTGGTATCCACTCTTTCAGGACCACCACAATGGGTGAGATACCGTTGGCCATGTTAATTTGGACGTCTAGTTTCTGCCACACTAGATGGCAGCACCGAGACTCTATTTGGATGCTAAAGTGCACTAGGAATTTAATTTTGCCGGAAATGCCAAGAGCCAATAAGGCACTCCAGGGATCTTTTACATGCCGCATAATCATACGACATGGCCGCTGAGGATTTTCTGCATCCTGAAAATCTGGTGTCTGGGCCAGGGATCGAACCCGCAGACTTGGGCTCAGAAGGCCGACGACAAACCAACTGTGTCACCCAGCCACTATTTTCGTGGTGGACTTTGTTCATGGAATTAACCCGCATTTACGTTACATTCAGAGGAAAACCACTAAAAACTCCACTATTAGTCCTACGGAAAGGAGAGTCTAACCCATGATCCGTCTAGCGTATATTTTACGTCAACACTGTGATCGGTGCGAGCTGGGTATGGAATTCGTAAGAACCAGCCATCGCTGGGATTTGAACTCGGGGCACCTCTTTGGAAGGCAAGTATAGATCAGTATAGCTGAAGCTCAGTATAGTCCCCACGGCACACAGTATAGCTGAATCTTTAATAATTCAAAAACCTATTAACTACTCAGTTCCTTATCTCGATTTTGCTCTGCCGTTTTCTTCATCTAAAATCTTTCTTACTCGAACTTAAGTTTAGCTTTTACCGTAACTATCAAGCTTCTTTGAAATAAATCATTTGCCTTGATTTGAAAATTTCGAAATTCTTTAACTGTAACTGTACCAGTCAGATTTATTAAACCTTTTTTAAACACTATTTTCTAGTAATCCTTATGTGGTGCTAAGTTAAATCATATAATCATACATCTAAACATTTATTGCATAATAATGTGATTTAACTTGAAGAAAACAATAGTTCAGTTTTACACCATAGAGGTTACCACTTATTTACTATGTAATATGGTTCAAGGTTATGCTTTAAATTCCTAGTAATATTTATGCGGTGCTAAGTTGAATCATGTAATCATAGCTATGAACCTTAATAACATTATATTGTGATTCAACTTGAACAGAATAATTGTTCAGTTTTACATTGTATTATGGTGGCTGAAAGGTTTCTTTATATTTTAGTTCAAAGTACCAACTTTATTTTTAACATTTGCTGTAACCTTTATGTACCGCTAGGTTAAAATAACTTCTAAACCATAATTACATGATACTGTTATTCAAATTTAAAAGAATAATTTAGTTATATATAGTATTCGAGCTGCAAAAAATTTGCCTTGTATTATGGTTCGAGCTAAGGGTATTATGATTCAACGTTAAACAGGTATTTTTTAAAGAATGGGTCATAAAAATGCTTCGAGTCAAATAAACCCGAATAGATTAGCAAGATTATTATAATAGTTAACTTTAAAACAATTTGTGAACATTTTGCTAATCCTACCGTTTTCTTATTATCAAATATCATTCAAAATATTGAACAATGCACTCACAATCACAATTCACAAACATAACTTACCTAAACTATTTTTCGCAAATTTGGCTAAAATTTATATCAGCAGCCGAGAATGGTTCAAAAAGCTGTTCATCATTTTCAAAGCAAAACTTCTAAAGCTTTCGAGATATGATACTTCGGAAAATTATGCAAGACTCTTTAAATCATATTTACTGCTGTTGGTGTCATATTACATAAAAAAATGTTCAAAGTTTCCTGGTTTTGAAGTTTTCGAATCAAGGAGGAAGTGATAGAACACTCATCATTTAGCCATAAAGGATGCAATTTACGATAAAAGTGAACAAACTCCCTTGCTGGAGTGACAAAAGGCAAAGATCAATTTGGCGAGTAAGTTAGTTTTACAAGGATAAATAAATTCCTTAAATTGAGAATAATGGATTGAATCTCGAAGGAAAAATTCTTTTGCAGAAGAATTTCAGCTACAGACGATAGATCAGGCTTAAAAAGTTTCATTGTAAATTAAATAAGTGTTTTAAAGATTGGGCAAAATTTTAAATAACTACCTTCATGTTAAAATTTGCATTGTGTACAAACTTACAAATTATAGAATTCCAATTAATTACTGAAAGTTCATTACAAATGAAAGGTCGGATTTCCTAGTTAATTTATTAAACTTTATATCTATTTTCAGATTATTTATTCAAAATATGCTAAATTTTCTTCAATACACTTTCCCAAATATTTTAACGCACAAACGCCTATTTTTTTTTTTTTTTTTTTTAAATTGTAATCTTTAGAATTAATAAACTCTGTACGGGAAAAAAATTTTAAAAATTACTGTACAGTATGGTAAGGTTATTTCAGGTGAAAAAAAAAAACAACAACAGCATAATTCTAGATAATAAAACTAAAATATAAGGCCGGGATAGCCTGGTAGGTAGGGCATTGGGACCATGTTCAAGAGGTCATGAGATCGATCCCTGCTGGGCGAATACTCTCCGTGTTATAAATGGTGACGGATGCACGTTAATTCTATCGGGTCACAAAATCCTCCATGTTCCCATAACAAATGGTGGTACTAAATTAGGCATTGTCGAAATTATGATCTGTGGGTGAATGAATTTATGTATTAATGAGTCCGTCCCATATACGGGCTGGGGCGTATGAAGTCGTATTCTGAGCCATAGATGGCGCCACTGAAAAATAACAAACGTACAATCGGATTTAAATAGGCTTGGTTTCACCAAGCAGTCTTGCTGGATTGGCAAGTCGCATTAGAAACAACTACTACAATAAAATATACGGTATTTAAACCACTTATTTGCTAATTTTTTCGTTCACACAATTTATCCAAAATTCTGCTTTTAAAAATTATAGTTTTTATTATCACACATTTAGTAAAAAATATAACTGAAAAGTAAATTTAACCAAGTAAATGGATTTTATACCATGCTCTATGGTCCTATGATAAAATTAATTACAATTAGCAATTTTTTTTACACATTATAAAACCATATTTTATTTTTGGTTTTATCACAATCATTTATTGTGTGTTAATTATACCGCATTTTATTGTTTGTTTTATCACAATTTACCAATTCGTTTCGATGAAAATTACCGAGTTTTTTGGTGTTCCAATAGAGGCAGAAACATGGTAATTTTTACTATATTCTGGTAGTTTTGACCATACTTTTTTCCCTGTGCGATAAGAAATTTTTCAGACTGTCTTCACTTTGATACTATTGAGCCCGAAAAACTGTTTTAAATGTTTACGAAATGAAATTCGGTTGGCGAAAGATCTGGTACATGAGCTGATTCATTTTCCGACGACATGCAACTGATTTTAATTTGTTTAAAATTTATAACAATTTTCACGGGCTAAACATTACGAACATAAAGAAAGTTTGAAAAATTCTTTATTACAGTTTTTGATTGTAAAGACCAAAATTTCTTTGGGACAGGCATCTGTAAATTAAAATCTAGTAAGAGAAAATGTATTGAAGCAAATTGGGCAAATTTTGAATTAATAAATAACTTTTGAAAAAAATATATGCAATTTCAAATATTCATATAAAAGTGTCCAACACATGCGCATGAACCTGATATTATTTGCAAAAGTAGGTCATTAGAATAATACTGCAACTTTCAACTTAGAGGTATGTTTCATAAATAAAATAATAACAGGTCTTTCATAATAATCATAGATTTCATAAATCATTAAGAATTAATTCCGAAGTGATTATAGATTTCATAAACTAATAATAAATGATTTCAGTACAATAATAGGTATGTTATTTTTTTATCAATAGTATTTAGTGTCACAGTAACTTTAAATTTCTTGAAACGATATTATGGCGTTCTTACAGTAAAATTTGGTTTCATAAAACAATTATTATAAATTTTCTTTCAATAATTTCAATTTCTTTAAACCAGTAATAATTTGCGTCATAATAAAAATAGGTATACTATAATATATGTATAAAAATAGGTGTTTATTATCTATAAAACAATGGACTCCTTTGTAATAGCAAATCTTATAAAATAATAATATTAAGTTTTACAGTAGAAATTTATTACGTAAAAATTGCTATATGTTATCTGATTTGATTTTATTTTTTAATTTGTTGTGCTTTAACCTATAATGTTTCACATCTTTTAACGTTACTTCATTATCTATTATTTAAATTGATCCAACTTTCGACGAATTTAAACAGTTTCATGAAATTTTGATCACATACATAAAACTGGAAGGATGTCTATTGCATTTTAAAAATCTTCCTGAAATTATTAATCAAGTTGCTTTTGAGACTTTAATAAAAACATTCGGATCAAATTTTACCGGTACAGGTTACGGAGCAAAAAAAATCTGATAAATCTTAAGTTTTATGGTTATAGAGTAAAATCACTGAATTATTTTTATTACGTAAATACCGGTACACCGGTATAAGTTACGGAACAAAAAAAATTCTTATAACTCTTAAGTTTTATGGTAATAGAGTAAAATCACTGAATTATTTTTATTAGGTAAATACCGGTACACCGGTATAGGTTACGGAACAAAAAAAAAATCTGATAAATCTTAAGTTTTATGGTTATAGAGTAAAATCACTGAATTATTTTTATTAAGTAAATACCGGTACACCGGTATAAGTTACGGAACAAAAAAAATTCTGATAAATCTTAAGTTTTATGGTTATAGAGTAAAATCACTGAATTATTTTTATTAGGTAAATACCGGTACACCGGTATAGGTTACGGAACAAAAAAAAAATCTGATAAATCTTAAGTTTTATGGTAATAGAGAAAAATCACTGAATTATTTTTATTAAGTAAAATTTATTATAAAAATTCCGGTATAATATTTTACAGTGAAAATGAATTTTACGGTAAGATGGATTTTACGGAAATTGCTCCTAAACTGTCTGTACTTTATATTGTATTTTTATCCAGACATTTTTTACATTGTTGTTTAAATGTATAAATTAATTTAAAAATAATAAAACACTGAAGGCAATAACATAATTAAAAGCGCGGAAATTACTGCTTATTTTATTGCACAAAGTATAACATTACTCCTTTTTTTTGGCAAAAAGTGCCACTAATGAAAGGGGTATATCTCGAAATAATACTTAAACTGACCAGAGAAATGGTAGAAATAAATTTTAATATTGCAATGGTTTGAAATTATATTTAAAAATGCGAGTTATGTTCCAAATTTAAAATAAAACATCTCTTAAATCTATTTTGATTATTAAACTTTTTGTAATTATTTTACAACATAACTTCTTTCGTCAACAAATCAATAACATCTACTAATGCAGACACTCCAAACAGCAATAGTAAGACTTTAAAATCGATTAAATGTTTTAAACAATGATCTAGTTTAATGCATCAGCATGAAGCTTTAAGCTTCGAAAGTTTCGTCATTTGTTTAGAATGTCACAAAAAATATTCTTTCAAAGTTTTAGTTCTAAATTTCAGGTAAACTGCTAAATAAAGCTTTATACCTATCTAACTAGATCAAACAACAATGGCGTTTTCTTTTAAGAGATTAGGTGTAACAGACGCGAGACTAGTCTGAAAATAGAAATCTCTTAATGGTAGAAACAACTTTCTTCTTGATTTCTCCCACGCCCAGCCCCTTGGTCGTGAAAGAACTTTTCTCAAGAACAAATGGAAGGGGGGAAACCGTAAATTCGCGTAATTATTGTTTTATTTCATTTTCTCTTGTCACAGAAAGAGTTGTTTAAACTTAAATAATTAAATGCTTTGATTATTAAAAACAAAATCTTTAAAAAATTATAAAATATTCACAAAAAAAACTTCGTTCTTCTAATAGATTAAAAAGAAGAAAATAATTAGGCGACGATTATGGCGGGGAAGATTTTCGGTGATGATAGGATTTCATTACGAAAGTGATGCTCCCTACATACGAAAAAATTTTGGATTAAATTACGGTATTAAGTACTGGCACTTTGGGTGCACCATCAGTAAAATCAGTTTTCCCGTAAAATATTGTACACTAAAGTTTACAGTTACATTTATTTTAATTAGTGTAATTCCGTGATTTTACAGTAATTATTACTGTAAAAATTATGGTTCATCAGATTTTTTTGTTCTATAACATGTTCCAGTAAAAACGGATTTTACGGTAAAAAGTACCGTCGCCCTGAGTGCCGGTACTTTTCACCATAATTTGATCTGGATTTTTTTGAAATGCTCTTTTTTGTTTTAGGTCTGATAAAAATTAAATTTGTTCTTCTTTACTTGCAATTTTTCTTTCTTTCTTTTTCTTTTTTTGTGTTTGTTAGTGTATTTATAGAAGAAAGGTTTTGAAATTTAGATGGGTGGCGAATTTTTTGCTCAGAATTCAAAAAACAATTGTCTTCTAGCAGAAATTTGAACAATCTGTGTACTCAAAAAGTATAAGAAACTGTGACGGATAATTGTGTTGTGTGATGTGTCTAATGCCACTTGCTACACAGGCAAGCCTGCTTGGTGGAACCGAGCAGATTTAAGGCAGAGTGTGCGTTTCTTGTTATTTCAGTGGTGCCATCTTATGGCCAAAAATCCGACGATAATAAATTTGGTTATTTGATGTAATGACGTTTATTTTGTAAACCAGCGTATAAGTTAGAGTTGTTATTGCTGTTGTAATTAGGCACAGACCTAAAGTTGAAAACTGAATACTCTAAAAAGTCGGGCGGAAATTAAAATTTGGATTGCAACTCGATTTTTTGTCAGTAAATCTGCCAATGAATTTTGCTCATACAGTCCGAAAACGGTTAAAACCTTTACTGTTATCCAGTACAGAGTTCAAGAAAAATTCAAGCACACCAGCTAGTTAAAAAATAATAGGGCGTTTGAGTGGAGATAAATTCTATTTCGTGTTGAGATAGCCACACCTTGCAATATTTCGTGCTGTATGATCAAATCTACAATATTATAAATATTATTAAAACAAGAAAAATGTTGGTTCGAAGCATTATAGCCTAATATAACTACTGTTGCAGATATAGCAGCATATGATAAAACTACACTCCGGCTTATTTATTTATCTGAGATCAGCAGAAAGTTCTTTTTTTGTTTAGATTAAATAGTTATTTTCAAGTAATGTTATTTTAAATATTTTTTTATAACTCGTAAGATTCTATTTTTAAAATAAAAGTAATGCGGTTTGATATTAACATCTTATTCAAATATAAAGTGAAATATAACTTTCTCGAACCCCACTAATATCTGTTCTATCGTATAATATATGTGCCATAACTATTGAAAGAATTAACAGAAACTGTAATAAAAAAGCTTGTAACAAGATTTTACACTAGAGAAAAGAACGTGTACTAAAAAGTTAAATTTTTCTTTGAATTTTTCAAAGAAATAACTAAGTTCTGTCATTTTCATTCTCTTCAAAAATTTTTTTTAAGAATTAGATGGCATATTGTATTAAAATATAAATTAGGTTTATTTAACTTTTATGTATTTGAGTAACAGATTGAAAATAGATGTAAAAACATACATTTCGATTCTATAAAACGAAATATTTACTTTTTCACCTTTGCTGATGTTTATATATAGCATAAAAAGAGCTAAAGTTTTGTGCAATTAATTTAAAGCTGCAAAGATGCTTACAAATAATAATAATCTTAAATATATAGTCTCAGTAAAATCGGTTCAGTTTTGAGCCATATTATCTGTACTATAGTGTCCATTGAACCATAAAATGCCAAAAATTAGCTCTCGACTTCATTGGGTGCATGCTAAACTGTCTTGGGTACTAAATTAGTAATAGAACCATAGTATGTTTAAGAAATCATATGTTCATTAAAATTTAAGAAACACGATGCTATGGTTTTTAGTCATAAGCTTGTATTATGGTTGAGTCCCCATAAAAAGGCCTAAATTAATTTAAATGTTATTATCATGATGCAACCAGCTCAAAAAGTTTGAAAATTATAAACCATTGTTTTACAATATAGAAACTACTAAATAGAAAATCGTTTCTTTATGTTTTCATTAATGAAACCTTTTTATGAAGTTTTAATTAATCTTATTAATTAGAGGTAAATTAGATTAAATTTAGTTCTAATAAATTTGACGAACATATTTAAAAATAATGTTATTACGATAATTACATTTCCATAAGAAGCTAATATTATTAATAATAAATTTATTTTTTCTTAATTAGTCTAAGTTAAAAGCATTTTTTTCTTAAACTTAGCCACTTAAAAATCTTGAAGAATCTAAGAATTCAATTTTCGCATATGCCAACTAAAATTAATAAAAACTCCCAACTATTCATTTTAAATTTATCAGCTAAGAAATGATAGAATTAAAAGTTGGAAAATTTTTACTCTATTAAAGACTAAAATCTATATTTTTCTCTTCCGAACTTGCACCTTTCCCTTTTAATTTCCCCTCTGTTTATTTTCAGACTCTGAGGTAATTGCCTGTTCGAAAGTGAAATTTCTTTTTTTTTTCCCTCCACCAGAATAATTTTTCAAATAAATTCCCTGGGAAATAATTAGGCAGATTTCTTCCACGAAAACACCCTTAGTAAACCCCTTTTTGAATTTTTCTTTCCGTCTTTTTTCATATTATATATTCTGCTACGAAGAACACTGGTGCAAATTCTGATAAATCTTTAGAGCCTTCTTTTTTCCATTTTTTTTTCTCTCCCGGATTTCCTGCTATTTATTTTTGCATAATTAAAGAGGCATAAATATTTTCCAGCATTTTTTCAAATTAAAATTTATAGCGAATTTATTGTAATTTATAAAACATTTCAAACATGTTTTAATTTTTGTTTTATCGTACGATGTTATTTTTATTAAATCAATCAAAAAATCTTGCTCAAGTTAAATTAAAAAGAAAAAAATGTGTTTTTTCCGTGTATACAAATAAAACCAAAATACATTTTTGGTTCGAAATTATTTATTCGTAGCGATGAGAGTCTTCTGAAATATATTATAAACTTCTGAGCATTGATCCATTTAGCATCTTCTGATCTTGTGGTAAATTATTGGTCTAAAAATACTATCATCGATATGAATAATTTTTCTAGTATATTCTGCAGCTAAAAGTAATCAAACTCTTTAAACCATCGACTGTCTGTCTTAAGAAAAATTGTATTGTCAACAAAAAAACTTGTTGTAATCAACTCTTTGAACCATCGTCTGTCTTAGGAGAAATTGTATTGTCACCAAAACGCTTATTGTAATCAACTCTTTAAACCATCGTCTGTCAATCTTAAATGAAATTGCATTGTCACCAAAACGCTTATTGTAATCAACTTTTTGAACTATCTTCTGCCTATTTTAAGAAATACTAGCCGTTATCCGTGACTTTGCCAGCTGCCTTGATTTCAATTTTAACTATTTTCAAGAGATATCAGTGATAGCGACAAAGTTGAATTTTAGTAGTAGCTTAAACTCTGTCCTGCAGCCATTAAATCTCACAAACCATCGTAAGTATGATTTCCAAACATTTCAGTGTAGTAGGCAGTGGAAGTATTAAAATTATTGTAATTATATAATATAGAAAACCATTTATGTAAAAAATTTCAACAGAGATAGTGTATCGTCCCCAAAACACATATTGTGATCAACTTTTTGAATCATTGTTTGACTGCCTTAAAAGGTATCATCACCAAAACGTTCATTTTAACATCTTGTAAGACTATGAAACAATAATATTTTGAGAAAATTTCCAAAAGATAATTGACATTTTACTGTAGTATCATTGTTAAAACATCAACAACCCAAATGTCTATTTGCATAATTTAACGTAATGCACATACAAAAACATTTACATAAAAGTATAAGCAGAAATGCATATAAAGGTAAAAGCAGTACCGAACTTTTGAATTGGATATTATCGTTATTGAATCGTTATGGAATAAGGTTTCGTAAACTTTAAATGGTGTTTTTTTTCAACAAAAATGTAACACACATAAAAATTAATATAAAAAATATTATTGAGATAAGAAGATTGCAACTGAGATGATTTCAACTGCTTTAGAAAGAACTAAACATGCGCATTTTTTTTCATTGATCGAAAATTTTTAGTTGCTTGATAAATTAAAAAAGTATTTTGACTTCTGTGTTGAGGGCTAGAGCCACTCCTACAGCGCATTGCCCCTTTATAATTCCACGGTCTAAATATATTATGTTTTTGCTTCTTGGTACTTGGCTAAATTTGGCATTATAGGATATTTCTTTCTTTATTATTTAGTTGCTCTTGCGAGCATTTACGATGTCAGATACATCTAGAATTCTATTTTTTGTTGTTTTTTAATATAAAACAGTCTTTAATTTTCAAATTAGTTTCGAACTGATGAAGTTAATGATTTATTTAATTTATTTTAGCAATTGTACGTATGTTTGCACAATGAAATCACTTCCTAATCACTTAATCGCCTACACTCAAACTTTTAGATAATTTGGAGAAATCGAGCTTTTAAAAAATGCGTAGAATACGTATATCTTCCAGAAAAAATGCAAATGATGACAAAATCATTAATCTTTTTTGACTTTCCAAGGAATCAATAATCTAGCTGTCTTAACAAATGTTTTCATTTTCTCGCAAATTATCTCAGGAAATGATCTATCCTTAAATTACAGCAAAGATCAAAAACTTTTAATTTAATGCAATCTTTCAAATTAATGGACCGACGAACTAATTAAATTGCCGGATTCCTTTTCCTTTTTGGAACTCGAACAATTTACGAGAACTCAAATATTTCCGTTCTCGGTGTAAAAAATATTCCGACTTATGATCTCAGAAAATAAAATACTACTTTATCCTAATTAATAAATAGCATTGTTTTCCTTTATTTTCCGAAAATTAAACCGTCTCGACTCTGACATAGGCCAAATTCATTTGCATCACACGGCTAGAGATGCTCTAGTCCATAGGGAATTTTCAAAGAAAATAAGTTTCTACCTCAAAGGTTTATTATTTATTTTTAGAAAGAAGGGAGTCTCATTTCCGTATTTATTTATTTATCTATTTTAAAAAGGGAAAATTTTTCTTCTTTTTCTCTTTTCCTTCCATCTTAAGGGAAAAATTGGAAATACATTAATCAAGGATTTTGACGTTCCACGTCGCCTTAACAAGAGGAGACCTTATTTGAGTTCTATTGTATAAGATTTAATTTTTTTCCTGGGACAGCTTTTGGACGGGACGGAAGTATTAAGTGATGCGTTTTCGTAGCTTTATCTTCTCCAGGTTTTCTTATTTTGCTGACGGGAGAGCTCGTTTATAAAAATGGGAGCTGATGGTAAATTAAATGACTTGGAAATGCCTGAATCTATTTTTGAAGAGTTGGAAAAGAGTGATTTTATTTTCTCTTGGCACTTGAAGACACATTAATTGTTGTTTTTAGAGATGGCTGAAATTCGAAACTTGGTTATTTTTAGATGATTTTGATCAAAAAAGTCATTAAATGCGTCATTTAGTATAAATTTCTCATCATGGCAATTGAAAATGTGTATAAATAACTTATAAATCATTGTCAATATATTTAAAGTTAATTAAATACATTAATCAGAGATTTTCGTCATGCCAATTAAACTTAATAAAAACATATCTTGCTTGATTCTAAATCATCTTTTCATGTTGCTTTTGATGTTAACTGTTTTGTGGGTAAACAAATTAAGTTAGGTTTCCATGGTTATATATGTAACACTCTTGAGCATTCATACTCGTTTTTTCTTCCTGCATGCATATTTGTTCTCCAATAGACCAAAGTTGATTGAGAAAATGTAATTGATGCATTGATTTAGAGTAGACGTGTTGAGTAGAGTAGTAGAGTTTAGAGGGGGAGGTATCAATATCGGTGCTGTCCACATTTCCAAAATGATTTAATTATTAATCTTAATATTATTTTTTTTAAATAATTTAAACGAATTTAAAAAAACACAGCTGCTTGCTTATGTCTGCGGTGTATGCGTAATTGAACATAAATAGCTGTTTCCTTTTTGATGGAAAAGTGCAGAAAAACTTTTTTAAGGATCATTTCAAAGGGAAGAAAAAGAAGACTTAACAAGCAGTATTAGGATGGTAAAGAGCCTAACAGAGTAAACGCATTATGTATATGACCAGGAAACATTGCATCATGATAAAATTTTTATAAAAGTTAATGGATGAAGGAAGGTTAAATTGAAAAGGTTTGATACAATGCTGCTGCTTTCTTGTCCACTAGTTTTTGATTTTTTTGACATTTATAATATTATCAGATCTTTAATTGGACAGTTTAATATGTTGATTTATTGAGAATTCTTTTTTGTCACTTCTACATAAACAAGTTGCATGCAAAAATGAAATGCACAATGTTAAAACATAAACTGCTGATTCATGTCATGAACTTGACCTACATTTTAAAATGTGGTACATTGATTACCAACATCTCGACAACCATTAAGGATACCCTAAGTCATATCAAGATTGAGATATCAAAACGAGTCTTATGTCTGTTTTGCAATGACTGAAAAAATGCAGCTTTATTCAGTTTTATTATGATATTTTTATGATTTTATTTTGAAACCATCATGGATATTTGATTTTTAATGCAAGAAATCGTAAAAGATGGGGGGCGCGTCTAGTTGTGGCGATTTTGATCCATAAATGCCTACGATAAAGTAATTACTCTTAAAGTTCGATACATAAGACACTATTAGGTTCTTTCCTTTGGAAAACTATAGAATGAAGAAATATTTTTTTAATTTTTCTGGAAGAAGTGCGGATAGTTATTTCGTCACTCTGACGAAATTTTTGTTCGGAGCTTATACCAGGAAACGGTTTCGTCAAAAACTGAAAGTTTTGTGATATTTAAGTATCCATTTTTACAGCGTACTCTTATCGATCGTAAACTATTTTAGAGTAAAGATTTAATAAAGTAATTAATAAACAAATCAAGTTTAATTGCCTAATTTTTTGAATTAAATATCTATTATGCAAGTTGCTTTATTAATATTAATTTGTGCAATTATGATTACTATTTGTTTCAGGGGTTCGGAAGGTGACATACGAAATGATCCAGAGGAATTTTCTCTTATTGTATCTCTTAATGGACCGTCTTTTGAAAATGTTTCGCTGGAAGCCTCCCTAGAAGACCCATATGATCCAGTATATGGACAAAATATTACTTTTCTAGCAAAATGTGAGATTAAATCAGCGAGATGGAAAAACAGTAAGTTGTTATTTGTCATTATTCATTTATAAACTAATCACTTCTCGAGAGATTATGCAGGCAACATTTAATACCTATCAATCTATAATTTTTGTGAGTCTTCTTTCTTATTTTTTTCTCACTGCGGTGAGTATAAACAAAAACCAGCATGTTTCTTTTGATAACCTGGATCCAGTAGCTTAACCATTACCTTCATGACGGATGTACTATTCATATATTCCCATTTCTATAGATGACAGCAACAAAGCTCATCAGAATAATGTGTAACTATATAGCATGTAAGCTCGCATAACTTATAAAATCTTATTTGGCCATCATGGTCACCTGACTTGAATCTCACAGAAAATTTGTGGGATGTGTTTGGGTAGCGAATAAAGCTCAAAATCAGCGTTCCCGCATTTCAGTAAGTTAGTTCCGTGGTGGCTCATGTGATAGAGCTCCCGCCTCCCTCGCTATAAGGTGAAGGTGACCGGGGTTTGAATCCCATGGATGGCTTATGGTCAAAGCGAATTCCACACCCGGCTTGCACTGAACACAATGCTGACGTAAAATATTATCATAGACGGATCATGGGTTAGAGTTCACTTTCCATCAGGCTAGCCGTGGGTCATTTTCGTGGTTTTTCTCACCATGTAACGCAAATTTCATCAAAAAGTCCTTCACAAAGGCAAACTTCTCCCAATAGTTGCTCCAGGAGTTTCCTTGTCTTCTGGATTATGTTCAAAACTACAAGACTACGGAATTAAACATTGATTGTCATAAACTCAAAATTTGGTCTGCTGTCAAAGACGGTTATAATATACATATATATATATATATGTATATATATATATGTATATATATATATATATATATATATATATATATATATATATATATATATATATATATATATATATATATATATATATATATATATATATATATATATATATATATATATATATATATATATATATATATATATATATATATATATATATAACATAGAAGCTAGTGATTATAACATTATTATTTTGATAAACCAATAACAATAAAACAAGCAAAAGGAATGAAATTCAACGATACTGAATAATGAGATAAATTGTTTTATAATATTTCAATTCAAAGTGTTTTAAATTAATAATATTGTTTTGATAACTAATGATTTAATCATTTTTATTATACTTAAGGAATTAAAACATTTGCCTTCTCTATAAAATATGTGTAGTGCTAAAATCAATAACAAAAGTAATTTAAATTCAAAGAAATAAAAGCATTTACTAAGAATATTTTTAACATATGTATTTAAACCTATCCTGCTTATATAATGCATCGTTTTCTTGGTTTAAATCCTCGAAATTGTCAAAATTTAATTGAGAGGCAGTCAAGAAAATGTCACATCATCAAGATTATCTTCAACAACTTCATCCCTATTTATTTAATAAGATAATCTCTTGTCCGGTCTAAACCTTCTATCTATATTTATGATTTCATTAGAAGCTATAACCCATAAACTTCATTAAAATATATTCCCAGATACCGTCTTTTTCCATTATTAAAATCCCTGTCTTCAATATTGACCATATTTTCCCGCGTGTAAGCGCTTTGTGGTTAGAGGTCGCCCATATGGGACAATTCTTCTACATCTCCCACTCGACAAAGTAGAAAATAGCAATTGATAGATGGACAGCGGTGGACACAAAGATGTGGTGACTGTGGCCATCCACTCTAGAAGAGGTCAAGCGTACGTGGAGCCTTATGACCATTAGAAGCGAGGCGAATCTACGGTTATTGTTCCAAAGACATCCCGTCCGCCTTTATAAATAATTGAGGTAGCTAACTCTGCTAGACGAAGCTCATTAATGGCCATAACTTGTGACTAAGTTGCAGGGACGTAAGAGGGCTATACTTCATCTATCTTTGTATTTTTTTATATATTTTAAACGCGGATTAGTTCGAGAAAGATATATAATATGAAATATATAAAATGATAAATATATATATCCACGATAGTTGTTTAGTTTTGTATAGTATTAACACAGTTTCTTAAAATCTCTTGAGCGACTATGGAGTATAGCAAAGTTACGTTTCCCTTACTTGAAAAATGTGTTTGTTATTTTAGTCCTTTTTTGATTAAAAAAAATGCTTTTTTAGGTATGGATTAGTACGTAGAAAATTTATTAAATGCAATATATGGGAGTGTTTTTTACTTTCAACCATATTTACCTTGTATCAGTGTAATTATTTGTGCTAACTAAAGGATAAGTTTTGCATTCAATATATGTAGTTGATGCATGTAATCCCAGTAGTGATTTTCCTATCCAGCGGCTTTTAATGACAAACTTTTCTGTTTAGCATTTTCTTAAATAAATTTAAAAAAAAACTTGATACTCGTCTTCCTGTTTCAGTTAGGGTAAATAATTGTAAAAGAAATAAAAACTTGCATTATAATTGTGATCAGGATATCTTTACAAAAAAAAGAGCGAGTCGTTAAAGGCCGCTGGATTGCAAATTAGCAACCTAGAAGCAGATATCCTCCAACACGATAACGGGCACTGCAGATTATTACTGCATCTGATGATTATTTTCCATTTGAATTTTATATTTATTTTCAAAAAGCAAACTAACTCCATTTAAAATTCTTTAAAAAAAATTTTGATTAAAAAAAAATTTAAATTGAGAAAACACCGTCAGGAACAAAAAGTAAAGAATTTGTTTTCTGTTTCATGATTACAGACTTAACCGTAAAGGCATTTATACAATTCTTTAGTATAATTGTATAAAATTCAATTTAAACATAAAATTTTTGTGTATAATATTTAAGAACCATATGTTTTAAAATTTTGCTACGATATAGATTGTACTGGTAAAGATTAAGTTGGATTTTTACATTAATATTCTCTTTTTGACTGTTTTTAGTCGCAGACCAATTTGTAGTTATAAAGATAGTGTTGCAGATTTACGCTGTAAATTCTGCCACACCGGGCAAGCAGCGACTACTGCTATGTTAATAACCATTTCAAATTTTTCATGCATGCTCTAGAAATTCGTTTTTAAAATTTTTTTGCTTCAGAGTCATTTTTTTTCTATCACTTACACTTAAAAAAATCCTACTTTACTGACTTTTGAAAACATAACTGAAATTAATTTATTATTTTGCCTAAAAACAATAAAGTGTATGTTTGTTGTAACTTGAACCAGACTAAGTATTGTACATTGTACTTTATTCTGGTCTAAAGCATATGTAACTCTTCTAGTTAGTTTTTTTTTCTGTAGACTATGTCTCATGCATATGGAAGAAATTCTATTCTCATAATGAAAAAATATTTTTTAAAAATAATTTCAATAAAATATTCTTTGATATTGGTTTATAAATCGCCTAATGTTTTTAAATTGAATTCAAAATGAGTATTATCCAAAATGAGTAATGTATCCGGTAAAAATGACTTTTTGCCGCAATTCGATCCAGAATTTTTTTCGGTGTGGGAATCAATTTAGAAAGGCAGTTCAACTTGTAAACGAAAACACTTCCCATTTGAATCAGTCAATCGAAAATATGAATAGAAAACCCTCTGCCTTAACAATTAAACATTCAGGTACAATAGAATCCTGGAGTTAACATGCCATTAAAGTCTACTAAGGGAGAGAGCTAGCCTTAATCTCCAGCCTGCCGTAGCCGTGCCTGAAATTAATGGAGAGGACTGTTTCCACAGTCGCCAGAATCACGTAATTAGCGTCACCTGTCAACCAGCCTGTCGCGTCAGGGAAATTCTCCACGTTGTCCCATTTAATACCAATGATATTGTGAAAGGGCTTTGTAAACCCTTTTCCTCCTTTGCCTTTGATAATGTGCCGAAGGTGGATTATGAACAAGCAAGACATGAAATCTGTTTTAATGGCCTGCTTGAAGTGCGTCATAATCGAGAAGGTGGTGTTTCTATATGTTCAGTTTCCTCTGGGGAAGGCTATTGCTGGATTTGGAGTTAGAAACTGTGTACTAGAGGTCTCAAGCGGTATCGTGTGCCCACCTCCATCTGACGATGACATGTATGGTGCATTCATTGGAAATAAATGCATGTTACTTGTTAAGTGCAGAGTTTGAATGGTCACTGTCTTGTGAAGATATGGTTGAAAATCGGGTAATCAATTTAAGTTCTATAAACATATAGATATTTTTTGAAGAAAAAAAATTGGGTCTCATCTCTAAATGTGAAATTCATATCATAATGAGACAGTATCTTTTCTTTCAGCAACTTTTCTTCCGCTTCCTTTTTTTTTTTCAATTAAACCTTGATGGTTTTAGTTGTTAAATAGTAAGTGATAGAAATATTTCCCTAAAAATAGGCAAACGTTTCAGTACCATATTTCTATTCTAATTATTTTCCTTCATTTGATTTACTGTTTAATTTTTGAAATTTTCTTATAACTTTTGCTATCATTATTATCCGTTGTATAAAAATTTATTTAGAATTTTTAGTGCTCGAGGTATTCACATTTTTAGAGTATTCAAGAGAGAGTTTTTTTTTTCTGCGAAAACAGTTATTTTCATGTGGGTAAAGAAAAAAATTTTTTGTGACACTTTATGAACTAGATCATGAAACCGCTTATACTCTGTTCATGACTTTGAATCGGTTAAATTATACACTCTGGTTAGTTAAAAATTGGCCCTTTCCCATTTTTATAAGCATTCAATCCTGCGTCGCTTATGGCTAACAAGTGCTCAATTTATTTTGCCTAATTTCAAGACCAAAGCAATGTAGCTCAAATTGTTTGGCCAGAGTTTCAAATCACCTAAGTGAAATAATCTATGTTTAATTCAAATTATTGATGATTTGATTAAATTAAATCGAAATAAAAGCACTTTACAAAGAGAAATTAAATACCGGAAATGCTACCATTTGCTAAGTAACAATAGACTTTGACATACTTTTGAAAACTCAATAAAGTTAAAATAAACCTAGCTATAGTATCGTGACAGTTGTAGATGTTCACTTAAAAAAGTATTTCCGTGATCATATATCAAAGTGTTCTATAACTCCTTTCTTTTTCCTGTTACTTTTTATCCTGAAAGGCAAACGATCAGCTGAAAAAAAGAAGTCAAGATGGGGAGGGAAAGAAAAACCCAGACCAGCGTAAGAACATGGAACCAATACACGAAATCGGTTCGACAAAAAAAAAAATTAGTAAAAAAAGAGGTACTCCCAATATAAAACTCAGCAAAAAATTTTTAAACAAGAGAAATCGTCAAAAAATATGGGGTTTCCTTCTATTTACATTTTTCAACCCCTATTTCGAAGAAAAAAATCGAACTCAACAAATCTTTTTGACAGATAACACGGGTTAGGTCTTCTAACAGAATATTGTACTTAAGAAAGTTTGGCGTGAATTTTTCCTTATACCTTCCTTCCCTTTTTGTCATAAAATGTGCGGGAACATAGCGATAAAATCGAACCGAATACATTTTCCGAACTTTTTTTTTCTTTCTCTTTTTAGAACACCCCCTCTCAACACTCTACCTACCACCTTCAAGATCGATATTGCTAGGAATGAATAAGTATAAAAAAATAAATAAATAAAAATCGAATGGAAAAAAATAGTAATATATTTGAAAAATAAAAACTTCTAGTTTGTCGTTAAAACTTACCCAGATAGCTGGAAGCAAAATGCATGATTTTGGCCGTAAAATGTGAATTTCGGAGAAATAAAATATAAATAGAGTAAAATCGAGCGTCGAAGTATGTTCAGGGTAAAACACTTTAGGCTACGGAAAGGTATGTAAAGGTGTGGGGTGGGCGTTGCATTTTATAAGCGATAAAATTTCAACTGCTTTCTGGTACATATAGATATCGTAAAGACGGTAAATGTGACAAGGGTTTTCAATTTTCGTTGAATATCTCGCTTTCATCCGGAATTCAGGAAAATATCAGCCTAAATTTTTCTTCCCGCTTGAAAAAGTGCAAATTTAACGGGGACAGATGCAATTTTTTCTTTCTCGAATTTGGTTATAGACAATTTTTTTTTTTTGTAACTGAAAAATTTTGCCACCTTATTCATGAAAATAAAAATTTATTTACTATATATATATATATATATATATATAAGCTAAAAAATGGAGGAAAAAAAATTAAAAATAAAGAAAGGATATAATCTCTTCATCAGCTCACACGATTATATCCGCAAAAAGGAGTGCTTTCTAATATTGTATCAATATAGCCAAAGCAAAATATATCAATACAATAGTGTGAGGAGCACTCAAAAAATTGAAACGAAATAAGAACACATTAAGTAAAAAATAAACAAAAATATCAAGCAAAAAACAGAAAATAAATTAAAGAACAGTACATGAGAGGAAACCTGCATAGGGAGGAGCGAATTTAAATGAACTTACTCGTACCGGCATCTTTCAAGAATGATTTCAAATATTTACGTAATAAGATTGCCAGATTACAAACTATGAAAACAAAAGCATAAAAAAAGTGATATCTTATGGCACGTTCTTACTGCAATACTGAAGCGCGTCAAATTTGTTAGTTACCTTGGATGGGACCGAAAAATTGGAAGTGCGCAAGGTAATTTAAAGTTTGTAATTAATAAGTTTGATTTTTTTTCCTCCATTTTTTCTCAATTTTTTAGCTTATTTTATGAGTTCTATACTTGCAGCTTATGCGCAGTTAATATAACTTATTGATTTTCCTCGTTTTTCTCTTTGTTTATTTTTGTGCTATATATATATATATACCAATAAGTATTTGGCACCTATGTAAATGACTATATCTGTGGTCCTGAGATACGTCACGCCCTCCGCCGGTATATATCGTGTAGGAAACAACATCGGTCTTTGTCCCATGCAAGATGCCTACTGCACTATTTTGGATGACAATGTGCTTCCTACGTTGTGGCAGTTCTACGGGGTGGACCCCTGTTACTTCCAGGATGACAGTGCCGGCTGTGATGTTGTTAGGGTCACTAAGACTTGGCATGGTGCCAATAGGGTTAATCGAATGGACTGGTCTGCCCAGAGCCCAGACCTAAACCCTATCGAGAGTTGGGACGAGTTGGATCGCCGAATTAAGGGGTGTACAACCCGTCCAAAATTGGTGAAGGAACTTACATGTCTCTTCCAAGCCGGGTGGATGAAAATACCACTAGCCGTCACACAAAGACTAGTGGAAAGTATGCCCCGGAGGGTTCACGCTGTAATTGCATCTCGTGCAGGCTCTACCAACTATTGATTATGAATAGAGTTTTTTTTTTTCTTTTCAATTACACGTGTCCAATACTTATTGGTAGATAGTGTGTATAAACATTAATGTATAATTTGATAAACATTAATGTATAATCTGACAGTCCTGATTTATTTTATATAGTTATGTAGGTATTTTATTTACGTCACACTAGAGCTGCATAACAGACTATAGGCGACGGTCTGGGAAGCATTCCTGCTGATGATCCGTAGACATACCATCACAATTTTGACCCTCTGCGGAGGAGATGGTTCCTCCGATATAGTATTTCGATGACATGCGAGTGAAATTGAGCTCTTTACGGTAGAACAGTTAAACGATGACCGAGTCCGTGTACTCTCTGTCCCTACGCAGGCTGATTAAAATGGTCAACAACCCGCTCATTGAACGCAGCCAGCGCTGTACTTGACTTCGGTATTCTACTGGGAACCGTGTCTTTACGATCAGTCCACTTCGAAACAGAAATATTTTAGATTCGCTTGTATACATTCATAATTTTATGTTTCGTTCTCAGCTTTCAATTTCATAAAAAAATATAGCATTCAATTTCGTTTTGAAAATAAAAAAATTTAATTAAAATATTTTACGCATTATTATTAATTTCCAATACGAATATTTATATTATAAGTAGGGGAGAGTGGGGTCAATTGTAACATTTTTTACTTAACTATTTTTAACTAACGGAAAATCCAATATATTATTAGTATTAATTGACAGACGAGAAAAGTAGACTATCCTCTACTAGAAAAAAAAATAAATAAATACCTTATTTTACATGTTATTATATTAGTTATTAGCAATTTTTGACAGTCGTGCAATTGTTACAATTGTCCCCACTTACGGGGTCAATTGTAACAGTTCATAAATTCACCTAAAACATAGTTAATTATACATATTATCATAGTTGTGATATATTTTTTATTGATCAAAATAGTAGTGATATTTTAGGAGTAAAAATAATAATGACCAGAGACCTAAAGGGTTAAACTTTTAACTTTAAGGGGTTAAAAATTTTTATTTATGCTGTGAAAGGTGACAAATAAAATAATGCACATGCAACATAATATAAGGGGAAAAAAAGAAGATTAGTAGGTAATATAGGAAACATATTATAATATAGGAAACATAATATAGGAAACAAAATATAGGAAACATAATATAGGAAACTATTGGTGGTTCTTAAAGAGTTAAGTAATGGTTTGTAAACATAAGATTATTTATTTTCAGCTGTTACATTCGTCCCTTTACTCATTGTTACAATCGTCCCAAAGACGCCATTTAAGCTTCATTTGTTAAAAACAATGCTAGTTAATTAACAAAACTAATCTTTTTTTTTAAATGTTAATTAAGTTGTCCACTTACATATTCGGTTAATAATTTTTATTTGTTTAAACAAAATTACATTGTTACAATATAATATTCTAATACCAAAAAAAGTACTTACGTAGCGTGAAAATATCTTTTGTGATGTAACTCTTTCAAAAGTATATAAAATTGGTTGCCAGCAGGGGTGTACATGTAGATTTATTAAATACACCTTGTGCGCCACCTAGGAACCAAATCTAGAACCCGACACTCGAAATTTTTGCTCTGTTACAATCGTACCCTGTTACAATTAACCCCACTCTCCCCTATTGTTTGAATATTGATTTAAATTTTCATTTCTCTTGTTTTCCATCAAAAAATACGCAGATGGATCCAAAAAAAATTCTAAAAAACTAGTGGTTAAATGAAAATATCAGAAAGAAATATTTTAATCTGAAAATTACAATATTGACTGATATTCAAGAAAAAATATTTTAAATTAAATGCTAAAATGGCACGGCACTAATTGCTTAAAATGGTGTAACTCGTGACCCATCCGATATAAAATAAAAACAAATAAAATCAAAAATGTTTTGGTATTTTTTACGAAAAAAACATTCATAGAAAAAATTTTCTGGGTGTTGGTCTTTATCTTCTTAATCTGAGGGTCTCAAGATTCGTCAATTATAAACAGCTTGTATCCAATTTAATTTTTCTAAGTCGAATAAGGTAAAAAATTTTCTGGTGAATTCGAATCTGCAATAAAAAATAGGGTTTCATTTGTACGATTTCAGAGTTGTCGTCCCCCCGCGGTGGGAAAGGAATAAAGATCGAGTTTGGTATCAATGGATGGTTTTTAAAAAAAAATATTGAAGGTGTTTAATTTCACTTTTCAATGATACGTTTCTTACAACCTGTATGCATTAAGCAAGTAAAAAAATAATATTTATATAAGAGCTTGATAGAATTAATGTAATCAGAAAAATATTTATGAATTTAGTGATTGATAACCGTTCATTCTATAAAACAGTTCTTTTCTTCAGATTCGATGATATATCAAATGATATTCGAGTGATATATCATAATGGGATTCAAATAGATTAAAATATTCGAGTGATATATAATAATGGGATTCAATTCAAATACAAACATTTAAAAGAAAAAGTTTTATATGCATTCAATTCATTTTTTTATCACCTAACTTAAAAATTCTTTCTTGTAAAGGTAAGGAAATAAAAAGCATATAGGAAGCTTGAAAAAAGGTTTTTATGAAACATATTTTCCACCTGTTTTCTATGCATAAACGGTGTTCCTTTTTAGCTAGACAAGTGACTTTCTTTCTCATATTATGAAAGAGAATGTTGTACGTTGAAACAGATATCATAAAATTTGGGATCATAAAATTATCACTTATTGGTTGTCAGTAAATATAGAAAATATTATATTGTGATTATGTTACCTAATTATACTGTAATTATTTTTATTTGATACCGTTTATTACTTAACTTTAATATCCAGTTATGATATCGTTTATTCAAAAAACGAAATAATTTAAATTTTGTTTACTTATGATCAGGACAATGATACTCTACTACCAAACAATATAGACTTTAAGCAAATGAAAACAAAATTTATTAAAAAAAAGGATTTGGCAGCAATTAAAAAAATATATATGTAATCAGAAAAAAATTCATTATTTCAATGATTGATAACTGATAATTCTATAAAACAGTTCTTTTTGATAGGAAAAAGGTACAAGATATATATTATAATGGAATTCAATTCACATACAGGCATTTAAAAAAAGTTTCAAATACATTCAATTCATTTTTTCTAACGCCAAACTTAAAAGTTCTTTCCTGGAAAGATAAAAAAATAAAAATCAGATAGGAAGTTTTAAAAAAAGTTTTTTTTTTTATGAAAGATATTTTTTTCCTGTTTTCTGGATATAAACGATGTTTCTTTTAAGCTCGATAAGTGCCTTTGTTTCTGCCAATATGAAAGAGAATGTTATATGCTGGTAGTTGTGACAGATATCATAAAAATCTCGACTTGGTGCCTATCAGGAAAAAAAACGAGAGAACGGGATAAAAATCGAACGATATTAAATTTTCCTCTTTCAAGTGGGAAAGCTACAAATCATAGATAAGAGGTTGCCAGATTCACTTGTAAGAAAATGCAAGAATTGTTTGGGAAATATTTTCGATACTTATTTCCCGATTTCCGGAGCGGGTTATTTTTTTAAGCTTCGTATTAATACTTTATTCTACTTTGTTGACTTGCATTGATCTACAAGATGAAATATAGTTCAACTTTAATAACTTTTTTCGGCATAAGTATTATCGATGTAACTAAACTACATAATATTATCGCATCGGTTAATGATTGCATTGGATCGGTATTATCGCATCGGATATGATTATTCAACAATGTATTGTATGTTTAAAAATAATAGTTTTTTTCTTCTTCCAAACCAAACAAATCATGATGGTACAATACTTTAATAGCAATTTTACCTTTTCGTAATGCAATAAAAATAATAAAAGCTTTTTTTTTATTGATCTGTCAAATTTGAATATAATGCAAACAATTTATTTAGATGGGCGTGGTTATTATGCTAGAAAAATTGCAACTACTGCTATTTTTGTAAACCAGTTTTTATAAAGAGCGACATCTACATTCGTATCAACCCTCTTGAGTGTTATAAAAGTGGTGTCTTGATACATAAAAATTGTAATACATTACAATATCAAACCGTCCACAACACCCCATGATGAAAAACTGTAGTCAGTTTTTCTTTTCTTGAAATAAAAGAATTCAAGAAAAAAAAGTCAAAGTAATAGTGAAATCAAATACTATAAATCATCGTACAATTGTAAGTAAGAATAGACGCTTGTTAGACATTAATGTTAAGTAAAAAAAAAAAAAAAAACACTTTAAATGGCCCTTTTGTCTATAATTACTCAAACTTTTCCTGACACCACAGAGATAGCCTAAATGATTCTTCAAATTTTAAAAGGCTGTTTATTTACACGTATGCGCCGTAAAAGGATGTGTGATGCATAGAAACATGCAACTCTCACCAAATTCCTGGTGCGAAGTATAAAAGTTCAAAATGTGCTTGCTCGATCACCAATGGTCATCCAGCTCATATCCCAATAGTAAACCAATTGAGGTCTGAAAGTTTCAATGACATGTTGTTATGTCCATCTCAGTATCAGTGTTTTATCCCTGTAGTGTTGTTGGTATTTCAGGGGGGGGGGGCTACAGAAACTTTATTCATTTGGCCTCTGGGTAAATTAGCGCTCACAAATTGGCTTGAGGGGTACATGAATTTTGTTCTTCAAAAGCTCAGGTATCACCAGCGTCAACACTGTAAAAAATTCCGGATTTAATTACGGTATTAAGTACCGGCACTTCGGTATTAAGTACCGGTGTGAGTCATCCGTAAAATTCATTTTTAACATAAAATTTTATACCGTGAATTTTATAGTAATATTTATTGAATTAGAGTAATTCAGTGGTTTTACGGTAATTATTATTGTAAAAATTACGGTACATCAGAGACATGTTTCGTTAAAATGTACCGGCAGCCTGAGTGCCGGAACTTTTGACTGTAACTTCATCTGAAGCTTTTCAGAGTGCAGGAACACAATGCGGAAACACATATTGATGCTCTGACAGTGGTTTGAGATAACATGCTATTGAAACCAATGGATGGAACTGGTTAATCATTAGGACTGAGCCGCGATGGCTTAGTGGATAGAGCGTTTGCCTTCCAATGAGGAGAACCGGGCTCGAATCCTGGCGATGGCTGGTAGATACAGATCCGCATCCGGCTTGCATCGACCACAGTACTGACGTGAAATATCCTCAGTGGTAGACGTACCATGGGTTAGAGTCCCCTTGCCGTAAGGCTAACTATGGGAGGTTCTCGTGGTCTTCCTCTCCATGTAACGCAAATGCGGGGTAGTTCCATCAAAAACTCCTCTACGAAGGCAAATTTCTCCCAATACTTGATCCTGGTGTCTTCTGAATTGGGTTCAAATTACAAGGCTACGGAGTCGAACATTAGAAGGCGTTAACCCAAAAACTTGGTTCGGCTGTTCAACAACTGTTATAAAATCATTAGGACTGAAGCTGAGGTGGCTTGAGGGATACAGCTCTCGCCTCCTAATGAGGCGATCGGGGTTCAATCCCAGCGATAGATGGTCGATACGAATTCCGCACCTAGCTTACATCGATCAATTACTGACGATACGATACGATAGTACTGGCGTAAAAATATTCACAGTGGTAGATGGATCATGGGTTAGAGTTCCCTTGTCCCCACGCTAAACGCGGCTGGTTTTCGTGGTTTTATACTCCATGCAACTCAAATGCGCGTTACATCAGCAGAAGTTACAGAAAGAAGTCCTCTAAGAAAACAAATTTCTACCTATACAGGGCCGTCTTAATAGCAAGCAGGGCCCCCGGGCACAGAAATGTTTTGGGCCCCTATTACATTTCATACTGTTTAAAATGTAACTAAAAAACATCCCATTCATAAAATAAAGCATTTTCAAGATATGCTATAATTTTAACAAACTTAAACACATTTTTATTGCCCCAAAAACTCAATGCGCATAAAATAAAGCATTTTTAAACTAGACATATATATTTTTTTTAAATGAGATGCTAAAACCAAGAAGCTAATTAAAATAATTAAATAAAAAAACATAAGGGTTAAAAATTTTTTAAATATTTTATTTTATAATCGTTGTTAAACAGCCGACCCAATTTTTGGGTAAACGACTACTAATGCTCGGCTCCGTATAGCCTTGTAATTTTGAACCAATCCAGAATACAAGGAAACTCCTGGATCAGTACCCTCAGAGATATGATTTGTTATGAGAACATGGAGGACTTTGTGACTCGACATATTTAACGAGCATCAGTCACCATTTACTACACAGGGAGTCTTCGGTTGGTGGAGATCGAACCTAAGAACTCTTGGACATGGGTCCAGTGCCCTACCAACCAGGCTATCCCGGCCTAGGGTATAACAATTATTTCATTTTATATTATAGCCGTCGTTGAACAGCCTACCCAATTTTTGGGTTTATGGCTTCTAATGTTCAACTCCGTAGCCTTGTAATTTTAAACCTAATCCAGAAGACAAGGGAACTCCTGGATCAAGTATCGGGAGAAATTTTGCCTTTGTGGAGGACTTTTTGGTGGACTAACCCGCATTTGCATTACATGGAGAGGAAGACCACGAGAATCTCCCACGGTAAGCCAAACGGACTCTAACCCATGATCCGTCAGCACTGTGATCTGTACAAGCCAGGTGCGGATTCGTATCGACCAGCCATCGCTGGATTCGAACCCAGTTCACCTCATTGGAAGACGAACGATCTTTCCCCTGAGCCATCGCGGCTAGGGTATAACAATTATAAAAATTCAAATGGGGTGAATTGTTTCGTCGAACTATTAAAAAGTCAGTTATTATAATATTAATATTGAAACATCTTTCAATGCATATCAGACATAACCAGTTTAAAAGTTGCTGTCGTGTGATTCTAAGCACTTTCAAGTATTACTTTAATTAACTATAAATACTAAACAGAGTTGGTTGTCAAACATATTTAGAGACATTATACCCTAGAGAGTTGAGTACCTAAAACATTTTAACGAAGAAAAATAGACTTCGGTTGACTTTTTTAAGTTTTTCTGGTGATAAACTATTCACACTATTGGTGTTTGCATGATAATCAATCCCTATTTTTAGGAAAAAAAAGGCACACTTTTTACACGAGAATATATCCCAGAAAGCATGTAACCTTACGGCTACCTTGCTTTGGAATTTTCTTTTTATTGTCATGAAAATGTTTGTACTAAAAACCTTTTTTCATTTAATCCTTTCATCCTAAAAGGATTACAAATTATTTTTTAAAACTTTTTCAAAAAGTGTTGCCACTGAGGTAAAATGGTCTCTTCGATCCATAATGGCGTTTTAGCTGACGTCACACTAACGATGGGATCAAATTGCATTGTCCATTAAAATTTCATGAGAAGGTGTATTTTAGCTGTGCATACAAGACTTTGTGAAAAGAAACCTTATAACTATCTAAATTTAAGATTATTTTCACCTTGATAAGCTTTATTAAAGGATTTTTTCATGCTTGAAAACCCTAAGTCAACCTCTATTTAAGGTTTTTATATAGAAGGTTGTTTTCCAAGGTTTTGAATTAAGGTGCGTAGAATAAAGCAGATTGTCAGGGATCTCGTTTTAAGGTTAGAACCAACCTTTTTAGATTTACATTTTGCTGAGGGAAAATAAACCTCATTTTGTTACCTGGGTATTTATTTTAAAAATTATGTAATGCAAAGTTGTTTATTCTTAGTTGCTTTTTTAAATGCAATTTATAAAAAGTAAGATTTTCAAGGGGCCCCTGAGTGACTGGGGCCCCTGGGCACTGCCCGGGTGTGCCCATGCGTAAAGACGGTACTGTACCTATACTTGATCCAGGAGTTCCTTTTTTTTCTGGATTGGGTTCAAAATTACAAGGCTACGGAGTTGAACTAGCATTGAACAAGCCGTAAAGCCTAAATTGGGTCTTCTGTTCAACAACGATTATAAAATCATTAGGATTGGGACATATATTGAAATTTTGGGTGTTTCAGACAATTATGGTGAAAATGTGTATCGTGCCATGTATCACATAGCCTCCTACGCGACATACTTGTAAATTATAGTCTTTTGAATCTGGAGGACTGATTTGGACTTCCCTTCTATTAGTTGGTAAAATTAGTAATAACATTGTTTATAAGATACTATAATACCAATATATTTGATAACAATTGTTTCGTAAACAAAATAAATATTTGTTAGTACAAAAGTAAAATTGAATAATGTTAAAGAAAAATGAAATACTTTTTTTCTGTCTTCTGTTGATGGGTATGCAGGGTGTTCTATAAGCACCACCTTTAACATTTTTATTTAAATCCTTGCCAAAAATATAGAAAGAAACAGATTCATAGGAAAACACGTAGTAGCTTTTTAATTAAGGAAAAATGGTTTTAAAATTTCCCGCATTGCTTGATTAGAAGAACAAATTTAGTTTGATTGCTGAATAAAAGTATAAGGACATGGAAATTATTTAAAAAAAACTATTAGAGAAACTATTTGGTTTTATCGGACGATTACAATCGTTCTGATATTTTTTCAATCATTCCTGAGATACCTATAACGGTTTAGCTTTTTTCATTTTAATATTAATTCGTGACGCCTAATGGGACATTAATTAAAAGCAGTATTGGTAAAAGCATAGTATATGTTTGAGGCGATTTTAAAAAAAGCTTGGTGCGATTTTTAAAAAAAAGTCGTCATGCCAAAATGATGTCTTGACGCTTGTAACCCACCTATTGACAGGGCCGAAATAACACGTTTTTACGATGGTCGCTGGAAATAGGCTTAGGCAAAAGCATAGAAAATCGTAATCTGAAAAATGAAAAGCATAATCATATCGTAAAAAAATATATATATAAATAATAAATGAATAATCATTAAGTGGAAATATAAGCATTTATGAATTGCAGACATTGGAAAATTATACAAATTATTGATCTAAATAACAAAATTAAAAAAGAAAATACCAATTAGAAAATCTCTAACTCGACAGTAAAATCACACCACGAATTTAGAAATGCAAATACAAAATTGGTAAAAAGCAATAACTAAGCTAATCTCGTTAAACCTAAAACTACAGATTACAAATCTTATTGCTGCCAATGATTTTATCATAGCCAATGTCGTAAAATCCACCTTGAAATGTTCATTATATTTAAGCATCAATATTTAAAAAGCATCCAGTACATTTTTTTTTTTAAATATTATTAATAATTTAATATAATTATATTTCAAAATAGCTATTTTTGCAGCTGTGTTGAAACTTTTATCTTTATCTGGAGATTGGAAATAATAAATATCTATTGTGAAAAAAAGAAAAATTTATGAATTTTCAAACGATATATCGCTCATGGGTTGCAATAGTGACACAACTCAAAAAACACGCTTTTTCGACAAAGAACAGGTGTAGATGGGAAAATGCACATTCTTTTCAGCAGCAATACTAGCACAACTCATAATTCATCTTGAAGGTCATCTTCATGTAAGCAAACTAAAGCACTTCTTATGCATTTTCCTTAGCAATGAAAAATGTAAACCCACTTATCTCAAAACATGATTTTTTGAGTTGTGCCGCTATTGCAGCCCATGAGCGATATCTAAGCTCATCTTGTGAATGGTATAAAATTAGCCAAAATCTTTATTAAAAAAAACTAAATAAGAATTCTATTACGGAATAAAAATATATAATCAATAAGATAATCGATATGTAAATGCTAAATAATAATTACGCTTACATTAATCATGTTTTTCTAAAGCAACAATTTACAGCTATATCTTGTCTATTATTGAAGAAAAAATACACGGTGAAATTTAAAAACAATAACTGAATTATATTCGATGAAGGGAAAAAATTAATAACTCAAACATACATTTCTTAAAATGCTCTAGATTCGATATATTTAAATTACTAATGTGTTTTACACATTAGTAAGAGACACTATCTTAAAAACTATTCCGTTTTTTTTTTTTTAATTAATAAATAGTTTTGGACAATATTTTAAAGCTTTCTATAAAGGGGAGTAACTCAATTCCAAAAATCACGGATGTGTGATTCTATGCTTATATTTCCTTACTCACCGAATTTTCCAGAGGAACAGAAGATTCCTTTCTCTACCCCGGGATTCCCCCTCTCCCCCCTTTTGCCACTCCAGACTCTTCCATTTTTAAAAGCTTAAAACTTCAAACCGGGAAAAGAAAAGAAAACGAAAGAAAGAAAATTCTCGAACCGGATAAAAATAAAAGGGAGTAAGTGGTTGACTTGAAAGGTTTCGAAGAAAATTTCAAGTCCTCACTCTTCGCACAATCGTATTCAGAAAGCACTTTGGGCTCCACGCCTTTTAAAAAATGCAGCCCAACACACAAAAATTCAAATAAACGTGATTTGATTTTAAAATGTTTCGGCGCGAAAAATACTCTTTGGACTTTTTGTTGTTGTTCCTTTTGTATTTCTTTTATATTTCCTGTCTCCCACTGTGAAGTTGACTGTAATACATACAATAGATGAACTGGATGCAAGAACGGCCCCCGCGCCGATGCATTTATTACACCAGGACCAAAATGGGAATGGTCTCCAGAGAGACGAACTTCTAAAGTTACAAAGTCTACAAAACAGCGCCACAGCGGGCTTTATTAACATTTAATGTATATTGAACTTTACCAGACTGGTTGAATTTTTATTTGTTTGCTGCTAAACAAGATAATCTTAATTTGGAACGAAAACAGGATTGAATTGAAGTTTTCGTTTAATATTAGTTCTCGAAAATTTTTTAAGCAGTTTATTTTTTTATTTAGTTTTAAATAAATTCGAAGATTAGAATTGTAAAAATGCTGTAAATTGCTTTTGAAACTAAATTTTTTTTATTTTTTATACTAATACTGTTATTATTATTAATGTTTTATTTTGTTAGTCTGCGAGAAGGCTACTGACTGATATGAAGGTACTTGTGGGAAAGGCAATTAGACAATGCCAACCTTCATCTATCAAAAGGTACCTCGGGATTGAATCAAGTTAGCATGTGTTATATAGTAGTGAATTGATGTTTAATAATCGTAGATACGCCACAATACTCCCCCACCAGAATTTTATCAGGGATAGAATTCGATGAACGGATACCACTAGTTGCTGTGTTTGTGAAAGACCGGGAGAGCTGGATTAAGGTCACCGGGTTTTGAAATTTCCCATGAGAGCTATATTGAGTTCATGGCTATGCATGTGGTCACTCATGTGTTGCTATTAGCAGTCGAGTGTGTGTAGAAACCAGTTGTGTGTAAATGAGACTGAGAAGCAACAGCTCGAGGAGGACGATGATGCAGTCACAAATAGCAAGTTAACTGCTCAATGTGGGACATACATTGAAGTAGTCGTGATCATATTGGATATTGCCAATCTTCATCTATAAAAAGGTAACTCGAGAATGAATCAAGTTAGCATGTCTTATATAGTAGTCAATTGATGTTTAATAATCGTGGTGGTAGTTACGCCGCATACTTGCTAAAATCTTGCAAAAATTTAGATACATACTACTCTTATCTTACAATTTACACCTGAAGCTTTTCTAACTTCTTTAAACCCTCTTAATTATAATTGCTTACTTGCTAGCTTGGCACGGTATTAGGATGATAGCAATCAAAGAAAGCATTAGTTCTGTGATTGTCTTCAAATTTACACCTGCTGTTTACTTCCTTAGACCATCTTGATTGTGATTGCTTACTCGCTAGTTCAGTTTGGGCAAAGGATGATACCTGTCCAAAAGAAAATTCAACAATTGTCTTAAAATTCACACCTGTAGCTTATTTACTTCGAACACCTTGGTTGTCATTATTTACTTAATAGTAAGAATATAGAACAGGAGGATACTGGTCCATGAATTCGTAAGTTCAGCGATTGTCTTAAAAACCATAACTACAGCTTACTTCCCCAGGCTACCTTGATTGTAATTATTTACTTGATAGTTTGGTTTTGAACTAATAATAACTTACTAGCCATTGTCTGTTTTTCGAGAGAGCATTGCCATTTCAAATGTTTAATTCACTCGATCAAAGATTGATAAGTTATAGGCTAGTATTCCCCATGCTTGTGAAGTGCGAGTTGGGGAGGCTCATCTACTTTAGTTCGTCTCGTATCAGACATGTTTTGTAACAAGCCTTTAGAAGTAATATGCATTTTTCGTAACAGGTACGTTTCTACTGCATATAAGCCAAGTTTCTAGCTTTTTCGTTTAATTCCTTTTACATTCCAAGATTTTCCTTTTACGTTTCTCTTTCTTTCGTTTCATTCCTTGTACAAAATCATTGCAATCGTAGCACTTTCAGCAGCAAATCATTAGCCATCTTTTCTAATATTGTCATTTTTTTTATGCCAAACATTTCGTTAGTATTATTTCCAGATAAGTTCTATAAAAGTTTCCAGTGTATCCTAAAGGTTACATGACAATACAAAAGGACACCTCATTGCCCAATTGGAAATAATCTTCATACTTATCTTTTACCAAACTGCTCCTATTAACCGCTAATCTGAACAATTTTAAAGTGCTAATTGGCATTATATTGCTTTGGACCTTTCACTTTTTAAGTCTTAAGCCTCCATTTGTGACAAAAAAATATCTTAAACAAAATTTCAATTACATAAACCGACAAAAAATTTATTATTTATTGATATAACAATCGGATACCAGCAAGCGATGTCATCGTAGGTAAATCGTGGCATTTGTCGAAAGCCAATCAGATTCGAAACATACTCGTGACGTCGTTTGTAGATATCCTATTAAATCTGATTTAAATCATATGGTTAGACATAATGACTTCTTTTTTTCTTGAGTTATAAATACCCTAGTATCTTCGTACACCAAAGCAAGCAACATGCTTTGAATACTTCCGTCAATTTCACTCATAAACAGGCACATATATCAGGCATGGTGATTACCTTTTATTGTGTAGATAGTAGTACTGATCTCATATCCAAAAATAATTTTGCTCTATCATGTTAAGTATTAAATATATTGACAAAAAGATATTTTCACGAAGCACAGTTTAATTATCAATATTTTTTATGGAAATTTCTTGCAACGGTACATTTATTACACATTTTCAAGCCTCTATATACTGAGGAAGTATTTTCAATGTATGTATGAATTATATATGAGTATTATATCCTGAACTAGATATTAAATAGAGTATATCTCATGTGACTTAGCCTCCCTATTTTTTAAGCTAATGCTATGTTCCTGAATTCTCTAGATATAGTAAATAGTTTGAGTGAAATAGAGATGTATAACCCAGAGGCTAAATTATATCATTGACAGGAATAAATCAATCAATTGTCGGTCCTGAATGGCAACTAGTTGTTTGCCCTGTTTCTACTGGACCATTCGTATTCCTGTCTCAATAGCAATAAATTACTATTGGTTGCTGCTCCAACTGTAACTGTAAAAATAAAAGGTAAAGTTATAGAATAAATAATTAAATCCGATTCGCATAAGTAGCAGTAGGTAATTATATATAATTATTAATTTTTATCCACTATTTAATATAATAAAAACGTATTTTTATTTACGTATTATTCATTAAAGAACTATATCAAAGAGATTGATAAACTAGTTTTAATAAATAATATTTAATAATAGATAACAACTACCAACTAGACGAAAGACGCCACTAGATTATTAGGCTGACTCCTAGAATAGCCCACCCCATGACGATTTTTTTAAAATCTCGCCAAGCAAGTTTTTGAAAACTCGCCAAACTAGGTTTCCGAAAGATATTTCGGGGAGATTATTTCGAACGCTATTTCTTATTATATTTATTATGATCGTTATTTTTATTTTAATTTTATTCTGATCTCTTGCTGTTAGAATCATAGTTATTATTTAATTTTTTAATCGTTATTTCATTTATAACTGTTATTATTTCATTTTGTTTTGTGCGGTACCGGTTGAAAATGCTAAAGTAAGTTATTTTTTATTCTATGAAAGAATATTTCAATAAATTTGTAATAATTTAAATTTTTTTTAATAATCAAAAAGCAGCGTTGATTTCAGTAATAATCGCTTACTTGGCGAGATTTCAAAAAATCGCCAAGTGGTAGACTATTCTAGGATTTTACCGATTATTATTATTGAATCTTTCTTTATTAATTCTCTTATTAATTCTCTTATTAATTTTCTTTATTAATTTTCTTTATTAATTCTAAGTAAACAATTAAATCTGTATTTGCTTCGTCTTCGTCTGATCGTTTCGTTTTGTATTTTATAAGTAAAAATCAATTTGTTTTTTTAAATGTTGTATCCATTCTTTACCATTTTTTGGTTTTCCGCTAACTAGTTTGTAAAATTACAGCGAAATATCTATCCGAAATCTACGGCATTCTTGCCGAAGTGCTTTCAAATTAAAAATAAAAGGAAAGGATATAGAATATATAATTGAATCTAATTCACATAAGTAACTATAAGAAATTATAAATATTAATTTTTATCCACCATTTAATATAAAATAAACGTATTCTCATTTACGTATTATTCAACAGATGACTACATCAAAGTCATCGATAAACTAGTGTTAATAAATTATATTTGAGAATAGATAACAGATTGTACCACAACTAGTTTATCGTTATTGAATTTTTCTCTATTACTTCAATTTTAAGTACACCATTAAATCTGTATTTACTTCGTTTGATCTATTTTAGAAATAAAAATACATTTTTTTTTACAAATGCTGTATCCACTTTTTACCATCTTTCGGTTGACCGATAATTGGTTCGTGAAGTTACAGCACAAGTCGTTGCATCGAAAGGTCTATCCGAAATCGTTGGCATTCCTGCCGAAGTGCTTTCTAACTAAAAATAAAAGAAAAAGGAAAGACATAGAAAAGATAAGGGAATTGAATTCTTTTAATACCTTGTTTTGTCGGGGTACCTATTTTTTTTTTTTTTTTTTTTAACTTTATAAAGTAAATGGGGCCCTCTAAAGACTTAGAATGTGGTTATGTATTGTCCGCTGTTGAAAGTAAAGAACTGGAAAAAAAGGGGAAGTAATCGATGTTTTTATTTTATTTTTTACGTTTGCTCTGAAGATGTACGTTAACGTTGTTTGCTCACGTATATTGCCTACCGGGGAAAAGATACTGTAAGCAATACATGTAAAATTGTGGGGTTGATTCTTTGTTCTTTTAGGTCATTTTCTAAAGAAAAAGCTGCTTTTTTTAACTTTTGAAAAACTTTTCCATTGAAAATGCCTTTATTACGTATCTCGTTGTATTTATATTGTTAAAAGATTTACGAAGCATCATAAAGTATATTATTGGAAAATAAAGATGTTAGAGTTTCTATAGTGATTTATTTTATATTTGTTTGAAAATTAGAGGAGATTTTTTTTTTTTTGTATATCGTCGTTTGTTTTTCTTTGTTGTAAGAATGTGCTTTCATAATTTTTTTTTTAAAAATTAACGATGTTGTATAAATTAATATTATAAGTATTTTCACAATGCATGATTTTATGGTAATATCTTTTGTTTTAAAATACCCAAGAAAAATTAGAAGAGCTATTGTTTATCACTAAATAATAACTATTCAATTAAATAATATAAAAAAAGCTTTTATTAATATTTGTACAGCCTTTATTTAATAGTATTCGTAAAAATTTGGTTTGCTACTATTCTGCTTTTTTGTAAGAAATTATTTTTGTAAGAAACATCCCAAGTGCCCGCCATTAAAAAAAAAATTTTTTTTTTAGAAATTTGAATATTTAAATCAATGGTTCTTTACTCAATTTGATCATTTAATGAGCATTCATCAAATTTGCATCAACCTAGATTAATACTAATTAGGTCAGAAAAAGATCTTGTTGGCAATACAGTAAAAAGGCATATTTTGCCCAAAAGTGAAAATTTTTACATCTAACTTTAACTCAGTACAGTTTCCATATAGGTACTTTACATATTTGCGGAACTTCCACTGAATAACACTAAAGAGAATAATCTTAATGCAAAAAAAGGTTTGCATTGCTCTAACATCTTTGTTTTTTTAAAGTAACGTGTGAAAAGTGTATTTAAAAATAAAAATACAATTTCATTAACTATTTTTTACTTTTCTTGGAAGTATAATTGACAACGAAGGAGGAACTGGTGAAGATATACTAAATAGATTAAACAAGCGTTAAGCAGTTGCGCTATTCTTAATAAATTCTGGAATAACAAAAACATAACAAATTCAACAAAAATTAGAATTCTCAACAATGTTAAATCTGTCCTACTATATGGAACTGATACACAGCAATGCAAAAAAAATTACTTGAAAAAACTTCAAGTATTTATTAATAACTGTTTAAGAAGAATCTTGCGCATCAAGTGGTTCCAAAATATGTGTAGTGCAGAAATCCTTCGAAAAGCAAAACGGAAACCGATAGATCTGGAAATATATATATATATATATATTTTTTTTTTACGGCAGGCATTGAACTTTTTGTTCTTCGCCATACCATGCCGGAATTGTTGCTCATTTCGCGTTACCCAGTGGGCACCTGTGAACCAAAGTCACGGAGGCGAGCAACATTGCCCACGCCACACTGCCACAAACCCGTTTATAAGGTGGGCCACAATCACACATCATACACACACACAACAGAGGACAGCACAAAGAGAGAGAGAAAAACACCCATGCCCAGAGCGAGATTCGAACCCGCAGCCTATGGCTTCGCAGTCAGGCACGCTAACCGCTCGGCCACCTGGCCGGCAATTAAAAAAAAATATAAATGGAAATGAATTGGTCATGCTCTCCGTAAACCTGAAAAATTTAGAGTAAAACAAGTTTTTATTTTTTAATTGGAACCCTAAGGGCAATAGAAAAAGAGGAAGACCTAAAGATATTTGGCGCAGGGCGATTGCAAAAAAATAGAAAACAATAGGAAAGATATGGAGAGAGGTAGAATATCTGACCACAAATAGAATGAGATGGAAAGCTATGATAGATGTCCTATGCTCCGATGAAAAGGAATATGTATATGTATATATGTTTTTCATTTTTATTAGGAAAATGTAAATGAAATTAATATTGTTTATAGTTTTAAAATTATTATTAAACAACTAAATTTTAAGCTTAATTTTTTTTAAATTTTTAAATTATTTATTTTTAATAAATTGCTTAGTGACGTATTAAATTAATTCAATTTAGTTTGCTACATGCTTGTGGCAATATTAATCACTAATTACTATTAATAATTGATTCTTGATAATTGAAAAGGATTCCCTGACTAAGCACCAATAACTCATTACTTTGGTCGTCTTGTTACTTTTTATTTTACTGCATGATGTAACAAATCCAAAAATCAATACACTATCAGAAAAAATAGTAATATAAAAAAATATTATCATAACACGAAAAAATAGTATCATAAAAACAAGTAATATATAAAAAAATTAAAGTTTATTCCTTCTTAGGTCGACTAGGAAAATTTTTATTTTGGTTACTTTTTATTAAATAATTAAAAAATTTTCTCCCATATAAAACTAGAATTAATTAATTAAATTTAATTAATGAATTCATATTTGAAAAAACTGTATTAACATCAAGTATCATCTACTACAAGTTTCAAAAAATGCATTTGAACTTGAATGGATGGATAAAAAGTATTTTTTAAACAAGTGAAAATTTGAACAAGATAGATATAGGGAGAGTGTGAACTAATGTACGGAATTGAAAAAAAAGGTGAGTTGTATTAGTTTTGTGTTGTGAGTTATAAAAGTATAAATTTGGTGACAGGCTACAACGTAATGTTTTTATTGAATTTATCTGATACAGCGAATATAAAATAATTAAATATTTAATTGTGCGTAATAAACTATTTTTTTTTCTCAAATAGAGTTCTAAGTTAGAAATTAATCACTAGTGTTATTTTTAAAATATGTGAAAAATTGAATCGCTTATAGTAAAATATAAAACAATAACTAACGCTTAACCAATCAGAAAATTATATTTCATTTTTCGCTCAGCCCTATTTAATTAATAAATTAATATTTAAAAATACTATATTAACATCAATTGTCATTCAAAAAAATGTATTTGAACTTGAGTAGATAAATAAAAAGTTTTTTTTTAACGATAGAAAATTTGAACAAGGTATAGAGAGAGTGCGAACTAATAGTAGGAATTGAATAAAACCCTGGAAATAATATAAGACGCAAATTTGCTCAAATTTTAATATGATGTTCCGTAAAAATTAAACCATAGGACCGTGCAGTCAAGTTTAAGAAGTAAAATAATATGGTTCAGCTTAGCATCATATAAAGGTTGCAATAAATTATAACTGCATTATTTTCCAACACACTCGTAAATTTTTTAAAGTTTTGGTCCAGTATCGGTTATTTTAAAAGTAGGACAACTAATTGGACAATCTTGGAAAAATTCCAAAGTACAAGCAAAGATGGCAATTTTTAAAAATCTACGAAGCTTAAAAATTACCAAGTAAAAGTAAAAGTACTAAGTTTGAAAGTAATAAAGTAAAACTGAAAGCACTTACTTCTCATAGTTAATAAATACGAATACTAACTTTTAAAGTTGCACGGAGAAAAATATTCTGGAAAAATTTTTCGTAAAGTATGGTTATGACATTTCTAGTAAAAAAAATTAATTTGAGTTAATAAAGCTAAAATATGGGGTATTTAAACCTTTTATTTGGTATTTTTTCCGTTCATATGATAACGGTTAACAGAAAATTCCACATTTCAAAATCATAGTTTTTATTACCACAAATTTAGTAAAAAATACAAAACTAAAATTAAATTTAACCTTTTCATGATAGATTACCAAATTTGCCCATGTTTTATAGTTAATTTAACTGAAATCATTACCGTAGCGCTTCGGGAAAAATTACGGAGCTCTTGGATTTTCAAATTAAGCTAGAAACTTGGTAAACTTTACCGTATTCTGGTATTTTTTTTACCATACTTTTTTTTCAGTCTGCTGAACCAGCTAAAAGTAGGATTTGTTCGAAGTTAGGAAGCACAAGTAATATTTTTAACTTTAAACATAACGAAGTTCAAGTTAAAAAAAAACTTACTTTTAAAAGTTAAGAAAACTACCATGTATTCACTATATTTAATCCTAGTTTTGTAAAATTGGATAAGAAAAAGTACAATAAAAAGAAAGGAGTTATTCACCTTTATTGAAATATTCATAAACGCCCCATTTCTTAAATTATTCTTCGGACAACAAAATAGCTCTAAAAGTTTTTAATACTGTTACTTTTGCCATTATACAAATAAATAATATGATAGAAAAAATTCTAAATCATTTTTCAGATATTTGTTGCATGTTTTTTAAATAAATTACCCACATATTTTTCTAAAATTCAATTAAAATGCATAAAAAAGCATTAGAAAAATATTTTCAAATAAGCTTAAGTGATTTTAAAAAATTCAAAAAATAAATTAAACAGTGGAATTTTTTTTCCTGAGAAAGTAATCAAAAAATTCCACGCAAATTTTATACTCTTAATATAAAAAACAGAAAATCAAAATGAAGTTACTTTTTGTAAAATAAAAGATATTTCGTTTTTATTTGACTTTTAATTATTTGTTTTTTGAAAAATGAAAATAAATAATTGAAACTAAGTTGTATTTTTTTCCATAAAAAAGCAACTTTCTGACTGATTAACATCATTAGAAAAATTAATTTTAAGATTAATAATTTACATTTGTCACCGATTTAATTTGGCTTAAGAATAAGTTTTTTGTCCACTGATTTAAATTTTTTGAAAAGCGTTTTAAAAAACACTTTAAAAAATGAAATCAAACATTTTGCTTTTCTTTATAAAAAAAAAATTAAGAATTATTTTACTTTTTACGTAAACTTTAGTCTCTGATGATTTTTCAACGTTTCAAATTTATGACAGAAATATGTTTTAAAATAAAATTTCTCATTTTTCGTTTCCTCTAGAAGTTTTCATTTCATTTTTATGTTTTCTTTTTTAAGAAATTTTAATAAATGGTGAAAGTGTGTTTTTATAAGGGGAATTTTACTCTTCAGTAACTTTTTTCTACAAATATTTTTAATATTTATATCAATATTTTTGTATGATTGTCTCTAAATTGATAAGAATGAACGACCGTAAAAACCTAGTATATAAATATTCTTATACATTTTTTTTAAAATTCTTTACATAAATGTTTTGCATTTATAAAATTCGTTTTAATGCTTAATTAAATGCTTTATGTACATAAGATAATACAAAATAGATTTTATTATACAAGATAATCAAACAAAAGAACGGAGATAAGAAGCTGATGAACCAAGATGTAACAATTAAATAAAGTATATATTTTTACTCGATAGAAGTTATGGTTTGTTTTTCAAATAATAGAAAATTTCCTAACATGAAAATTTGGAAAAGAATTTTAAAAGTTAATTAAATTAAAAAAAGCATGGAGGTGTGGGGGATCGAACCCCAGGCCTTTCACATGCAAAGCGAACGCTCTACCACTGAGCTACACCCCCACGTTTGTTGCCTGCTTTCTTAAACATTCATCAAATATGAAACACATCGAAAATATGATTAATTCATAAGTAGAGAAACACCTGCTTTTCATAAACAAGGCGAATAAAATTCACAGCTACATAGTTACATAACAAAACAATAACTTGAAAAGAAATCATTAATTTACTAAAAGACTGTTAAAAGATCTACACTTTCTAAAACTAGTTATGATTTTAGTTATAAACAAAAGAAAATGTTCTATTATTCAAACTTTATGATTTAATGATGAAAAAGAACTCCTTATAACCATACATGTTCAAAGCTAAAAAGTCAAAGATTGCGTGCAGATTGATGGACTGTAAAAAACTTTTTTGCTGAAAGTTGACTTAATAGTATTTTTCGAAGCTCTTTTTCCAGGAAAAATAAAAAGCTACAGTATAATTGCCTTATACTGGACGCTAAGCTATAATTTTTAACTATAAATCTCATCTTGTTGTAATATATTAGTTGGACTTTTGAATGGACAAACAAATTTATATTTTAAGGCTGTTTTGTGAAGGCCTCATCGTCATATGAAATGATGCTTTTTACAAATAATAAGCCATTTTTATAACTGATGTGAATAATTATAAAAAATTATTTTTGCATGAAATTTTCTTTGGGTAAATGAGTTTTATGAGTGGGTGCAATATTTTTCTTAAATGCTTAATTAGTTTTTAAAATGTGTCCAAAAACGCAAAAAGTGAAATTAGCATGAAGGCGTCCAAAATTTGGATCATTCTCCTGACCAAACAATGGGGACCTATATTTCCCAGATTTCGGCTACCCTCAATATTTTGAAGGTTAAGAATCCAAATATGTAAAACAGAATATATGTTTATTCAAAGAAAGTACGTTTTTGTGAAAGATTATGTACGATTGAAACTTAGTACGTGAGAACTCAATCATTAGAACAAAAGTTATTCAGGGTTGTATCTTTTTTTTTTTTTTTTTTTTTTTGCCCATTGTACTTTTAAAAATTAAAAAAAAAATAGTTCTCATTGATAAAATTACATTTTAAGAGTGCAGATTCTAGAAAAAATAAAATAAAAAATTTTATAAATAAAAGTACAAGTTAAAAGCAAAATAAATATTTCCTGGAAAAGTAATATTATACCATTTCCTAATATGTTATAATAGTTATTATCTCTCCACATTCGGAAACGATCTGAAACATAGACTAAATGTATCGTAAACAAAATATATCCGTCGACAAAAACAATTAAATATGTCCAATGATTTTTGTGTAATGCTATCAGTAAACAAGCTCGTAACTTTTGAAATATTTTAAAATTTAAAATCAAAAATCCTTTTTTTTTTTCCAAGTATGATCTAAAAGTAACTAGAGGGGGCATTCCCTGCTCGCTACATTTACTCCCCCATGAAATACATTCGCAGTTCTTTTTACCTTGCATCGCGATACGAGGTCAATTTTTTCTCTTTTTGAAGACTTATATATTAGAGGGTATTTTTATAGAAATAAGCAACATAAATAAGCATCAAGTAATTTGCGTAACATAATTAAGGCAAAAATTTGAGGTTTTAAAATTTAAGCAACATTAGAACTAAAATATAGTTGTAAATTATTATGTGAACAGCGTATATATTAGATTTTTATCACTATATTTTTTAATAAATATTTTGCGATTTTTAAATAAACATGTCATAAGGGAGCAATTTGTTACGTACAAATTTATTTTCAAAAATTGAAAGAGGTGATTGAACTTGTATGGCGGAAAAAAGAGCTTTTAGTGAAACGTTCACTATCCTTCTCATTAAAGAAAGTGCAGGTGGTTCTCAGAGTAGGAGATTTACATATCACGTTAATCCATGGTACGTCTATATCCATTTGGCATATGAGTAAAAACAGAACGGGTTCTTTTGACAGCAAAGACAGCTGTTGGCGAAAAAACAACGCAGATATTCAATAACAAACTCTAAATCTGTCTTCGCCAAAACGTTCTATTCTGCGAGCTGGAACGTGATTTTTCACACCTGCCTACTCTAATACCGGAAGAAGATCAAAATACTTCGCGGTCTTTCTTTCTTTCCTTTCTATCTTCAGAATGTTTTTAATGTTGAGACATGATTAATTATTTTTGACATATCTTTGTAAGTCATATGGATGCTTGTAATTTTAAAAAATAATGCATAACACTCCGATAAAGTGGATATTGTTTACGGATCATTCATAAGAAGTATTTTAAGTCAAGACTTCTAACATTTCTTCTCATTTAAAACAAATTAAGCATTTCATTTTCAGTAATTTAAGATTGTTTTTTTTCTATTTTTAATTTTTTTCTTCTTTTTTTTTTATTTTTATTGTTTTTTCCTATTTCTTCGATATCCATTTTCTGTTTTCTGCTTTTTTTTCATTCAGTTCATTACTCCTAATTTCGGGCGAATGATAACATATAGAGCCAAAGACATCTCATGGAAAACCTTGATGTTGGTTTATTATTATAGATCTTAATTAGTAAAATTGCGAATAAATTAACAAGTAAATTTTAATAAGTAAATTAACTTTTAATAAGTAATTTTTTTATAAATTAATTATTTTACGTAATTACATTTAAAAAAAATTTTCTTTATATTATTTAGGAGTAATTTGAGCATAAAATGTGAAAAATTATATAAAACCTTTTTATTGTATATTAAATTTTACAATTTTATAAAAATATTGCGATTAATACAATTTTACAATTTTATAAAAATATATAAGAGAGTGAGAGAGAATTTTATACATATTAGTATGTTACAAATACATTATGTTAAAATTCAAAGAAAAATAGGCGAAATTTTAAAAATTAAATATAGATGTGACTCATGTTATTTCGTGTTCCGTTTGAGCCCGTTTTAAAGTTAAAGTATAAATACAATTCTCTTTCTATTACCCAGGATGTTGCCAAAATAAACTTTATTAGTTGTTTAGGAGAATTATGGCATTAAAATATATTTCTCGAAAACTTAATGCAAATAAAATTGCAAATTTTTTTATATACCATAACTATCTGTAAAAATTTTAAAGGTGTTTGTAGACGGCGTTCTTTTTATCATGGAACATGCATGGGTTTCAAAGTTAGAGGGGTTTAATAAAGTCTTAAATATGCATCAACTGAAATGATTTTTTTGCTAAAACAATTTTAAAAAATAAGTTTCTTAAATTATCACTTAAAATATGATAATAAAATTTTTTTGTTTCATTGCTTAGTAATTCTGCTCTTTCCCAAAAGAAATGAAACAAAGTTTTTCAAAAATTATCAAGATTGGGTTTGGGTTAAGGGATTTAGTTTAACAATTGTACGATTGTAGGCTATTTATACCAGTATATTAGCACGTATTTTTTTTCTTTCTTTGATTTTTATAAAATTATCTACGTGCAAATTTCTTTTATTTTGTAATATAAATTGAGTTGTATTTTATATTCTCAGTAAATAACATTAAAATTTTCTTAAAGTGACTCCGTTTCAATAGTTAACATTTTATAGATTAAAGAAACTGATACTTCTGACTAAACTATGGGGACCATATTTCCCAGATTGCGGCTACCCCCTTTATTTTGGGAGGTCAGAAATCCAAATCCATTAAAAAAAAAGCCATGTTTATTCAAGGAAAGTGCATTTTTGTGTTCGATTTTGTAACTTAAAACTAATTAGCATATTTCAGGTCACTTCCTTGAACCATTAAGTTTGAGTACTAGAATATAAAGATCCGATCATTAGATCAAAAATTATTCAAAGTGATCCATTTTTTATTTTATTTATTTGTAGCGCACTGTGCATAAATTAGTATTAATATCACCTTGTACGTTATGAATCCTTTTATTAAATTTAATCTTCTAATATGTATACAAATTTTATTCACTTGCCTCAAAACCCTGTATTTTTCATCCGTGGTTGCTAAAATTGTTTTCATATTTTAATTTAATTTATTAATAGTCTCCATTTTAATTGAATATCTCTATTTTAATTGAAAAACTAATTGTATCTATTTTAATTGATAAATAACTATATATTTTTACTATTGTCTGATATGGAATGCATGAAGAAGAGATAATCAGGTTTTAAATAAATGTTCAGATAAACTTTGATTGACTGGTTAATTATTAGATTCTCATATACATTATTTATAATTATTACAATAACAATAATACCTCAGTGGGTTCTTTACTGACATTTTATACATAGCTAATTTAACTAATGTAAACGTGAGTGCGGTTCGAATAAGTTAAATTTTAATTGCTATTGATAAATCATCCTAAAGATTAAAACTTCATAAAAAAATACAGGCTGACATGCAGATTATTTGATTAGCATATTACATATATTAATATAATAATCACATCATTTAAAAAAAAAATAAGTGAAGACATTTAACGTAATAAATTAAATAAAATCAGCACGCAAAACCATTAAGAGTTGTTATCAGAAGAATATCATTAATTCTTCATTATAGGATCTTGTAATGAAACATGATTATCTCTTATTAAAAAATAATTCCTTCAATTTTTTAATGCCAGCTAAGCACATGTGATTAAATGAACCCTGTAGGTCAAAACTTGTCTGATCACGTTAGTGCGTGAAGAAATCACCTGTCTCGGCTTCTGATGAGGTCATTAGTTTAGTGTAGTGTTTTATTCCGTGTTTCGTATGTTAAGGAAGAATTGCTCTACGAGTGTTTAAGAAAAGGCTGTCTTTAGTAGAAACAATGAGAAAAATAAAAAAAGAAAACATCTCGATAACTTTAAATCTATAATGATAGGATTTTTACGTTTTAAGATACAATCTTAATTATTCGAGTATTATCTTGTAACCTTATAGATATATAGTAAAATATTTGTGCAGATGATATTTTAGTTTATGAAGTCAGAGTCATCAATAGGCTTTTTCATAACAACGGGAATAAAATGTGTGTTTTTTTAAAGATGGATTTGGGATTCTTGACTTTCAAACTGTTGAGAAGGGGATAACCAAATTCTGGAAAATGTTTTTCTATTACATAAGTTAAAAAAGCAATCTAAAGTTTCTTATTTAATTTTTTAGTATTTCCTCACATCTCTGAAATTATTTAAAACAATCAAATAATTTTGTCTCAGAATTATAAAACTTGTTGATCCATACATAATTTTACGTAAAACATAATTTTTTATAAAAACGTATTATTTAATGTTACTTGTTTTAATAATGCTCAAAAACAATATTTGAATTGCAAGGTATACAGATTTTTTTTCCACATTTTGAATTGCGTAATTTTAAATGGAAGAATAAAAAGTTTGAACCAAATTGGTCGTATAGATCTAGAAAAATGAAAATTGAAAAACTTTTTAATAACTGTTTTTTCTAAATATATTCTATATTTTTATATATTAAGAACGTTTCATATTTTTAAGGAGTCATATATTAAAATAAATTATTTTAATGAAAGAAAAGATATATTTTTAAATTAATAAGATTTAAAACAATATGTTTTTCAAAATTTTTTTTTCTTATTTGAACTTGCTTATACACTGTGAAAAATTGTGGATTATGGTATCAAGTATCGGTACTTTGGGTGCGTCATTCGTATATTCTATTTTTACAGTAAAATACTATACTGTAATGTTTCCATTAATTTTTATTTAATTAGAGTGATTCAATGATTTTATGGTAGTTATTACTATAAAAATTACGGAATATCAAATATTTCGTTTTGTAACATATTCTGGTAAAAACGGAATTTACGGTAAGAAGTACCGGCACCCTGAGTGCCAGTACTTTTCACCATAATTTGATCCGGGATATTTTACAATGTAGTCAATTTGTATCTTAAACATTTTGATAAAATAAATCACTCGTTGACGATTTTCCAGAAAAGAAGAGTTTTAATAGTGTTTTTTTTAAATTTAAATTTATTTATTTGATAACATCAAAGGTAATTATTCAAATTATTTTTTTAGAAAAATCTTACATGTGTTCAGTGAATCGACTAGATTCCTTAGAGATTTTTTCGGAAGTAATAAAAATTTTATCAAAGTTTATGTTTTCTCAGATTTCTGTTAATGTAAACAAATTTAATTACTTTTTTGCATTTCGCTAATTAACACTGAAATTTTATTGATTAAAATATTGTCCTTAACCTAATGTATTTCAGTTTTATCACCCAACTTTGGACACTTCAAAGTTCTTTATTTCAAGAAAGAACTTCGAAGATGTCATAATTGGCTTCAATTTTAGCATGATGGCGTAGCATATTAGATTTTGCCCCTTTTCCACGACAATAAGTTTAATTATTCTAAAACACGGTGGAGTTGAGATGTTCTGGACCTCCTGTTCTAATTGATTTCTAGAAGGCTTCTAACCCTTAAAGCAAGGGACACATAAAGCAAGTTTTAAGGCGTATTTTACGAGGAGCCAAAGCAGCACGTCCCAAAGTTAGAAGCGGTCATTACTCGAGAGGTGGCGGCCTATTTGGCGTGAAAATACGACCGCGATTCACTTTCAACGATTAAAGCTTGTTCGGTGCCAAACTCTTCACAAGTATAGCAAGGAGTTTTATTTTACATTTTAAAGTTAAGATATATAAATTTCAAATTGATCAGTTTGGGTTCTACTGAAGAAACTTTTAAAATTTGATGAGTATCTGTTTAAAAGTACGTTGCAGCTAGGAATAAAAATAACATATACGAGTAATTTGCATAAAATTGTTCGAAAGGTTATTTTTTCCCCAATAAGGGACTTTAGGATCCCTTTCATATGATAAAAAAAGAATATTACTTATTCCGCGATAATTTACGAAGAAATATGTTACAGTAACCAAAATAAAAGAACATTTTACTTGAACTACTAAATAAATACCATAAATGTAGCACAGAAAAAAATATTGCGAATCAAAAACAAATAAAATTTTATTGCTTAATTTAACGAAAAAAAATCTCACCCTGTGAGAAAAAGCATAGGAAAAACTTCAACTAAAAGAAGAAAAGAATGTTCTACTAATTCTTTCAAGAAAAAACAAAGAGAAAACGTGAGCCACCAATACAATATGTCCTTTTTTAATTTCATGCTTTTTGCCAACCTGGTTAAATATGACTCGTCAATCTTCAACAGCAATTTAAATTCTGTTCTTTGAAAATAATCGTCTGCTACTATACCAATCTTCAAAAAAATATAAATCCGGATTTTTTATTTTATTACTATTATTATTCAGTGTAAAGCTCTCCAGCAGCAGCTATAGTTTGTCTAAAGTAAGAACTCCCCTAGCCATTCGTCTGGACCCATTTCAGTGACTATGGTAACGAGGTATAACTATTTCAAGTAGGGGGTGCGAGGTCACTGTTTAGGACAGGTTTTGGCTCGGGTCGGCGAGAGAAAGGGATACTTTTTCTTCTGTCTACTGTGTTAGTCATAGAGTGAAGCAAAGCTACCCTCCCTAAAATGCGCTATTCTTGTTTCCATAGCAGCAGACGGCCATAGACTTTGTGGCGGGGGGGGGGGGAGTTCTTACCGTAGACAAACTATAGCTGTTCAGTGTGGTTATGGAAGTTAAGGTTTCCCAATTTCATGATCAACGGCATGATTGTGTTAATATGGTGATCGTTGTGTACAGGCTGACTATATGTCCCTGACAAGCTGGTACCCATCGATCTGGTGCTAGGTGAGCTTTAAACCGCCATTGGGGATCTTAAACCATTCTTTTAAAAGACAGTTCAGTGCCTTAACCACTGGCCTATCGTAGTTCAAATTATTCAGTTAACAAATCAATATTTTTGAATGATTTTAGTTTAATTTTATTCATTGAAATATGCTCTTTTGACCTATATTTACTGAATTTTATAATTTAAGATTGTTAGTATTTTTTTAAATGTAAAGTTTTTCAAAGTTTAAGTTTTAGAAATTTTTACATCCTTAAAATTTAAAATTCGATATCTAAGTTTGAACCTCAAAGAATAGATGAAAAAAAATCATTTAAAAATATTGATTAGTTAATGAACTAATAAGGAAATTCCAGTCTCTGTAATCCTTTTTCTTACTGAAAGGAGGACCGTTATTGTATTTTTTTGCAGCCACATTTACATTCAGGCCGCATTGTTTTAGATATTTTTAGAATTCACCCAGGAAGCCATTGAATTAAAATCTGCATGCAATAACTTTTTACCTAAAAAAATTAATTTTAAATTTTAGTTAAAGTTTTTCTCTTTTTGAACGGGAAGCCTAGCTCTAACACACGACGACCGATTCCCCATGTACATTAAATCTGTTTTTGTGAAGCATCTTTATTTTAATTTTATTTGAATCAACTCATTTCACTTCTAATGTTCACAAAATGCGTTTTGGAAAATTGGAACTCTGCTTGACTTGAAAAATTCTGGAAGATCAATATCAAAATTTACCTGGTGATCAAGAATGGATTTTTTTTTCCTAAGAACTATACCCAACTAGCTGACTGCTTCAGTAGAGATGTGTAAGCTGACGTCACTTCACCATATTGTTCACTGAAATCCATCAATGATCAAATAGTTACAGATGCAACCAATAGGAATACGTTTCTATTGGGACTGGTATACGAATCATCCAATAGGAATAGTGCAAACTGAAATTGATTGAATGATAGTGAACGACTGATCTAGTTCAGCCTAGTTCACCGGACAGAAGAGGCAGATGATGAAAAAATTTTACCTTATAACTTGGTACTGGACATGGTTTCGTTAATAATATAATTATTTGTTTTCCAAGCATTTTAATTTTTTAATTTTTTCTACTTATATTAATTATTTGACGCCCGGTGGCTGAGTGGTAGCGTTTCGCGCTCCCGTGCCACAGGTCCTGGGTTCGATCCTCGGGCCGGGCAAGGTTGACTCAGACTTTCATCCCTTCAGTGGGTCGATAAATGAGTACCAAGCATGCTTGGGAACTAAACACTGGGGGTTTCGCGTTTGGCTGACCACCTAACCGGAACATCTGCTTCTGCTCCCCAGAGCCCAAGGTCAAGAAAACTGAGATGGCACAGTAGGCCTTGGCCCTCTATGGGCTGTCACGCCACTGAGTTTAGTATTTTTTTTTATATTAATTATTTAATGTATTTCCTTTTTATAACAGAAATTTTTTAATTTTTGGCTATAAATTCTGACATCGAAATGGGAAAAAAATGCAAGCATGCATTCGTCACCAACGAGAAAAAGATTTGATAGGATAGTCTAAACACGGTGCTGGTTTCTAAAAAAAAGCGTAAACTCTTTAATTAAGGTTTTTTATATCTTCTTTAAATGCTGATTATTTCAATTTCTTCAAAAACTACTAAGAATGTAAAATTGAGATGATTATTTTTGTCAAAACGTGAATTTAAAATTTTGTTAACTTGATGATTATTTATTATCAAAACTTAAATTCAATATTTACTTACCTTGATGATTAATAATTAAGATGATGATTTAGATCAAAATTTGAATATAAAAATTTGATAAGTTGAAATATATTCAAAATAAAGATTAATAAATAATCTATAAATAAATTGTGTAGCTTTCAGTTTCTTTGTTTGATTTATTTATTTAAGGAAATACAACTTTCATAAAATTTTCTGTTCCTTATTAAACCAATTCTGCAATTAATCTGAAATGTTTTTAGAAAAAAAAAAAATAGTTTTAATTCAGGGCAATTCGTATATTCTAGTGCATTTTGTTAGCATATTTAAGCCCAGAAAAACTTTCACTCTATCCTATTATCCCAAATTGGTTGTTAAATTAAGCAATCAAAATCATTTTATGAGCCCAATAATTGAATTTAAATTCAAGAGCGTTCTTTCAGAATGAAATTAAAGCTCTCCTTTTGAAAGCTTGATATTTTTAAAAATCTAATTTAATGTAATCCTATTTACAATATTATCAGATAAAGATCTTTCATCTTTTTCGCTAAAAAAAGTGGTAAAAAGTATTAAAAATAATAATCAGATTTGCTCTTTTTGTATCTCCTTCTCAAGCCCTTTTTATTAAAATTTATTTGCCAACATTAACCCCTAGCTATCGTTTGCTTATTTCTTAAGATCCCATTTTCGTTTGGCGGACTGATTCTTCGGAGATCCTTATAAATATAATAGGTGGGACAACGCATGACCGCGCCAAGGCTTTTAATGAAGTCCCTAGCATAATGGCTAGCGATCTAATAATAAAACACTTTTCTTTTCCAAAGAACTAGCTTGAAACACTAATTAAACTGTCTGTTCCTCGCTGCTCTTTAATTGACATTGTGGTTCAAGGTTTTAACTCGCCATTTTTAACTGTCGCCAAAGCGAACAATTCATGAGCAGACGATAATGGAAAAAAATTTTGAAGGAGAAAATGGTAGCATTCGAGCGAACATTTTACGCGAAGTAAGTTGTGTAATTAAATTACATTTTCCCATCCGTTTTTTTTTTTTTTTTACGTTATGCATCGCGTGAAATCCTGAATATATTAACCCCGATGCCATTAGTCCGTATATTGAGTTGATTTTTAGGTAGGGAAATTTTCTTTTCTCTGCTTCCTTTTATTTCATTTTTTTTGTTCCAATTTTTTTTTTCTATCGTTCGGCAACAAAGAATGCTCCACTTTATGTGTTGCCAAATCTTATAAATCTAATTTCTACTGACGCTAATTTCACGTTTGAAGACCTTAGAGTTGCTTTAAGTTTGCTTTCGTCGAAGTAGGGTTACTTTTTCGTTTGGAAAAGAGTGATAATAACTTTTCTTAATTCCCTCTCGTTTTACCACTCCTGTAATGCTGTGAAATATCTTATAGTAGTAATTGTTTTCTGCTTCTTATAATTCAGTTGTAAGATTTTTATCTCAGTGCATTATAGTGAATATATACAAAATATGATAGCCGTACATAATAGAGATTGGAAAAAATAAAAGATTAAATTTGCTTGATAATAAAAAAGTGTATAATATTATCTCTCTATATTCAGAAACAATTACTGCCGTTGACGTTGCCACCACCACTGTTTCAAAAAAGTTTAAACAAGCATGTTTTTATTTTTCATAACTTAAAAATATATTAGATAAAACAGTACATTTTTCTTAAATTTTTTTTTTTTTTTTTTTTTTTTTTTGCACACTTCTAAAGAAATATTTCAGGAACATTCTGACATCAAATATTATTGATGCGATTATTTGTATTTGAGTTATTAAATGACAAAATTGAAGATTATTTTGTCCCTGCGTAATTCAGTTTATCACTAATTAAAAATTTAGCTACTTTTTATTTATAAAATACGGAAATTTTTAGAGTTTAAGTGATTTAAAAGTGCTTATGATGAGGCTATAGTGTCGGTTGTTTAGAATATACATTTCAGTTTTCCCAGCGATATTTCAAAGGAATGACTACCTCAGGAGTTGATCAACAATGAAGATTGATCAATCATATAATGTACCCATGCATTTAACATTCATTACCATTTGAGTTCTATACATATATGATTTGCTGTCGTAACAAAACCACCACTCCGTGGTATGTTCCCTGTAAATTTATGATACATTACAATGCAATTACCATACATGTATGGTGCATTTAACATATGAATAAGTAGATATGGTGTGTTTCCATAAGTTTGCCATGTGTATATCTTACTTTCCCATAACTGTTTAGTATTTTACCATAAGATTACCATGAAAGTAAAGTGTGTTCCAGTTCATTTGCCATATGTGTATGGTTCATTTCCATAAGGGATAGTCTTGCCATATAAATGTTATACAGATATCTATGGTTACCATAGGTTTATCGTGTCTTGTCATATAAATGCCATACAAATCTTTATGATTACCATAGGCCTATGGTATCCTGCCATACCAATTTCTATGGTTCCCATAGGTTTATGGCGTTGTGCCATATAAATGCCATACTATGGCTACCATAGGCGTAAGGTATATTGTCATGCAAATTACCATGGTAACCATAGCTTGCCATTGATTACCATAGGTCTCTCTATGGTAAGTTTTCCTAAGGGGATTCACCAATCATGTATTTGTAATCAATTCATCTTATATCATATTATTTCATCTTATTTTCCTCCAGTCGTCGTCAATGCTATTTTATTTTTAACTCATTTTCATTATCTTTAACACCTTTGTCAATTTAAAAAAGAAATTATTACAAATTGAGTGGAGAATGATATCAACCTTTGAAAATCCGCATATATTTAACTGTACCTCTCTTCCCAGATATAAAAATACTGGAAGCTTGATGATAGGAAAATTATTTCATTATATGGTTTTAAACAGACACTTGCAATTTAAGCCCACACAATGTATCTTTTAATTTAAAATTTATTAATTTTTCTTCAATCGTGAAATTGAAACACGTACTTTATAGGGATATTTTAATTTAAAAAAAATTACATTTAAAAAAAAACAATAGAAAAAAATTTAAATATGTTGCATTGAAATTACCGAATAAAAGGAATTATTTACCAATGGGAAAAATGATCGATACCCCATTTGTGTTAATATACCTATTATTGTGTTATTCTTATTCTAAATGTACAATGCCAAGTTATAATATTCTAAAAAAATATATCAAAATATAATTATGAGAGTTAAAACACGCGTCTTTACGATGTTTTTTTTTTATTCATAAAAAATAGTCAGATAATTAAATAGTGCATTAACAATCTATTAATTATAACAATACCAAAAAGGAAGAATTGTTTTCCGTCATAAAAAAATTAATCAACTAAATTTGTAACACCGACAGCAAATCCCGAAACTTTTCACCCCAACACCTCTGGAGGAAAAAAAAAAAAAAAAAAAAAAAAAAAAAAAAAAAAAAAAACATGTTTTCAACGCCTCAATCCTAAATACACGCGAAATTGTAATTTTCTAGGAAAAACTCTTCTTCGAGAAAAAAGAGAGGGTGAAAAAAAAAAAAAAAAACAGATGAAAAACTCCGGCACTCTCGAAACTTCATTTTTAAACTACCACCAAATCGTCCTTCTTTTCAAGAAACTGTAGTCTGGAAGCTAAATTTATTTTTCTATTTTCTTTTTTTTTTTTTTTTTTTTTTCATTTGTATCTGCAGGTCGGAAAAAACCACCTAACAGGAAACGATTGGTATTATAGAAACGAAAAAAAAAAAAAAAAATCACACACACACATACAAAGCAAAACCTTAAAAGTAAAACAAGAAATAAGAAAAAAAATGGTGCAAGTTAACCGTGCCATGAAACCATTGAAACAGGAGAGAGAAAATAGGGGCGAGGCAGAAAAGGTAAAAAAAAAAAAAAGAAAGAAACAGAAATCTAGGAATGGTAGTGTGTGTGTTTCGTTGGAGTGTGATACTTTCGGGAAAAAGCTGCTGACCGTAGAGTTGTGAAAAAGTCATCTAGGTCGGAACAGCTGTACGTTTCTTCCAATTTCTCTTCGGTTTCTAGAGATTGTTTCGGGAAGATTGAAGCCTCCACTATTCAACTCGCAAGCTGATACTGGTTCTGATTGTGCCTCTATTCTTTCTTAACAAAATCTTTTGCACTTTTATTTTTCTGTGGTTTGGAGAAACAAGAAGAAAAAAAAAAACATTCGGAGCATTAATTTTCTTTAAATTGTTCTTATAATTACAGTAAAATGTTACTATACTTAATAAAGATTCGTGGAATGGAAGTTTTTTAAAATAAACGTCAAAACTTAAAGTTAAAAAAATTCATAGCATTGTTTTCTACGTTCTAATTAAGCCTCTATTTTTTTTCTCATTGGAAAAATCAGTTGGTGTTTTATTTTGCTGTAATTTAGCGAAATAAAAGTTCTTTTTCTAATAATTAGAGTGAAATGTTTCCATACTTATCAAACGTTGCATGTAATGAAAGTTCTTTAATCTAAAAGTTAAAATTCTGTAATTAACAAAAATAGTGCGTAAACATTGCTTAGAAAGAATAAAGCATACACTGGTAGTAGTTTGGATTGTTCTTCTATATTTTTAACAAATTCTTTTGCAATATAATTTTGATATGGTAAAGTTTTCTATTCTAAATACTATTAACGCTTGAAATAAAATGTTAGTCAGTTGTCGTCAGCAAGGTTTCTTCTGATTTTGAATTCAATTTTCAAGGTTTCTTCTAATTTTGAATAAACTGATTCTGGTGTTGATTAAGCTTTTTTTCTGCTTTAACAAATATTTTATTCTCTTATTTTGCTGTCTTTTTGAAACACAAAAATTAAGTTTAAAGCCTTAATAAGCTTAAATTTTTTTCTTATAATTACTTTCAAATGTTGGTACAGTATGAAAGTATTGCCCAAGAAATATTTTTTCTAATATAATTTTCAATAACTTTCTTCTTTAAATCATTGTTTGTAAAAGAATAAACAACTTTCAAAATTTCGACCTCTTTTAACAGAGGAAGGATTCGAATACATAAAGATTAAATTAAACTGGAACAAAATTGAATTAAAATAACATTTTTGGATTAAAATATAGTACCATCAATATGTTGACGAAAAATAGTACAAAAAAATGCAATTTATTTCCAGCCAATTACCATTAGTATTATGTTTTTGAAAGTTATTTCCATATATGGTTTCCTGCTGCCAGAGCAACCCAGTAGGAGGCGCAAAAGATTATCATAATTCATTGGTTACAGTTAAAGAAATTTAGTTCTGTCGCAGCGGGTATTTTTTTCCACCGTTGTCTCTCACAAATTTCAGTTCAAACGACGCTTATCTTGTTCATCTTTCCCAAGCAGCTGCGAAACGTCCACCGTAAACGTCATAACCTCCTGTTGCCGACCGCTGAGTAATAACGCACAAAATATATCAACACGTTCATTTGGTTATTTTAAGAAAAGTTTTTTTTTTTTTTTTTTTTTCATTGCTGCGGCTTGCTAGAAGCATTAATCCCATTATAAATATATATTTGGTTGTCTTAAAATAGATTGTGAATATATATTTTAACTAATTTCTTACAAACATTTAAAATTAATGCAAAAAAAAATTAACGCTTTTATTCTTATTGTTTATTATTTTTAAGTGGGACCAGAACACATTGTTTAAAATATTTTGTGCATTTTTTATGATCTGCTGTTGTTGGTGTAGTCATGTCTATGGCAGTACTAAATATTTCCAAAAGTTTGAAGAGTAAGTTTTGCGAGTTCTGGCACCTGAAGACTGTATGGATTGTTCACTGAATATAAACAATAACAAGCTTCTTTAAACCGGAAGAAATTTAGAAGACTTCCGGTGTATCTTTCCGCTTATGTTAATGCTTGCGAGGCGATGTGTGAACAGGCTTAATATTCTAGGAAGTTTTGTTATTGTGATTTACGGTTAAATTCACGCATAATTTTACCATTCATGAGAATTTCCTGTAATTTATGAATTCTAACTGGTTGTGAGCGTAAAACAAATTGAAGAAAATTAAAATCACATCAAAAATAAAGTGTAAGGCTTGCCATGTTTTGAGCGTTATCCCTTATTTGGCTATATTTGTGTAAAATATCACAGTTAGTTATTTTTTGGTGTTGCATCTTAACGGGATAGTATGCTTGCAGAGTCTTCCAAATTCATATGTTGTTTGTTTTGTTGAAATTTAAATTGAAATAACGCGTTGCATTATTAATAATACAAGTATAATATTATTTGATGGCGCTCTTTTTCAAGCTTCATAAAAATCAATCGGAAGTAGTAACCCAGAAATCTTACTACGAATTTGAATCCCTAGCGCCATCTGTGCTTAGCTTTACACGGCCAAGCATCAGTAGGATGCCCTCTTGTGGTAAGCTGAGTTCAGAAATTGTAGACAGAATGGTTTGACAGTTGAAAATGTGCTCTGGCGTTAATTTGGGAGCAATGTCTGCAGATAAGGAATAATATATTGTTATAATTATGGAATGGCCGGGATAGCCTGGTTGGCAGTGCGCTGGACTCACGTTTGTGAGAACAGGAGTTCCAATCCAGCCGGCCGAAGACTCCCCGTGTTGTAAATGGTGACTGGTGTTAATGGTGTTAAATCTGTCGGGTCATAAAACTCTCCATGTTCCCATAACAAATCTATACCTCTGGGGATACTGAATTGGAGATAGATCGTTCTCTGGTTCAGGTCAAAATTACGATCTGTGGATGAATGAATGGGTCCGCCCTATGAATGGGTGTGACGTATGAATGTGTCAGAAGTCTAATTATTGGCCATAGATGGCACCACTTGAAAACAAGAACAATTCCATCCCCTCTGCCTTAATGGCCGACGACAACAACATTATTAAATGAGTATACAAAAAATTACTCATAAATCTTTGAAAAACGTTAAAAAATAAACTTTTGAAAATTAAAGTATTTGTGATGCAGGTAGTTGATAATAGTATATTTAAAAGTTAATTTTAAATTTCTTTGAATAATGAAGTTTATAATTTAATTAAGTGTCAGAATTATTAGTCATCGTCTAAAAATTTATGAAATATAAAAATTAGGTTGCATACATTTTTTAAAAAATTTTCCAGTTTTTAAATGCATAACATATTTTGAAAATTCGAACATTTTAAATACATTTTAAAATTTTTAATATACACGAAAACATTGCATTTCAAAATGAAAAGAAAAATACTTTTTTTAAAATAAATTCTCCAATTTTATTTTATTTTCAAATTTGCGATTAGTTTTATCATTTGGCATGATGCTGTTGCTCGAGGCGTACTCATGATAGGAAATATTTCCACAATAAAGTGATTTTCTTTGATACTTATATTCTTCGAAAACGCGTGAAACAGTTTTTTCCCAGTTTTGACGCGCTTTATGTTGGTACCAAATATACTGTTTGTATCTATATTAGTATATTTGGTACCTATTAAAACTGTACCCATTACCATGCTACCATTAGCTTCTATAACTAAAATTAATTAAGCATCATTAAGGTTCTAAATAACTAGGTATCTTTTTCCCATTAATTTTACTTTTTAGTTCATAGTTTTATTTTCAATTAGTATCAATTACCAAAATTAATTAACAATCGGCAGTTTAATTAATTTTATAGTAGGTGAACTTACTTACTTAACTTGCTATTTATTCATATCGTTATTGGAAACTACTTATGCTATTTCTAACTTAGGACGCTTAAATTGCCAATAATAACAGTCTGAAGATTTTTTAAGCTCCTCTTATACAAATTAGCAACATTTTCCATTCATTATTTATTTATTTATTTTTTTTTTAAATAAGCTAATATTGAAAAAAATGAATGGAAAATGTTGCTAATTTGTATAAGAGGAGCTTAAAAAATCTTCAGACTGTTATTATTGGCAATTTAAGCGCCCTTAGCTTATTAGGGCCGGGATAGCCTGGTCGGTAGGGCGCTGGGCCCATGTCCAAGAGGTCGTGGGTTCGATCCTCTCCGGCCGAAGACTCTACGTGTAGTAAATGGTGACTGATGCACGTTAAATCTGTCGATTCTCAAAGTCCTCCATGTTCCCATAACAAATCAAAACCTCTGGGGGTACTGATCCAGGAGTTTCTTTGTCTTCTGGATTGGTTCAAAATTACAAGGCTACGGAGTTGAACATTAGCAATCGTAAACCCATGAAATTGGGTCGGCTGTTCCACGACGGTTATAAAATAAAATAAAATATTAGCTTATTATTTCGTTTCAATTAATAAATTAATTAATCATGATTGGTGTCAATAATTCCTCTATGTCAATGGTTCTTCTAAAAAAAATAGGCACGCTTTTCCCGTTATTTTTACATCCTGGTATTGAGCTTAGTTTCATTTTTTTCATTTCAATGACTACTTATAGAATCGTGGTGACTCAAGAATGAGGTGAACCGGGTTCGCATCCTAGCGATGGCTGGTCTATTCCGCATCCGGTTAGCACCGACCATAATTACTGACATAAAATATTCTTAATGGTTGACGGATCATGGGTAACAGACCCCTTGCCATCAGGCTAACCATGGGAGGTTTGCGTGGTTTTCCTCCCCATGTAACGCAAATACTGGTTAGTTCCATCAAAAAGTCCTCAAAGAAAGCACATTTTTCCCATTACTTGATCCAAGAGTTCCTTCTGTATTGGGTTCAATAAAAGGCTACGAAAATGAATATTGGTAATCGTTAAGTCAGAATTGGGTCGGCTATTTAATGATTCAAAATAAAAAGACTACTTATAATCAAATTTAAATCAGCACCATAGGCGTTAATAGTATTCAAAATAAAAAGACTACTTATAATCAAATTTAAATCAGCACCATAGGCGTTCACCATAGGCGATTTTTTACGCTTCTCGTAAATTATTTTCCATTGATTTTTTTGTTTAGCACGGAACTTTTTTTGAGTCAATTTCCCTTGGTTTTAAACTATTTATTTTTATGTAAACATGTTCTAAAAGCATAACTGTAAAAAATAAAAAAATAAAAAATAAAAACGCTCACATGGTTTCAGAAAACTTCCCGTTGACCATTAAGTTTATTTGACATAACGACTAAGAAAATAATTAAATGTCATAGAGCGTGTAAGAGATTGCTTTTTTATTAATAGCAGCTATAAGCAATAACAGCAAACTTCACTGATGAATATAATTGGAAAAAAAAAAAAAAAAAGAATAATCTGAGTTTTAATTTATATTGCCGAGCTCTAAACCAATGAGAAAACTTCTTTTTTCAACCGTCTATGAAGAGCGATACAGTTGAAAATTTTGAACTAATTTTAGGATAGCGAGCTAAAGTTGACCAAATTTCTGGACGCTTGCGAAAATGGCTCTAGACTAAGAAATACACACACAGTCAGATCTATTCTTCATTTTATTATTATACATTATTAAATTTTACTGCTAAAAATTTTTTAATGTAATATACATAGATTAAGAGTAGTGATTATGGAAAACCCTTTATATACCAAACAATCATTACACAAATCCCGAATACACTAGTACTACAGAGGATTCAATTTTTGAAATCAGAATATCTGAAATTCCGATGAATGGGAATAGAATAGTTTACAATTACATTTTTGGAAGATTATGCAATTAACAAATGTTCATTATATTTGCTGAATTTAGCGATAAGAGGCACTATTTGGTAAACCTATACAGAGAAATGAAAACAGGCTGCAGTAGCTTATGTGCTGTTTTAGCATATAATACGGCAACAGCTAGCGCAAGGGTTTCCAACTGGCATGCAGCCCGCGATGCCTTTTTACGTGGCCCGCGAACTGAAATATATTAGTTGTCATTTTTTTGCGGACAATTTTCGTAAAAAATCTATATGAGTTTAAAATACTTTTCGCGTTAATAGAAATCTAAATTCTTCGTTTCTGTGAAATTTAACATACCAACGGTGCAAAAAAAATTATTTCTCGGGTTCTGCATCCAACAAAATATTTATTCAAATACAAAAATAATCGTGTATGTTGCTCTTTTTTATTTCATTTTTTTTAATGTATTTTGTGAATATAATTCAGCGTGTGTGTATCAGAAATTTTCTCGAAGAAATTTTCCGATTTAACTTCTTGAAACCACTCATTTTGGACGAAAATTTGGACACACACATTTGTCAATTTTAAATGTAAATATCTATTCTCTGGTGGTTGCAGCAGACAAATCTCAATTTTCTCATTGAACATTTTGTGTGGTACTGAGTAAGTTTTAATACCAACCTTTTTCAAGTTTTACATCTTAACAATAAGATATCTGTTGCACATTAATTGTTTAATACATAGGTGCACATTAAAGTTATTGTACCCAGAATTTTTATTATTTATTTAATATTTTTAAAAATTATTAGTAACAATTAAGTATTTTTAAAAATCTACTTCTTGTTTTAATTTGTAATTCAATACTTTTGTTTTGTACAACTTGGTAAAAATCTGACAGTAATATTTAATGTTCCTTCAAACATAACATAAAATTCCTATAAAATTCCTAAAAGTCCTACATAAAATTTTGATAATGATTTAATGCCATTTGATTTATGATTTGATTGATGCCATTTGATTTATGTTTTTAACTGTGGCCCCCGGCCTCATGTAAGTTGGAAACCCCTGAGCTAGCGTATACATGACATTAATATAATAACAATTTAAAAATGACTAAAAACAAGTTTTTTTCTTTCAGATCAATATCAGTATTACAGGGGATCAGCTCACTGGTTTTACAATGGAAATTTTGCTCACAATAATTACAGCATACCCATTCAGAAAAATACAGGAGGAAAACCTTACTTTATAACTCAATGGAATACTACACTGTTGAACATCTCTGGAAATATTCGTAAGTGCAAATAAATATAATTTTTTGATTATTAAAATTCAACAGCTTTTTTAGTATTGATGAAAATTCATTTAATTGTTTTACACTTAATAGAGAATTAGATTTTATTTGATCAAAAAATATGCATCTGTGTATTTCGTCTTCCGATTCAATTTTGTATGAATAAATACAAATCAAATTGACAACACTGTAACAATTAATATCTGCAGTTATTTACAAGTTGATGAATAGTTATAAACACGATTGATTCCAGTTATTTAATGCGTTATTGATGAGGGAAAATATTTGTATTTATTATTTCTTCACTATCAAAATATATAGAACATCAGGATTGAAATTGAAGTTACCTTGTCCTAACAACTTGCAATTTTCATTTATATAAAATAAGACTTCGATGTTTGTTATTTTATTAACCTTTCACGCCACACATGTTAGTAATTTTTCATCAATTTTGTCAGCGTTGGAAATTTTTATAGTGTTTTTTGGTATCAATAGATATAGTTTCTTTTTTTTTGTAATTTCTTTCTCATTTCAGCTTTTTTTATAAAGTAAACTACGGCATTGTTTCTTCTTGACCGTGTTCATATTTGTTTTTTGAGAATAATTTGAAATTAAAATATAAAAGCGGAAATTAAATGAGAAGGATAATTCTATTTTTCACATTTTATTTTATTTCCTTTTTTTTAAGTAAACCTTAGAGGCCTCTAACATTTCAGTACTATTTGTGATCATTTTGGCATGGTAATTAAAACTTATTTGGTAAAAAATTTTTTTATAGTGTTTCTAGTATAGATGGATATCTTTTTCTCTCTTGTTTAATCTTTTTCTTTTAAGCATATTATAGCATTTTTTTTTGAGACTCATTTGATTTGTAGTTGTAGTTGTAGTTCATTTACGTCGCACTAGAGCTGCACAATGGGCTATTGGCGACGGTCTGGGAAGCATCCCTGAGGATGATCCGAAGACATGATATCACAATTTTGATCCTCTGCAGAGAGGATGGCACCCCCGCTTCGGTAGCCCGACGACCTGCACGCGAAGTCGAGCACTTTACGGTAGAACAGTTTAACGAGGACCAATACCGCACACCCTTGGTCCCTACGCTGACTGATTCAAGTGGTCACCCACCCGCACACTGTCCGCAGCCAGTGATGCTTGACTTCGGTGATCTGCTGGAAACCGTGTCTTAACGATCAGTCCTCTGCGGGACGAGAATCATTTGAAATTAAAATATAAGAAGAGAAATTAAATTAAAGGGATAATTCAATTTTTAATGTTTTGTTTCATTTCCTTTTTTAATTATATTTTAGTGGCTTTTGATATTCTAATATTATTTTCGCCCATTCGCTTAAAGGCAAAAAAAAAAAAAAAGATTTTATTTAAATTTTAAAAATTTTAACCTGTGTCTTAAATATAATTAAATAAACTAATTAAGTGACTAAATATACTAAATTTAAGTGATAAAGTCTTACTCTTTTCAGAATATTTTTATTTTAATTAATACTTCCCGAAAAAGTTGAATAATTCTTGTTTATAATATATTTCTGATTTTTTATGATTGAAACGTAAAAACTAATCAAATGTAGAAAATATAATAAATAAATAAATAAAATGAAAAATAATTACCGGTATAAAAATAAAATTCTGAAAAAAGGATACTAAATACAAGTGATCAAATATTGATCTTTTCAATGCTTTACGTGATAACAATGGTTATTTAACTCTAGCCTCCACAGAATTTTCATTTAAACCTTTTCATTTAAAATATGTCTCTGATTTATCATTGATTAAATAATTCTTTGAAGTTTTGGGGGAGTATAATATGTGGTGAGTAATCCCTACATAGTTAATAAGAACCATAGGATTGTGATTTACATTCCAATTCACTCAAAGGAATGATATATTTTAATTGGAATATTTCGATAGAATTATTACTGCCTTAAATACTGCAAAGGTGAAATTTCTAAACAGCAAGAAAACAAAGAAGCAAGAACGCTCAAATATTTTTAACTATTAATGCCTTTCGCATGAATATGAATGGATAAAATTCCTGCTTCAAATCTAACCCCAATCCTTCGAGAAATTTTTTTTTTTATATTTCCAATGCAGCAGGCGATACGGACATTATCCTAACGCCGTACAGAGATCAAAAAGAAAAATACAAATACAGAAAAGAGATGAAATATACAAAATACAAAAACAAAAGCAAAACATCAAACACAAAAATTGAATCAAGAATTTAAATTGAACAAAAGTTCTCTGGCCTCCCAGTATCGGGAGTAGATGCAGTTCTTTGTGAGAACTGAACAGTTGAGGAGATGTTCAGCATTCATCGTCGCACCACTGTGGCAGAGGGGGCAGGCAGGATTATCCACTATTTTAAGACGGAAAAAATGAGCGTATAAGCAATCGTTCTTGGTAGCAAGTCGAAAGGCAGCTACAGCACTGCTTTTTGGACAATCGGGGAGATTAAGGACGTCATTTCTCCACGATTTTTCTTTTTCCCTTCTTTTAGCAATGATATATGTGTTGTCTTAAGTGCATGATTAATCATTAATGAAGTGGATTTATAACTAACCAAGTTATTTGGGGCTTGATTAATAAAGCAACCTTTTTTGGCTAGTGCATCCGCTTTTTCGTTGCCGGGGATACCACAGTGGGAAGGGATCGATTGTAAGGCAATCGTTTTATATTTTCACCCATCTCTGTCATTAAAGATCTACATTTCACAATGGACAAAGAGCTAGGGCTTGAGAGCAGTTGGCAATGGCCAGAATCGCAGCTTGGGAATCCGAGAAGATGACAGCTTGATTGAAAAGAGAAGGACGAGCATTTAAATCTTCGAGAAAAATTAAAACACAGCACTTGTGCAACTCTTCAGTATTTTTATTGAATCCCTATGTTTAATTAAAACATGAAACACAACATTGCAGCACTACATTCTCTATCCACTAACGAAAGTTATCCCCAATGCAGGTCTTACTAATAGAAAGATAAGTCTTTTTTAAAGTCAACTTTGGATGATTCTAATATTTAAGTTTTTTTAAAAAAATATTCCAGGGTAAAAAAATTTTTAAAAAAAATTAAGTCTAAACCAGAGGAAAATGGCTCTAAAATTTAAATAAATAAATAAATGAACAGAGAAATAATTTCCAACAGTAAAAGAATATTCAAATGCCAGAAATTAAATGCAAATGATAAAAATTTGAAATTGAAAAAGATTGCAAGTTATCAAATATTGATTTTTTTTTCCTTTTAATGTTAACCAGGATTATTTAACCCTACTTTCTAAAGACCAGTTGTAAAAGTTGAACAACTCTTCTCGTTTAAAATGTTTCTCCGATTTTCCATCGATTAAATAACTCCATGAAGTTTTGGAGAAATAATGAGGTGATATTTCTTAGTTAACGGGAACCATAGGATTGAGTTTCACATTCCAATTCACTCCAAAGAATCACATATTTTAATTGGAATATTTAGATAGAATTATTACCGTCTTAAATGCAGCGAAGATTTAATATAAATGAGCTGTTCTAAACAACAAAAAACAAAGAAACCGGAACACCCAAAATTTCTGACAATTAATGTCTCTCGGAAGAATAATAATGGATAAATTTTCTGCTTCAAATCTAAACCCAATCTCTCGAGAAAATAACACAGCACACGCGAACTCTTCAGTATTTTAATTGACATAAGTCCCCAAGTTTAATTAAAATACTGAAACACAATATCACATAGCGCTACACTCTCCACCCGCAAGCGAAAGATTTTTCCCTTTTTTTCCCCTACCAAAATGATGCCGACCGAAAGATAAGTCCCTCTTTCTACTCAAAATCAATCACATGCAGGCTAATTAGAAAGTCTTGGCTTGTTTATTTGATACTAGAAACCAGTGTTAGATTTTGCGTCTAAAACCTCAGTACCTTCATTTCCGCGTTAGATGATATATTTTTCCAAAACCTTTTAATTGTTCCAAGTTCTAACCTCACTGAAAATCCCGGGGCACTTTCTCCGTTTCCGATTCTCGTATATTTTGTTGTTTTCGGGATGGCAATATCCGTTTTTAACAACACCCTCCTCACCTCTCCCTGACGAGGTGTTTCTGGGAAATAAGTTGTTGTTCGAAAAGTCAGATTAAGCATGCATTTTCTAATTTTTCCCGTTGGAAAAAGAAAGGAAAACACTGTGCAATTTTTGCTTTTATACTTAAGTAGTGTTTTTTTTATTAATTTAATTAGACTAAGTGATACACTAATTTGCGGATACTAGAGTTGAAAATGGAAATAGGGGAGTCAGTACTTCTTTCCTAGTTCATGACAAAATAGCCAAATGAAATATAATATTTTTTTTTCTGAAAATTTTCCATCGATTTTGAAAGACTTATTTTGTTTTGTTTCTCTCGTTATGTTACAAATTCTAGGTTTTTTTTTTTTTTTTTTTTTTTTTTTTTTTTTTTTTTTAAATCTGTAAAACTTAAATGTTTTATGTCAGTTTTGTGTCGAATTAAAGCTACTCATAAAAGTTACATTCAGATAAATACATTGATATTTGCTCCAGATTATAAATACAAAGCAAATAATGAGTTTTTGAAAATCGAATCAATATTTTCTGAGAAAAAAGAACATTAAAGCATTCCATTTTAATTTTAACTCGGATATAAATTTGAATTTTATTTATCTTTTGCTTTTTTATGTTTTTTAATTAAAGATTTCCTTTATCATTTTTTAAAAAAAATTTTAATGTATTTATTTCTTTTGAATGAAATTTTTTAATATGCTTATTTTGGCTCAATCAGAACAGGAAACAAGGAATCGATTTTCAAAGATGTATAGATTTTATTTTGTTCATTTTATTATAATGAGCACTTTGACAAATTTAAAGACAAATCGTGAAATTTTAATAAATTTTATATCAAATCGAACAAATAAAAAGATTTTAAAATTTGAGTCAGTATTTCCTGAAAAAATGTACATCAAAATTGCTCATTTCAGCATAGATTACTTTTTTAACATTTTATTTTCATTTTCAAAAGATTTTTTTTTACTTTTGAAGTTCTACTTGGCAAAAAAATTTATTCAAAATAAAACAATTAACAAAAAGATATATTTGGAGAAATGAATACCTATATTTCAATTTTTATTTCTAACTTTCTTAAACAATTATTAATTATTTTTTAATACATTAAGCAATTTAAATATGCAATTAAATAACATCTCAGATCAATTATTCTACATGTAACCCTTACGTGTATAATTACGTAGTTACTCTTACGTGTATTACTATCATACGTAGTATACTAGCATATGTGGAGAACACTTTTATATATTTACCATAAACTATTCTTAGCTTATTAATATTCATGCAACATGTGATCAAGAGCTTCATTCTTTTTTCTGTAATTACCAAGCACTGTGAAAAAAATTTCAACCAAGAAACAATTGCAATAATGTTAAAACTTCATCAAAGCATAAGAATGTTTAAATCAACCTTGAAATATGTTTAGGATTTTAATACAAATCTTCGAAGTTTTGCATTTTCTATTTCCAGAAAAAAGCCGTCATTAGGTTTTCCTTCGCTATTAACTTTAGTTATGGTAAACATATAAACAAGATTAAAATTACCCTAAGGAAAACTTGCATGTGAATTGTATCATTACTTTTCAAAATTGATGTTAAATGCTAGTCCGTTTGGCATTATGATCTATAATAGCGCTTATGAAAGCTAAATTTATTGAAGTCTAAACTAGCCAATCACGGGCAAACCAAAAAATATGACGCAATTACTCTAGTCCCGTTTTCCGCCAACGACATATACGTACAACGTCTGTTTCGAAATTTAATTTGCAACCAAGGGTTTCCTAATTTCCTACAAACCTCATATAATTTTTTCCCTTCATTCTAAAGGTTGAGAACTGTTCACGTGATTAGGTTTTAAGAGAGATGATTGGCCTGCAGATTTATAAGGTTCTTTGCTTTTTTTTTCTCGTTTATAGTTTTGGAGGGATTTTTTTTTTTTTCTGTCCTTGTTTTCGATGTACACCAGGAGCAATAAAAACGTCGTCATCAGTTTTGGGGAGGCAAATACAATTTAAAGAGTACAAGACGATGTTAGCATTAAACGGAAATTGCGGGGAAAGTTCTGGAGGATATATTTTATTTTTTTATTTATTTATTTTTTTTTTTTTGTAGTAGTCAATATTCGACTAATATGTAATGTAGCATTTTTTCTTGTCGGCGGTCGCAGTTAGACATGTGAACTGTATGAAATATGATTACTAACGGCGGAAAAGCGGGCCGTCGCATTTTTATGTCTGAGTTTTCAGTTTTTTTTTTTATTCTCATTGTTGGTTTACTTCGACGAACTACTCCAAAAATATGATTTCATTAGTCTGTATATATGAGAATATGGGATTTAATAAATTAGAACCTATGGTATTCAAAAAAATTACCTCATGTATGTTGTTTGAATAAACAATATGTGCTGGATTATTTTTTTCATGTTGTTTATACAACGAAAATTAACAACAAATAAATCCTTAATGTATGTCTGTCTTAGACATGCTATATAGTGATTGAAATAACACTTAAAAAGTTTGTAGTTGTAGATAAAAAAAAAAAACTAAATTGTATTATACAAATAATACATAATTTTAAAGTACTCATATGTTAACGTAATATTTTTTTAAACTTTAATTTCGACATTTTATCAAGTAAAGCGTTTAAAGAATTGATGTTAAGTCGAAATTGATATTGCATCAACAATTGCAAATTCAATTACGTCAAAATTGATGTTGAATACTTAAAAAAAAAAATATTGTTTTTAAAATACTGCAAGTACTGACATACATCACCTGACTACCTTGATATACATTATTGTTGAATAACATAGGAAAAAGTGGGGTGTTTTTTCATACTGCTAAGAAATTGGGGGAAAAAAGTCTGGATTTAAACTTCAGATGGTTAATGGTTTCTTAAATTTATTCAGTTAATCAGGTGGCCATTTTTAGAAATTTTAAGGGTAATTTCTGTTATAGTAAAAACATTGTTTTAAATTTAATTTGGCTCATTTAATTATAGCTTTCCGTCGTCGAAATTAATCATTCACGAGTATCAAAGCTTAACTTTAATAATCTATATTACAGTATTGTCTTTAGTTAAGGCTTCGAAAATTTCGCAGGGTTGTAGCAATATTTTTTTTTTTTCATTAAATAAAAGTATTGCCTTGTGTTATACAGGGAACAATGCAAGGACGAGGGGAAAAAATCGAAATCGTCAAATACTTGAAATACTAATTCATTTTTTTCAAACAGAAGACATAAATTTTGCAGCGGAAGATTTCACACATAATCTTATCTAAATTTTGCTGTTGTAGTTAATTTACGTCGTACTAGAGCTGCACAGTGGCCTGGGAAACATCCCTGAGGATGATCCGAGAATATGCCATCACAATTTTGATTCTCTGCAGAGGGGATGGCCCTCCGATACGGTAGCTCGACGACCCACGCACGAAGTCGAGCTCTTTACTGTAGAACTTTTTAACGAGGACCAATACCACACACCCTTGGACCCGGCGCAGACTTATCCAAGAGGTCACCCACCCGCACACTGACCGCAGTCAGTGATGCTTGACTTCGGTGATCTGCTGGGAGCCGTGTCTTAAATAATCAGTCCCCTGCAGGACCTTATCTAAATGTTATCTGCAACATTCTTTTCATTTAATTAAATGTTATTAATAATCCCTATACTTTATTTTATTTTATAAGTCAGCACTGTGAATAATGTGAGAATTTGCATTAACCAGCCACCACTGGAATTTGAACCTGGGCCTCCTCATTGGGAGGCGAGTGATTTATCCTCTGAGCCACTGCACTTCAAATAATCACTATATGGATTAAAATTCAATAATGCTTAAAATACAAATACTTAATGTGTTATCATATCTCTCTTTAATCATTCACAAGAAGAGCATGTGACTCTAAAACCGGAAGAATAGCTGCACTTTTATCAGTAGTTAAATGGCCTCTCTTGATGAATCAGTGAGAGCCCTAGTCCTTTTCTGCAGTAACAGGCTTTGGACAATTAATCAATGGTGAGTTTAATAGATTAAAAAACATAACTCTCATCCGCGAAAGACAATCTCAGGAAAAGTAATTTTTTTACAGGCAAAAAATTGAAATTATTCACTATGTTTCAACACTTTTTATAGGAAATAATTCTAAAGATGAATTCCATCACGGACTGTGCAGAACATTAGAATTATTCAGATTTTTCAGTTAAACACGTACGGATTGAATTATTCAGAATTATCCAGAATTTTGAATCAAATAAGTTCGGATTAAGCAAGAAATTCGAATTATTCAGAATTTCGAATCAAAGAAGTTCGAATTTGGCTAGCTATATTCATTTCAATATCTCATCTAAAACAACACATTTTTGGAACCTTCGGCACAAATTTTACTTTTATAACGAGAAAACTCTTTCCACCACTGTCACACTAGCTAATCTTGATGATGCTCTTGTATCTTTTTTCATTCATGCGAATACCAAGTCCCTAGATAACGATAAGTACCTCAACAATAAGTAACGATAAGTTCCCTAGATATGTACCTCATACACCATTCGCATATGCATACTTATGAATGCATACTGCCCTGATTTGCCTCATTCTGTCACCGTTATCACTCGGATACCGCGATATTTTTATCCTTAACTTTATTTCATTTACAATTTACGTTTTCTTTTTTCAAATCTGTTTTATTTTCCTCATTCTCGTTTGGTGGATTAGGCATCTTGATTGGATGCCTTGTTTTTCAACGCTTGAAGCAAGTCAACTTAATAAATTTTAAAAACGGATGAAGTTTTTCCATTGTTAAGCATTTCGCTTTAGTTCTTCGATATTATTAATATCACGCAATGTTTACTCTCAAAAAAGTATTCCATTAATTACCACTGTTAATTTCCAACTTTAGCAATTTATACTAACTAGTTCGTATTGGAACTAGAACACACCACTACTTTTCATTCGTCTTGTCACTTTCCAATCTGCGAATCAAGTGATGGATGACATACTGGGCTGTGGTCACCTCACTCTTCATCCATTGTTCTTCTTTGTATAACAAAAGGAAAGATCGAAAGAACTTGTTGGAGTTGAGCACATTCATCAAAACTTTTTCCTGGCGATGAATTAATTCGAAATCGATTCTTGCCTTCAAAAGATTTTCCGATATACACCAGTATCGATATTTTGAGAAATTAAGGCGGCTTCTTGTGATTAATTGTGTCATTTCCAGCTGAGACATGGTTTTGATTTAGTTAAATAGCTAACGTATGCTTTCTTAATTCTCTTCAAGATATATATTCGGAGAGAAGATAGAATTTTTGGCGTCAGTTCGATAACGATGAACGATTTATGCGCCAAGACAGCAGTTCGAGACAAAATCTAATTATTTTGTAATTTAATTTTTTGGCTTTGGATTGAATAATGGTATTATTGCGAAATAAAAATCGATGTGTTCATTAAAGATGGATTTAAGTAACTTTAGTGATAAAAGGTGCGATTTATTCAGTTTATAATTCAGACATGCTGAGAAAATAGGGTTGTTCAGAAGTCTTACATATTTATTGATTCTTATGATGATTTTTTAGAAAATACTTTATGTAAGCATACAGATGTAAAGTATAAAAAAGAATTTTTCTTAAGGCATAGATACCATATTACATTAAAAAAATAGCAATCACCTCCCCCCCCTTAAAAAACTTAATCCCTTGTTTCACTTAAAAATAATGCTTTTAAATAAGGAAATGAAAAATAAAATTTTCCTTTGAAAGAACGATTGTATAAATAGAAGTTTTTTAAAACCATTTTCTGATTTTAAAAAAAAAGCAGTTTAAGGAGTTTTCTTATAATTCCAAATAAGAAAATGGTTTTTGATAAGCTGAATTTCAGGTATTTCGTTCAATAAAGGCTGGACGGAAAAGCTTACGCTTTTTAATAAACAAATAACGTAAGGAATGAATACAAGATAAAAACAGTATAGTACAGTTTAATATCATTTAGCTAACTTTCATCATGATTTTCGTTTATTTATTAAAAAAATAAAAAGCAATAATTTGAATCCGAAACCTATTTGTAATTTCAAATAAACAAAGAAAAATGCCTGAGTAAAATCAGTAATTGAGTAGGACCAAATTTTTAAGTTTACCGTAATTAATTATTTTTTATTTATTTATTTTTTTTTTGACCTATTGTGTTTTTCGAGAAGTAATTTTTTTCAATGATAATGAATATGAATGGCAATTTTCTTATAGTGAATTAATATTTTATTGAACCATATATTTTCCATTTTTTTAATACCTTTTTCAATCTTGCTGGTAGTTCCAAGTAGCACCAAATATTAGATAACAAAAGAAAACCAGAAAAATATAACGTTATCTTGCACAACTTTTGAATATTAGAAAGGTACAAAAAAAGGTCGCTGTATTCCAAGCATTATATAGCGTTAGATGCTATACAAACTAATATTATCTAGCGTCACCGTAATATTATTTAGCATTGGCTTTGATGCTAGGCAATATTAGAGTTTATATTTTCTGTTAGTATCATGCGTCGTTTTCTTATAATGAATCAATATTTTATTGAATCATATATTGCCAATCCATTCTTTTTCCATCTTTCTGCTGATCCCAAGTAGCACCAAATACTAGATAACAAAAGAAAACTAGAAAAATCTAACGTTATCTTGCACAACTTTTGAATATTAGAAAGGTACAAAAAAAGGTCGTTGTATTCTAAGCATTATATAGCGTTAGATGCTATACAAACTAATATTATCTAGCGTCACCGTAATATTATTTAGCATTGGCTTTGATGCTATGCAACACTAGATTTTATATTTTCTGTTAGTATCATGCGTCGTTTTCTTATAATGAATCAATATTTTATTGAACCATATATTGCCAATCCATTCTTTTTCCATCTTTCTGGTGGTCCCAAGTAGCACCAAATATTAGATAACAAAAGAAAACCAGAAAAATCTAACGTTATCTTGCACAACTTTTGAATATTAGAAAGGTGCAAAAAAAGGTCGTTGTATTCTAAGCATTATATAGCGTTAGATGCTATACAAACTAATATTATCTAGCGTCACCGTAATATTATTTAGCATTGGCTTTGATGCTATGCAACACTAGATTTTATATTTTCTGTTAGTATCATGCGTCGTTTTCTTATAATGAATCAATATTTTATTGAACCATATATTGCCAATCCATTCTTTTTCCATCTTTCTGGTGGTCCCAAGTAGCACCAAATATTAGATAACAAAAGAAAACCAGAAAAATCTAACGTTATCTTGCACAACTTTTGAATATTAGAAAGGTACAAAAAAAGGTCGTTGTATTCTAAGCATTATATAGCGTTAGATGCTATACAAACTAATATTATCTAGCGTCACCGTAATATTATTTAGCATTGGCTTTGATGCTATGCAACACTAGATTTTATATTTTCTGTTAGTATCATGCGTCGTTTTCTTATAATGAATCAATATTTTATTGAACCATATATTGCCAATCCATTCTTTTTCCATCTTTCTGGTGGTCCCAAGTAGCACCAAATATTAGATAACAAAAGAAAACCAGAAAAATCTAACGTTATCTTGCACAACTTTTGAATATTAGAAAGGTGCAAAAAAAGGTCGTTGTATTCTAAGCATTATATAGCGTTAGATGCTATACAAACTAATATTATCTAGCGTCACCGTAATATTATTTAGCATTGGCTTTGATGCTATGCAACACTAGATTTTATATTTTCTGTTAGTATCATGCGTCGTTTTCTTATAATGAATCAATATTTTATTGAACCATATATTGCCAATCCATTCTTTTTCCATCTTTCTGGTGGTCCCAAGTAGCACCAAATATTAGATAACAAAAGAAAACCAGAAAAATCTAACGTTATCTTGCACAACTTTTGAATATTAGAAAGGTACAAAAAAAGGTCGTTGTATTCTAAGCATTATATAGCGTTAGATGCTATACAAACTAATATTATCTAGCGTCACCGTAATATTATTTAGCATTGGCTTTGATGCTATGCAACACTAGATTTTATATTTTCTGTTAGTATCATGCGTCGTTTTCTTATAATGAATCAATATTTTATTGAACCATATATTGCCAATCCATTCTTTTTCCATCTTTCTGGTGGTCCCAAGTAGCACCAAATATTAGATAACAAAAGAAAACCAGAAAAATCTAACGTTATCTTGCACAACTTTTGAATATTAGAAAGGTGCAAAAAAAGGTCGTTGTATTCTAAGCATTATATAGCGTTAGATGCTATACAAACTAATATTATCTAGCGTCACCGTAATATTATTTAGCATTGGCTTTGATGCTATGCAACACTAGATTTTATATTTTCTGTTAGTATCATGCGTCGTTTTCTTATAATGAATCAATATTTTATTGAACCATATATTGCCAATCCATTCTTTTTCCATCTTTCTGGTGGTCCCAAGTAGCACCAAATATTAGATAACAAAAGAAAACCAGAAAAATCTAACGTTATCTTGCACAACTTTTGAATATTAGAAAGGTACAAAAAAAGGTCGTTGTATTCTAAGCATTATATAGCGTTAGATGCTATACAAACTAATATTATCTAGCGTCACCGTAATATTATTTAGCATTGGCTTTGATGCTATGCAACACTAGATTTTATATTTTCTGTTAGTATCATGCGTCGTTTTCTTATAATGAATCAATATTTTATTGAACCATATATTGCCAATCCATTCTTTTTCCATCTTTCTGGTGGTCCCAAGTAGCACCAAATATTAGATAACAAAAGAAAACCAGAAAAATCTAACGTTATCTTGCACAACTTTTGAATATTAGAAAGGTGCAAAAAAAGGTCGTTGTATTCTAAGCATTATATAGCGTTAGATGCTATACAAACTAATATTATCTAGCGTCACCGTAATATTATTTAGCATTGGCTTTGATGCTATGCAACACTAGATTTTATATTTTCTGTTAGTATCATGCGTCGTTTTCTTATAATGAATCAATATTTTATTGAACCATATATTGCCAATCCATTCTTTTTCCATCTTTCTGGTGGTCCCAAGTAGCACCAAATATTAGATAACAAAAGAAAACCAGAAAAATCTAACGTTATCTTGCACAACTTTTGAATATTAGAAAGGTACAAAAAAAGGTCGTTGTATTCTAAGCATTATATAGCGTTAGATGCTATACAAACTAATATTATCTAGCGTCACCGTAATATTATTTAGCATTGGCTTTGATGCTATGCAACACTAGATTTTATATTTTCTGTTAGTATCATGCGTCGTTTTCTTATAATGAATCAATATTTTATTGAACCATATATTGCCAATCCATTCTTTTTCCATCTTTCTGGTGGTCCCAAGTAGCACCAAATATTAGATAACAAAAGAAAACCAGAAAAATCTAACGTTATCTTGCACAACTTTTGAATATTAGAAAGGTGCAAAAAAGGTCGCTGTTTTCTAAGCATTACATAGCGTTAGATGCTATACAAACTAATATTATCTAGCGTCACCGTAATATTATTTAGCATTGGCTCCGATGCTATGTAAGATTAGATCTTATATTTTCTGTTAGTATCACACATCGTTTATTTTTGGAGTAAGCAAGAGGAAAATTTGGATGTTCGTAGAATAATTCAGTGATATAAGTTTACTAAATTTCCTGTCTTGTTGTGAAGCAGTAAAACATAGAACAATAGTTTTATAATGCCATTCCATGCATTATTTATTTAGCAATACAGAAATACTAAATAAAATCATATTACCGAATACTGCTACCATCCATTTTCTTCCCCCTTTCTCCAAAGTATTTTTGTCTTCAGTTTATTTTTTTATATATTGATGTTTTGAATTTAATTAAGACATAATACTAGTAGCTGAAATTTAATTTATGATTTTTGTTTTCTTTATACAATGAGTTTTCTGATAAGTTTTTTTATCATTTTTAAGTGTTCGTTTCTTAATTTGGATGCATTCCTATTTTTTTAGAAAAAAGCAAATTTTATCAAACCACATTTTTATTTCATTTAGTCATCTTTAATTTTACTCTAGCCATTTGTGAATTCACAATTATCATACATTTTTTATTCTGAAACTATGTAATAAAAACCACACTATTTATTCTTAAAGTTAAATTTACTTTTGAATTGAAAAGTAATTAAGAAGTAAAAAAAATTTCCCTAAAAATATCGATATATAACTTGTATTTCCACAAAAATAACATTGTAGCTTTACTTAAGGATTTATACAAGACTAAAATTAAATTGAATTTTTAAAGTGTTAATTTTTGTAATGATCGAGACAATAAACAAAATAATTTAAAAATATTCAAATTACTTTCTTCCATAAATTTTCATCCACTTTTTTTTCACTGTAATTAAGTTGAGAAATACTTAATAAAACTTTTTTCTTTTGGTATCTAAAATTTTACTCAACAAAACAATTGAAACAAAACACAAAAGCCATCAAAATAAAAAAAAAACCATCATGATAAAAATTCCAACTACTTCACAATATAATAATTTTATTTTAAAATACAACACACAATAAATTAAACTTCATCCAAATGTAAATACAAAACATTCTTACCTTCATTGTTTAAAATAAACATGTCGATAATATTTTGATAAAACACAAGTAAAAAATACATATCTGTTTGATGATTTGATTTTTTAATGACTATGGAACTATTTAATACAGATACGCCGATACTGCCGCCTACAGATAATATAGCGAAGTTACAATTGAACTCAACAGTTGAAAAAAATTCTCCAGTTAATATTCGCGACCCGAATTTATACACTGATATTTTCTCGCATTATTTGACTTAAAATTGCATTGATCAAAAATTATATTTCCAGGAAGAAAAAATTTTTTTTTTCCATAAATTAATTTTAATCATACAGAATAAACACTAAAAAGAAAAGAAAAATGGTTGAATAATTTCGGCTATTTAATAGAAGACAAATGTTTAAACGGTTTCCTCTTAACAGCTGTCTGTAAATTGATGAATGAAAAGAAAACCAACCAAACATTACTCTTCAACCTATTACATCTAAAACATATTTGCACAGAGGAAAAAAAAATGTCTGGGTGAAATTAGTTGTTGAATATGACCCAGTTTCAACTTTCTCGGTAGTTTCAACTTTTCTTTCTACACTTGTAAGGTAAGTGTCCGTCGATAGCTCAGTTGGCAGAGCGGTGGACTGTAGACGAGATCTGATAGTAATCCATAGGTCGCTGGTTCGACTCCGGCTCGACGGAAACTTATTTTTATGTTTCTTTTAATACGAAAAATATATAAATTAATGCAAGATTGGATTGGATTTTGCATTTTGAAATCATTCAGAGAAACTGCTTTCGGGAGTCTTTATTATCTATTTTCAAGTATAATGAACACTGAAAAGAAAAATGGTTGATTAATTTCCGGTTTTTAATAGTAGACAAATGTTTAAACGGTTTCTTTTTAACAGCTGTCTGTAAATTGATGAATGAAAAGAAAACCAACCAAACATTACTCTTCAACCTATTACATCTAAAACATATTTGCACAGGGGAAATAAAAATGTCTGGGTGAAATTAGTTGTTGAATATGACCCAGTCTCAACTTTCTCGGTAGTTTCAACTTTTCTTTCTACACTTGTAAGGTAAGTGTCCGTCGATAGCTCAGTTGGCAGAGCGGTGGACTGTAGACGAGATCTGATAGTAATCCATAGGTCGCTGGTTCGACTCCGGCTCGACGGAAACTTATTTTTATGTTTCTTTTAATACGAAAAATATATAAATTAATGCAAGATTGGATTGGATTTTGCATTTTGAAATCATTCAGAGAAACTGCTTTCGGGAGTCTTTATTATCTATTTTCAAGTATAATGAACACTGAAAAGAAAAATGGTTGATTAATTTCCGGTTTTTAATAGTAGACAAATGTTTAAACGGTTTCTTTTTAACAGCTGTCTGTAAATTGATGAATGAAAAGAAAACCAACCAAACATTACTCTTCAACCTATTACATCTAAAACATATTTGCACAGGGGAAATAAAAATGTCTGGGTGAAATTAGTTGTTGAATATGACCCAGTTTCAACTTTCTCGGTAGTTTCAACTTTTCTTTCTACACTTGTAAGGTAAGTGTCCGTCGATAGCTCAGTTGGCAGAGCGGTGGACTGTAGACGAGATCTGATAGTAATCCATAGGTCGCTGGTTCGACTCCGGCTCGACGGAAACTTATTTTTATGTTTCTTTTAATACGAAAAATATATAAATTAATGCAAGATTGGATTGGATTTTGCATTTTGAAATCATTCAGAGAAACTGCTTTCGGGAGTCTTTATTATCTATTTTCAAGTATAATGAACACTGAAAAGAAAAATGGTTGATTAATTTCCGGTTTTTAATAGTAGACAAATGTTTAAACGGTTTCTTTTTAACAGCTGTCTGTAAATTGATGAAAGAAAAGAAAAGCAACCAAATATTACTCTTCAATCTCTTACATCTAAATCATATTTGCACAGAGGAAAGAAAAATGTCTGGGTGAAATTAGTTGTTGAATATGATCCATTTCAACTTTCTCGGTAGTTTAACTTTTCTTTCTACACTTGTATGGTAAGTGTCCGTGGATAGCTCAGTTGGCAGAGCGGTGGACTGTAGATGAGATCTGATAGTAATACATAGGTCGCTGGTTTGACTCCGGCTCGACGGAATGCTATTTTTATGTTTCTTTTATAAGAAAAATATATAAATTAATGCAAGATTGCATTTGAAAATCATTCAGCAAAACTGCTTTCGGGAGTCGGGAGTTTTTATTTTCAAACATAATAAACACTTAAACAAAAGAAAAAGGCGAGATTATTTTTATTATTAGAAAGATTGAAACTTAGTATATGCCTATTTTGCCAGAATCTGTCAATCAGAATGTGTAAAGAAATTTGTTTAAAATTAATTTTTAATATTTTTTACATTATTTACAGTTAAATGACAAGTTTTTAGAAAATATAAGAAATAAAAAAATTATATGTTGTACAAAAAGTCACAAAATTCTAAGAAATTGTGTCATTGTTTTTCTAATTGAAATTAAAAAGCAGTCAAAATGACTTCCTTGGGCAATCTAGTGTTAAAGGGTTGACATATTTTTAAATAGTTAAAGACTATTGTCTTTAAAAAACTATAAAAAATTAAGATTATATATCTCAGCAAGTTTTTTTAATTGAAATCCAAGTTTTATTCTCAAATAAAAAAAATCTTTTTCATGCATTTTGTTTATTTACTAATTTATTTCAAAACCTTATAAATACCTAGAAGGGGAAAAATATTTTCCACCCGCCAATTTCAAACATTCTTTTTCAGAGATATAATTGCTTTTCGAAAGATAAAAGAAAGGGAATATTGATATTTTTTCTATCCACATTTTTTTTTTACCAATATTAAAATTTTTTCCAAAATATGCAGCTAAATAAGACTTTATTTTCCTTTTCATACAATTTTTTCTTCTTCTTCCATTATGACGTTCCTTGTATAGTTCAGCTATTAGAGGGTTGTGCTGTAAATCATTTTGAAAGCTATTTTGATTATAAGATGAATTAACAGCGTATGAACCACTCATGTAAATAATCTATAATATTTTGATGTAAACACAAACACAATTGAGATTTAAGCCTATACATATCAACAAAATTAAAAGCTATAAAAAGTGGCACAGTCTACCGAAAAAAAACCTTATGATTGAAGTTTTTATACATATTAAATTAATTTATTTTTCAACTAAATATGCTAGTTAATTAGTTCTGAAAATAACTTAAAGTGGAGCCGTGGTGGCTCAGGGGAGAGAGAACTTGCATCCATAATTGGTGACCCGGGTTCGAATCCCATCAATGGCTGGTCGATACGAATTCCGCACTCACATCGATCATAGTGCTGACGTAAAAATATTCACAGTGGTAGATGGATCATGGGTTAGAGTTCCCTTGTCGTCACGCTGAACGCGGGTGATTTTCCGGTTTATGCAACTCAAAAACTCAAATGCGCGTTACATCAGCAGAAGTTACAGCAAAATGTCCTCCAAGAAAACAAATTTCTCCCTATACTTTATCCAGGAGTTCCCTTGTTTTTTGGATTTGGTTCAAAATTACAATACTATGGAGTTGAATATTGGTAGTTGTAAACTCCAAACTATGTTGGCTGTTAAACGATGGTTATAAGATATTAAAACAAAACTTAATGTACAAAATTGAGCTCATACAGCTCATTTTTTTTTAAAGAAAATTACCTCAATTAGTGTGAAAAACAATAGAGAAAACCAGGAAATAAAAAGAGCATTAATGTGTCCAATTTATCGATAGTTCTAGTAAAGAGGTAAAAAATTTAAGCTAGTAAAAATCCAGCTTAGTTGAAGATTTTAACCTATTTACCCCTCCCTTTTTCTTCTCAATATTATTGAATTAATTATTCGGTAAAAAAGTATCAACATCGCGAGAAAGTACTTTTTTTTAATTAACAACTTACCATCTCTACTAATAAGCACCTATAAGCTTTATAATTGTGCTTAAATATTTAGCAATTTCACTGCCTATCCCAAGCCAGTGCGAGACAAAATACTTCTTAGTTTGAGTCGATAATACAAATCGGGGGGGGGGGGTAGCAAGATGTGTATTATTATCCAACTACATTTGCAGAAAATATGATATTTTCTCCAGACACATTATTTATTAAAATATAGTTACTGTGACTTTCAAAAAAAAAAAAAAAAGGATCGCTAAAATAAGAAAATTTAACTTAGATTTTATATTTTTCGATTACCACTTTTAATGATAGATACAGCATAACTGCCTGTACTCGACTGGTCATGAACGAGTTAAATTAACCAAAGTAGTCAATGCACATTTTAATTAAGAAAATTTTTGTTACGCTACACAACTTCAAAAAAAAAAAAAAAAAAAAAGGTTTCATGAAAATATACAGCACACGAAAATAATACTATCTTTAGAAAATTTAAAAAATTTTATAAATCCGAAAATATTGTTTCTTTTATTGTCTCACTACCTCAAGTATCGCCAAATAAAATAAGTAAAACGTTAAAAAAAATTAATGTCGAGAATTGTAAATAAATCTAATTGTGGCGCTGAAATTATATTCTTAAGCAAACTGAAAACCCAAACTCTTGCATTCTTCTTCGTATTGCTCGCAACTCACCAGTATTTAGCTCTCAAAATGGGGAGCTATTTTTCTTTTTAAGTGCCTCATTTAATATTCCTCACCAGTGACTAATTCTTCCCTAAATTAATTTCGTGTCCCAATGCACCCGCCTTCTGAAATGATACATCTTCAAGGAAAAATGAAGAGGGAAAAAATGGTTAGGGATTCGTATCTCTCAACAATCTCCAATTTTCCCTTTTCCCTCTTAAATATGTCGGCAAGGTTAGAAGAAAAGTGTTGAGGGAAAAAAATATCCATTATTTTCCCCCCTTAAGGATAATCATAATTATGTAAACTCAGAGGTCTTTCTCTCATACATCTCCTTCGCCAAGCCGTAAATCAAAACAGAAGGGGTGAACTAGCATAGTCTTGGCGAGCTTGAGGACAAAGAAGATTAATGGAAATAGTGGTAGGATAAATAATCTCGAATCCCCTTGGCTGCACTTGGCGTGTGATTTCGGTTTTCGAATTCGTCCCCCTTTTCCCTGTTGTCAGAATTTTGGGGGGAAAAGGTTTCCCTGGATAAACAGGGTTTCGGATATTGACTTCCCTTTTTCGAAATCTTGGCGAAGAGATTTTTGCTTCTGTGACAACTGTAGATATCTGTGAAAGATAACAAGGGGTCGTGTCTTTTTCCAAAACAATTTAAAAGGAAGTTTCGTGTTTATTGATTTCAAATGTGTGTAGCGAAGGATTGTTCTCCGATACCGGTTCGATAAAATCGATAAAAGTATGCTTGATGATAAATAAAGTAGTTGGAAATCGGTGTAACTAGAGAATAAAATTGCAATAAGCGAGTAAATTGGATGATTCTAAAGATTGGTCTTTTACTTATATCGAGAAAATATAAAACACGTGCTTATTTGTGTAAACATGAATAGATAAGCTGAGAATGGTGTTAGTTCGCAGCTAAATTCTTTACTTTTGAAAAATAATTCTGGATCAGATATTATTTTTTTTTCTTTGAAGAAAAAAAATTATCTATGAATAATACATTCCAAGCCTTAAAAAAAGCAATAAGAGATTAAATTTGATTATGCTAATGATTGGTCTATTAATAAAATATAAACTTTTGCTTTTTAAACTGAACAATAAAGGATAAGCAACATTAATTTGCTTTCAAATTCTATACTTTTGCAAAACCACTTTAGAATCGTTTTTTTTTTTTTTTTTCTATTAAAGAAAAGTTTATGACTAATTTAAGTGTTTTTTTCTACGCTTATTTCTGCAATAAGCAAGTAAATTGGATGATTTTAAAGATTGGTGTATTGCTCATATTGGAAAAAATGTAAAACTTGTCATTATTATTGTAAACATAAATAGATGACTTCTATTTCTTGCTAAACTCTATACTTTTGCAAATCCACGGTGGAGTAGGGTTTTTTCTTCGATAAAAAGAAGTTTTTGGCTTATCCAATTAAAAAGAAAACGCTGAATTTCAGTTATTATTATATTTTAATCACGCCTATTAAATTTATCAGTTTAATAACACATAGATTACTTGAGTTATTAGCATCCCTTATTCAGTTGCATAAAGCATAACAAATCAGTTATTTGCGTAAATAAATTCATTTTTAATTCTGCATAAAGCTTAAATTAGTTTTAGTGAAAGAAATACAAACATACTTTTCGCAAATTTTAAATTATAAAATGCAAGATGGGGACGATTTCTTATAAATTAATTTCATGTTTTTGAAAAATCATTTATAAAATTCCTTTATATTAGGCATTTTTTTTGTATTATTAAGAAATAGTTTATTGTATATAACTTGAACTACTCGGTTGTTTATAAATATTATTAATCGACGAGGTACAGAAATTGGACAAAATAATGGAAGCACTTCGATTCTAACACATTTTTTCATACTTCTCAAGAAATACTAAGAGAATTATTTTAAAACTTCAGAAATATTCAAATCATGCAATTTCTCACACTTATCAATAAAGTTGAAAGCCCTTAGAATTTTGAGGGACCGGCAATAAATTGCGAAAGAAAAAGAATGTTTTTGAACACCCTGCTATGTTAAAAATGCGGCGATAGGCTTGTAACTAATGTTATTTATTATAAAATGAAATAACTGCACAAAACTTTGCAAACCAAGTTTAACTATTCATGGAGAATTTTATAGAAACATTTTATAGATTAATTTTATAGACATTTTTATAGAAAACTGATTTTTTGACTCAAATCTTCTTACTATAACTGCAGAAATATTAAATAAAATTAAATAAAATTTTTGGAACAGTTTTTAATTAATAATAAAAATATCATTTTAGAATTTGGAAAAAAAAATCTTTAGAAATTCCGCAATATATAAGTATTTAACGTAATCCTTTCCTTCTGCGCATGCGCGAAAAACATTTTTAAAAAATGCATAATTTTTTTTAAGGATCGTATTTGGTAACTTAGGAAAAAAGTCCGATTTGAATATCTTGAAAATATTAAAAGTTTCGAGCAAATTTCTTAGTAGCTTTTATAATTTTTTATTAAAAGCTCTAAATGATAAGGGGTTTTCCACAAATTTCTCTTTGCATCTTAAAACAATTTTATTACAAACAAGAATACCCTAAAGTGATGCAAAAAACAAAAAACAAAATATGATGGCATTAGGAAATGAAACATGTTAAATAAAATATAATTTAATTGGATGTGGTCCTATATAATGCTGATGTTATTTTTAATAAATATTGTTTAATACTACAAAATTAAATCAGTGAATAGCCCCTCGCTATTCAAAATTTTATTTCCAAATAAACAAAAACCATTTACAAAATTGCTTGAAACTGTTTAAATTTTCAAGATATTCAAACCGGACTTCTTTCGTAGGTTATCAAATACGATTAGAAACAAAATTACGAAAAAGAAATTTTTTAAATAACTTCTGCTCTTATACAATATGAAAATATTTATTTATATATTCATATGTTGATGTTTCATATGTTGTATTTTTCATAGGTTGTATTTTTCTGCTATCTGAAATTTCTCGTATTTTAAAAGGTTTTTACTACATGAAATAATGTTTATATGCTTATCTAAAACCAAGGTAGAAAAGTGTTAAGGGTATTTCATTAAAATTACACTTTAAAATTGTTATGAATTTGAATAAGATTTGTTAAGTAGAGAGTTTATTTTTTATACATAATCTATCTGGAAAGAAATGAACACAGTTGTTTCTTCAAGAAAAAAATACACAAATATAACTAAAGCATTAGTACCAAGCAAAGAACAAACAAGTAAAAGCTAACAAAGAATTAAACTCTAAAAAATAAAATGCTCTTATTACCCTGTAAAAAATTCCAGATCAAATTACGGTAAAAAGTAGAGTGCCGGTACTTTTACCGTAAAATCCATTTTTATAGAAACATGTTACAAAACAATAAAAAAACTGATAAGGAAATTTTTTATAGCAATTACTTTGGAAAAATGAGTAAATCTCAATCAAATTAAATAAATATTACTGAAAAAATTGCGGAACATTATTTTACGGAAAAATGGTAAAAAATAGATTGTAAAAGATTTTATGGTAAAAAATAAATTGCTCATGTTACGCTGTAAAAAATTCCATATCAAATTAGGGTAAAAAGTATTAGCACTCAAAGCGTTGGCACTTTTACCGTAAAATTTATTTTTACAGAAACATGTTACAGAACAAAAAAACAAAACAAAAAAAAAAAGCAAAAAAAAAATCAGATACATCAATTTTATAGTAATTACTTTCGTAAAATGAGTTAATAAATCAAATTAAATAATATTTACTGTCAAAATTACGGTATATTATTTAACGATGAAATGGATTTTATTGTAAAAAAAAGATTTTACACTGTTAGAAATTTATCAGAAAAAAGGTTAAATAACAATTTATTCAATTAATATTTTACCATAATTTAAAAAACCCAGTCAAATAACCAAGGTTAAGCATTTATTGTGAGAAAAACCGCTTATTAACTGCATTCACCTAATACGGTTAACCAACAAGAATTATATCGCACCAACTATGCCCATCTAATGAAACCATTTAGTTCCTTCCGGGAGTACATATTAAAGCCAAAAGGGCTAAACTGTCAATCTCATGACCGTCAGAACGGGGGTTCGAAGCTCAGCCTTGACACCACAATATTTCCTTCAACACGTGAAGAGTTTCCAATGTCCTGAAGACCATAATTTGTGACCCTGTACTTTAGAATACGATACTCTCATTCATGCATAGATGACGGCACCATAAGGTGGATGACATCAAAGGTGCTTAACACAAAAAAGTCTAGTATTTTCCACATCTTACGAGAGGTGAAACAACAATATAAATTAACTAAACCACATTCAACGGCTCATTTTATAAAATATGACTCCACCACAACCAAACTGCAATGCTCATTACCAAACGAAAAGTCTAGTTCCAATTTAAAGTTAAATTTCTCTTTCACGGTCTTGAAACCATGTTGCTAGTTATAAGTGGTTAAAAGAATCGTATAGTTTTAGATTCATAGTTTTTTAGCCATACTAGTTTTAAGCACTTTCAAAATCGAAAAGGTAAAAAATGCTCTATACCGTAAACTTTATGGTTAATTCGATGGACAGACAGCTGCTGGCTATTTTACCATAATTTTAAAGTAAAAATTCTAACAGTATACGGATGATGCACTCAAAGTTCCGGTACTTTATACTATTATCTGGAATTTTTAACAGTGTATAATAATTCTGAATCAAACAAAAACTAATCAACTATTAACAAGATCTTTTGTTAATTTTGTCCCTAAAAGTACCAAATTTTTTCCGCAACCATACTATATGGTAACAATAAGTTTCCATACTATAGGGTAACAATAACATTTCTGGTAAAAAAAAACAACATGATTTTGGTCAATAAAACCAAAATATAGTGTATTTAAACTATTCATTGAAGTATTTTTTCCGTTCATTAGGTCCTGAAATTCTGGTTCTCTTAGTTATAGTTCTTAATTACCATATATTTAGTAAAGAATACAAAACTGAAAAATAAATTTAACCGAATAAATGGTTTTTATGCTATGCATTTAAGTATCCTGATTGAAAAGCAAAATTTTACCACATTTACCAAATTTTATCACATATTATAAAAACATATATTTATTGTTAGTTTTAATAAAACCATTACCAAAGCATTGTATTAATGAACTTTTTGGTGTTCCCATATAGCCAGAAACATGGTAAATTATACCGTATTCTGGTGAAGTTCTTGGTGTACGAAGAGTTTCTCTTCCCCAAGCCAATTTAACTAATTTTATGTATTGTATTTTATTGTTACCCATGACGTGTTAATGTCCGTTTCTGTATCGTTCTTATTTTTGAATTAAATTTAGGAAACAATTCTTGACAAAAAAAAACTTATCTTCTAGGAGTACTTTTTAAGTGAAATTAACGATCCTTCAAGTTAAAAAAATCTTTTATATTGCAATTTTAAATTTAACTCAGAAGACAAAAATTGAGGCAATTTTTCCTTTATGGTGTGATCCGTTAACATCTGGTAACTTAACCAGCATCTTCGTTACAAAGTATTTAAAAACATGACAATTTCTCCTGTTTCTTTCACAACGACAACAGGACTTCAACCTTCGATTCCGCCACCAACGAGGACTTTTTATCAGCAATGTGACCTTTTGCAAACTTTTATTACATCTTACATCCGACACATTTTTATAGATAATTTTATAATTTTAAGTTTCTGTGTGTTATATTTTCTGCATAGCATAAGAGAATGTAATGTTGAATTGCACATTCGGAACAGTAGCTTTAGCGCCAACATTTTTAGTTGTAAAATTACAGTTTTGTTTTCTCAGGGAACCTATGAATAAAATTTTCATTTAAAGTCAGCGAATGTTTAATTTTATCTTAAGTAAATAGCAGTTTCAATATATGGAAGAAATTTTATTTGAAATTGTAGGTAATGTTTAAATGTAAATTAATAATTTTCAAAGTTAAGATAAGGGTTAATTTAATTTTTACATTAAGTAAACTATCGAATGCTTTGAAGTCATGTTTCAGAATTCTCAAACGAGAACTTAAAGCGTAAGATTTAATTAAATAGTCTATTTGCTAAATAAATTTAAATAACCTTATACTACTTACCTGCTTTATGTAAAATGGAAATTTATAGCAACTAATATTCTTTATTTTTACTTTTAAATAAATTATACATTTTAGTCATTTATTAAGGCTGTTATTTCATTAATATCACATTTTTTTGTAAGTTAGTATTTATATCACTGAGTTTCTAAAATAAAAATGAAAATCTTACATACTTAAAAAAGATTTAAATTTTTTGAAAGTTAAAAGATACTTAAAAAAATACTTAATACTTAAAAATACAAAGCTGAAATGCTTAAAAATACTGTAAGAGTTGAAATTTTATTTAAAATCTAGAGTTTCCTAATTTGAAACCTTTATTATGGTTTTATTTTTTATAAAAGATAAAATTCAATCAAAATGTTTCCTGATTCATATGATAAATTACATTTTCCAATTAGATTTAAGTACGAAATTTATTTAAACTAATAGTATATAGTATGAATAATTTTTGCTAACTGTTTAAATAAAGAAATTAGTTAATATTTTTTAATTAATAATTTCAATCTATGTCTTTTTTTGAAGCTTCCTTATTACTTTATGCATCTTAAAGCAATTTTTTTTAAAAGTTTCTCGTTAAAAGTTTTTCCTTTAATTTCTTTATTTATTCTGAGAAATATACTTTATTTCATTTTATTTTTATTACCATCGGGGTTGAACAGCCGACCTAATTTCTGTGTTAAAGATTAGCAATATTCAACTCCGTAACCTTGTAATTTTGACCGCATCAAGAAAACAAGTGAACTCCTAGATACAGTACTGGGAGAAATTTGTCTTCGTGGAGGACTTTTTGATGGAACTAACCCGTATGCGTTATATGGAGTAGAAAATCACAAAAACCTTCCATGGTTAGCCTGATAATAAGGGGACTCTAACCCATGATCCGTTTGCAACTGAGGATATTTTTCGTCAGCACTGTTTTCGGTGCAAGCCGGATTCGGAATTAGTATCAACCACCACTGGGAACTGAGCCCGGTTCTCCTCATTCGAAGGCGAACGCTCTATCCCCTGAGCCATTCTTCAATTACTTCATTTTCAGAATTTTATGTAAGAAAATATTAGTTAGACAGTTATAGTTTGCAAATTGTTAACACTCACTATTCGCAAAAAATAATCACAGTATTGTTGTGCTTTAAGATGAAATCAGAATAATCCTAAAAGTCCTGTTTTTTAATATAATATTATTTATGCCTATTATTTATTTATACATATTGTTCCCAATTTTTGTTTGTGATTTTATTACTAATATTTATCTAATTAGTTATTATTTATGCCTATTATTTATTAATACATATTGTTCACAATTTTTGTTTGTTATTTTGTTACTATTATTTATCCAATTAAGTAATATTTAAGCAAATCGTTCACCATATGAAAACAATTATTAATACAAACATCACAAAGAATATGAATTCAAAATCACATTATATTTTATGAGAAGAAAGAAGCAACTTTAATTGTCATATTTTTTTTAATTTATAATTGTTTTTGCAAACGAGCCTGTCAATGCCACCTTTTAAAATTCACTTTCTCAATTTGAAACCATTTTTGAACACATGTTTTGAGATAAATCGAACTAAATAAATTTTTTACTTTAACACTAGCATAAAACCATTAGCAATCTTAATTTATTAAAAAACGAAAACTGTAAAAAAAGAATCTTTCATAGTTGAAAAATATAGGATAACACGTTTCAAGTAATGGTATCATATCAAGTAATGATATCATATTCGTAATATGCTACATGTTCAAACTTTGAAAACAGGTTCTGAAACATTAAAAAAAAAATAAAATTGGAATATAAATTTTTCCTCTATTTTATTCCAAGCAAACAACTGCCTTGTTAGCCTAATTTTATTTAAAAAGATAAAACTTTCAAGTCTAAAGAAGCCATATTATCGTTTTAGCAATTGATTCTATAACTACAGCAAACAACAATTATAATACCCTTATTTCATTTTAAAAAAATAAAGCTTTAAAATTTAAAAACAAAATAAGATAAGTATTTCAGCAAACGATTCTATCAATATAGAATTTTTGAAATCTCTTTCAAATGTTAAAGTTTAATTGTTATTTTCTTGCTCTTAAAATATACAAAGTATAATTTAAAAGCATTTTTTTAACATTTTTCTAGAAAACATGCATCTATACTTTTCCTATACATTAATGCTAGCAAACAACAGTCTTAATAACCTTCCACATAAATGTAAATTAGGCTTATCCTACCCATATTCTCTAATAGCATACCTGAGAAGCAAAAACAATATGTAAATTCATGGTGGCCATTAATTCATTCAATTCTCTTATACCCTATGCGGGTGGCGATGCGTTGTTCGTCCAAACATAGGCTTAATTATTCGCTTTTGTGGTCATGATTGTATGACCGTAACAATTTTATAATGAGTCGGCCTTTTTTTTTTTTCTATCTCTCTCTTCTAAAATTATATCCTGCTCGTTATAGCATTCGAAGGAATAAAAAGACCACCTATTGGAACGAGGAAGTTGGAAAAAATAGCACTTTCCTCGGACGAATCTTCTATCTTTTACTTTCATTTACTTTTTATTATTTCTTTTTTATCTCCGTATCTCGCTGCATAGTAGCATCCGGTATTTTGTTCTGTTAACAATTGGTTATCTTTTTTGTGTAATAAAATATCAGATATTCTGGTAAAGAAAAAAAGTACCGGACTTTAGCTTACTAGTTTCAGTAATATATTTATTTTAAAGTTGGGGTTTTGAAATATTGAATTAAACATTTATTCTGTTTCTAACTGGTTGTAAATTATTAGCAATAATGCATGCAAAGAATCACATTAAAGTGCGTGGAGTTTGAAGCTAGACTTTAATTTACATTATTAATCAGACTTTATTTTCATTTTTTCTGAAACAAATTTCAGTTATTAATATGAGATATTTTGACAAAGAAAAAAGTATTCGACATAAACTCAATACCGTTAAAGCTATATCGATTTTAAAGTTTGGTTTTGAAATTGCATGGAACTTTTATTTTGTTTCTAACTGGTTTAAACTTGTTAACAATAATGTATGTATTATTAAAGTACGCGGAGTTATAAACTGGATTTTTATTTTTATTTACATTATTTATCAGATTTTTATTTATATTTTTATGAATCAAACATCAGTTGAAAATATCAGTATTGAAATTGCATGAAACTTGTTTTCATTTTTAACTGGTACCACCTCGATAGAAATTAGGTATATAAATAATTTGATTAAAAACGCTGAGTTGCAAATAATAATTTTATTTTTGTTTCTATAGATTGTATCAATTAATAAATAGTATAAGATATTTTAGTAAATGATAAATACCGGACATGAACTCAATATGTTAATAATCTATTTAATTTTTAAAAAGCAAACTAATCTCAGTCAATATGCGTAAGTTTATATTTAATTTTTTTTTACGATTTCATTTATGGTTATGCACTATAATTTTCCTAGTTTGATATATGCGTCTACACTCTTTTCTTGAATTTGTTGTAGAGATCTTTTTAGAAACTTTTATATATATATATATATATATATATATATATATATTTATATATATATATATATACATATATATATACATATATATATTTATATATATATATATATATATATATATATATATATATATATATATATATATATATATATATATATATATATATATATATATATATATATATATATATATATATGAGAGGAGGAGAGAGAGAGCAGTGTAATGTTGAATTTAATGTCAGCAACAACCTTTATCACAAAGCCCAACAAGGTTTTCAAATGATTAACAAATAAATCATGAAAGCTTGAAATAATGTTAAATTTAACTATGCTAGACATCGACCGGCCTTTGTAGAGGGCAAGAAACTGGCTTTGTATTAGAAAGGTTCTGGGTTTGAATCCCGGGCAAGACATTGAAGTTCTTTCCTTCTCTGAACTTGCCTTGGGAGCAACATTGGTCCACCTAATATAGTGTCCCTGAAAGAGTGGCCAACAAACATGCCCTTCAGATACCTGTATGACGGAGGTCATTCTCCAGGTGGGCATTGGAAAAAGACTACGTTAGTTTACGCCTATATGGTTCTCATAATGATTGCATAAACCCTTTTATATTGGGATTTCATCTGCCTTTACAAAATAAGGCTACAAAAATGAATCCTCATTCGCAAATCAAGATTAGAAAGCAAATTGAGGATAAATTCACCTCCTCAAGGTTTATTTTAGATTTTATGTTCCCTTCTTAAACAAGGTTTATTTACACAAGCTTATATTTTCTTTAACACTTTAAAAGTGAAGATTGGCCTATAAGGTTTCAACACACACAAAATGTTGCATTAGAGATCCTGGACAAACCTAAAAAGGAAAAAAAAACTCAAAAACATGATTAGATATAAAAAAAAAAGAAATGAGATTTTACGTTTTTAAAGTTAAGAAAAGAATAAAATCGTCAATCTTTCTATACCAACCAAATAAAACGTTTGCCGTAAGGTTGCTTGGTATCTTGAATAAATGTTAGATTATTATTTAAAAACTAGAATACAGATTAACGATCATATGAATTGCAATAAAAATCTTACAATCATTCTTAAAGTCTTCGAATATAATGTCAATATTTTCACTGTTTCGAGGAAATTTATGCGCTCCATTTTCCCTGTTGATACATCTGGTTTCAAAATTTCTTCGTATTTGGCTACACAATATCTTTGTTTAAACATTTAAAAAAAATTAATACCCATATAATTATATTAACCATATTTAATTTGAATGTAAAAGCTTCTCCCAAATGCTTCTAAAAAGCAATTTATCACTATTAATACATTTTAAGTATTCTGATGAGTTATCTAATCAGATAAAAATCTCCAGCATAGGATAATCATTTAAAAAAGTTACATATAATGAAGATTAACGATGAAGAGGAACGCAAAAAGTAAATTTATTAAAATAACTCCACACGGAATATTTCAATTTCATCCGGTGTTTCTGCGGAAAAGGTCGTCGACTCGCTGACGAGTTTTCTTGCATTAAATCTGTAATGTGTGAGAAGGGCAAAAACAAAAGAAAGTAAATTTAGTGTTGGAAGGATGACCATTCTTAAATAGATTCTCAGGAAGCACGGTCTGGTGGAGGCGGACAAAGGACCACCGACTGACCCTGCTACAAATTGCTGAATCAGATACACACCCTGGGGACTGATAATACCTGTGATTCAACTGGATAGAGTGTTTTGCGGACGTCACAGCGAGGCAGTTTTTATTTTGAAAAATGGCGATCTATTTATTTACTTTGAAAATGTTTTGGAAGGCGTTATTTTGGGTGTTTGAAATAAGCTGAGAAAATATGTTGGAAAATTCTATGAATGGAAATTTATGCGGAAAAAAAATCTGGTAAAATTACCATACTCTATGGTATTGACTTTTCTGTTTAAAAAAGAGGAATTTCTGGTTAATGGAACCAAATATACAGTATTTAAATAATTTATTTTTTAGTTTTTCTATTCATACGGTAACGGTTAACATGAAATTCTGGTTTTAAAATTATTGTTCTTATTACCACCTATTGTGTTAAAAATATGAAACTGAAAAGTAAATTTAGCCGAATAAATGCTTTTCATGACATGCTTTCAGGTATGATAAAAAAATTCATAAATTCTAATACAATTATCAAACATTATTAATATATTCTGCTGTTATTATTAAATCATATTCTACTGTTAGTTTTACCAAAATCAATACTACCAAAGCGCTTCGGTAAAAATTAACGATCTTTTTGGTATTTCCATAGAACCAGAAACAAGGTAAATTTTACAATATTCGGTTAGTTTTGATCATACTATTTTTTCTCGGTGTAAAGAAAATTTCAAAGCGTACGTTTTGTTAATACGCTTTATTTATTTATTTATTTTTTTTTTTTTTGTTTTTGGAAAACTAACCATCGTACCAGGGATCAAAAATTATATTACTCTTTATACTCGGAAAATTGAAGGAATACGATCGTAATTAAAAATCCAATGTTTTGAACAGATTAATAATAGTATAGATAGATGGAACAGAATTTTTATGTTTATAAAGATGTTCGGTCATGTAAAAGTTCAATTCACGCTTTTATTTTGTGTAACATGCATGGAAGAACATCCAAAAAGTCTACGATTCTTCGAACCTTGATTCAGACCATTTTTGACTCATGATTGATTTTTTGAGCCCCGATTCTTTTGTTGTTGCTAAAAAGATGTAAAATTTACTAATGCTTATTATAAATATCTTTCTAAGCATATTCTTGCAAATAGAATTTAATGAAGCGAAACGCACCTTCAATCAGTTATATATAAAATATAAAAGACCCTTTTATGTTGTCAAATTTAGGTTTTTGTTATGTTTTTAACTTTCAGGAATTTGATTTCATTCAAACTGTTTTTTTCTATTCAAACTTACATTGATTAATAAATTTCAATATGTATCTTAATTCAACCTAATTTAATTCAACTCAAAATATTTTTTATAGTTATTGAATTAAACAATAAAAAGTTATAAATGATCATAAAAATTTACTTTTTTGCTTCTAGTTATTGTAAAATAAATAAATTGTAAAGTAAATTTCATGAATGAAATCAAAAAATATTTTTTCGTTTAATAATTCTGGAATTGGTAAAAAGCCCGATAAGTAGTACAAATGAAGTGAAAAAAAATTTATCGATACAAACTTTTGATCGCTCTATCTTTGTTTTTTGGCAATATCATATTTAAAACGAAGAATATTAAAATGATTCTAGAATGATTCAATAAATTGCCAGTAAAATAATAAAATTTGAATCAATACTGTTGTGCAGTAAAATAATTCTTCAAAATATTATATTTGAACGAAAATTATCAAAATTTTACCAAAAAACCTCATGCAAACATCTCAAACGATGCTTATTAAAAAAGGAGGTGCTTTTGAAACGATACATTTTAAAAAAAATAAATAACAGTAATATGTTTAATTTCACGAGGGCTCTATGAATGAATGAGGTGCAAAGTCTTTTTACTATCATCCTTTGTTTGCCCTTTTTGCTTTGTATTTTATTTAGTTATTTCACAGTATTTAACTTCTTAATAAACCCATTTAAATAAACAATGAGATAAAAATATGGTCAAAACTACCAAAAAACGATGAAATTTGCTGTATTTCTGTCTCAATGGGAAAATTTTAAAACTCGGTAATTTTTACCGAAGCACTTTGGTAATGATTTTGGCAAAATTAATTATAAAACTGAGTTTTATAATAGATGATATTATTTGGTAAATTTATTATGATACCTTAGAGCATGGTATAAAAATTATTCGGTTGAAATTGCTTTTCCTTTTTACCCTATTTACTAAATGTCCGATAATAAGAACTATTATTTTGAAAACCAGAATTTCCGTAAACCGTTACCATATGAACGAGAAATATATCAAATAAATGGTTTAAATAACACATATTCTAGTTTTATAAACCAGAACTATGCTTTATTTTTTTAAACAAAAATTTCTTTACCATATAAGACGGTAATTTTACCAGAATTTGTTTCTCTGTGGAGAAAGAAAATATTTTATAGAAAAATTAAATGGTATTTTTTTAACTACGGTTAAACAGCACTAAAGTAATAAGTATTAAAAAAGCAGAGATTTTACTTATTGTTATTATTGATGTGCATAAAACTGAAGAGTTTGTTTATGCGTTAATGCTTTTCGCTACATATTTAAGGTCAATTTTATATTTTGCCTTTTACCACTGATAAGGGACATCTTGTAATGATTTGCTTAAACATCGAATCTGAAAATGTAACACAAACACAATTTTTCTTTCTTCCTTTAATACTTTTCTCGTGAGAGAAATTCATGTTATTTCTGTAGTTGTACACTTGCCAATATTAGCGAACCTGCTATGAGAATTCAAGTGAATTTTTAAAGCAGAGTGCGAGTTTCTTGTGTTTTGGAAAAATCTATGGCCAAAAATACAACTTCAGCCATACACACGTCACAGCCCGCTTTACAAGGAGTGCTCATTTATACTCCATTCATTCAATCATCGTAATTTTGACCCGAACCAGAGAAATATCAATCTCAAATTTAGTACTACCCAGACTTATCTATTTATTGTGGAAACTTGAAAGACTTTGTGACCCGGGCAGAATTAACGAGAACCAGTCACCATTTATTGCGCACGGGGATTCTTCGGCCGGTGGGATTTTAATTCACGCTCTCACGAACATGAGCCGAACGTCCTACCAACTAGGCTATCCCGGCCATGGAAATTCATAAAACTTATTTTAAAAACACGTCTGCAATCAAATATTAAACATAACATGCAAACATTAAAGTTAAAATTTATTTGTAAACATAATTAAAGTATATGCGACATTACTTTATAATTAAAAAAAAAAGTAATAGTTGTACTGGAATTGAAATCAGGGAATATAACAGCAAAGATGTTAAATTTTATGGTCAAGAATTTTTTGCTAGAATTATACAAAAAAGGCAAATAATTAAAATGCAATCCGGTTCGAATACTAGAGATGGCTGGTCGATATGAATTTTACTGCTTACTCGCGCGCTGTTGTAAAATATCCCCAGTGGTAAACAGATCTTGGGCTGGAGTTCCTTTGCGATTGACTAACTGTGAGAGGTTTTTGTAGCGTTTTTCTCCATGTAACTCAAATGCAGATTAGTTACATCAAAAAAATTCGCCACCAAAGCTGGTTTCTATCAATGCTTGATCCAGGAGTTATCTTGTCTTTTGGGTTGGGTGCACATTTACAAGGCTACGTAGTCGAACACTGATAGTCGTAAACTCAAAATTACCTCGGTTGCTCAAAGCTGGTCATAAAGTAAAATATTTTATTATTCATTTAAAATACTATAAGCGAAGTAAGACAAATCTCTTTTTCGTATTTAATATGAGAGATAAACACAATATAGTAAAAATAAGGAAAAATACTAGATCAATACTTTCGTCCTGGATTTGAAGATAAATTATATGGCTTTAAAAATTTTGACATATATTTTTGTTTACTGAAAGTGTAGGTCAAAAGTATAGTGGGCCCAAAAAAAAAGACCTCCCTGAATAAATTTTGATCTAATGATCGGTTCTTCCCGTTCTAGGACTTATTCTTAATGGTTCGAGGTGGTGACCTCAAATATGCTAATTGATAAGTACAGACTATATTTTAAGTTACGAAATCAGACACTAAAATGTACTTTCTCTGAATAAATAAACAAATTTTTCGACTAATTCGGATTTTTGAGTCCTAAAATATAGCCATAATTCGGGCAATATGGCCCCAATAGTTTGGTCAGGAGAGCGCTCCGAAGTTTGTAGCCCTTAATGTTAATTTCCCTTTTTACGTATTTTGCTATATATCAAAAAAATTTTTAATCGAATTGAAAATTTTTGCACACAATTATTAAATGCGTTTAATCCAAAGATAATTCCATGCAAAAAATACTTTTTATTAAATATTTATGATATATTTATTTTCTTTAAGAAAGGACAAAAATTTTTTTTAATTATAAGGTATAAAATTTTTTTAAAGAATGTAATTTTACATTGCAAAATACAAACTTTGAGCAAAATCAGTCAAATAGTTTCTGAGGAATAAAATTTTAAGCCTCTAACATTTTTGAAATTCAATTTCCTTATTCTAACTTTTTATGCCAGTATTTGATTTAAACTCTAATTCGACCAGAATTTTCACCGCAGCCTATTTATTGAAGTATAGATATAATCACTGAATAACTGTTTATTTAAAATTAAATATTTTAAAATTTTATTTACGATTAAAAGGGAAGGTAATTTTAGTTAAAATTATATTTTGTATAATAACAGAATAAAGTTTACATCTATACTTATATGAAACTAGAAGTCTCTGCGTCATGCACGCTATTTCTCACCAATTATCATTACTTGCCCCTCAATTATTTTTTTGTTTTCTTTCAAATAAATCATTTTGTATTATTTAATCCGAAATTATTTACTTAATTTATATTATTAATCATTCCATTCAATATATTATAATCTTATTTTTTTACATAATTTATATTATTGAATTATTAATTTCGCAGCTAATGTTCAGGAAATATTCATGAGCTATTACTTCTAAGCTAATTTCCTTAGTGAATATTCATGATTTAATAAAAAAATTCTTAGTAAACATTCATAAACTAAGTCTAGTTTCTTCAGTGAATATTCTTGAATTAGTTATCTAATTTTTTAATGATTATTCAAAATTTCAAAATTTAATAGATCGTGTTTGTGATAAATTATAATTACAATTATTATCATTACGTCCATTCGAGTTATATCTACATCACATGATTATTAATGATTGTTTAAATATTTTTCTAAAAATCGAAGTATTTTTTTAACCTCCAAGACTATCAACTAACCAGTGATATATACGAATTCAAATGTTTCTGACTTAAATTTCAACTCGGATAAAATTTTACCTGACGCCACAGCCTCGCTCATTTCGTAAAACAAAAGAAGTAGTTTTTTTTCGCATTAAATATGAAATTTTTATTTATTTTAAGTCATTAAGATAATAACAGAGTAAATCTAACATTTTTATTTTTAGAATTCAACGAGAAAATAAATGTAAAAAAAATAAGCAGCTTAGGTTGTTATTCACCAGAAAAAAAATCGCTGTTGCAAAAGCTGTAATGATCGATGGCTTACTCTATAATCACGTAATGTAAATTATTTCATAGATTTTTAATTAAAGTGTGTGAAAAATCAACCATAAAACCCGATTCTTGGTTTAAAAAAAAGAGAAAACAAAATCTCTTTTATTCTTTGTAAAATAACTTAAAGAGTTTAATGATGATAGTAAGTTTTATTAAGCAATCCTTTCGCTAAGTCATTAATCTTCAAAAATAATCCCTAATAAGATAAAATCCAACTTACAAAATTCCCTTTTCTTTTTCCCTATGCGTCCAGCCATCCCTCCCTTTAACAAGAAAAAAAGGATAAAATAGCACTAGATTTTTACCTCTCTTCCTCCCCCCTTCGAGCGCTTCGAACGCAAACCGACCAATCAGAGAGCGGTTAGCGACCAGTGTGGGACGTGAAGCTCCCACTGTCCGGCATTTCTTAGGCAGATGCCGAGAAGATTTTGGCGGATCCGGCAGCAGCATTTGTCTAAGCCTTGAGGAGAAGTCTTTTTCTTTTTTTTCTTCTTTTGTTAGACTATCGTTTTCTCTCCCCTCTCTTAGTTCCGATCTCGAGCTTCTCTGGATGGAGATGATCCGATCTCTTGGGAGAAAGATGCGGAAAAAGAGGAGGCTGTGTGTGGGAGTTTTGTTGAATCGAAGTGAAATCACGTAAGAGTGTTTAAAAGTTTTAAACTCGAGTAAGGATTACATTTGTTTGCTGAAAATAATTTATTGCGATATCGTTGAAAATGACTGATGATAATTTCATCTATATATGACTGGAAAACTGATGAAATTTTGCTCATTTCTTTTGATGCACAGCAAGCCGTTCTAAGAGGTAATTTATATTGATTAATTTCATTGGAAAAATAGATAATATTAACAAGTAAAAATATTAAATATTCTTCATATAGTTTTTTACAATTGTTTCATATATCACAGAAATATTTGCAGCAATAATTTAAAAGTTATATGAAACCTGAATATTGACTGTAACTTATATTTTATTGAAAATATGATTGCCTTGTGATTAACTTAAAACTGATGCCTGTACATAAATATAAAAAGATTAAAAAATTATTTTAACTAAAAATTAATAATAAAAATTCAATTAACTATGATTGGAGAAGCTTTTTCGCGTTCTTGAACTCCACTGTTTAAATTATTTAGATACATTATACTTATTATTTGCACTATATTCCTTTTTTTTTTCTTGAAAAACGTCAATAATTGTTATGAAATAAGGTATATATTATTTTATGAATGAAAATAGAAAAGTTTCAGAATATAAGTTAGATAATTTTTATTTATTATTTATATTATTTTCATTTCTTTTTGAAATATATAAATAAGAAGTATATAAAATAATTATTGTTCATATAAGAAAATATCGGAAACTAAGAATACGTTATATTTCCTCTCCTCATAGTTTATTTAATTTTCGTTTCCCCTTTTTTAATAAAAGTTATTTTAAATTTTCTTTATGGTTGTTTTTAATTACCCTTAAGACATTTTCATATAATTTGTTATATTTTCAGTGAGATATAAATTAGTGCTCAAGTTTCATATAATCCTTTGACGCAGATGGGACACCGGTGATCCTATATTTTTTTCTTAAGCTCTAATTACATAAAAAAATATTTTTTCTTATTATTAATTATAAAAAAATAGTCTAATAGTTTCTAAATAATCCGTTAGGTAATCAGAATTATATTAGTAGAAAAATATAAAATTCAAAAAAGTAGAACGAAAGAAAAATTTCCATTCGTATTCAAAAATTTATTATTAATTGATTCTGTAAATTAAAGAAATTTCAATGAGGAATAACTCTTTCTGATAGATTTAAACAACTACAAATAAGTGTAAATTAATAAAATTATTCGTTGAAAGTAAGCTGTGTTTAGAAGATTATATTTTTAACGCAGAAAAAGACACCGGGGTTTCATGCTGTATTTCACAACCATAAATTATTAAATTGCTAAACAAAATATTTTTCACTTACTTTGACCTGAATTAATACAAAAAAAGAAGAAAAAAGTTTGAAAAATATATTTAATAAAAATTCTGCGTCAAATGGTTGACTTATAAATTATTGCTAAAAATACTTTTGTGGTGTAAAACATTTTATTTAAAGTAAAAATGTTCTAATGAATTAATTTTACATAATGTTACTTTTAATAGAATAAAACTTATCAGTATATTTTATTTTTAATAAAATAACAGTAAAGAACTTTCTATAACGGAACTTTTTATAGAAACAATATGTAAATTCTGAAAATTGAAAATTTAATTCAAATGTATTTCTGTAAGAAAATGTTAATTTAAAGTTTCTTTATATTTTGCACGAAGACGCAAATTCGGTTACAACGGATTGATATCCAAATTTAAATACCGCTAACTCTTTTGCATGATTTTATGCAATAAAAAATTAAACAAAGTATTTATTTTCCTCTATTATATTAGTTTTTTTAAACTTGCTTTAAAATACTCGATTAATTAAGATGAATAGTTTTGAACAATGGTAGGTACTCTATAGCTTAAAAGAGCAAACCATTTATTGTTCCTTGAAAATCTCGAAGTTATTATATAATTTAAGTCTTTTCACTTGATTAAGATTTTAAAATAATAAAATAGTAAATAATTTTTTTATAACATTTTATAAAAAATCATTATTAATTTGATTAAAAATTTTATTTTTGAGTGAACTTATTTAATATAAGAGATCAAAAAATTTTCATCTTTCTTTCATAAAAAAAATAAAAAACAAAGCCCCTTATTTGTCTTCATGCTTACGAATATTTATTAATAAACAAAATATCACAAAATTTATTATCCTCTTTTTTGTTCCCTTTTTTTCTAAATTGGAAAATATTTAGTTTTGTCAGTATAGGCTGAAATTTTTATTCTTAGAGTAACCGTGAAAATAACATAAAATGTAAAATGTAGGTCTACCGAAATCGATATGAAAATCTTAGATTAATCGGAAATCTGAAAGGAAAAAAAAATTCGTATAAAATTACAATTCTGCACGGGAATAGCATTTCTGATAAATACAAAAACGTCATTATGATTCATGAAACAAAATATAAGGTATCTAAATTTTTTATTTAGTAATAATTTTTCCATTCATATGGTAATGATATACCGGAAATTCTTTTATTTTCAAAATTATAGTTCTAATTGCTAAATATTTGATATTTAGTAACAAATACAAAAATGAACCGTAAATCTAGCCGTATTAATGGTTATGCCATGTTTTAAGATACCATGTTAAAATTGCCTAAGTTTGATACCTTTACCAAATTTTATTACGTATCATAAAGCCACATTTTGTTTTTAATTTTACTAAAATCATTACCAAAGAGCTTCGATAAAAAATTACCCAGCTTTTTGGTGCTCTAATAGAGCCAGAAGCGCAGCGAATTTTACTCCATTCTATTAGTTTTGACCACACTTTTTTCCTTAGTGTGCGTAAATTACCTAACTGAAATATTGGATTGAAAATTGAAAAACAATCTACAGATTTGTCGATACAAAATATAATTTTATCATAAATTTTGGGAACTTAATACTTATTTTTTTTACTGTTACTTTACATTCTAAACTCTGATTTTTTGGACTTGAAAATTAAAATTTGTTTTATATTTATGCTTTTAAAAAAAGCCATTTCTAACGTTCTTGATCCTCTTTTCCTTTCAGAAAAAAAAAACTCATGCCAATTTTGAGGGACTTACATATTTTTTTCTTTTTCGCTAATATCAATTTTAGAAAATATTTGAGCATGTAGACTTAAAGACTGTGCAGTAGACTTAGAGTATGTAGACTCCTAGAAACTTAAAGCTCAGAGAGAGAAGAAAAGAAAAAAATCCTTGACGTATCATAATTTTCAATTTTTCGCACATTTCAATTCTACTTCCAAAAATACTTTTTCTGCATTTTTTTATAACATGGTAGATAAAAAAAAGGAAACATGGCAGAGAAAAAAAAGTAAAATTAACATTAACCGTTCAAATTTGATTCCTGGCGTATTTATGGCTACCATGCTTTCCAGATTTTGTCGTTAAAAAGTATATTTAATCATAGAAGGCGAATTGCGTATATAATCCAATAATTGAAAATATCATCTACTCTAATTTAAGATCTCCAAGTTTAAACTTTTAATCAATAAGTTTGGATGTTAGTCTGTGAAAATAAAATCATTAGATCAAAAGCTGATAAAGTGTCAAAATTTTCTTCTTTTGCACTTCCCATGTTTTGAGGGTTAAAAATTCGAAATGCATTAAAAAGAAAATATATTTTCATGTCTAATTCTATAACTTCACATGTCGTTTGCACTAAGTTTCAACGATAAATCAGTTCCGAAAAAACGCCATTCGTAAGACTGTTGACGGTTCAAAAAGATTTTGTTACCTCTATTATATTTAATTTTTTAAAAAGTTAAAAATATAGTTATTTATGTATGAAAATTACCTCAGAACATACGTTTGAAAGTTTAAATAAAAATTTTTAAAGCTAATTTAGTAGGACAAAATCAGCTTTAACACTTTTTTTGTGAATGTAATATAATTGTTAATATAATCTTATAAAGAACTGGAGATATTTTTAAAGACATTTTATTTACAATTTTATGTAAGTTTTTATGTTTGTATGTAAAACATCTCTCCTATATTTTCTTTTAATCATAAAATGTACATCAGAAATTTAAATTTTTAATGCCTGCGTCTTAGTGTAATTAAAATTTTCAAATTATTCATTAAAAAAATTTCGCTATGAAGATTTTATTTAAAATTTTAAAAAACTCATTTTATCTTTGAATGAATAGAATATGTATATTAACTGTTTTTTTCCACAAAAGAAAAAAAAAACTTATTTGTATAAAATAAAAAAAAAATTAAATTTAAGCATGAATGTAATTTTTCTACTTTTCTTGCTTACTAAGAAAACTTTGTGCGTTTGATGTGTTTAAGCATTTCATTTTAAAAAATCGGTTGTTAAAATTTAAGCATATAACTAAAATAAGGTATATTAAAGCGTTTTGTTACTACTGTTTAATTAAATAATTAAGCTATTTCTGACACATACCAGATGAAATGCCGTCTTCGTTAGTGGCTGCTTATTTAATTATTTAACTTTACATGGAATTTATATCTGATAAACTTAATTGTGATAAAGATGTTAATAATTATATTATTAAAGATGTTAATAAATACTCTTTTTAGGTTTATCATAATTTCATGCTAATTTTAAAGCTTCTTTGGTAATAAAGTTTGTCGCTTCAGAATTTTATGAAATAGGCATTGTTTTTTTATTGTTCTTTAATAATTTATAATTTTCTTTCCCAAGTTCTTTTTTTTTCTGTTTTAGCATAATCATTTTCTTTAAGAAAAAAAATCGATTGTTGAAAAACAGGAATTGTTTTACTATTTAAAGTAGAGTTAATTTATCTGGACAGCTGCAATTTTACCACAAAGAAAAACATGTATTCAAATTTAAGGAAATTTGTAGATTAGGTAGAGTAATTTTTGAAAGAAAATTTAATAATATCCAGTTTAAACTTTAAAATTTACTGTATTTTAACTTTTATTACAAGATCAATATATAATTTTTTAACGATTGGTTGCTTATGTAATACATTTTATCAAAAATCTATTTTTTCGACATTTATTTTTACTTTACTAAAATCAATTTTTATTAACTTGAAATTTTGAATTAAAAAAAATTTTGCTAGTTATCCGATAGAAGATATATCACGTAATACATCAAAAGAAGTTTTTTTTTAAAATCCATTCGAAGATATATACATATTGCTTTGATGTTTAATTTTATTTTTTTTTTCTGTTCAAATTGAACTAGATATCATGGTAGTTAAACTGTTACATTTTTGAGGGAATAGTTATATACATTTCGACATTATTTGTAACAGTCAAGGACAAAAAATAAAGAAAACTTCAATGCTCCAGTTTCGCTTCCATATAAAAAGCTAAGTAAGCTAAAGCTCCACTCTAGGTTCTGTTTATTTTTTCGATATATTTATGCACTGCTTTGAGCTTCAGATTTTAATTTGACAGAATATTAATACTGCATATCCGAATTTGAAAAAGAATTTAATAAAATATAACTGTAAGACACAAATTATCTGCGTAAAATTAAAAAATGAATTCATAAAAAGTAATTATATACAGTATTTAAATCATTCGTTTCGAAATTTTTACATTCATATGGTAACAATTACCGTATATTCTGGCTTTCAAAACTGTAGTTTTTATTACCACACATTTAGTAAAATATACAAGACTGAAAAGTAAATTTAAAGGAATGAATGGTTTTTTTACGCCATGCCTTAAAGTATCCTGATAAAATTCACGAATTTTACCAGATTTTATCATATATTATGAAATTATATTTATTTATAATTTTATTAAAATCAGTGCCAAATAGCTTAGATATAAATTACCGAGATTTTAATGTTTCCATTGAGCCAGAAATACACTAAATTTTACCATATTCCGATTATTTCAAACCAGATTTTTCTCGAAGCGCGAAATTAATAAAACTCTCATTCTATATAAATATATGTTCATTTTTTAAAAAATCTATTTTATTCGTTATATATTTTGGGATAAAATTCCTTGCAATTAAATATTTTTTTTATTATTAAAACTATATTTAATTTTCTGAAGGAAAATATAATATCTATGTGGCTAAAAAAAAAAGACAGATTTCATTGCTTAGTTTTGAACTTACTTAGCATATATTATCAGTTTATTTTTAATAGTTTTTATAATAATTGAAAAATAACTTCAGAAAGCAATGCCTTTAAAATAGTAGTTTTCAATGGCTTTCATATTATCTTTAAAAAAAAACAATTGTACAAGCAATAAATTTTATATTTTCTGGAATTTTCAAGCATCTTTAAAATTTGTATCATTTAGACTTTTTAAAAATTCTTTTATGTATCAAACGTACTGGAAAACGCTTAGTTCTATTATGTGTTATAGTGAAATTAAGTGAATATCGATTAGCAAGGAATATTATCTCTTAAAAGTTTTTGGTAAAATCTCACTTTTAAAATGTACAGAAATTTATTTTATTTAAATTTCCTTGTGATTAAGTGTAATAATTAATTGCTGGAAGCATTAAATTTAATAATATCTTTAAACTGAAATAACAAATAAGTGTAAATATTATCTAGTTTAAATTTGAAATATCTTGATAAAATCAATAAAATAATTTTTGAAAATTTTATGCATCTTACCAACCAGTTCTAGTTATAAGAAATTGTTTAAACATAGTTCAATATCTTATGCATTTATTGGGTGTATCTTTTATTTTAGGGGCATACATTATCACGTTTGAATTCTTTTATTTTACTAGAAAAATATTTTTTTCTAGTGTCTACATGTTTCAAAATATTGTAATAGAATTTTTTGCGTGTTCTGAAAAAAAATATTTCGTAAAATAGTGAATTTACTGCTTTTATACGACTAATCACGTAGTTTCTGCCAGTTATGTTTTAGAAATGTATCGTTTTAAGAATTAGAGCATGTATAAAATAAAATATAAAAAATGACTATAAAAATTATGGTTCTAGATATCCTATATTGAAATAGTATATCAAAATAATATATTCTTCTGTTAAAACTTTAGGTATCTAACAGTGTAAAATTTGTTCACATTTGTATTATTTATTTTTCATAAGACAAAGTTTATATAGATAAAAACAAATATAATTTTGGAAATTAAAAAAATTTATATATGTTAAGATATTAAAATAATTATTGCAATGTATGCCTTTTTTTTATATAATATCGTTTCTAACAGTCTGCAGTAAATGACTGTGAAATGTTATGTAATTTTATTCTAAATTACTCCCTAAACTCGTGCCACTTTTTTTCTATAGTTAGTTGGTATGTCAGACATTGTAAATATGCGACTTGCAAGATACACCTCAATCACCTATCCCCCGAAAATGTATGGGACAGAAAATTAATTTTTATGAATAATATTTTAAAATGTTGAAATTATGGTAATGAGTAAAAGTAACAATATTGTTTGCTTTATTTATTCATTATATAATACTTTTGCAAATGTTGTGATAAAAAACAGTCTATTTTGCCTTTTCAATCAATTGTAGTTAGTTCTTTTGCATTTTAAAAAGATCCAATCGATTTTTTTGTTGGCATTGATATTAAAGTGCTAAAATAGTACAGCACAACTTTACTTACACAAGCAGGAATAAAAAAATTAAAAAATTATTTTGCTTCATTAGTTAGATGATATAATTTTAAGTCGGATAATATTGTTTGCAAATAAAAAAAATATGCATCGATTCACGCAACGCGTCTACATCGAAATTCCAAAATACTCGAACACGATCCGATCCAAAAACCCATCGCTAATTCTTTTCGAAACAATTCATTATTTTCAGAGGACACATGCACGGGTGAGTGGTCTATATTAAAAGCGAACATTCCAAAACAGAAACATTCTTCCATGTACCAGAATCAGCCTCCGCCCTATCCACATCCAGGCTGGCTTCCGAAACAAGCGTCTCTAACGATGCGTGCAAAGCCAACACTTAAAAAGAAGAATGAAAAAAGAAATCGTTTGGTTGTGGAATAAAAAGCAGACGATTGAGTAGAGAGAAATGAATACATGCAAATGCTGCCCTATCTCCTTTTTACAGACGAGCGTCTTCGAACGGGGTATAATAAGTTCTTCACCACCCCCGCGTTGGGGGAAGGGGTGATACAAAATGGGAAAAAATCATGCTATAAAAAAACAGGGGGAAGAAAGATATCGGACTTCAAAAAGGAATGAATAGTGGCGCATATAAATATTAATGTGGCATTTTTCGCATTTTGAATTGTAAATAGAATGGCGAAACAAAGACCTTTTTTTTTTCTTCTTAAAAAAAAACAAATACAAACGTGGATGGATTTGTTAACTTCACTGATTTTAAGCCCTACTTTCATTCTGATAACGATACAGTGCTATCTTGCCATTAAGTGCGTACATTATTGCATTCGTGATAAGAAATGTGATGGGGTTCACAAATATGTTTAGAATACATTATTAAACGCAATTTTTTATGATAATACATTCGAAACAATGTAATCTATTTTCGAAATTTTGTAAAATTTACAATTTACACTATTTTTTATCCTTAGCGCTGAAATCTATTAACTTAATTTGTTAACTTCACTGATGTCATATCCTACTTTCATTCTGAAAAAGATTTTTTTTTTTTTTTCCGTTAACGTTATTGCACTTGCGAAAAGAAATGCTATTCGGTTCTCTAAAAGTACTTTTAGAATGCATTATTAAAATCAATTTTTTATTCTAATGCATTCTAAACAATGTAATCAGTTTCAGAAATTTTGCAGAATTTACACTATTTTTCCACGTCGATCAAATCGTTAAATTAATTTAACTCCATTGTTTTTAATCCTACTTTCTTTCTGAAAAAGATATGCATTTTATTTTACATTTAACATTAATACACACGTTAAAAGAAATGTGATTAGGTTCTCTATAAAAATATTATTCTAATGCATTATTAAAAGCAATTTTTTATTGCAATGCATTCAAAACAATGCAATAAGTTTAAGGGAGTTTACAATTTGCGCGATTTTTACCTTTATGTCTCGAATTTGTTTATTTATTTTGTTAACATCACTAGTTTTAAATCCTTCCTTCTTTCTGAAAAAAGATACGTCTCGTTTTCTTCGTTAACATGAATGCGCGTGTAAAATGTGGTGTGGTTCATTGAAAATATGCTTTATGCATTATTAAAATCAAATTTTACTATAATGCTTTCTAATAAAATTTCCTTCGTTAGCATTAATGCGAGTGTGAAATGTGGTGCAATTCATTAAAAATTTGCTGATAATGCATTATTAAAAGCAACTTTTACTAAAAGGTATTCTAGAGAATGCCATTTGGATTAGAAATTTTGTACAATTTACAGTTTGCACTAGTTTTTGTCTTTATCACTCAAGTCTGTTAACTTAAGTTATTAACGAATTTAATTCCTACATTCTTTCTAAAAAAATATGCGTCGTATTTCTGAAACGTTAACATATTATTGCTACAAGACAAACATATTATACTATTGCTATATATATATATATATATATATATATATATATATATATATATATATATATATATATATATATATATATATATATTGTGTGTGTGTGTGTGTGTGTAAAATTTGAATACGAAAACTTCACCTTTTATTCTGCTATGCATAATGCGATTTGTCTTTTAATTTCGATTTTTTCTTTTTGCAGAATGTTATCAAATGAAAAAAAGGTCGTACTGTCTACAAATTATGAAAATTAATGAATAAAAATAAAAAGAATTGCAAATCTGCTCTCTTAAAGTATGTTTAGATTGCGTTACAAAAACAATATATTTGGGTTTTAATGGTATTAATTATCTTAAGGAATTAATGATATTAAATGTTAATATTGGAATTGAACTGATGATAAGGATCCTGGAGATAATAAATATATAATACATTTAAAATACCTTTAAAATGGTGTAGCAAATATATTTATAATTAATTTGATGCAGTATACTTGTTGTAAGAAGCGCATAGTATTATTAATATGAAATAGTAATAGTTAATCAAATAAACGCTATGAAAAATATACCGTAAGACTGTAATAAATCTAAACCATAACTGTTATCCACTCACAGCGTCACAAATATAAATTATAACTAATATACTCTGATAATGATAAATTGAATACACAGTATAAAATAAACTACTACTATAAAACAACTTCTGTAATATAAAATCTATGCTATAACTAATATGTATTTATTATAATATAATAAATATGCAGGGAAATTAAACTTAAGTGCAAGTTTGTAAACTGCTGATATTTATTGGAGGGTGATGACCTAAAATGAAATGTACTGGAACAATTTGCCCGTAAAAAGTGCATACTGTAACTTATTTTATGAAACAGGTAGCATTTAAAATGAATATAAATAATTTTTGAATGTCTGTCTCATTCAATGAAGCTATTATAATTGCATACATATAATATTTAAATTTAAAATTCAAAATTTCAGATACCAGCGTATTTTAATCAATGTGACAAAAAAACATCTTAATAATACACGAAAAAAATTATAATTTTCACCCGATATTTTAATATTTACAAAATGTGCGTTTTATATTATTTTTTTGAAAAAATGCAACCGGCATGTACCGAAAAACGGTCTTTTGATACATCTACTTCCTTTTTAGCTAATAATCGTATTGGCATAAATAACTATTCGTCAAATATTTTTGAGATGAAACAGCTGTTTCAATATCCTGAACTCTTCCTAGCAGCAAAAACTCCCTCCCATATCATTTATCCCGCTTCTATATTTATTTCTGCCTCATTAAAGACAATTTTTTCCCCATATTTTGATACTTTGACTCTATGTATCATCCATCATTTGTTCGTTACAGATAATTGTGTTTGTTTCGAATCTATCACATACCCAATTATAAACCTATCGTACCACGGTTTATATACAGAAAATATTGAAATTACCATTGTTAAAAAAGTGAAACGCAGTATTTCTGTTCTTCTTACCTTATTTTTACGTACCTTATCGAATGTTTTTGAAGCTTTTTTTTTTATTTAAAATAAAACAGGTTAAAAAGCTATGTAGTAGTGTTTTCTGCAAATTTATTTACTAAGGTTTCAAACTAAAAGTGACTTCATCTAAATATAATGATTTCTTTTTATATAAGCAAATAATAAGGCATGTGTTAGCTTTAAAACATTAAAAGTTAAGCCTAAATTGTTTTTATTTTGCATTTATTTTTTTTCCCAGTGAAATGCAGAGTGTTCCAAAAAACGATAAAACAAATTAAATAAATTTCACAAAATATAATTGCTTTTTTCTAAAAAATTTCAATCACGATTTGACATAATTATGGTTGGAGTAAAGTTATATTGCGTTAAATATCCTTCATAAAAATCGTGGGATATGCATATGACTCGATTATAAAACTTGTTGATGAAATATAATAACATCAATTACCTGCATATTTGAGATCTTTCAAATAGTAAAAGAAATATCAAAGGTTATTCATGATTTTTCGTTTATTACTTTATTGAATGTATCATTAGAATTTTCATTTTAAAATTACAGTAAAGTAACCGGCAGTAGTCTGTTCTACATCATAAGCCGTTAAGTTAACGATAAAGATCATTTTTTATTTTTACGGGTTTGAAACCACTTACAGCTAGTAAAAACCATGAGAACAAAGTTTCACGGTTGTTTTTTTTTTTAAACCATTTATCACTAGTAAGAAATACTAAACCTTTTTGTTTTAAGCAGCTTTATGGTACCGCTAATGAGAGTATCGTACGTGAATGAGAGTATCGTATTCTAATAGATCTATAGAGTTGGAGAGAATGGAGGAAATATTGTGTTTTCAACGCTGGGAATCGAACCCCCGTATTATTGGTCGTAAAATTTACAGATAAGTCCTGTCTTCTATAATATGTACCTAGCTTCAAGGAACTAAATGATTTTATTAGTTGGGGGCCTAACAGATACAAGGAAATTCTGGTTGCTTAACCGTATCAGGTAAAAGCATCTAGTAAAAGGTTTTTCTCACAGTTAACAGTTTGAATGCCATCTTGTATATGGTTATTTGACGGTTTTGTTTGAATATGATAAAATTACAATTAAATAAATTGTTATTTAACTATTTTTTCTGAGATATTTCTAGCAGTGTGTATTGCATAGTGTAACTGAAAAAAAAAAGTTAAAAATCTATTGAAAGTAGTGGTAGTACTATATCAACTGTAGTTATTTAAAGCTTACTATTTTTTGTCTATTAAAGCTATTACTTTGCACCGAAAAAAAAATATGAACAAACTACTAAAATATGGTAAAATCTACCGTATTTATGTCTCTATGGGAACACCAAAAAGCTTGCTAATTTTTACCGAACCGCTTTTGTAATGATTTTGGCATAACTAGCAATAAAATATGGTTTTATAATATGCGATAAAATTTGGCAAATGTAGAAAAATTGGTCATTTTATCAGGATACCTAAGAGCATGGTATAAAAACCATTTATCCGACTAAATTTACATTTTAGTTTTGTATTTTTTATTAATTGTGTAGCAATAAAAACTATAATTTTGTGAGTCAAAATTTCCGGTAAACCGTAGCCATATGAAATTTGACTACCACGGAAATTTTACCAAATGAATGGTTTAAATACCAATTTTTTTTATTACCAGAATTATTTCTTTTATTAGAAATGTGCTTACCATACAGTACGACAGTTTTACCTGAATTTTTTTCACCATTTATTTATTTTACTACGACCAGAATTTTATTATCATTCTGTTTAATTTGAAGTCATCAATTTATGAAATTAAAAATTTATATAAAAAAAACCATATGAATTCACTCTATATATTAACTATTAGAAAAAGGAAATTAAGTTTTTTAGGGGTGTAAATTAAAACTTTGATTTAATCCTTAGTTATGACATAATATAATACAGAATATTTATCAATTTATGAAGTTAAATTTTAATGGAAAGTTTATCAAAAGAACAATTAATTTCGGCTTAAAAATCATGTATATATTTTTTTAGAAGAAATTAAGTTCTACAGGGTGTAATTTAAAACCTCAATTTAAATCTTACTAATGATAGTAAATAACATTTTGAAACATAAATATTCATGCATAAATCAAATGCAATAACTGATATTGCAGGATATACTTATCTTTATACGTGCAATAATTAACGAAATATATTTGTTTATTAATATTCCCAACTAAATTTAATTACTCTTGAGCACTAACTTTCTTTGTCGATCCGGCTGACTTCTTCATTTTTTTCGTACTTATTTGAATAATAAATTAAGACTCGCTTAATTGTTCCGATGCAACAGAAGAAGAGGTTGGAAAATTATTAAGAGGTTATTTCAATTTAATCCATCTAAACCAATTGTTTATAAGAAACACAAAAACAAGGTAAAAAAAAAAAAAAAAAAAAAAAACTTTTCGAGTAAACGAGTTCTGTGTTTATCACGATAAATAATGCATGTCTTCCATGGAAGGTATAAATATTAATACACCCCAATCATTGAAGTGAAGCGGAAGTCCCAACAATGGGCCTGGAAACAATGGAGGAAAATACCAAAGCAAGTGATAGCAGACGATGTCCGATTAAGGGGGAGGAGCAGGGTTGCATTTGGACAATTCCTGTCGTTGACAGATGAGGATGATACAGCCTTCTATCTACCCAGGGTGCTTTTCTTAGGATTTTACTGAATGCCAGTTATGATGATTTATGGGTACCTAGGACTATATCAACTTGAATTTAATAGGTATTTAATAGTTGGTGTGTTAAGTTGTTTTTGGAAATTTAGTGTTATATTTCATTCATCAGGGAACAGTATAGAGAAAAACTTGTGAAATAAAATTAAGAGGCATAGAATATGCTCTAATAAAATTTTATTGCATAGAATGTTTTAATAAAATGTCTGTTTTAATTTATAGCTCCTAATCTTAAACAGATTTCCTTTTTTTCTGTTTGAGGATTTCGCTAAATGCCACCTCTGATTTATGAGTATTTGGTACTGTACCAGCACATTTGTGTAATATATCGTTGTATGAGGAGCAACAAAAGAAAAAAAGAAGAAAAAACTTAGCCATGGAACATGTGCAAATAAAATATAATTACTTAGAATGATTTATCACTGAGAAAATGTCCAGTTTAGTTCATAGTGCCCAAGTTAATCATCTTCTTAAAGTGTTTTTTTTTTTTTTTTAAATAAATAAATAAATAAAATAAAATAAAAACTTAAAATGCCAAATATGGTAATTATTGAGTGTTTGGTAATGTATCAACCCATTTTTGTTACATTCGGCTTTGGGGAACTAAAAATAAAAGAAAAATATTAAAATATAACAAAACTTATAGTTCTAGAATATGAAGAGATCAAATTTAATTTTTCAGTATGGTTTATCACTGTGAAACTTGTTTATTTTGATCCATAGTTCTCAATCTCATCCACTTTTTAGAGTATTTTTTTAAGGATTTTAGAATTACCAATTATGATACTTATATAAAGTTTGGGATCTGTATTAGTACATCTTTGTTGTATTCCGCTCATTGGGAAACAAACAAGAGAAAATGAGTAAAATATAATAACATTTATAATTACAGAATATGAAAAAATCAAATTCAATTTCCCAGAATGGTTTATCAATGCAAAAAAATAGTAATTTTAATCTCTAGTTTCCAATTTATCTACTATGTACGTCATTATAGAATTTTGTTAAGATACTTAAATAAAATTGTGATTAACTTTTCATAATTAAAAAATCCACTTGTATATTCTCTTTTATAATCAACAGGCATTAAAAACCCAAGATTTTTATAGAATACACATTTAATTAATAACCAAACGATTTCAAAGAATTTTATGTATTTATTTAAAAACAAAATAAAAAAAAACGTTATAGCCGTCGAACAATATGTAATTAAATTTATTCTTTGTGTCCAAACATATGCAGAGGAACGATGTTAATGCTTGGAGACGAAGCGCATATTTTAGTTGACATTTAAGTAGTAGCTCTTTTCATTTTTTTAAATAAATCTTTTTATTCATGTTGAAAATCTTACAAATTTAAAGCTCTTTACAAATTTAAAGCTCCGCTAGTTGTTTACTTGAAGAAAAAATTCCATGCAATTTTAATTATTTATTTAGGCAGAATTTCGATTTTAAGAAAGGTTTATTTAAAAGTTCATTAAGTTCTATTTATACCCTTGGGAACAATGTCGAATCAAACTTTAAGAGCCTGTTTTGAACTTTTTTGCTAAATTGAACGCATCTGTGAGAACAAACTGAATTCTACTAGAGTAACACGACATTAAATTATCGTCTGCTGCTTGTGAAATTCAAGCTTTTCTTCTCAGCAGCCGTTCAACAATATCCGGAGTTGAAAAAATATATTCTCTGTATAAAAAAAAGCACTATTTGTGTCATGCTACTTTTATAATAGGTAAAACACAAAAAGATTTCTCAGTATTGTTCTAATCACACTGGGAAATCCCGCTGTTTTAAATAAGGGGCATTATGATATTTCTTTTTTCCATTCTATCCTCTGTTTTCTGCATTGCGGATACTGAAGAAACTAAATGGTCTCGTTAGCCAATGGGGGTTCCTTTGATTGTTATTCATATCTTAGGGCGGACAAATAGAATAACATACGCGATTTTGTTCCACGTGTAAAATTCTGTATTCTTTAGGGGTTTTAGAAGGCTTTTACAAATTTTTACTTTGGGAAGACATACACAAAACATAATTTATTGAGGAATGTAAAGTATATAAGATCCTTCTTTTAATTTTCTCATGCGTATATTACGATTATGTTAATAAACGAGTAAACACTGCTTTGCAGATTAAATTTTACAGATAGAAAAAAAACATTCTGGTAAAATTACCGTACTTGTATAGGGATGACATTTCTATTTAAAGAAAAAAAAAACCAGATAAGTTTGTTATTAAAAACCGAAAAATGCGACCATTCATTTGGTAAAATTTCCATTTATATGGTAACGGTTTACCGGAAATTCTGTTTTTCAAAATTATCTTTATTATTACCACATATTTAGTAAAAAATACAAAACGAAAAATTCAATTTTATCGAATAAGAGGTTTTTATGTGTTTCTAAGGTATCATGATAAAATGTCCATATTTTACCATATTTACTAAATTTTATCACATATTTTAAAACTGTATTTTATTGTTAATTTTACAAAATGCATTACAAAAGCGCTACGATAAAATAACCGAGCTCTTCGGTGTTACCATAGATCTAAAATCACGATAAATTCTATCATATTCTGGTAATTTAGTCCATACTTTTTTTCCTCTATGTAGAATTTACATAAAAAACTTCTGAAAATGCATAAATGCTAATCGACAAAAATATCATTTTCCAAAACAATTTATACTGTTTATTGCACTTTATCTGTTGAAAAATTTATAAATTGTAATATACAGCAAATAATACAAAAATAATATGAAAATACAAACGCTAATGAACTACGCTAATGAAATTTATTGTAGCTAATATATACTAAAAAAAATTACTTAAATATTTTCAAGAAATAAAAAGACAATAATTGTTTCATTCAATTATTAAATTTTTTTACTGATTATCTCTAAACGAATTCATAACAAAAATGCCAATAATCCGAGATTAAAAATAGAATATTCTCAGATAATGATTACATTCAAAAGTGTATAATGAAGTTCCTGGATCACAATTGTGGCAAAAATTAAAAAATTAAATTACAACCAAATGTCTAAAAGGAAAAAAGAAGAAAAGAATTTTTAATAATGAAAATTTTAGATGAAATTTAATATTATGCTTTCAATAGTTCGATTTAAACTGCGATCCTCAATTAAGAAATATTAAATTTAAATTTTATCTCAATATGACATTCAATGTAGAAAAATAATAAAACAGCATGATTTTTATAAGATAAAATAAGCAGTACATTTAGTTTAAATGGTCATTCGGTCATTTACAGAAATCAAGCTTTTATTTGTTCATCGGGCGAGATATTTTGATGTGCTAATTATAGAAATCAAGCATTTATCAATTCATCGGGCTAGATATTTTGATAAGCTAATTACAGAAATCAAGCTCTTATCAATTCATCGGGCGAGATATTTTGATGAGCTAATTATAGAAATCAAGCCTTTATCTGTTCATTGAATGAGGTATTTTGATGAGCTAATTATAGAAATCAAGCTTTTATCTGTTCTTTGGGTGAGATATTTTGATGAGCTTATTATAGAAATCAAGCCTTTATCTGTTTCTCGGGAGAGATTTTTTGATAAGCTAATTATAGAAATCAAGCTTTTATCTGTTCATCGGGTGAGATATTTGGATTAGCTTTTTATAGAAATCAAGCTTTTATCTGTTCATTGAATGAGATATTTTGATGAGCTAATTATAAAAATCAAGCTTTTATCTGTTCATCGGGTGAGATATTTTGATGAGCTTATTATAGAAATCAAGCCTTTATCTGTTCATTGAATGAGATATTTTGATGAGTTAATTATAGAAATCAAGCTTTTATCTGTTCATTGGGTGAGATATTTTGGAGAACTAATTATAAAAATCAAGCTTTTGGAGTATGCCTTAAATGAAATGAAAAAATAAAACTATATAGTTTAGAATTCCATTTTCCCTGGAACCATTAAGTTTGAATTCTAGAACGTGAAGATCCGATCATTGGATCAAAGTCATCCATTTATATTCTTATTTTTAGTTATTAAGTTATTTATTTTATTTAAGAACTGTACAGGAGGGTCGACTGATGATTTCATCTTTCATCAGACGATATATACGGTGAATTCATTAGGACGAATATAGAAAATAAACGAAAATAGTTGCAATAAATTTTCTTTCCCCTCTTCTTTTTCTAAGAAATATAATAAAATTGTGATAATTTACATTTGGTTAAGGCCTGGTTTACATCCGAATTTTACTGCAAAATAACACTTATTCCGTGAAAATAAAACACGGTATGTTATGCACCTGATAAAAATACGTCATATATAATTTAAAGCGTTCTAAATTCATCACGTTCTGCAATTCATAAAAATAAATCTTTTCCCTATCATCAGAAAAGATGTTTGGTGAATTTCACTTTCACTTTTCCGCAAGATTTGACCGCAAAACCATTTTCACGTCCTCTACTCTTGTAAAACTTCAACCGTAGTCTCCAACCCTCCTCAGTAACACCACCCTTGAAGATCGTTTTGTCCGAGTATCGGCGAAGTGCCGGTTCCACATCGGCGGACCGTGACATTACAAAGTTGTACTGTTTTGGCTTCCAAACTTGGCGATCAACATAGCGTGACCAGGTACGCAACAGGCGTGCGGCTGACTCGGAACTGCGCCTCGTAAAGCAAGACATCTTGATGAAGATACTTGTTTCTTTTCCTTTTGTTTTGTTTCTATCTTCATTTTTTTTTTTTTTTTCTTCTTTCCTTTCACGAAAGCGTTGTTGCAATATTTAGAAGTTTCGCTCGTTGCCTTTTTTATTACCTTGCGTAATTAGAGGTTTTGTTTCGTTGGATAAAGTGGTTAATAAAAGTACTTAGAATGTTTTTGTTTTTTTTCTTGAAATCATAAGAATGGAACGAGAGATAAAATGCTTCGTAAATTTTCATTTCAGTCTTGTGAATAGATTGGGTTAGACCTGTTTAAAAGGTCAATTGAAATTTAATGTGTGTCTGGGTCGTTTACTCGTAATGCCTCTGATACAGGTTTGAGCTACTTATGAAATAAATTTATTAAGTTTCATATAATTTAATAGCAGATTTACTTATTGTTTTTTCTTTAAAAACAATTAGTTTTTTCAAATTACTTTTTTTCTTTTACTTTTATGTTCATCAATTATTTGTAACTTTTATAATTCATCATATATTCATATAGGTTTATTCATTTAAAAAAAAAATTCATTTTCTATTCCCTTTATAAATTTCTCTGAAAAGAATTCGATTGACATATTTTAAATTTTAGATATTGAACACTGGAAAACGTAATCTCTAGCTAAATAATTTTTTTATTATTATTTTATAACCGGTGTCGGATGGATAGCCGACCCAGTTTTGAGCTTACAACTATCAATGTTCAACTCCGTGGATTTGTAATTTTGAACCCAATGCATAAAAAAAAGGAAAATCCCGGATCAAGCATTGGGGCAAACGTTCGTAAAGGACAGTTTAAAAGAACGAACTCGCATTTTGCGTAACATGGTGAAAAACTCCTCGGAAACTTCACACGGTTAACCCGATGGCTAGAGGGTTATAACCAATTATCCGTCTACCACTCAGGATATTTTACGTAAGCAACTTGGTTGATGCAAGCCACGAGAAATCTTCATATTGACCAGTTATCGCTGGAATTCGAACCTGGGTCACCTCATAGGGAGACAAGCTCTCAGTCCTCTAAGTCTCTCTTGTTTTAGATATTAAATCTCAAAGATTAAAGTCTTATTTTCAATAAATAAATTTTCTTTCATTTAAAGAATTTTTTTCCCATTTACTTATATCTTATTTTATTATTTTTAAAATGGATTTTACGATGGTGCGGATAAAGTGCCGGTACCGTGGTTTGATCCATAATTTTTTCCTTTTTTTGTACTTTCCAACATGAAAAAGTATCGAACAAAAAACTAAAAAGAAGTAAAGCAGTATATATAAAAATAATTAAATTAAAAATATCAGCTATATAATTAAAAACTATGCTAAAAAAGAAAAAAGGATTTTATTTTTCCCTGATTTACAATGAAAGAACGCCGAGCTCATCCTTTCCAAAAACATAACAATTTTCGATGGTGATAAAAATTCATTAAACGTAGTACGTAAGGCGCATCACTTTATGTGCTACGCTTAGGGTCATACATAAATATTTTTTCCCTCCTTTTTAGCTTACGTAAGAAACGGAGTTGTTAAAATGTTTATCTTTTTTTTTATGATTATTATTTTTTAATTGTTTATCTTTTAATCACTCACTGAGAAACCAACACCTAAAAACACGCTATGCATTTCGAACTACTTTTAATCCCAAAACACAAAATTAGCTCTCTTTATTATCTAGACATAGCCCAGATACTTCGCCAACAGGCTTTCATCAATTTCGAACACGTCTCCCCACGCTGGTGCCACTGATATCTATTAGCCTATCCTGCCAGAGATCGATGCTTGCCCGAAATTAAAGCCAGAACTCGGCGAATCTAAAACTATCCTGTTCATTTGTTTCGTGACGTGGTCGACTGATTACCCTGATCATGCCTCTCTCGCATCTCCAATCCTGGAGAGTTTTAATTCCTCTCTCTCCCCAATCCAATATAAATCTCCATCTGTTATAGGATGCCCGGGACAAGTGTCTTTTCCCCGAGCACCAGTTGCAAGAGAGAGAGTTGATTGGCAATGGGAGTCCATGGAATAGGACACCGTGGCAATGTCGCCGCCAGAAAATACAGCCAATATTTATTCGTGGGTACTTTCAGAGACACTGAAGATAGAGTCGTATAAATGAAGCACTGGTCATAAATAAAGCTAAAGATAGTCAGTGTGTAGTGGTAGGGAACAACGCATTTAAACTACCATTGGAGAAGAATTTATTCGAATTCGGTAAATTGTTGACTGAGTAAGCCAAAAGCAACTTTCTGTAAAGTAAATATACTATACAGATAATATTATCCCTGTTTTTTAGGGAATATGTTCAAATATGGTTGTTTTCAATATTTGTCCTTAAGTTATTGCTTTTTTGCACAGCTATAAAAGTAATATTATTAGCTTGAAAATTACGTAAATAAATTTCCTTTTTGTTGAGTAGAGAGTCAATAAATAAAGTAAAATAGTACAATAAAGCTAAACATAAAGTATATACAAGGAACAATCTTAAAATTATCATGACCTATAAATGTGTCAGTACTTTAACAGGGTAAACAAAATTTCACGTTTCTTTAGGGTTTCTTTTTTTAACCTAGTTTTCTTCGTCGGCAAGACATAAATTTTTTTGACTCTTTATTTAGGATTCAAAAAGTTTTAACAGTTATAAAAATAATAACATCATTTTGAAATTATTGAGGGAAATTTATGCTATCTGAATACTCATTCTTTGTACAGGGTGAAAAAAATAGTTAATCAATAAATCGGTATTAATCAACAATATCAAATCTTGCTCAAAACTGAAAGACGTCTACCGATACCATTATTTAGCATACTGGCACATTTATTATGCTTTCTTTGGATTAATTCGAATTATTATATTAATTTCTACAACTAGATATAGGTTTAAAACTTCTTTTTATGCATGTTTAGTTTTTTTTTTATAATTTTCTGAAAAATATTAATTTTGCGATTTCTTTTTATGAAGCATATCAGTGCAAAAATATTTATTTGACAATCATGCAAAATCTTTGATAAATCTTTTAATTTTTTTCACAAAACTTATTTATTTAGCTTAAGCTTTATCCTTTCGCCAACCGACCTGTTAAGAGATCAGGGAACTGACTTTGCATCAGAAAGGTTCTGGGTTTGAATCCCGGGAAAGGCATGGATGTTCTTTGATTCTCTGTACTATCTGTCCTTACTGTGGAAGCAACGTTGGCGCATCTAATATGGTGCCCCTGAAAGAGTGGCCAACAACTCTGTTCAGATACCTGTATGACGAAAGGTCATTCTCCAGGTGCACACTAAAAAAAAAGTTTATCCTTTCTCCCGACAAATTTTTAGTGCGTAACTAGACGATAATTGCTGGAATTGCAGTTTCTTCCAAAATTCGCAAACCTGGCATAGACCTTATGTTGAAATAAATATAATTGAAATATATTTCGTATTGACAAGCGTTTCTCCCTGTTTTTTTTTTAAAACTATTCTTAGCATAATAAAAATAAATGTTACTTATTTTTTAAAAGAAAATTAAATACTCAGATATGATAATTTTGACCATTAAGCAAAACTTTGAACTGCATATCGTTGTTTTAATCAGTCATTTTGTCATAAAATTGCCTGATTTTGACGAAACTGATTCCTCTCTAGCGTGTCGTCTCAGTGAGTTATCATACATCGAACATTGAATTGAAAACCGTATACTCTATTTGACGGAATGACATAGGCATTAGTTGTCCTACTTTAGTGCACTCAGAAAAAATGTTTGAGAAGAATAGAAGAATATGTTAAAATTTATCGTGTTGTTGGCTCTATGAGAACACCAAAAAGCTAGGTAATTTTTACCGAAGCACTTTGGTAATGATTTTAGTAAAATTAACAATAAAATATGGTTGTATAATATGTGATAAAATTTTTCATTTTATCGTGGCGCCTTAAATTATGGCATAAAAACCATTTACTCAGTTAAATTTACTTTTCAGTTTTATAGTTTTATTGAATATGTGATAATAAGAACTATAATTTTGAAAACCAGAATATACCGTTAATCATTACCAAATAAATGCTTTAAATACCGTTTTTTGAATTATTTTTAGATTTTCATTACCGAAATTATGTTTGCTTTTTTTCCAGAAATGTCATTAAATGATGGTAATTTTACTAGATTTTTTTTTCTCTGTCTGTTTGCAGTATTGAGGCTTGCCGAGTAAGAATTTTGAAAAAGACTGAGTAACATTTTATGTTTTATGTTGTATTTTATTTTTCAATTTTATTATTCTACTCTAATTTATTGTGAAAACGATTAAGCTTCAATAGGCCTAATGCTTTTAGACAAATTCGTTTCCTCGAACACGTAATGGTAGAAAGTTCGTAAAATTGGTGAAATGTCCTCTCGGAACATTTTTCTATGAAGAGGATTCGTCAGAAACGAAAGAAATGTTTTTGAAATTTGAATATTCATATTTTAGATGTGACACTTTCTGAGAACTCTCTCTTTAAAAAAAACAATTCCTTAAAGCTACTTAATTCAACAAAACTCAACAAAGAAAAAGTGTTTTACTAAAATTCCATGGCGTAATTTTAAAGCGAATTTTAAAAATATTGATTAGTAAAGAGATCTAATGCCTTGAAAATAAATTTTTGAAAGGGAAAAACCAGTCTCTTTATTTTTTCAGTACCAGCTTGTTATCAAAATAAAACTGAATCATTAAAGAAATTTGCATCGTTTATTGATTGAAAACCAAACGCCCGTACAAGATATTCAGTCGCCGAGAGGAAGTCCGATTAACGTAACTTATTACATAATAATAAATAAATAAGAAAATATTATAAAATTTAAACTTGATTCGTATTAGATGGTGAAAAACGCATTTAACTAAAATATCGTACAAAGTTGGACGGGGAAAAAAAATCTGATAAAATTATAGTGATGTATGAAAATGTCACTTCCGCTTAAAAATAATAATAATAATAATTCTGGCTACTAAAACAAAAATATACGATATTATACCATTCATTTGGTAATATTTCTTTTCTTATGGTAACGGTTTACAAGAGATTATGGTTTGTAAAAATATAGTTTTTATTACCAAACATTTAAAGTAATATTTTAACTTTTTAATCCTGGGATTTGGTCGGAATACTACTTATTATTACCAAACAATAATAAAAAATATAAAATTGAAAATCAAAAAAACCGAATAAATGTTTTTTTTTGCCATGAAGTTCTCGGGATAAAATTACCAAATTTTACCATACTCACCAAATTTTATCGCATATTGTAAATTCATATTTTACTATTAATTTTACTAAATCGGTAAAATTAATAGTAAAGTTTTAATAATAAAAATTAATAGCAAAATTATCGGTAAAAATTACCGATATTTTTAGTGTTCCAATAGAGCCAGAAACTTAGCTAGTTTTATCATATTCTGGTAGTTTTGACCATACTTTTCTTCTCAGTGTATAATATTCATTTAATAATTTTTCATGCCAACTATTACTATTACTACATCTTATTACTATTACTACATCCTATTATTATTTTCTTATTGTTTTTTTTTTAATTTAAAGCTCAGACATTTTACTTATGATTAAAAAAATAATAATAATTTACCTAATCCTAAAAATGATATTTTTGGAAAGTTCAGCTTATACCAAAAAATAATGCCGACTACGCCTTTGAGTAGTTTAGAATCTGTTCTCAACAGTTTTCAAATTTAAAAAAAAAAAAGCTTTCAATAAAATTATTTTACTTTAAATTGAAAATCTTTCAAAAGTAATGAAATCTGGAAAAAGACTGCCCAAACTTAACATGAAAATAAAATTAAATCATTAAATTTTTCCTTTTACTCACTTAATAATTGAAAACCAAATACCCATACAAGTTATTCATATCCCAAGATGGTTAAAGTCGTAGTAAATTGGCTCCATGGGAAATACCAAACCTTCAAATCGACTTTTTGCGGGTAACTATAACCAGCCCCTAAAGGCCAAGTCGGCGCCGTTTCGTCGCTGCATCCGGGCCACTTGACGACTGTTTATTTACCCGAGCATATATGTGTGTGTCCCGTTGATTGCGCTCCCCTGCCTCTTATAATCCTTCTCCTCTCCATCCTCTGGGAGAAAAAGAAGTGCCAGAGAGCAATTTAATTTCTGCTGTCACTCTTGTAGGGGCCCCGCGCGGAATTTAATAAATTTTTCGCCTCTGTGGTTCTGAAGGAGGATTTTTCAAGTGGTTCGCGTCCTACGCATACAGACTTTTGTGTACGCATACAGGTTTTCTCCATTAAGACGGTGGACAGTTTTGCTGCCTCTTTTAGCTTTTGTTTATATTTCGATTTTTTTTTACCCGCCTGTTTTTCCTTTGAGGCAATAAATTTGGGGCTGTCGTCACATTAAGTTGAGATCTATTGATTCAAAAGACTTTGTTTGTATGATGTATTTGGTGGAGTGTGCATCTAAGCCGAAGTTTCCTGTATTTTAATTAGAATAAAAATATATCTTTTTATTTTGTTTCCTTTAATATTCTTAAAAAATAAGATTAGAGGATTTGGTTCATTATTTTCTAGATCCGGAAAATAGGGCGTTTTTGTAAACGTTTGAGTTTAATAAGCGTTATTGAAATCTTAATCTTCGTTTTATCTTTAGTAGTTAAACCATGAAAGAAGAAGATTATTTTTTCATCTAAATGATTCTCTTCTGACACGAAAAAGTCCTGATAAAAATACGAATGCAAATTCCTTACATCAGTAAAAAATTAATATTACAGAATAGTTAAACAGTGAAGGAAAAATATTATTTTTATATCTAAATGATTCTAGCGCAAAAAAGTCGTAAGAAAAATATGAATGCAATTTCCTTACATCAGTAAATAATTAATATTACAGAATAGTTATTTTTTTATTTTTTCCAATGCAATATATTCCTAGTTATTAAGTTTCAAGTTTTACAATTGAAATATTTTTAAAACATGAATTTGGAACAACATAGAACTTCAAAAACGTTAATAAGTGAAGTTAAAAAATACTTACAAACTTTAAATTCAGATTTTGAGACAAAATGTTATCATTCATTTTCTCTAAAAGTAGGCGTATAACGCAAAATTTTCTAACCTAGTTGCTTAAAAATTTAAAAACATAAAATCATTCCTTAAATGCGCATTCTTTCTATATAATGAAAACAACAAGTGGTTTCTAACTATATTTTAGCAACATGCAAGATAATTTTGACAACATGGATTGTCAAAAAATTATATTAATGGTCATTTTAGTTACAAAGTAATTATTTATAAAGTAATTATTTATAAAGTAATTATTTATAAAGTAATCACTTTTATTGAGGTAGGAAATAAAACTATCTTCTATAAAAGTCCTTCTACTTCACAATATATTATTAAACCGGTAATAAAATGTCATAAAAATACCGCTGAAGTTGTAAAAAAGGTGCTAAAACGTCAAGAAAACAACAAGAAGATAACTGCATTATATTAAATTTGATGAGTACTTGTTGCGTAATATTGATTCATAATTTAAATACTCTAATTTTAATCTAAATGCAATATGAAATAGCAAGATTTGTTCATTTTAATACAGTCGAACAAAGAATTACAAATCAGACTTAGAATTTATCTAAATTCAAGTAAGGGTCCTACATTCTAGTTCAAAACTTGTTATTAAAATCCATAAATTTAAATTACCTCCAAATATTAAAATTTACTGTTCAAACTACTAAACAGCATGGTTATTCGCGATCATCTAATCCTAAATGTTGATTCAGTTTTCGAGCTGCCTGTTTCAGCTACCCAAAGTTTGTTTACTCATCTAGTTTTCCGTGATTTAGCTAAAAGGGAATGGCAACATATAGTAATGAGATTACGATGAAGGTCTAATTGGTGGCGCATCGTCATCGTAATGGAAAAGAGAGGAAGACACGAAATGCGGATTAAGTGCCAACAGAAGCACCCCCCTGGTATCAAGGAAAAGCTCAGGCGGAAGAGATTTGGAAGAGTTTGCTTAAAAGGTTTTCTTATCCATCCTTAGCTCTGAGCTTGCAACAAATGAAAGCTGTACAACCCTGTGGTTGTAATGTCCCACTCAGAATTTGTCTTTCACGGTTAAGAATAAGTAGAACTTTTCAAACTAATACAATTCTTGATACATATTAATTTGAAACATTTTTTGATATGTTTATTTTAAAAAAATTATAATCCAGGTAGAGTACGAGATTTTATTTAAGAAATTCGGTAAGCATTGAAAGATAAATAAACAGTCCAACGTGATAGCTATTCCATAAAAGTTTACTAAAAAATAAAAATACTTTCAACCAATCTCCATAATAACAAGGTGTAACTAAACATACAATGGACCATAAGGTACCGTAAAGCTTGTGTACGTTTTTTAACTCAATTTTTCATAATCCTTCTAAAAGAAACGTGGTGGTTTAGGGGATAGAGCACTCGCCGCTCAATCAGGTAGCTCAGATGTGAAAACCAGCGATGATTGGTCAATACGATCTTAGTTTACGCCGATCACAGTGCCGATGTAAAAATATTTTCAGTGATAGACGGATCTTGGGCTCCAATTCTCTTGCCATCCGGCTTATCGTCGGAGATTTTCTTGGTTTTCCTTTCCATGTAACGCAAATGCGGATTAGTTCCATCAAAAAATTCTCAACCAAGGCTAATTTATTGCAATGATTGACCCAGGTGCTCCCTTGTCTTCTGGGTTTTGTTGAAAATTGTTAGACAGCGGAGTTAGGCGTTCATAGTCGTAAACTTAAAATGTGGGTCAGCTTTTGTACGTCGGTTATAAAATAAAAGAAGAATATTCTAAAAATATATATTAAGGTTGAGGACTGCAAAAATTGGGATAGGAGAAAAACAATGCTGATCTATGAAAGAGACAATGGTAATATCTGACAATAGCAATGGTAACAGTGATAATATATGAACGTGACAGTAATAAAAGTAACAAATGGTAAAAGATGAAAGCAATCGCTGAACCTTAAGTTACTGCTACAATGGCAAAGTTTTGCAAATCGCTTATTACGAAACAGCGTACAATATAGAGGCGACTATATTCAATTACCTACAACCCGGTTTTATTCCAGAAAACGAAATGCCATTAGTATTCATTCGAAATATTCACTTCCTCAAAAGGAACGACATTTCGATTTTCCCAGTTAAACCGACTCATGCGAGAAGAACAACTCAACCCGAATCTTGAAGGCCCATACAAAATCCGGAAGGCTGTTTACTCCGATGAATAGACATTTCTGGGGGGGTGTAGTATTATGAGGGGTGGGGTGAAGTGGGCTTTAATTAGCTGGAATTTCTCGCTTTAAATGTCCGATTTAAACAAGGGGGGCAGCTATTGTGAGAGTTCATTTGGCGCCTATTCAGAAAAGAGGATGGTTTGACTAGCAACGCACAGACCGATTCTCTGGTGCAGGAACTAATAATGCAGTTATTCCATTTGTAAGACGAGGCTTCAATGCAATCTTACCAATAGAGAAGATTTCAAGGGACAAATTTCAGTGGCAAGACGCGCAGAAGTATCTTTAACTAATGGTATTGGTTGCGCAAGTGCCCGGAAATTTGCTAAGGGTATAGGATTTCACTGCGTCGTAACTGATAGGGGAAAGCCTATAATTTGAATGGTGGAAGGCATTGTTTAATTCATTATTTTCGAAACCAATAGCGTTCTTTGGAATAAAATTGAAATAAGTTTGATGATTTGTCACGCTGTTCAAATTTCAAAGAATTGGTTTTAATAAATATGGTGTATTTTGTCGCGCACTTTAACTACATTACTTAGAAATGGACCTTGTATTTTTATAGACAAACATAATTCGTTTGGCAGACATTTGAGAAATAAGTCTAAAGTAGTCGATGAGGAAAATCTTTTGACAATTAAAGTTTTGACATCTACATAGTGATTCAGATCTCGAGAAACAAACAGGATCAAACTAAGATGACTCAAAAAACTGAAAGCTGGAACTAAGATGATTTAGAAAATTGTGACTAGGATGACTTTGAAAACTTGATCTAAGACAATTCAGAATCAAAAGGTAATACAAGGTCGGCATTGCAATCTTTACGTTATGGAGGAGTTAGGGTTGTCTCAGCTTACACTGTAAGAAATTCTGAATTAAATTACGGTATAAATTTTGGGTGTATCATCCACAAAATCCATTTCCCCGTAAAATATATATTTTTACCGTAACATATTGTACAGTAATTTTTTCAGTAATATTTATTTAATCAGTACTATTAAGGGATTTTATGGTAATTATTACTGTAAAAATTACGGTATATCAGATTTTTTTCGTTCCATAACATGTTTCGATAAAAAAGGATTTTATGGTAAAAAAAGAATCTGCAGTTGTCGCAGCATTCTTTGTAAAAATTTCTGAATCAAAGTACGCGCACTTTAGGTGCATCATTAATTAAATCTATTTTACCGTAAAATCTATTTTTACCGTAAAATATTATACAGTAATATTTATTTAATCAGGGTGATTCAGAGAGTTTACTGTAATTATTATTGTAAAAATTATGGTAGATTGTTTGTCTTTAACATGTTCCGGTTGACGTGGACTTTACGATTAAAAGTACCACCACCCTGAGTGCCAATTCTTTTAACCGAAATTTGATCTGGAATTTTTACAGTACATGTGTAAGGAAAAAAATATTAATTAATTATGATTGCAAATTGACATTCCTGGAATTGTATTTTTAATTCATAAAAGTCCCTAAAATTTTGTAACGTGGCGTAGTAAAGCATGAATACTATGACGTTTTAAAATGCGCTGGTTGTTTAGAAATGACCTATTTTTACTGCTACCTGTGAAAGTCAATCAAATGCCGGCAAAATGTCCCGAAATTCCTGCGGTACCTATATTACTAAATAGAGGGCAAAATTAGAGCATTTTTCTTCTGAACAATTGCCAGTTGTAGATTTTTTTAACAAGGGCCACTTTATTAAAAAAATTAAAATTTTAAACGATTAAAAAAAATTATAGATGATAATAATGTTAGGCATTTTTTTGTTGAAGAATTTCTAAAAATATGGAAAATTTTACAGAGAACAATTCGAAATATGAAGAAATATTTTTACACACATACGTAAAATAAAATAGTTTTTAGAATATTTCAAAATATTTCTTGAAAATAAACAATAATAAAAAATGTCGAAAAAAGTGGCGATCACAGGTAATGACTAGCAGAAAAAATTTGTAACTGCCGTTTGTTAGATTGCGTCGCTCCATGGTCAGTAGTGATCTTAAACTTTTCCTCACATTACGAAACTTCGGATTAATGTACCCGACTTCCTTTTTTAAGCCTATTTTGAATTTTTTTAAAAAAAAAATCCCTTTTCTGTTTTTATATAAAATAAAATTAAAAACTTTTCTCTTTCTGAAACCTTTGAGTCTCTTCTAAGTCAAATCGAACTAAAGTTATGAGGATTTAAAAAAAAAAATTCTTCGTGAGGCAATTTCCTCACGATAGAAATAGATTTGAAGGGGAAGGAAATTTTTCCCAGAACCTTGTACCCATGGTAGTTGAGTGACTGACCGCAAGATTGTCGATTTCACAGATTTTAAGAGAGCTTATATTGGATGTACTCGGTGGGTCTTAGCGAAGTCAATGATCGATCCTTCAGGACCGGAGAGAATATCATTCTACGAGTTATTTGCTAAAACATAACAATAAATTATGTAAGCAAAAAGTTCAGAACACGAGATAAAATTCACGGTGGCAGCTTTTGTTTTATAATTTTCTAATTTGAGAATTTTATCTGAAAAATTAATATTTAAATAATAAAAAATATAAAAACCAAAGATTTACAAAAATTCGTATATTTTGGATTTTTTTTTCTGACAAACTAAAGAGAATTGTATTAAATATCACAATTTGTCAGTTTGTTAAAATTCAATGCATTTCATTGATTTTTGGAATTTCATTAGTCATTTATCTGTATAAGTCATTCCAAGTCATTTTTCTTCAAAACATATTTTACTGTTTTCAATGAATGAGATGAAATTTAATAAGCTAAATATTGCTTAATACATAATCATGTAAGAAAAAGAAGATTACCTTACATTTTGCTAAACAAAATACTAATTCCCTTCATGTAAATTTTTTTAAATAAAGAATTATGACTTTTTGATTATAATAATTGATATGGATAGTATCTTTGTAAACTGATACGAATCTATACGAATTGATATAATAATCGATATGAATATTAATCGATGGGAAACATTGAGTTTCAAAGAACAGCGTAAGATACTGAGAAAAAAATACAGGTATATATGATTTTCAAATAGTTTAGATATTTGAAGCAGCATAAAACTCAGAATCTCAAACAATTTATTCTATTTTTTTTAATAATCTGTTGGTATTACGAATAGAGATATTTCGAGAACATTTCTACCACGTATATAGTCTTCTTAAGCCCAGTAGCAGAAGTAATGCCGAGTGACTGCGGCCACTTCAGATTTATTTTTGCCTTGCAGGCTAAAATTAGTAAATACAATAAATTTTATATAACGGCAGGCTATGCATAAGAAAATTTAGAATTTTTCCTTGCTTTTGTAGACAAATACAGAGATTTCTGCTATTTTGTCTAATTGAGTTATTGGGCCCCATAACCTAGAATAACAGGGTGTGTTTGGGTAGAGAACAATGCAGGTTGAAATAAATTTTAGATGTTTCCTTTCAGATATATAATTTGTAGGATATATTATTGGTCAAGCAGTAAATTTAAATATATCTTTGTGTTTAAAACATAGTGCTATTGTTTTGGTCAAAATTCTCAGAACAATCCAGGAAACCTGGTCTCTGATTCTTAAAATTCAATTCAATTCATAAACAGTTTTTTCCTTAATGGAATTTTCTATAATACTTCTTCTTATATAGCTAACAAATTGCTAACACTTTAGTTGAGGAAAAAAAAACTCTTTTAAAATATTATTCAAAATAAATTTAATCGAAATAAGGACAAAATAAAAAAAAGTACATGAAAAGATTCGTCAGCACCTGCTTTGATCAATAGTTTTCTTCCAAGACAATATCGATTTCGAAGGAAATTGCCAGCGGATCAGCGAAAAAGCAACTAAACTTCACTCTGAAACTTTCTTCCTCCGATTATCAAAGTGAAGTGAAGAAGCATCTTATCCATTACGTGAGCGGGAAAAGGCTTCTAAAAGTCGTCTGCTTCTCCTTTTCGAAATCTTTGTTATAAAATTACTTTACCGCAGTGGAACGGACAGCAACTATTGGTCAAAAACTTCAGTTCCTGTGCAGTAACTAAGCAGAATTTATGTCGCGAAAAATTGCTTGCGTAAGGTAAGCGATCGAAACTAGAGGCTTAAAGGCCAAGAAAATAAATGGCTCGTACGTTCACGAGGAACCCGGGAAAACGAATTACCAGACATCTTTAATTATGAACGAAAAGTGTCCTGGAACAAATCGTTTGGGATATTTTGTGTCACGCTGTAATCAAAGGTGACGTACTGATAGGATGAGATTGGTTTTAAGTGTTCTTTATCCACCTTCCTTTTTTTTACGTACAAAGTTCAGAAATAATCGTTTGTAGATGCTTAAAAATAAACGAAAAGTAGTGAAAAGCAATAGATTAACTAACATGAAGTAATATTAATTAAGTGCATAACCCACTGGCACACATCGGTCACTAATGTCCCTTGTCATGTGCTCTAATTACAAGCATATATATATATATATATATATATATATATATATATATATATATATATATATATATATATATATATATATATATATATATATTTTTTTTTTTTTTTAATTATATAAACCAGTTTAATAGTTACCAAAATTGGTTAGATTACCGGGGTTATATTTGTACTTAAATATAATATCCAAAAAAAGCAGTTTGAAAAAAGTTTTTTATTCTCACTCATTTCCAAAAATTCATCAATAATTGTTCATGTAAGTTAAAGAAATTTCAATGATAAATTTCAATTATAAAGAAATTTCAATGATATTTCTCAATGATATATGTTAGGAAGATTTTACCTTTAATTTAGAAAAAGACACCAGTGTTTCATGATGTATTTCATAACCATAAATTATTAAAATGTTAAAGATAATATTTTTCATTTATATTGGCCTAAATATGAAACAAAATAGTTAAAAAAAATGTATGGGAAATATGGGTTTAATAAAAATTCTGCGACTAAGGTATAATGTTATGGATGAAGCTTAATATTTTGTTTCATGAAAATTCATTTAAGTTATTTTCTATTTAAACTTTAGTTTATCAACAAACTTCTTCCATAAGTACAAAATTGCATTAAAACTTAATTCTCTTAATAAGTTTTCTTTTGAAATAAATTACACTACAATCAAAAGTGGCGTACTGATGGAATGAAATTGACTTTAAATATTTGTAGTTGTTACTCTTTTTATTTTAAGAAAGTTTAGTTACGGACATTTAAGAGTAAGAGCATTTTAAAGGAAATACATTAAATTGAAAGAAGTGAAAGCGATAAGAAGTGTCGTAAAAGTTAATAAAATTGTATTATTCACGTACTATATAATATTGGGAATCAGATTCTTAAGACAGTGTAATGTATCAAGCATAGTTTAGAAAAACAAATCTCACTGTCGATCTATTTAAAAATAGTCTGCAGTTTGAGATTATGATCCAGTTCAGCACAATCTATGATATTTTGCTATTTCTGATGTTTAAAAAAGATTGTCCGTTTTCAATTGAAAAAGAAGTTGTGTATTAGTTTGAAATAAATTTATGGAACTCACGTCTTATTTTCTGTTTTGGCACTAAGACAGCAATATCTTGAAATTTCTTTTAAAAAACAAGCCTGTTATATGCATTAAAAATATACACTACTCAGAATTTTTTGTTTCCCATATGAACTCTCATTTACAATGATTTATTTCAAGAACATATTAAATTACAAAATCTATAAAAGAAATGAGTTATAGCTTAAAATTAATCGCGTATTTATGAATAATTTTTTATACTTGATCGTGAACTAACAACACATCCTAATGCTGCTAATTAGTTTTCTTTTTAATGAAGCATACATTTACAAAAAATTTCTAATATGTCTAGATAAATTTGGAGTGTAGCTAAATACATTTCTTATAATTTCACTTAAAAAGAATATCACTTTTTAAAAATAGTTTTTTTTTTTTATGCATTCACGTAAATTAACAATGTAGCTTATATGTTTTCATTTATAAATTATATCATATTTATGAATAAGATTTTATAGAATCACATGAATTTGTATTTTCTTTCTAAAACATTAAATATTTTGTAATTATGAAATATTATAACTGAGTCATCGTGCTATGAAATACATCTCTAAAAATATCAGTCTCGGAATTATTTTAGTTTAGTCTTATTTTATTTGCTGTATGGTTAAATTCAAACCATATTATTATTGTTGCTGCATGTTTTATTGTTATACAGGGATTGCTAAGTAAATGTTCAGAAAAGTTAAAAGAATTTCATAAAATTCAGAAAAACAAATCCACTGTTCCATTACGCATTTTTATTTCTTTTTGCTATATTATTATTATATAAAGGTATTGTTTTTGTTTAGAACAATGTTTGTAAATTCTGAAAACATAACGTTGAAATTTTTTTTATAAACATTTTCTATATTTTTTATTGCATGTGTAAATAATAATTAGAAATAATGATTAGTTTCTTTATTATAAGGGAAATTATTAATATTACGAATATTTATTTTATAATAAGATTTCAAGAATAAAAAAAAAATCTCAATAACTGATTGTAATACAGTTTTTATTTCTTTAGCTAATTATTCAATCTCCTTCCTACTAAATTTGGGAGAAAATTTAATTAAAACGAGCATCTTTAAAATATTTCATTCACTTAGCTAATATCTCATTTTGGAATTTTTTTAAAAAAAAATCATTTGAGACTTCTATTTATAACAGAAAATATTTAAGAAACTTTTTCTTTTGTTGTTGCTTAATATTAGGTTTTGCGACTGTTGCCACTTTCCCCTTTATAAATACCGCTTTCCAACTACGAACCTTATTAAAGTACATTTCTCCACTAACAAGATTCCGTGGCCGTCGCGAGCGCCTCTCTTGGGACATACTGAAATTAAATTTAAAGGGAACGGAAACATGAAAGACCGGTAATTAAATGTGGTTTTCGATAAATGAACTAAACTTACTAGCTTCAACTTGCATTTTAATTGCATTGTAGAATTTGTATAAATCGGGTAATGGAATATCAAATAGTTCTATTTTTCTTTTTAGATTTTTTCTAACATTCTGTTTCGATTTTTAAAAATTCCCTTTATATCATTAAGGATGATGAAATATTTTCTTTTGATATGATTTTATTACAGGTTAACTCGCTTTTCATTTTTATTTAAATATAGTTATAATTTTTCTTTTCTTTTCTTTTTCATTCTGTTCATCATTTAATATTAAATTGGCTATGCTAATAAAACTGTCTTCTTTTTTTTCAGTTATTTTCAAAATTTCCAAATTTATATATTGACATGATACCGATTATCGGAGATTTTTAAATATAAAATTTTATATTGCATACTCTAGTTATACAAATTGCGATGAACATAAATGAAGTTTTAAAAAATAGACATTTCGCATCATTGCAAAATAAATACATGGATAAGTAGTGAATTACTGTTTCAATTTATCAATCCAATGATTCCAGCTATTTTTCATGTGATTCTAGTAGAAATAAAGCTTTACTCATTTTAAAAACCCATGCATTTATCACATTTAAACTATGTTGTTTAGTTATTAAACAATGTTATTTTAAAATAGATCCTAGGATCACAAAAATGTTACTATATCTTTATTTGTCTATTTTATTATAATTATTGATTTCTATTATTATTCTATTGATTCTATTTTAACCCTTTTAGTTCCATTTCAATCACTAGTTTTACACATGTCCAAACTTTTTTCTCATTTTGCAAAAATATTGTTTTATTTGCTAAAAAAGTTTTATTTTAAAATGGATCTTTGGAACGCGAGACCTTTCTGACCATTGATTTTTAAATTAAGTCTGCTGAAATAGGAAAAGCTTTAGTTTATGTCTTTTACAGAAATATGAGATATCTTCACAATATTTTATTCTAATTTACACAGAAAAAAAAACTTTTTCAACTTCACTTAACAACAACAGGATAAATAAAACCATTCTTTTTTCATTAAAATAATATTTATAAACTAATTTATTTCGAATAAATTGAAGATAAACCCCAAAAGCAATTTTATATTTTAATCTCCTTTGTTTTTCTATACCTTCATATCTGTAATAATTGCATTTCCCGAACTTTATGCGCTCGACCATTTAGAATCAATTCCAATTCAAAATCCGAAGGATTAAAGTGCTAGTAAAACCGAACTGCCATTAAGAGCTTTTGTCGCCAGTTACGGTTATAAATATGGAAGCAACAGCTAAAATAAAGACTGCGATGCTCATTGCCATTCTCCATTAGCATAATTTGTGGTATGATGAATGGATCTCCCAGAGCTCTTACTATCGTCTGCGTGCATGTCAGAACTGTTTTAAGAACATTCTAAAATGACAACGATATCGCGTGCCATTTTGCCATTACAGGTGGGAAGCTTTACCGGGTTATAGGTTATAACTTATCATAGAATGTATTTTTAGAGAAAAAAAATAGAGTTAAGTAAATGAAGACTGTATTTGAAATTTTATTCTTTTGATTTGTTGCGTCGATATCGATCTTTTTGGAGTCTTCTCTATTTCTTTCGTTGACTCTTGAACGATTGCAATGTTCTGTTTGGGAATCAAAAAGCAATAGTAATGGAAATAGAATTTTGATTATTCCTTTATCACGCAAGGTTTCACGTCACATTCCGAAAACTTTCATGTTCAAAAGGATTTCATAATAAAATATAAATCTTGATAACTTAAATAATCTTTTTTTTTTTCATTTGAGCACTTTTTTTCGAACAATATTAGGTTAATATACGCCAGTTTATAAGTTAATTTACAATCCCGCATATAATGGCATTAAAATTATAAATATCTCATTTAGTTTCATAGAATTTTTCGTATTCTTTCGTAACCACTCAAATAAATGTATTGCTTGAAGAATTATTGTAACTTACCTGAAAGAATAATGTAAGTTAATTACGGAATCTATACTTCTCAATTGAAAAAAAGAGTATGACTTTAATTCGTAATGTGATAAAAAAAATTAAGAATTTTATTCTAAATATATCTTTGATGAGATATTTTATAAGTACTAAATAAATGTATATATCCTTAATTCAGTGTCAGTAAATGGATGGGTTTTGCATCCAAAGAGTATGAAATGCTACGGTAACGTTACAAGAGATAAGATAATATCTCAGAGAAATATATATAATCTTCTATATTCTTTCTCAATTGTTTCTGCGGTGCTACCTTAGAATAAAACTTCTAGAATACGATACATTGAGAGATTTTTGTGTGTGGGAGATAAAATAAATCTGTTAAATGCTTATTGACCAATCGATTAATCATTAATTAGTTTGCGTGAAACATTAGTAGGGTGGAAAATTGTATATAAAGCTTGATGATTTAGTTTAGAGCATTTTGAATAGATCATTTATTGGTCACTGCTAATTCTCCGCAACACATATGTTGCATACTAAAAAAAAAAAAAAAATCGTAACAAAGTATTGTAGAGTGTAAGGCAATAAATTCCTGCAATACTTAATTAATGGGTACAACTTAATACATTTTTCATTTAATTTGAATGGAATTTTGTACAAAACCTTAACAATTAGAAGTTGCAAGCTTTAATTAGGAAATTCGAATTTGACCGAGAAATAAGAATTTATAGAATTAGAATTTATTCGTGAAAACACTTTCTTTCCTTATGATCCGAACTTGATTCTGACATTTTATTTTAAGATATTTTGTTCTATAAATGCTTTACTATTTTTTTATTTCAGGAGTTGTTTTCTCTTCTGGAATATTTTCTAAGACAATTGAGAAATCAGTTGTGGATATTTTAAGAATTGATCTCCGTGTCAGTCTTACAGCAAAAAGTGAGGACAGACCATTTTGCATACCTTCAGAATACGAAGATTACCTGACATCATCCAGTGCTTTTGTGGACAGTGACGTGATTTTGCAAGCATCTGTGTTTCGTCGCTCTTTAAATACAACGTTCTTTTGGAACATTTCTGGTGAAAGAGTCATAACATTTGCAACATCCCAACAATCTTCTTCAACTACAGTGAGTATTATTATTATTTAATGTTGTTGTTATCGATATCAATGCTAAATATTTCCAAGAGATTGGAGGATGAGTTTTGTGAGTTCTGGCATCTGAGGACTGTATAAGATGTTCCCTGTGTTGAGCCGAGTTTAAACTATAGAAATTTTGGTAGTTGAAAAAGTAATCTGACGTTAATAGGATTTGAGGATAGCCGTGATGGCTCAGGGGATAGAGCGTTAGCCTTCTAATGAGGTGAATCGGGTTCGAATCCCAGCGATGTCTGGTCGATACGAATTCCACACCCGGCTTGGACACACGGTACTGACGTAAAATATCTTCAGTGGTAGACGGATAATAGGTTAGAGTCCCCTTGCCATCAGGCTAACCGTGGGAGGTTTTGGTGCTTTTTCTCACCATGCTGGTTAGTTCCATCAAAAAGTCCTCCAAGAAGGCAAATGTCTCCCACTACTTGATCCAGGAGTTCCCTTGTCTTCTGCATTGGGTTCAAAATTACAAGGCTACGCAGTTGAACATTAGTAGCCGTATTTGGGTCTGGAACATTAGTAGCCGTATTGGAACATTAGTAGCCAAAAATTGGGTCCGCAGTTTAATGATGGTTATAAAATATAAAATAGGATTTGGGGGAAATGTTTGCCTCTATTGGAGTATCTGGTATTCAATTAATGAAAAACAGCAATGTTGAGTAGAAGAAAGAAGTTGCTAAAATTGCTATTTGATCTTGTTTTAAGCATAAAAATAAATATAGAGACTGGTCATTAACTAATTGTAGCAATACAACTAAAAATGTACCGAATCAAATATGATACAAATTTTTCATACAACTTGCCTACAACTACATTGCTACTGAACCGCTGCCAGATTACTGTAACTAGTATTCAATGAAATGTTATTAAATTAAAATTGGATGAACAAAGTACCTTGAAGTGATTATCCAGTGGTTGTTTAATAATAAGTCATTGGATACTAGTCACAGTAATATTATTAAATAAAAATTGGATCAACACGGTATCTTAAAGTTATGATCCAGTGTTTATTTAATAATAAGTCATTGGTTACTAGTCACTGTAATCTAGAAATGATTTAATAACGAGCTAGTAAATAATTATCACAAAAAACGAGTAGTCCTTTTTAAGAGATTCAGCCGCTAACTATCAAAAAAAAAATTTTGTACTTTTTTTTATTTTTTATAACAGAATTATTTTTTGTCTAATAAAATTACTGTAAAGTAGGTAATGTTATCCACTGTGTTATCCTTAAGTACTGGTCTGTAGTATTTATTATTAAGTTCTAACGTATTGATCGTAATAGACTCTTAGATTTATTTAGTAACGATAATGATGATCGTTGAACAAATAATCGCAATCGAAGAAACAGTTTTTGTACATTCTAAAAAAATAAATTTCAAGGTTTAAAACTTTTCGAAAGCAAGAATTCAGTTGAAATCGTAATAATAAAAAATATACAAGAATCTCCCAAGAATTTATTTACACTCCCTAGAAAGTTTGGACATTTCTTTGCAGTTTTTGATGTTGAGATAAAACATAATTTGAAAATCGGATTGGTTAAGAACTGTTTTTTTCATCCAAATTAACATTACTTAAGTTGTCTTTATATTTTCAGTGAATTTTTCTTTTTTCTTGTCTATGCGAGAATTGTATTTCCCCAGGTTCACCCATTTTTCACTATGTAATAAATCTCGGGTGGAACCACGTTATTGAACCGCATTACATAGTCGATTTTCCGCTTTTTCTATTTGTAAAAACACGAAATTTTTAATTCTCAAAATGCAAAAGATGGCAATCCAATCCTCATTTTCATTAAAAAAATGTTTTGTTCTTATCCCTTGTTTTTTAACTATTCAGTAATTATTTATTAATTAAATAATTAATGACCCAATAATCTAATAATTACTTAATAATGATTCAGCAGAAACTGAATGTAGTAATGATTTATTGATAATCAAGTAAATAATGATTACAATAATAACACTAGGAGACATTTTTTTTTCAATTGCCGCAGATTTTTAACGGATCTCAGATACTCTCGTAACACTTATAACAAATCTGCAACAGGTTTCTCTCTCTATGCTACAGTTGTTTTTAAAGTTTATTATTATTTTTTTAAGTTTATTTTTGTAGAAATGTACGAATTCAAAAGCATTTTATATTACAAGGAGTCGCATAAATGTTGCAACAAACTCCTAGGACAATAAGAACTGAATAGTAACCGTTGCTTGAAAATATCTAGTGGCTCTTCCCTTCTATGAACTGTTTCTTCGTGTGCTTCTGAAATAAGAGAATAATGGAAAAACGCCCCTAGCGGCGCACGATGACATTTCCAGGCTTGGCTTTCTATGCAGTTTGAATCCTGATAATATGCACTAACTCCACTAGAAGTTTGTCGCAATATTTACGCTACCCCCTGTTTTATATATAACGTTTCTAAACTTATGTATTTCTAAAAATATCGACTAAAAATATTATTTAAAAAAAAAACTGATTGTAGATTTGAAATTAGCAATGCAAAAGTATCCAAGATCCGTCAAAAAGTCTAATGCAACAACAACAGAAAAAGAAGAAAAATTGTTCCGTGATGTAATTAAATCTTGAACTATCATTTTATTGACGTAGATATGTACAATTATTCGGCAACTGAGTTTGGTGTATCATAAACATTTGTATAAGTTTGGGGGACAATCTATTATAAACCTAATGGTGTAATTTTAATGCTGATGATATGCAATAAGTCACAAATTAGACAAAAAAACTTTTTCTGAATAAATAATCGGTGGTTTATTTCCTGAGAAATCGAATTATAAATAAACGAATTTTTTAAAATTCGATTTCTCAAGAACTATTCGACCAATTTCATTCAAATTTTGTATTTTGCTATCTAAAATTGCATTCTTTGAAATGATGTAAAAATTGGCGTACAAATCAAAAATTTTTCGACTATTATTAAATAAAATAATAAAAAATAATAAATATTTACTAAAAGTAATTATTTTTGGATAAATAATTTTTCTTATTGCGTCTTACATTTTTCGATTCGCTTAGAAAGTTCTCAAGTTGTGTTGAATTACTTCAAAAGTAAATTTAGCATTAAAAAATCCAAACTTTACAAGGTGGATAAAAAGAAAAAAAGAGAAAAATTATGAAAATTAATAAGTTTTACTTACAGCGCACACGTATTGATATATTTTGTTTTGGCTATATTGATACAATATTAGAAAGCACTCCTTTTTGTGAATATAATCGTGTGAGCTGATGAAGAGATTTTGTCTTCTCTTTTTTTACCAGAATTTTATTTAAAATTTTTTTTTTTTTTAAATTACGTTATTTTATTTTAATTATTTTCTACTTCTATTTTCATTATTCTGTAATTTTTTCCATGTTCTCTCTCTCTCTCTCTCTCTCTGTATGTATATATATATATATATATATATATATATATATATATATATATATATATATCCAATAAATACACATTCAAGTATTTTAATTGTTGATCATCAAAATATATATGATCTTCGTAAATTATAGAAACTTCTCATTCCATTTTAATAATTCATGCATGATGGAAACTGCGATTGCTTTGATTTAAACTGCTTGTTTCACCTTCTGACAGCGAAAGGGTGATTTAAATTTTATTTAATCGAGATTTAAATGAATTATTTCGTTTATGCTGATTAAATGATGATCTTTTCGAATGTCAAGTAGCTGCATTAATCAGATAACATATGTATCATTAATTCATCTTTCCTATGTCACTGAAGCATGATAAACGTAAATATTCGTAACTTATGTGATTAAGCACTCAATTAAACAGAAATGAGGGACAGTGTTTCAATTTATATTGCTTGGAATTTTAAAAAAAAAATTATGTTAGCAATTTTTCTCATTTCTTTTTACACTTCTTTAAAATGCTTGTGAATATTTTTTTAAGTTTAAATATTTTTTAATGCTAAAGATTAAAATTTATATGCTACGATTTGTTTGCATTAAATTTAGCTGAATCATATAAAAACAGTACGTTAACTGTGTAATATCAAAATTTAAATAATATGCTAGCTACGATAAAATAATATTCTGGTGATTACAATCGAGTATCTTCCTTTCATTTAATCAATTTCTGTATATGTTTATACATATATTATAACTATATCTTACTTATTTGTCCTATATTATAACTCTTAGCTTACACATATTCCAGTCTATGTTCCATTTATTTACACGCTTGACTACATATATTGTAACAATATTTTTACATTTATTTATCTATATTCTAACTATAACTTACAAATTTGCTTACCAATACTTTATATAACTTACAAATTTCTCCACTTATATCTTAACTGTGACTTACTAATTTGTCTATTTATATTCTAATAATATTTTACTCATTTATTTACTATATTCTAATCATAACTTAATTATTTGCCTACCTATATTCTGACTATATTTACGCATTTGTATACCTATAACCTAAGTTTTAAACTCTCTGAAAGTTTGTCACAAATATTTTAAGAGTTGCAATACATATATTTGAGAGAAAAAGCAGTCTTATATGATTCTTCAAAATATCTATACTAGATTGCTAAAATATGTACTTGTACGTTACGTTATCTTAGAATAAAATATTGTTTTCATAGATATTTCTTATTATTATTAGTTGATAATCTGCAATAAATATCTTGAAATACAGTGCTCCAAAAAAATGCATCATCCTGAGAAATCGAATTTTAAAAAAAATTTATATTTAAAAATTTGATTTCTCAATAACTCTTAAACTAATTACATTCAAATTTTGTATTTTGCCATGCAAAATTGCACACTTTAAACTCATTATTGTAAGGTGTCCTGTCCATCTTAATCTACTTAGTTTTACGGAATTAATAATATCCCACTTTTAAAAATGCTATAAATTCCGAAATTATATCTTTTTTCTCAGATTATTAAATCTATACCTTTTTATCCATTATCAAGAAGAGCACCAAGCATAGTTCTCAAAACTTTCCTTTCATAGATCGCTAAAATATTTTCCTCTTTTTTTTGTCAAGGTTCAAATCTCAAAGGCATAAATCAGGATTGATTTTATCAATACCTTGCACAGCAAAATCTTTGTCTTCTTATTTAATGGAATTTCAACAGTGATCTTAAACTGAAAAAGCAGCGAAGAATAAATAGTAATTTTTCAAAATAACTATTTTCTTTCCAAATATTGGGAGAACAAATTAGTTCGGTCCGTTTTCAAAAGATGGCTCTTGCTCTTGTGTATGTTTCGGTGGTTTCAGAGAGGTTAGACATCTGTCAAAATAATATTCAGTTTATATCGCTTTGAGTTTCATACAAAAACCCTGTTCTTTAATTTGCTGAATGTGTCAAATTTCGTTGTAACTAATCAGCATTTGCGGGAAGTTTTATGTTTCTGCTTTAATTTTAACAAAAGTGCAGCTGAAGAGCATCGAATGCTTGTAGAAATTTATGGTGACAATGCTCAAGCTGATAAACCATGTATGGAATGGTTTCCACGTTTCAAGAATGGTGAATGGTGTTGCATACTATGAGCTGCTACAACCTGGCGATTCCAATACGGGTGATCGGTATATGCTACAATTGAGCCGTGCATTACGAGAAAAACGGCCGGAATACGAGCAAAGACATGACTAAGTTAATCTTCTGCATTATAACGGTCGGCCTCATGTCGCAAAAGTCGTAAAAAATTATTTGGAAACGCTCAATTGGGATATTTTACCGCACCCACTGTATTCGTCGGACATTGCTCCTTCTGATTACTGGTTGTACCGACGGATGCAGCATGATTTTGAAGACAACCGGTAATTATTTTCGAGATGGAATTCTAAAATTGCATGAGAGGTGGGAAAACGTAGTAGCCAGCGATGAACAATACAAATCTGTTCCTTCATTTTTTTCTGAAAAAAATGCATTTTTAACCACAAGAAAACGGACCGAACTAATTTGTACTCCCAATATTAAAATACCTTTAAAATATTACATATTTTTAATGCTTAATATTACAATATTATAATAACTTAATATTACATTATTATTATCACTTAATATTACAATATTATTTTCACTTTATATTACTATGTTATTATCATCTAATATTACAACATTATTATCACTTAATATTGCAATATTATTATTACTATATATTACATTGTTATTTTCACTTATTATTACAATATTATTATCACTTCATATTAATATATTATTTTCACTTTACATCACGTTGTTATTATCACTTAATATCACAATATTATTATCACTTAAAATTACAACATTATTATCACTTAACATTGCGACCCAAAGAGAAATTACAATATTTATATTTCTAAAAACAAAAACACTGTTCAGTAATTCACAGTAATTGTGAATTTACGAAAGTGGTTTACTTCGCTCATTCAAACGTACGGAAAACGTATAAAAAAATGCAAAACATTCTTAAATGAATCTATTATTCAAATCAGGCAGACGTTGCCACTTCTTCGCATCTTTTATGTTCCAAAATCCATTTTCTGTCCACGAGGTTAGTGGATGCGAAAAAACAGATATACATTCGGCGACGCATCCACAAATGACTAGTAAGTTTTGCAATACGTAATGAATAACACCCCCTGCAACTTCTACACAAATTTTCTCTCCTTTTCGAACAAGTATTTCCCTCCCTATCTTTCCAAATCTCGTTTTTTTGGAATGTTTTTTTTTTCGGGAAAAAAAAAAGAAAAATCAGTGCCGCCAATATATGTAGACTACCGACATTTCTCATTCCATACATATTCTAAATAACTTCCTTTTTTATATTTTTTCCTTCAAAAAATGTATTTAGAAAATAAAATGCCTGACAAGGAGAGGGGGTTGTTGGAAATTTGTTATCCGCCATGCCCCACCCCTCTCACTATTCCATTTCTGGTTCGCGTTCTTATCTTTAGCGCATTGAAATGACTGAGTGAGTTGGAAAAAAAAAAGGTTTTTTCGTGCTCCGGTAACATTTGGACGTTAAAAAATACTTTTACTACAGAAAAAGAGTTCGGTGTCTTGTACGACATATCGATTTTTTTCAACTAATTTTATTTTGTTTGCTATTATAGAATTTATTTTGAAACCATCACGATCGTAAAGTATAACTGAATATTGGTCGTTAGATTTTTTAAACAATAAATGTGTATATTATCCGTTTTTTCTGTGAATGCATTAAACTTAATCTAGTAAAAAATTATATTTGTAGAACTATTGTTTTGATCACTTGTAATTTTTAGATGTGTTTTGATTGCAGGTAATTTGAATTACGAACGAATAAAAAAAACTCGTTTTGGAAAAAATCTAGTAGAATTTATTTTTGCATCATTATGATCATGAAATATAACTGAATATTTATTATCGGATTATTAAGCAGCAGACTTGTACATTGTACTCCTTTTACCTGTGTGAATATAAAACTCGATGTAATAAAATAATAAGTGAAAGTTATGGACCAATTGTTCTGATCACTTGTTGTTTATATCCATTCTGATTGTTTGTTGTTTAAATAACAAATGAACTATTTGAATGAATGAACCTAACATTTTAATGAACATTGGAACACTTTTTTGTACAGAAAAAAAGGAGTTTAAAAAATTATTTTGATTAATTATAATCGTAAGTAGCATTCGAACTTATTCCTAACCTTTGGATAATTATAGAAACTCTTTATTGATGGAGGAGAAAAAACAGTTTAGAAAAAAAGAAAAATTTATTTTGATTCTGTCACGATCGAAAAATATTATTTATCTTATATTTTTCTTCTCCAGTAAAATTGTACATACATTAAGCCATTTTATGCATTAATCCCGATCTAATTGAAAATACTAATTATAGAGCAGATATTCCGTCACTTTTACATTGGATGTATTCTGATTGCTTATAGTTTAAACTGCAAACAAAATACTTCAGAATGTTAGAACGATTTTTGGAACTGTTTTTGAAAGAAAAATTAAGAACAAAGAAAAATTAAGAAGAAAAATAAGAAAAACTAGCATTTTCAAAGTGGCATTTTGCATTCAGGACAAATCGGAAAAGCCTTAAGTAAGTTTACCTATTATTTTCAAGCTTATTACAATCGCAGAGATGCCAACTTGCTCCGCTTTGTAAAATAGTATTTTCTAGTGGTAACAAAATTTAAGTTACTTTTAATTTAGTTTTTTTCATTTTAAGTAATTTTTTCATCACTAAATATCAAAAATTATAAGTATCATATAAAATGCAACGCTAAAGCATCGATCTTCTGGTTACTGTATTAAAAAGTAGGCGTAACTATCTTTCTTTAGCGAATTTTACTATATAATTTGATATCACTTTATTAAAACTATTCCGGAAAGCGGAGCAGTTGGCATCCCTGCAGTCATTCTTTCTTTTTCTTTCCTTTTTTTTTTTTTTTTTTTTTTTTTTTTTTTTTTTTTTTTTTTTTGCTAATTTGAAAATGGTCAAAGATTTACTGAATAAGATTAAATCTGCTAGGGTCTTTTTTTTTGTAGTTAACTTTTGATAGTGTTATTCACAATAAGCCTTCATCACTCTGGGGTCTTTTTAAATTGCCTGAAATAAAAAAAAGAGGCTAAATTAATAGTGAATGCTATATATTCTCTAATTAGCTTAAATATATGTGAGCTGCACTGCAGCAAGTCTAAAAGTGTCAAACTTCATAGAAAAGCGGAGAAATATTTCTAATTAACTTGTATATTGCGAAATGATGCAAGCTGTTTGCAAAAATGATTCAATTTACGTATGACGTATTTATTACACCCCATCTAAAGAAAAATATAGTTGTATAACAAGTATTTTTTCACTTTGAATGTATTTTCAGTTTAGAGACATACGCTTGTTTAAATTAACAATGAAACATTTCCGGACGTTTGAACAAACATAAAAATTCTTTTTTGTGGTGAAAAATAATTCAGAACAGACTAAAGAAACGATTCTAAAAGAAACGAGTTTTATAAAATTGTCGTTCGTTGATACATAGAATATAGCTCCTTTTGCTCGCAAATTGTTTAGTTTTGTGTCACAGAATTTATAACAATAGTTGTCTGATATGAAAAAGACATATTTGTTTTCAAATAATGGCAGACAGTTGAGTCAATAAAAAAGTATCTAGTATTTTCTTCTCAGCATCTAAACACACTGTAAACATACCTCTCGACAACTTCTAAATGAGAAAATAAATGTGCTCTTCTACTTCGCTAGAATAAATAAGAATAAATTTTTTTTCGCTACTGTTTGATGTTTATATCAAAACAAATGGGTATGCTCATTTACTTAGTTAGGGAGAAATATATTAGAAAAAAAAAGGAACTATAGTATACATATCGTGAAATTGATTCATTTTAATTTTATTTTGTGAATACTTTTCTTTAGTCAATACCTGCATTTTCTTCATTTAGTATTTAAATAGTTTGCCTCAAAATTACTCAAATGTTTTGTTGTGCTCATCCAAATTAACGAAATAAGTTCTCAATTTTGACGGTGCTCAAAGATCTATTTATCTTCTAAAATATATTTTCGATAAATGTTTGTATGACCCATTTGGAATTTTATTTTTATTTTAACTGACTGCAGACGACATAAAATTTTCTTCACACTTCAAAAAAAAATCGTCTTAATACTTTGAAATATATGCTTTTGTGATTTAGAGCACCATATTGCGCCCACCATAACATTATATTATCTCTTTCTATATATATATATATGTATACATATATATTTATATATTTTTTTTCTTCCACTAAGCCATTATTCTTTTATTCGCAGCAATCCAATCATAGTGATTGAAAATATTTTTCTGCGTGCATAATTCATGGTAATGACACTCAAACATTTCTTCCCATTTATTTATGGCCTTCCCGATATTTCCTTTTTCCGGGAGCGGCATTACATGTGCATTTCCCGTTTTTCCTTTTATGACCGAAACTCCGAATAAATAAATAAAACTGGGCGGAGAGGTTGGAAAAGAGTTTGCAAAGGAAAGAGAGTGAAAGCACTTTTTTTTACGAACTGGATTTTTCAATTCGAAATCCTTCAATTTTGCCGCTTAGCAATTCGCTTCTTCCGAGAGAAAAAGTGGAAAATGATGAAGAGATTATGGCTATTTTTATTGATTTGTTTGTTTTAGCTTATGAGGGTGTTCATCGGTTTTAAAATGATTGCAATAATTTTTTATACGCGAATCTACCTGGAATTGAGCTGCTCAAAAAGTAATACAAAATCGTTTGCTTAATTCTTGTTTGAGATGGAAAAAAAATTATCGTCTGCTAACTTTAAGTAATATGTAATGTTTCCAAGCAACTGTATTTGTTTTAAAATAATCTCTTCAAAATCTATAATACATTTATTACCCATTGGCAAAATGGGTCTTGATTTGGATTTGACGGCGTCATCACACTTTTCAACTACAATAATCAAGAGTAATAGTAAACAGTGCGCATGCGTCGTCTTTGCAGGCGTTGCTATGGCAAACGCTGCTGTTTGATAACTTTTTTAGAATTCTTTTTTTCGCTTTTAATTTTGTTATGCATCAAGTTGGTGAGTTTATTTGTGAGATATGGGATCAGAGAGGTCCCATAAATACTTCTTGAGTTGTGAATAAAAGAGTATTTCATCATTTTAAGATACTTTTTTTAATGTTTTAATTAAGAATCAGTAATTCTAACCTACAGTTCAAACTGGATCGTTTTCAATACTAATTCAGGTGAATATCACAAATAAAGAGGGTCCAAACTGATTGACACGGTCCCAAAAGTTACAGTTGAAGCAAGAAAAAAACGATGCCAAGGCCTAAACTTACCGACGCTAAAAAAGCCAAAGCCGAAGAACGTAGACAGGAATACCTTAAGCGTTACACACAAACGGAAAAAAAACGAAAGAATTTCGTTCGCATACGCAAGCATGAAGCCCGTCCCTCGCAAAAGTACCAAAGTGGTTGAAAGAATCGAAACCTACCGAAGAGCGAAATGTGTCTCTCGAACACCTTTCATGCAAATACGAGAACTGGGTGTTGATCATCAGTTAGGGATAAAAGGATCCATTGTCAACGTACCTAATGACTTGCACACAAAACCGTCGATTGTCTTCCACGCATTATAAATGATTCATTCACTATTCATGTAAAATTGAAAAAAATCTTAGCTTTCAAATCATATTTCATGTATGAACTTGTGAATCCGAAACGGGTGTATGATTGAGCTTGCAATCTCCTTCAAACAACATTGTACTAATCCAAAAATGTTAATATTGATCTCGATTGGCTGTTCAATGTCTATTCAGTCATCAAAAGAATTTACACTGAATATGTCTGAGTTGCATTCGAATATGTGTGCGAAATTGTGCACTGCGAAATTGAATTGTGTCAGGATTAACAGCTAAAGATGTCTCAGATGAAAACACAATAAAGTTGCTTTTCCAAAATAAATTAGATAACAACTATTTTGTCAATGGGTAACCTGTGATCACCGCAAGGAGATCACAATTCGTTTTTATTTTTTTTTTTTATGTTTTACACATGACAGATGGATTCAAATTATAAAATATTATTAAATCCATGTGTCTGCGTCCGATTTTTAAAAAAAAAACAGTTGTTTAAATTCTTTCTGAAAGGTAGGCAGAAAACGGAAAAAAAAGATTCTGCAAGACAGAAAATAAGTCTCAAAGAAACTAGAAAAATTAGCACATGGAGATCATACTTACGTACGAATTTAAGAAAAATACATAATTTTCAATTAAAAAATGTTTTCATGTAATTTACTTACATTCTTAGGTAAGATGAAGTATGATGTTTCAAGTCTATTTTTTTTTATTTTATTTAATAGTATCGTACTCATCAAATTCAATAAAAATATACTTAATTTCTTACAATGATTTGATTATAATTATTTTATCTCAAATATTTTTTAATGAAATAAGTTTACATTAATTTTTAGTTTCTCCTGATTCAGCAAAAATAAGGGGGAAATATGTATTTTAATTCTTTTAACTATTAAAAAATATTGAAATGATCTCATAAACATTTTCCAATTTATATCTTTTTGAGCTAGCTTGTTGATCTCGCGAAAAAGTCAACCGGAGTTAGTATTTTGTTTTTGTTTTCGGGTAAGTACATGTAAATTAATTGACACTAGTTTAATATATTTTAGATCTAAGCATGTCAAATGGTTTTTAATTCACCGTTTGAGACAAATGTTTTGAGATTTTTTTTTCCTCATAAAATAGTTCTTTAAGCTAAATCCTTATTGTAGGCAGTACGATATAGAAATATGCCATGGCCTTTTAGTATAATTAAAAAGCGGCCAAAACCTTCAAATTGAAAACTCAAAAGGATGTTGTTTCATTTGCATGGAAATTAAATTTTGAGAGGTTGTAGAAAACTCTGAAGAAAGTCGTTTAGGTAAGGTTAAATAGACTAAAGGACAGGAAAAAAAAGCATGAATCATAATCCCACCTTGATGATGAAATCGTTTACCACCTTTAATTTTAGGAATTAGTCTAAATTTCTTTATAAAGAGTTATGCTAGGAACGAAACATATGCTTTATGTGTAACATAACATGAATAAAATGCTTACACAAAAGCTTAGCTGCTTTGAAAAAGATTAATTTTTAACTGAGTCCAAATTAATTTGCTCATTATAGTATATTTAATCTTCTCTCTGCGCATGTCTTCACTTTCCTTTTTTTTTTTAATTTGAGTTTTTGCATTTATTCCAAATAAAACTCTTGAAACCGTATGGAATCAAGTAAGTTTTTGATGGTGATCATAACTCCCATGATGTATTTACGAGACGATGTTGAGCAAGCTTATTTTCATTGTTTACCTTCAAGTGACGTCATCGTAGGTAGGCGTTTGTCGATTCAGTCGCCTATCAGGTTCAACAAAAACGCGTGACTTCGCTTACAGGTATCCAATTAAATCTGATTTAAAACACATGGTAAGGCATCATCACTTCACTTCTTTTCGAGTTGAAAGTACCCGATTGAGACTTTTATAAAGGAGAAGGTTTTAAATATTTCTCTCAAATAAATAAGTAATCATTCAATATTTAAAAATCAGCGTTTAGAAGTTTCAACTTCCCAAATATATAGTACGAAACCTCAATTATCCGAACTAAGTTTAACCCTAATTGCATCGAATTTTTGAGTCTTTAGCGTATTCAAAAAGAATAATATCTAATATACCTAAAAGGAAATCTCTAATACCTAACCTTTTGATAGAAAAAAACAACCTAACCATTTCATTAACTTAATGAAACGTTATGTCATCGCAGGAAAAGGTCTGACTTTTAACATATGTAATCAACCAAAGCTATGTTTTAAACTACTAAAAATTGCCATTTTGCGAATATCAGAAACACAAAAATATCAATTGCAAGATTTTTCTCAGCAAGCTAAAATTTAGTTCTTAACGTTTTTAAATTTTAACATTAGTTTCTATGCATTAAGCTCCAAATATATAAGCAACTTCTTTTATAGATCTAGCTAGAAAATATTCAAATAACACAATAGATTTTTGGTTTATTAGAATTCCTCCACAACTTAAGCCTTAAAAATCTGTCTTTTGTGCCGGTATTCTAAGATTCCATTCTACTTTTAAATCCAGTAGCAAGAGTTCTAAAGCATTATTTTAAGAGAAACCTTGTCTACCTGGTCGCGAGACATAAAGTCACTTTTATCAATTCCCTGGCAAGAGTTGGCCGCCAAGCCTTGCGGGTCGAGCAGCTTTTCTACCAAATAATGTAATACATCATCCCGGAACGCTTTTAAGTTCATCCGTTTAAGCGCCATTTTAAAGATTAGCTTCGAGTTGGGTGGTGCTTAAGCATTAAAGTCACCCGTCCAGAATTTCAATGGCGGACGGGAACCAAATCATCTTTTACGATGAGGTTCCGGTAGTGGTGGGTGGTTATAAAATGATGGGTAGGGGTGCAACGGTATGGGGGTTAAGTAGGTTGCAACACATAAAAGTTTTATTTACGATTGCGCTTTATTCCTAGATTTAAATGTCCGTAAAGCGTCGCAATAAAGGGTTTTAGCATAAGGGAACTTTTGAGTCCGGAAGCTGGCTTTTGTGCCCTAACTAAAGGGATATTTGAGATTTGCCACTTGATGGCAGTGTCGCTGCGTTTGTCAGCCTATACACTTAGAGGTCGTAAAATCCGTAAAAGGGAATATCGGTAGGGATTTTTCGAGCAGTATGCCCTCACAAATAAAAACCTTAATTTCCCCTTATTCTTCCTTTTCTCAACCCATCTCGAAGTCATAACCATTTTGAAATTGCAGAGCAAAATTTTATTTTACCTAAAAATTGACTACACTATATCGCATTTTTTTAAGGTAAAATAAAGAACATTTAAGTTAAAGTAGTAAAAGGATATTTTATCTCGAAAAGCAGGTTTATAAAACTGCAAAACTAAAATAAAATGGATGCATGGAACAACTTCGTGTATGAATGAGCTATTCAAAAATAGTTTTAAACAATGAGATTGCAGTTTATTTAATGTATAATAGTCGATTTTTCAAAACTAGAAGTGTTAGAAATTTAATATTTATCCCATTGATGTAGAATGTTTATTAAACATATTCGTCATACTTTGTTTTATTATTTTGTAACAATTTAAACCAAAATAAGTGTGAAAATATTATATTTTAATTTTTTATATATATATATATATAATTTTTAACATTTTAATATATGGTTATGAAATATAGCAAAAAACACCGTGGTCTTTTTCTGCGTTAAAGGTAAAATCTACCAAAAACGTCTTACATTCAATATCTAATTTTTCAAATTTGCGCTGGTTTAAAGTCATTCAAATAAAAGAGAAACAGCCATTCATCATTGAAATTTCTTTAATTTACAAAATCAATTACTGATAAAGTTTTGAATATGAATAGATAATTTTTTTTTATTTGATTTTATAATTTAGTACAACTGTAATTCTGATAATCTAAAAGATCTTTCTTATTAACTATAAAACTGTTTTTTATAATATATATATTTTACTATACATATATATTTACTATTTATACTATATTTACTATATACCAAAATATATATTTTACTTGTAATTAGAATGTCAAAAAAAATATTAAAAAGTCACCGGTTTCCAATCTGCGTCTAAGGGATATCTATGCATATTATAAAATTAAACTAATGGGATCTGGAAAAATAAGTGGAAGTGATTCTTTTGCAAAAGTGGTATAAAATGGAGTGATATTAATACGTCTTACTACTCTTTTCAATATTTTGTGAATTTTTCTATTTTTTAAAAACCCTTTTTCATGCGTAGCCCCTTTTCCGATATCTTTTTTTACATCGGTAACTTTTTGACATGGGTATCTATCTTTTTTGACATGGGTACCCTTTATTTGATACTATCGTTCAACCATCCAATAACAACCATTTCGCAACAAAATAATAATAATAATAAACACACACACACACATCGAATTTTAATTTTTTTTATTTCCAAATTCCATTGGTGACAGCAGTTTGTCAGTTCAGGCATTTAGAGGGCAGATTTGTTGGCCACTCTTTCAGGGACACCATATTAGGCAGACCAACGTGGCTCCCACAGTAAAGACAGATTGTACAGAAAATGAAAGAATATCTATGCCTTTCCCGGGATTCGAACGCAGAACCTTACTGATGCAAGGCCTGTTCCCTTACCCCTACACAGTCCGGTCTGCACACACACTAAAATAGAAAGTAAAAATAAACAAAAGGAATACTGGCTTTTAGTATATTAACATAAGTATGTAAGGATACAAATATTTTTCTACATATGTTTCAAGAGATGGGGAACACAGAAAAGAAAAAAAATGCTGCTCTAGAGGAAAATATTACATTTGATTTTTCCATTCGAAAACGACTGATAGGCAAAAGCAACTTGGGGTTCTGTTGGATACGATGCTACAATGTGTTGCCCCCCGGCTATACAACTGTTTAAATGCGATAAAGATAATGATGGTCAAGCATCCCATGTTTTTTCCACATTTTCGCGCAATAAAATGTTTAAAAAATTCACAGATCACTATAAATTTTTAAGAAATATGTATTTATATGAAAGTTTAAATTTCCTTTTTTTTCTCATAATAGCACAAATTTGTAAAATAAATTAATATACAGTAAAACCTTTTTTTGTGCGGTGGATAGGGACCATATAAAAGAAATCGCAAAAAAAAAAAAAAAAAAAAAAAAAAATCGAAAATTTTATAAATTCTTACATGTAATAAACAAGTTTGTACGATATACTACCTAGAGCCGCGATGGCTCAGGGGATAGAGCGTTCGCCTTCCAATGAGGCGAACCGGGTTCGAATCCAAGTCGATACGAATTCCGCATCCGGCTTGCACTGACCACAGTGCTGACGTGAAATATCCTCAGTGGTAGACGGATCATGGGTTAGAGTCCCCTTGCCGTCAGGCTAACCGTGGGAGGTTCTCGTGGTCTTCCTCTCCATGTAACGCAAATGCGGGTTAGCTCCATCAAAAAGTCCTCCACGAAGGCAAATTGCTCCCAATACTCGATCCAGGAGTTCCCTTGTCTTCTGGATTGGGTTCAAAATTTCAAGGCTACGGAGTTGAACATTAGTAGCCGTAAACCCATTAAGTTGGGTCGGCTGTTCAACGACGGTTATAAAATATAAAAAAATAAAAAAGATATACTACCTAAAACTTTTTTTATGCGGTTGATAGGGACCGCATAAAAAAAGTCGGACTTTGAAAATACATCAATGATTTATGAAATAGATGAGAGAATGCTTTCAATTGAATGAAATAATTAAATTAGATCTAAAAAAATTGTAAAAATATTTTATTCTTCATTGTACATATACCAGGAGAAGTTTTCAAATTATACATTAAATAGTGGAATTGTCTGCCTTTTTACTTTCTTTTGGCTATAATTATTCATTTTAAGGGAGTACTTATGTCTAAAAATAAAATAAAAATCATTAAAACTACATATAAATAGAAACAAAAGTAAGTAATTTATTTATCTTTAATCTCACTATAAAATTAATCCTTAATCACGTGAATCGTGTATAAAACTCTGAATAAGAAGCGTATGTTGTTCTCGCGTCGAGCGACAATATGTACGTAACTGACTCTGCCTTGTCAGGAGATTGTTCAAAATAAATGAACAGAGCATCGCGAAGTTCAGATAAATCGTTGTCAAGGAGGCCACGTAATTAGAGTTCGTCCACAACATGTATATGTACATTGATAGTAAACATAAACTGGTGCTAACGCCGCTAAGATTCATATACCGAATAAAAAAAATCGCACAAAAAAAATCGCACAAAAATAAAATCGCACAAAACCAATCGTACAAAAACAAAATCGCATAAAAAAGGACCGCACAAAAAGAGGTTTTACTGTAATACTATAATTTCCTTTCGATCATTATTGAAAATATAAAATTCATGCTAACTACTTCAAAGCACGGAGAACAAAACAAAAGCACGGAGAGAATATTTATTATTAAATTACCGTATTGTATAGTAATGGCATTGTTTGGTAAAAATAATAATAATTCTAGTTAATGGAACCAAAATACCAAAGTATATGGTACTTTCAGCTGTTTTTGGAAAATTTCGTTCATATGGAAATTCTGGAAATTCTGATTTTCAAAATTATAGTTTTTATTATCACACATTTAGTAAAAAATACAAAATTAAATTATAAAACTGAATTTAATGGAATAAACGGTTTTAATTCCATGATCTAAGATATCATGGTAAAATTACCAAATGTTCAATCATTTATCAAATTTTATCACACATTAATTATAAAACCATATTTCATTGCTGATTTTGTCAAAATCATTACCAAAGCGCTCTTACCGAGCTTTTTGGTGTACCCATAGGGCCAGAAACATGTCAAATCTAATTATATTCTAGTATTTTTTACCATATTTTTTTTCTCAGCGTGGTTAACTTTCTTTTACAATAAGTGGTTAATTAGGATTTGATGCTATATCAATTAAAGTTATTATAAATTAACGTATAAGCAACATCTTTTGCTGAAACGATTGGTCTAAGATTATAACACAACTGTCGAGTGATTAAAGGAAAATAAAGTTAATGCAATTCTGATTGCTGTTAGTACTCTTATGCTTTATTATGCTTTTTTATATGCTTTTTTTAACAGCATACACTCATCGAACTTAACTCATGTGTAATTAAGAAGTTCCCTTATTCAACCAAATACGCTAAAAAGAAATTAATCGAAACTCGTAAATCATTTAATACCACTTTTTTACATTTGTCATGACAAATTTTCTGTTTAAAAGAAGTTGAAAAAGTTTCTTTTTCTAAAGTAATCGTAGAAGGAGCCGCAATTAATGTAGGGAAAAAAATAGTTTTTCTGGGATTGAAAATTTTAAGAAAAGTAGTTTACTCGCGTGATTTGGGGGTAGGAAACCGATCTGTTAGAACCTAAATGGAATCGTTCGACGAAAAAAATACGATCGAAACTTTCATTCCTACTGAAATCTAAAACTCGTGGTTAGATAGGAAACATGAAAAAAATCGTTTGAAAGAAGAAAAAAAATAATCACAATAATAAAAAGGAGTATTCGTGGCAAAGCGGACTAGAAGACAAATGGAGAAATGTGGGGGAAAGGGAAGAAAAGGCAGACGAAAAAAAAAAAAAGATTTGAATTCCAACTTTCACCACCGATAATGTCTCTGTGACAGTAAAGATTTTGGCGACAACGGATCTGTAAGCGGAAATTGTTCCACGTTTTGTGAAAAAGTAGTTTGAAATAAAAAGGGAACGTTAGAGTTTGCGCTGTTGAAAAGAAAAATAGAATGATTTTTAGATATGCGTATACACGATACTTTTCAACAAACTTTCATTTTGCTGGAAAAAGAATTTTACATTTGTTCTAATTTTGTAATCGATGTACAAATCGATGACTTAAATCTAATTTAGAACTCGTGGCATATTATCAAGAGTTGCTAAGGTAATATGGATCTCGTGTTTATAAATTCATATAATAAGTAACAGTATGTAAAAAACACGAAATAATAATATAAGTCTGATTCCACGCGGAATAAGTTACAAATGTTAGCACCAATCTGTGGATTCAATGCTAAAGCGTCCACATAGGGATAATAATGATAATAATAGTAACTATAGTTCAATTTTTTAGTCTATAACCATGGTTCAAAATTTTTCATTGCGTACGAAAGCACCGCAAATGTTAATAGGTAGTCGCTTTTGTCAGTATTGTTCAGAATGTAATTTCCTTTTTTTATGGAAATGAAAGATGGTTTTCTTGAAGTGAATAAATATTTTATTGACTTATACATTTTTCCTTCTGGTACATTTTTCTGACAGTAGCATGATTCTACGCTCATAATCTTTTTACTCTTTGCTAGCAATTTAATCCTAGATCCAGGTGATTTTGTACCTTCTTAAAGTAAAGATTTTACCGTCTAAAATGTTTTGTAGTGATTGGAACAAATGTATTGATGTGGATTAAATCGTAACCTAACTCAATGACGTTTTTAAAAAATTGATGTCCTAAAACAACATCAACACCATTAGCCCGGTAAAGGCCTTGGCCTTTTCGAAATCATTTCTCCGCGTCGTTCTCCTTGTTACCAGGTCTTACCAGTTTGGCACCCTGATTATTTTAAAATCCACATTAATGGAGACGCTTTGGACGCCCTCTAGACCGGCTACCAATTGCAATAAAAATCGTGACTAAACACGTGAATAAAATCGTGATTTAAATCGCCAGTTTTGATGATTTACATCTTGCCTTGATGAACTATTAGTCTAGAAAGACTATGTTTAAGTTGCCATGAGTAATCTATATTTTTCAACAATCATTTTTAGAATCGATACAAAAGTGTACCAGGATGGTGCTAATTCAAAAAAAAAATATTCTTCATTTTCATTTTATAAATTTCTTTAAACACCTTTACTAATAAATTCAACTTGAGTAACAATAGTCTCCTCAAATTGAAATTAATGAATAAAACTAGTCCAGAGTTGTGCAATAAGAAAACTCTCATTACTAATCCCCAATACAAAGGCACAACAACTACTCCTTTATCTGAAACAATTCATTTTAGCAACATCTGAGCCTGGAGACCCCTGGGACGCACTAACAAGGAAGTTAGGATTTCTGTCTGCCAGGGGGGAGGAGTTCCTTTCGCAGATACTTTCGATACTTTTCCCTCTTATCTCATAGAAAATCTTTTTCATTGAGAAAAATGAAGTTTACGATCCATGAAGAAAGAGATATCTGGTATATTAAAACGTTTGTTATCCCCCAGAGATGCCTTACTTTATGCTCGTTTCTGGATATTCACCAGATTTTATAATAGATCTGGTTTGATGGATGAGTCATAAAGTCTTGTATTATTGATAATTAACTAACGAAGATTTTTATTAAAAAATTGCACAATAATGTTGAATCTATAATACTTATTATGTGTATATTATCAAAGAGTAACTAAATCATATTCTTTCAATGAATTTTCATCTTTGACGAAGTCAAATCATATTTTGAGTCGCAATAAAATCGGGTTGTTGAAGTTGTTTCTTATGACACTTGGACAATCTAAGCTCGCTAGTCATTAGCCTCTGTGAATAAAGTTAGGATGTTGCGCCATTCGTTTGACAAGAGAGCACCGCAATGTTTATAATACGGTTTTCGCTAAACCCCATACTGATAGAAGACAGTACCATTCATTCGTGAAATCACTTGTCCCGCAGTGAAGTTATCGTTAAGACACGGTTTCGAGCAGATTACCGAAGTCAAGCATCACTGGCAGCGGTCAGTGGGCGGGTGGGTGACCACTTCGATCAGTCTGCGTAGTGACCGGGGGTGTGTGGTATTTGATTTCGTTGAACTATTCTACCGTAAAGTGCTCGACTTTACGTGCAGGTCGTCGGGCTACCGAAGCGGAGGAACCATCCCCTCTGCAGAAGATCAAAATTGTGATGGCTTGTCTTCAGATTATCCTCGGGGATGTCTTCCAGACCGTCGCCAATAACCCATTTTGCAGCTCTAGTACGACGTAAATGAACAATAACTACAACTAACTCGTGAAACCACTCCCTCAATTTAGACATAGATTTGAAGGGGAAGGAAATTTTTTCCAGATCCTTTCACCCTTGGTGGTGCTCAGTGACAGATCAAAGGACTTTCAATTCCACAGATTTTACGAGTACGCATGCACTCGGTGAGTTTTAGTGAAGTCAATTCTCTAACCTCTCGGCTACCACGGTTTATAAAATCATACAAATGTTGAATAACACTAGGGAGCAAATGTTTTGTTGCGTTCATACAAATACTTGATCTTTCCGAATTCGAGTATGGGGATTTTAAATTAGTTTTCTTCCTAAAGCTACAGATTAGTTTTTAAAGTGACATTTTAGTCTATTTTTTGTATAAATGTACAAGTGTAAGAACGTTATGTATAACAGGAGTCATGTAAATGTTGAGACAAACTTCTAAGAGAATTAGGGTACATCGCCTTTGTCACTGTATGCGGCTAGGGGTGCTTCCTCCTGAACAGAGGCAAACGAAGAAACAGTTCATAATAGGTATATCCTCTTGCGGCATATGACGACATTCCCGGTCATGCATTCCTACTCTATTTAAATCCTGATAATGTGCCCCAACTCCCCTAGAGGCCTGTCTCAAAATTTATCCGAATCCTGTCATATGTAACGTTTTTTAAAGCATTTCGACAAAAAGTAGAATGAAAATGTTTTTCCAAAAACTATTGTAGGTTGGTGTGAGAAAAACCGATTTACAGATTTCAAATCAAAGATACGGAATTATCTAAGATCTGTTTAAAAAAAATATATTGTTTTGCAGTGTCATTAAATCTTGAACTGTCATTTAATTGAGGTAAATACGTAAAAACATTTAAAAACACTGTTTATTGTGTAATAAACATATGTAACGGATTTTTCGAGCTGTTAAATTGTGCATTAATATTAAATTGTTAGATATCGATATGAAAATAAAATTTAACTTTTATCCTTAACACTTTTATCCTTAATAATTACGCGCATACTTTTGACGTTAAATCGAATCTAGCACTGATATTTTACAATTAGCGTAGAAGTGAAGAAGAATTTATCATCATATTTTTTTTTTTTAAATAAATGCATGCGTACATGTGATGAGTAATTAAATACTGTATTCCTTTTGAAATATTGGTGTAGATTTGTAGAATAATTTAGCATCGTAATTGCATATGTAAGTAAATACATCTATTCATTGAATCGAAATTTGCATTCATATTATTAAATTGATATAAATATGTAAAAAGTTTTATCGTAGTAATATAAATAAGTAATCTATGCTTTCATTAAACGAATAATAAAATTCTTGCATTCATTTACATTGTTGGTGTAGACATGAAAAAAGTCTATTTCTTTAACAAGTTAAGATCTGCAGGAGGAAGTTTTGACAGACACTTTCGATACTTTTTCCTTTTATACAGTAGAAAATCTTTTCCATTGAGAAAAAATAAATTTAAGATCCATTTAGCAAGAGGGATTTGTGAACACGTCTATTTCCCCCATGCCTTACTTTATGTTCGTTTCTAAATATTCACCAGATGTTTTGACTGATCTGTTTAAATTGATAAGCAATTATGCCTTACCGTAATGTTAATTAATTAACGTCGAAAAAATAAATAAATGATCTGTAATAATTATATGCATACATATGATGAATAATTCAATCTTGCATTAATATTAAATTTTTAACGTTAGCAAGAAATTAAAATTCAATATCATATTTTGATCAGTTATAAACGTATTCATACTTTTGACAAGTAATAAAACCATTCCCTGATATTTAATATTTGACTTAGATATGTAGAAATTTTTAACGCCAAAAACTTTAAAACAACAACAAAACAACAAAAACTTTAAGCAATATTCATTAGTAACATCAATTTATTATTCATAAAATGCACTATTTATAATAAGATCTTTAAAATACAGCAACAGTTTATTACCAAGCTTCTCGTCTAAACTGTATTGAACATAGTTGGAGACGATTCTCAATGTCTTAATTTCTGGCAATTCCTTTTTATTAGATTAATATTTATTTTTATTTATTCCGTCTTCTTTAATCTGTTGGCTCTTAAAACCATTTCTCAGACACTTTCGCCAATCTTCGCCAAATGGACTCAGATTCCAGTCTGCCCCAGGAATCTCCCGGGGCTACTTAAAGAGCCCCCACTGCCGCTTTATGATTCTGTTTGTGTTTGACCAAGTTTTGTCGAGAAGTGTAAATTCTGCACTTGTTTTAAAATAGAAGAAGGGCTTTCGCCAAACAGAGACAAAGAGTTGTTAAATCGCAGAAATATGACTTGATAAGAATTCTCTTAGGACTGGTTGCTGTTTTGCTGAATGCGAAAAATGTCATTAAGTCTTTTTGTATGTGTTTGTCGTAAATTGAAGTTGATTTTGTAGGGGGTTTGTCCCATTTTAATTACTTTTTACAAGAAAACTTATTTGAAATTGAGAGATATTGTATTTTATTTATTTATTTTTTAAATGAAACATTAATATTACATTTTTGTTACAAGTAGGAAAATAAGACATTGCATTTAATAAATAAATGAAATATTATAAATAATACCGAACGAAAGTAAATCGGATTAAACAAATATAGAATTAAATTAATAATATCAATAGTTTCGATGAATTATTATAGCATTATATGAGCAAATTAATTTATTAATACACAATATTAAAAACTTTTAAGTGTGGAAACAACCTAAACAGTGTTTTGAAAAGATTGGTAATATTATTTTCTTAGAAACTATATCATTATTACGTTTTTTGATGTCCTTATATCAATTATATAATTTGAAAGAAACTTTGAAATATTATCTGAAGTGATTAGAATTCTCTCTATTTTTTTTCTTTTTTTGCATTTAAATTGATAGAAGCAGCCGAAATTTATTAAAATGTGAAAAGAGATCGCAAACCTAATATCACGAGTAGTTTTCAATCATAATTTATGATTCATGCAAAATTTTGATTCACGATTCAATTAATCCATACAAACTTTTTATTCATGACTTAAACTATGCATGCTGTGTTATTTAAATATTTTTTTAAAGTAAAACAACTTTAACCGGGTAGAAACTACTCATTTAAGCCGATCTTCTTTCTTAACACATTATTAACAGAGTCTTATAAAATATTTATGTGCAACACTTAATGTACAAAAATGCTTAAGCTATTGCGCTTTTGCAAATAAACCACTTTAACTTAATACATTTCTTCCCTAAAAATTATTTACGTTTATGTTGTGAAACTTAATTTTAAAAATTGAATAATTAAGTCCATCATATCTACATAAACTTATCAATTAATTTAATTGGTTATGTACTAATTTGAATTAAAAAATTTTGTAGTATACACATAAAAATACTAGATATAAAATGGAAAATATGTGTGGCACAATGAAATAAAGTTTAATATTTTCAATTTTATATTAAAGTACCTAGCAGCGTCGCACATTAGAGTTAAATAAACGAAAATTAGCATGAGTTTCATAATAAACTAAATATTTTATTTTTGTTAATAAAGATAATTATAAAATATATAAATTTAGTTTTAAATTTATAGGTAATATAATATTCTTATTTTTGCATAACATCCAAAAATGCGTTATTTGAATGATATTCTCATACAATATTCTCATATACCATGGCTCTTTCAATATGTAAAGTTGAGAATAATACTTTCGACAGATCAATGGTATTTTCTTTAATTAAAATATTTTTTCTCGTTTTAGACACATTGCGGTCCCGTTTAAGAAATACTTATGTTAAATAGGGGGATATTAATTTTAAAAAATTAAAATTTGCATAATTAAGGTTCTCCATAATTATGAGATCGAGATTCAATTTATTATGAGATAAATGACAATTACGTTAGTTATACAAATATTATATAACATTCATAGTTCATCGTGACAGTTAAATATTTTATGATGTTCCCAAATAATTAGATCAGAAATTTCATTAATGAAACCATACACGTCTGACCTTCCAACAAGCTTTTTTTACGTTAAAATTGTTCTTAGTTAAAAATAAAATCTTTTAATTAAATAGGAATACACTCCCAAGTTTCTATGATTGCCAATAACAACTAAATAAAACAATTCTTCTAAAATCATCACCGCAAACACTACATCGAACGTATTTATTTCGACAAATCAAAAGTACTTTCATCCATTAAAAAAATCTTTTTTGTCGTTTTGGCAACAGCAGAGCCACTTTTAGAGGAACATAATGATAATTAGAATGAGATTAATTGAAAAAAAATTTGGAAAGCACAATTAAATATTTTCCATCATTATGAGATTCTTAAAATTATGAGATCATTATTAGTGATGACTATTTCAGTAGAATACTAATACAGTGCGTAAAAGTATTAATATTAATAATTTTTTTATTTACTTTAATATCAGTTGAAACATTTTTGAATAGTAAGGTACGCATTTTTTTACAACATTTGAAAAAATTTAATTTTATTTAGCAAAAGGCAAAATTCGAATGAAATCGGTCAAATAGTTATTGAGAAATTGAATTTTAAATATACAACTTTTAAAATTCAGTTTCTTAGGAACTAATTGATAAATTTTGCCATTTAAAATATATTTCTTAAAATGCTGAATAATGCTTAAAATTTTTTCGGCTATTATTAAATGAAATAATAAAAGATAATAAATAGTTCCTAAAAGTTATTCATTGAATAGAAAATCTTTAGATAAACGAACTTTACAATTGTGCTTAAAAAAATTTCCAATTCGCTTCAAAAATTCTAAAGAATCGGCAAAATACGCATAAAATAAAATTAAAATTAAAGGTTCTAAATTTTTGACCGCTCTCCTGACCAAACTGTTGGAACCATATTATCCAGATTGCGGCTAACCTCCATATTTTGGAAGTCGGAAATCCAAATCCATCGAAAGAAGGTATGCTTTATTCAGAGAAAGGGCGATTTTGTGTCGTATTTCGTAACGGAAAATATCGTCTGCTCTAATTAATAAGTATATTTAAGGTCACCCCCTCAAAACATTAAGATTTAGACCTAAAATGCAAAGATCCGATCGTTACATCAAAAGTCATTCAGGGTGGTCCATTAATTTTTTTGCGCACAGTACTTTCAAAGTTCTCGTGGATGGTTAAGTATTGTTTGATAATCTCAAATACCCCACAGCATTCTTTGCTGAAATCATACACGTGCATATTTTTTTTCCTTCAAATATTTCTTATTTAAAATTTAAACCTTGTTATAAAAAGTAAATCTTAATTAAAAAATTAACTAAATTAATTAATAAAACTTGACTTAACTAACTCAAACAATCTCTCTCAAATTACCACCTCTTGTTGTACGTAAATGCCAAACCGAGCATATTTATTTCGACAGATCAAAAGTACTTTCACCCATTAAAAAAACTTTTTTTTTTCATTTTGGCAACAGCACAGCCACTCTCATAAGAACTCAATGATAATTAGAGAGAGATTAATTAAAAATTAAGTCCGCTACGAATCCTCATTTTCGACGCCCCATCTTCAAGCTCCGAGGCAATTCGCTTAAATGTTACGCGAAACGTAAAAATGAATAAAAAATTACATCTGATTCCTTTTCACCTTCACCCATCTTTCTCTAACACGTCCATTCGTGTTGAAGCTTATTTTTTTCCACTCTTTCCCATTCAATGTACAAAACGATTGCTTCAGAGAAATAGATTTTTTTTTTCTACATCACTTGGCGACACTTTATTTTTCATTTCTCAGAATAGAAGTTAGAGAAATCTAGTTATTGCTATTGAGGGGGCCAGGGAGTTGGTAGCTTCTGCATTTTTGATTTTGCAGAAGAAAGTTGGCTTTCGTAGATTGAATTAGAAGATTTGATTCGATACAGGAATATTCTTTTATCATAAGTTAGAGTTGATTATAATTTACTTTACTCTTCTTTATGTTTTCCCAAAAGTCAAATTATCTTTCTGAAAAAAAGTAAGTTGACGTCATCATCTGATGGTAACTTAAACGAGTAATTTTTTTAAAATAAAAATAATTTCGTTTCCTTTAATGAATCTCTTTGACGCTTCAAATAAATCTTATCTTTTTTTAACATTGAATTAAAGATATTTTTCACGGAGATAGCTTTGTAATTAAATTAACCATGAGATCCTTTTAATGTTTGCACTTTTTCGCTTGGCTTACTTAGTGGTTAAACTATTTAATTCTTTATGCTAAAATCATGCAAGTATGTTAATATTTTAAATAGCTTTTAGACGCCGATGCTGCCTTTAGATGGCTAAACAATTCACATTCTGATATTACGCTTGTTACCGTTAAGTTCCTTTAGAACTACATGGCTAAAAATGTCTGTAAAAATACGGAGAAGAAATTCAAGAATCTCTGTTAAATTGCGCAAATTCTCATTCAAACACGTATTAAAGAAGTTTTCTGTTTTAAAGCATTTTAATGTTTGTTCTTTTTCGCTTGACTGATTTAGTTGTTAAACAATTTAATATAGGTCTTTTCTGTTTTTAATTCTTGGCTGTTTTTAAACGGAGATTTATTCTTTCGGTGGTTAAACAATTCCTTTCCCGATGTCACACTCATTGCGATAAATTCCTTTCGAACTACACTGATAAATATGTCTGTAAAAATAATGAGAGAAAAACAAGAATTTCTGTTAAATTCTGTTTCTGTAAATGTTCTGCATAAATTTTAGTTCTAATGCGTGTTTGTTTCCTGTTTACAGAATTACGGAAAATAATTGTTTTTCTAAAGCGATTTTCAATATATTGTGACTTCAGATATTTCAAACCATTGTTAATTAATCCATAAACAATTTGCAGTCCATGTAGTGTGAATAGACTATTCGTTTGACGCAACTTCAGACTGGTTTCAATTCCTCGTGCTGAAAACTGGATGCCTGATTGGTTTGCACTTTCTCCGATTTTATTTCAGTGTATCGCGCGGTAAAAAAAATCCGGATCAAATTATGGTAAAATACATTTTTACTGGAACATGTTACAAAACAAAAAATCTGTTATACCGTAATTTTTACAGCAATAATTACCGTAAAATCACTTAATCACTCTAATTAAATAAATATTAGTGTAAAAATAATGGTTTAATTTTTTACGGTAAAAAGGAATTCTATGGTTTGTGTAATCAAAGTGTCGGGAAATTTTTACCGGAATTTTTAACAGTGCAGATTCAGTGTTCAATGTTTCCCGTGGTCGTCGATCCGGATAAAATTTAATGTCTAAGAGGCCGTAAGTAGTTTACAGAGTTTTGCTTACTTTATTTCTGCAAAATTAGTGAATCTCTTGTGAATATAATTCTGTAGCTTTACGGAAACTTTCTGTTTTTTCTGTAATTTTTAAATTTCGTTATTTTGCATGAGTGACCGATAATGGTAGACTACTCATGGGTAAGAATCGCCTTGTCTCAGGGCTAACTGTGTGATGTTTTCGTGGTTTTCCTGTCCATATAACGCAGTTGTGGAACGGTTTAGTTTAAAAGCCCCCTATGAAGGCCCTCAATGCTTGATTCTGAAGTTTTCTTGTGTTCGAGGTTGGGTTTAAAAGGCTACAGAGTTGATCATTGACAGCTGTTTATCTGAAAATAGGTCGGCTGTTCAACGATTTTGAAATAAAAGTGTAATTGTTTATTGTATCGAATTTTTACATAGTTGTGAAGTAACATGGTACAAAAGAAATCTTTTTCTTTTTAAATTAATAAATTCAATAACTAAATTCCGATAACTAAACGATTTTGAAATAAAAGTGTAATTGTTTATTGTATCGAATTTTTACATAGTTGTGAAGTAACATGGTACAAAAGAAATCTTTTTCTTTTTAAATTAATAAATTCAATAACTAAATTTTACTTTTTTCCATTAGCTGTATTTTTATAAATTGCACATATTTCTTTAGTATTAGTTTATTTCCCTCTAAATGTGAAAGATTTATTATTTTTCTGTAATTGAAACTATTATTTGGTCTTCGTGACAAGTCATAGGATGAAAGAAAAACGAGAAAATTTCATAAAAGTCCTTAGGATTTTATTAATATTACCGGAAAAAATAAAAGAAATCGAAACAAAATGGTGGACCCATCAAATTTGGTCAGGCATACTCCACTTTCCCGGAAAAATATCTTTTCAATTCAGCTTATTTTTTCCCCGCGTTTTTGTTCTTTCTTTCATTCTTTCTTTCTCATTTTTGTTCACGTAGTAGTAGTGTTTTCCTGTTTTCATGTTCTTCGTTGTTCGGGGCGACCATATCTCACAAAACTTGACAAATTGTCGCCGAGATGAATTGATTTCTTTTTATTTCGGCTTATTTTATCCCTTTTTCCTTTACTCTTTCTTTCTTATTTTATGAAGAAGGAGTAAGAAATGAAAGAATCTATACAATAAAAAAATATGAAAAAAATGAGCGGAGGCAGAAAAAAATTCAAGAAAAGAAAACAAGATTAGTCTCAAATGCGCAGATTTCCCTTACATCTGCGATTGTCAACATTCGTTAAAATCAAACGATATTCTGCGTCCTGATCTTTATTGTTAAGAAAATGAAAACGATTTTAAATGAAAAAAGAAGCATTTCTCTTTCATCATTTGACATAGCGTAGATGATTAATCGAAATATGAGAAAGATTTTTATCTTATCACTGGTGAAATACTTCTGGTAGAAAAAAAATAAAAAAAATAAAATTGGTGTTTACTTATTTATTACATTTCCCTTTTGTTTTCTTTTATAATTTTATGTTAAGATAAATTTTTCAGAAAAGAAATGAATTATTTATTTTACATATAATTTCTGATCTAATTTCTAAGTATTTTTTGTGACACAATTTTTGCTATTTGACATAATTTTTTTTTCGATTGTAATGTTGTAAATTAGAAAAAAAATGTCTGCATAAAACGATTCTTGAAATTTTTTTTTAAAATCTATGTCTCATTTTTGGATGTCAGTCTCAAATTAAAAGTCTTAACCAGTATTTAAATTCTATACAAAATGCAAACGATATCCCTTCTTGACATATATTGTTAATAAAAAGGAAAACGATTTTAAAAGCTTTAAAAAAAAGAATAATTTTTCTTTATACATTTGGCATCACGTAAAACATTGATCAAATTATGAGATAAAAGAATTCTTTTACGTCACTGGTGAAGAATCTATGGGAAAAAAATAAGTAAATAAGTAAAATAAAATGGTTTTGGTTTTCGTATTTGGTTTATTTTATTTGACAGTAATTATTCAAGCAATAATCTGTTAATTTTAATTTTTCTTTCAGACCTGTTTTCGCCTATTTTTTTGCATCTGCATTCCTAGGACTTTCCTTAAAAAATTAAATGTTTAAACTGGAATTTACCTCTGTTAATATTTAGTACCGAAACCAAAATAAGCATACATTTTAACATAAAAATCTATATGTTAAGAATTGTTATAATTAAAATGATATTTATTATTATGCATTTTGTTAAATGAGCCCAACGGTCTTGCAAAATAATAAATTAATATGAATGGTTAATTATTTGATTGAAAAAAGGGCTATTGTATCTTTTTATTTCTTTTTTCTGAATATTTAATTGAACATTGATGTTTATTTTTGTTCCAATCAATTTGTATTTAAATATTTCTTATAGCACTGTATGCTTAACCAATGATTGACTATTCAATTATATTATATAGTATATTTTCATTGTACATTATATAGCTGATGTTTATATTATTAAGATTGGACACTAATCACTAATTTACTGAAATTATCTCTTCAACAATAGTAATTTGAATCATTTGTTCAAAAAATGTCTTGATAAGTATTTTTTTTTTTTTTTTTACATTCTAAAATAAATTAGTCTTTGTTAAAATTCAAATAACTTTAACATTTACTAACAACAAAATATCTCGCTAACATCTACTGCAAAATGTAATTACTTTTCCTGAAATACACATAGTTGTATGTTTTTTTTCGTTACTTGTAAATTAAAATAGTATCTGTGTTATAATCTCAAATATAAAGTACCTAAACTATGAAATTATGCATTTATGTTCTTTAAAATAGCTAGAAGTTCAAGCTCAAAATTGCAACTCTTATTTAGATTAGAAATGTTGTTATTATTTATAGTTTGTTAAAACAAAAATTTTATTTTATTATTGTAGTTTTATGCTATTAATGTTATACTTGAAAACAAGAAGTGTTTTTTTTTTTTTTTTTTTTTTTTTTTTTTTTTGTTAGCTACAGTAATTCTACAAATATAAATGCTTTTTTACTTAACAGTTTAATTAAATATTTCTCTTTAATATTTTTAAATCACGTGCTTGATGATTGTTCAGAATATGAGAATGTAGAATTTTTATTATTATGGAGAATAAATAATTGTTAAAAATGAAGTTGAAAGGGGAACAAGTTAATGTTTCTTTCTTTACTTATTATTAATTTATTGTGTATTAGAGAATAAACTATTTCATTCAAACCTGTAATTGAGATATTTTGTCATTAACCCATAAGATCTTAAAAAAAATTTTATGTTTTAACGTGAAAATATGGAAATATACTTGTTTTGTGTTTAAATAAATATTCTTTTAATTGCAAATGAAAGAATGAATATTCAGATTTTTTTTATTTCGCTAAAATATTGTTAATACGCGACAAGTATAAACCCATTTCTTATATACTATACTTATTATAAAAACAATATGTATTCAATTTAAGTAAAACATCCTATACTTATTGAGTATATTTATTACACGAAGTATGCGAAATTGGTTTAATTTATTCTAACTAATATTGAAAGTTTTAAAAGTGATAAGATTAGTTTAATTATGGCACTACATTTTTATGAAATTTTGTAATATAATCGTATCAACTAATTTTCCATATTCTTTTGCAAATTAGTTGATATAAATTTTAAAATTTAAAACAACCCACTAAATTAGAATATTGTTCTTTTTAGGCCTAGAATAATTATTAAAAAAAAAACTTAAAATTTTTAATAGTTAGAAAATTTATTTTAGTGTATTAAAGTGCCTTTAAATGTGTTAAAATGTATATAAAATCTATATTGTTAAAAGAATTTATTTAAAATATTTAATATTCAATTAACAAACAGATAAATGAAATATCTCTTTTACCTCAATTAAACTTTTTCTGCTAATTTCAATTATATTTAAACATTATCATTGTTATAAGTCACGAGAAAAATCGTTTCAAAACTTTATTAATATGGAGAATAAAAGTTAAAAAATTCTATTATTTTTGTCGTGACAAGAGGTGTGATTTTTCGAATTCTCCAGTGGCGCCATTTATTGCCAACAATTGAAATTCTGCCACACCCATGCGTCTCCCCCGTTCATAGGGCAGATCCATTTCTACATCCATCAATTCATTCATAGATTGTAATTTTTAACCAGAATCAGAGAATTATCAATATCCATCAGTACCCAGTTAGAGGTAAAATTTGTTATGGGGACGTGGAGGACTTTGTGACCCAACATATAATGCGTAGATCAGTTACCTTCAATCGGTGGAGTGTTCGGCAGGCTGGATTCGCACTAACGATCTCACGAACGTGAGTCCAGCGCCTTGCCAACCAGGCTATTCCAGCTTCCAAAAATATGCTATTAAAAACATTAAACCTTATTTTACATTCTTTGCTTATAGTATGTTAACTGTAGAGATAAAATTAACTTTTTCTTATCTCAAAATGTAATGCAGTGATTATTTTTCAGATCCATCGATTCAAAAAAGCAGGGCTTCATGAAATCACTGTTATTGTGTGGGATGGACAACGAGAAAGCCAATCAACAATAACAATAGTATGTATAGATAGCTTGCTTTGTACTAGATATTTCTCCTCATATAAACACTATAATTAGGTACTTGCAACTAACCACGTGGTTATGTCTAATCAGATAGTTGTGGATGGCGAGTTAATGTTACAGTTTTAAGGCTTGGGTTTATAATCATGTTAAATCAATTATCGGAAAAAATTTAATTGGGCACCTGCAATTGACGTTACTTGCAAGCATTCATATAATTTTCGTGTTTTATGAAAAATAAATATCGAGATTTGTTGGTTGCAAAACATATAAGATACTATGAAAACTTTCTGAAATTGTGATTGTAATTTTTTAAAAATATTTTTGATAAAAAATGAATTAATTAAAAATTTAGAAATTTATTGGAAAGAGCAATGCTATAATTAAAAATATATAATTATATAATAACTTTCAATTAATCAATAATAATTTATATTCCTTTTTATTGAGAAAATAAAACAGTGTTGAAATTTGATATTCAGAATCTTAAAAAAAATTTTTGTCCAGTGCAATATATTTAGTGTAATATATTTAGTGTAATATATTTAGTGAGATATATTTAATGCAATGCAATGAATTTGCTGAAAAAGTATTTTTATTACTCTTAAGTTAGTAAATAATAAATTTAATTTTAATTTTAAATTTTTTCAAAGCAAATGAAAAAGTTTTTTCAAAAAAAAATTATGGTTCAGCGTGTAAGAAAGAAAAATTAAAACAAAGAACGAAATTAAACTAAGAACTTTTTATTCTCCCTTTTCTCTAATTATCTAAAATATCGCTCAACCTTATATCAGAAAAAAGAATTTTAAGTCTTTTTATAAATACGTTAATTCACAATTTTTACACTGAGAAATAAAATATGGTTAAAACCACCAAAATATGGTAAAATTTACCATGTTTCAAGCTCTAAGGAAACATCAAAAAGTTCGGTAGATTTTATCGAAGCACTCTGATAATGATTTTAGTAAAATTAACGAAAAAATGTGATTTTAAAATATGTGACAAAATTTGATTAATGTGGTAAAGTCTGGT